>CM069314.1:30232500-30875000 GCA_035609425.1 Epinephelus awoara | reverse complement strand
AAGTAAGAACCCTTTGGATCCTGGTCACTCCAGCATCCCGTGAGATTTCCACTGTCTGCTGAATCATCTTCTAAGACTGCGAGGAGTTAACAGTAACTGTTAGAGTCCTGCGGTGGCTCATCAGACTCCCCTCTTTCGTATTTCAGAGATGCAGGACGGCTCTCACAGCCACCGCTGCAGCTCAAGGACTACGACCGTCTGCTGTAAATTTGTGAGAAGATAAAAGGTGACAGTGAGGAGGTGACTGCGGGATTTGGGGTTGTTCTGCACTCCCTTGTAGAGACGCTGCAAAGACCGGCTTCAAGAGCCACTAAAAGGAGTTGGTGAGTGAAACAAACTGCCAGATGCTTTCCTTAGCAGGAGGAGATCTGGAGGGTTTCAGGGGGATTTTGGCACCTGTTGCATCTGAGCGACTGCTGGCAGCTACTGTTTGACTTGACTCCTAACTCATCAGAGTTTATGATCATTTGCAGTTGAAGCATGTTTTTTCCTCCTCCTTGCGTTTGCTCTGTCACATCTGTCACAATGAGAGAATAAAAGCATCGAATAGCAATTGCACACTGGAGGAGAGAGTGAATCCTCGTTTAGGAGTTTTTGATCGTCACTTTGAAATAAACCAGACAGCTGACAAAACTTGTTCATCTGTTGAGGAAAAACTTAAGATTTTAGGATCTGTGAGACACATTTTGATTGTCACATTGGACTGTCTTCAGCTTAAATTTGTTGTAATTAATGAGGTAGTTGCAGTCCTATATCTTCACGTAGTCTACCAACACTGTCCTGTAGAGCAGGGCTCTACAGCAATTCAGGCCAAGGACCCCTTAGCTGAAAGGGAGACAGAGCAGGGATCCCCTGCTAAATATGGTATGTAAAACTAAGCTGCATATTAAACTGGGCCTACAATAATGTCTAGAGCAGCTTAAATTGGCATGTATAATCATACCCTTTTAAGTAAAGTAAAGTAAAGTTCCACTGATTTTCACACACTTGAGTGTGTGAAATTTGTTCTCCGCATTTGACCCATCCCCTGAGGGAGCGGTGAGCAGCAGCGGTGAGCAGCAGCGGTGCCGCGCTCGGGAAAGTGGGAAAGTTTTATAGTGTATACAATACCATGCTATTAAAATAAGAACTAGTCGCGGATTTATATATTTATACGTGCAATGTTATACCGGTTTCAAGGTACATGGTTATATTAAATCTGACGGTTATTGTGCCAAGTACATTTGCTTATCTACAATATTGAGAAAAAAAAGGTTTCAAGTTTCAAATATAGTAGAAAAACATTTGTTTAACCAAAAATAACCCTTCAATTTTAATTCATTTAAGGGTCATCCTGTCAGATAATTTGTAATACCATGATACTATGAAACCACGATATTTTCTGAGATGGCTATTGTACCGTAAAAATCCCATACCCTTGCAAACCTAATTTATTCATCATGTTTGTTTCTGTGGACGGAAGTCTCTTGCTAGAAAAATTACAAAAGGATCCACTGTAGCTCACAAGAATGCCCATTTACTTAAAATAATAATACTACAGCTAATTAGCCAGTATGCTTCAATAGTACCTAACTCTTAGTTAACAAAACTTAAATTGAATTACCAAACAATGCTTTGGCGGCCCCTCCGGCAGTCACTCTGGGGACCCTCGAGGGGTTGCTGACCCCCTGTTGAAGACCCCGGCTGTAACAAGTTTATATGCAACTAATGTGCAACAGTGAATACCTTTTGAAGGAAACCTATTCTTGTTTTCTATCAACATGTCGATAAAATTATTTTCTGCCAAAGTATTGTTCATTTTGACAAGATTTCAAAATGCTTACTCTTTGCTTACTGAAAATTATAGGCAATTTAAAATCACATTTCAGTTTGTTTTTTTTTTTAAAGTAAAGTTTTAGTCAGTGTTTTAATTTTAGTCACTTTTTTTGGACATTTTTAGACCGTTTAATGATACTATAGTGGGTATTTCTCCTGGCTATAAAAAATTCAATGAAAAGTAAGACATACCTTGTGTTCAGTCATCTGGGAATGTGTTACTGACACACCGTCCTCTTTCATATCATATAAAAATATATTTATAGTATATTTCTATATATTATAATGAAGTCTCCTGCTAATTAGCATCATGTTTACTCAGTAGAACTTTGATTTAATAAATCAGCAATTATAAATATGTATAAACTGTGTCATCACGGCAGACAAGCGGAGAATTATCTGGGAAACATCATAAATTCATCTTACATGGAGCTTTCCTTTTCACCCGATGCTCCATTGATTGAGTTTTAGCACTAATTAAGTGCTATCCATTTAGAGGTGGTAATATTTTTAATGTTTTGTGATGTAAATGTTTTGACTTCTATTTCATTTTCTGTCGGCTTTGCTGACAGAAAGCCAGCTAGATGTGTTAACATGCAAAAACCTAGGGTATGCACACTCTGGCATAAACTGGACCATTTGTAAATTCAGAGCACTCTCAGAGAGGGGCGGAGCACAGTCTGGGCAGTCTCTTTGGGGAGATAAATGTGTGCTTGACTTAACTGTCCGTTTATTCATGTAGAAATAGAATGCTCTGTTTCTTTCAACAACAGCGCACTTATTCCAGTGGACGTTGTCAGATTGGATTTATAAACACATCCACAGAGCCCACTGCCTATCCTCCAGTCTCCACTAGTTAGCAGACCACCTTGCATTGCTCACTGGCAAAACAGGAGCTAGCTAGCGTCACCGCTCATTTGCTGATGACTGTGGAAACATTGTGCTCACCCTCCAGTCTCCCCCAGCTAAGTGAGTGGCTTAATTTTGAGCTGCAAAAAATCCTTTAGCATTAATGTTAGCAATGTTAGCTGTGCTGATGCTGCTAATCTTGCTAACAGAGCTAACAGTGATAGCTAACGATGCTAAAGGGGTTTTGTTGTTAAAATTAAGCCACTTACTCACATGACGTGAGGGTAGACTGGAAGATGGCAATAATAGGGTCCTCCTTGATGTGTTTTTAGTTCGATGCCTGAAATAAGGTCTGTGGTTAACAAGAGACTTTCATGTTTTGTTCTACAACATAAAAATACATCAGTTATCACCCCAACGTGAATTCTCAAGCTTTTATGTGTCTTTTAAAAGGCGGTTGCTAACAAGTGGTGTAATGAGACTCCATAATGTCGCCATGCTGAGCACAACTTTACAGCCTTATTATGGTGAAGACATTAAGTCATGTGACCGTGGTGTCGTTTTTGTCCCTGCAGCTCTCTGTGTTCCTGCAGCAACACCGTCCCTCTACCGTGGGTTCAGACAGCGTTACGAGCGATATGTGAATACCCACCTAAACAGAATCCAGCTGTTTGATCTCGACTTTATTCATCAGGGCATAATATACAGTTGTTTTTGTTGCAAATATTTTCTTCATTTATGTTGTTACAATTTAGTCATGAAAGAAAAAACTGTGCCAAAATATGAAATCTTGCAAAACAATATCTGCTTGAATCAGCTGCAGCATTATTTAACTATTTTATTGTTATTTTCACAAACTCGCAGCAGTGGGTTAAGATAAAAAAAAAAAGTCTGCAGGGTTTCTGGTGTAATGGTCCTCTGGTTTTAGTGAACACTACCCACCCCCCGACCTCCATCGTTTGTGCTTATAAATGTGCAGTTTCATTGACAAAATAAAGTTCCCTTTGAGTGTAATCCAGCCAGGAAAAGACTGGGCTGCAACTACAGATGCTGCATGAATCAAACCTGTGAGATCATATAAATAGCAGCTAATATGTGGCCTTATCTCCTGGGAGAAGAATGAGAACAGCTGCACTGCCTCTCCGCCACCCACATTCCCATCAACAAGAAACAAACGGATATTCCAAGAGGCAGGCAATGACCAACTTTCTGCTGGTTTTCTGTCCTTTAAGATTTGGAGAGATTCTGAAGGAGTCTCTGTGCGACAGACGATGGCAGCAAGAACTTCTGGCAAGTCTCTGTGTGTTTTCTAGTGTGGTAGTTGAGTTCTTTTCTCAGTTCATGGTTTGGATGCCTCAGTGAGAGGAGCCACAACCACATCAGGAACTTGTAATAAGGGCTAAATAATTGGACAGCAGAGTTTCTAGATATGTCAGCCAAATTCTTTATAGCTGCAGAGTACAGAAAACAGAAACATCTCTCCACTGGGCTGATAAAGGCTACCAGAGTGGCTTGTTTGAGAATTAGTTTTTTCTTTAGATTTAGAAACAGTAGACAGATAAAAACCAGAGAGAGTGACTGATGAGTTTTCTCTTAAAGTCTAAAGCTTAAATCCCACTGTGAGAAACCCTTAATTGACCCTGCACATTTAAGAGATAATTAGCTTTTTATACAAGAACATCAGAGGAGAAATCAGACAGCTTTCAGACCCGCTATCCTTGCCTGAACCCTTAATCAACTTTGGGAAAAAGACAAGTTTTATTAGTGTGGTTGCCTTCGACTTTCCACAGGCCCAATTCTAAATTGTTTTGAATAGGGAGGCAGTAAAGGCTGATTTATACTCCCTTTACGTAGGAAAATAGAAACAGAAACGCCACTGCCCCCCTACTTCCATGCATCCCTTTCTGTTGGCATAGATAAAGCCACTAGATGGCACCAAAGGGCAAAGAAGTTTCACATAAAAAAAATCCACCCTTTTCTGGCTGAGGACCATGGCCTCAGACGTGGAGGTGCTGATTCTCATCCCAGCCGGGATTCACACTCGGCTGCGAATCGTCCCAGCAAGAGCTGGTCACTTCAGTGGAGCTAGGAGGACCACGTCATCCACAAAAAGCAGAGACGAGATCCTCCCGTCACCAAACCTGACACCCTCCACCACTTGGCTGCGCCTAGAAATTCTGTCCATAAAAGTTATCAACAGAACCGGTGAGCAGCCCAGGCAGAGTCCAACTCTCACTAGGAACAGGTCCGACTTATTGCCGTCCACGCGAACCAGACTCCTTCAGTACAGGGACTGGATGGCCCTTAGCAAGGGGTATCTAAGGCTCAGCATAAAATAAGCCCTTAGAGATGTTAGTTGGTCACCAACAAGTGTTCTAGAATATTTTGTGTTGACTTGTTTTACATGAGGAAATAATTCACGTCATATGCAGGTGAAATCGTTGCACCTCTGCGTCATACATCACTAGAGTATCTCAATGCTGATTGGCTATTGCGGCCTGAATTGGTCTTGGTATGTCTCTCCACTGTGACTTTAAGAGGAAGGTCCTTTCATGCACAGTGTATACACCTATAGTACAATGAATGAGTTAACTGTTTTAGTTTGTTTTGAAGCTAAACCAAAACGTTGTGCTATGTGACTTCTGACAGAAAATGTTAGTTGATTTGATTTGTTTCAGTCTAACAAGCACAATAACTGCAATAGGCCTACACTCCTTTGTCACGTGGGGAAGTGGTACCGGAGTTAGTTATGGAAAACCTTATCAATGTTCTGAAATGCTGTCTACAACAAATTCTTAATTATTTGCCCTCTCTTGGAAATTCTGCAAATGTAACACATGAAGGTATTACCTTTTTTCTATAAAAAATAACATTGTGTCAGTTTGTTTGAGTTTGCGTCAATACTGGCTTGTTTGGCTTAAAGCAGGATTTGTACTTGTGCTTTGAATGGGCGGCGTACCAACAACGTAGGCTCTGTGTAGAAGGAGGGTCCACGCCCCTACGCCGTGCTCTATGCTGTAGCCTGACGTACACCTCCTTGGAAATGTAACCACATGTTGTGACTACACAGACCTCCTGTTTATTTTTGTAAACTGAAAACTATTTCCCTCAGTGGAAACAAAGCTTTTATTTACTTTTACTTCATAGATTAGAAACAATAAATTGTGAAGACAATAATGCCACCACACAATGGCATTTTAAGTCTTGTGTGAGGAAAGCTTTGTAGCTACTAGGCTAATGTATACAGTGTAAGATGCTAGGGCTGTGCGATGACGGTATATATTGTGTGACAAGAGAAAAATGTCTGTCGTTTCATATTTTCCTCTATCGTTTGTCATTGTGACGCAAATAACACTTTATAACTGCAATATTTTTCTTCATTTGGAGTCTGTCCATCTTTTGCACGGATTACATTGATAAATTACTCTTCTTGGCTTTTTAATTCAAAAACATAACGAGTTTAGTTGTCGTCAACTCCACCGCTGTCTGTCTCTGCTGATAAAATAACGTTTCATTGATTTGATTCACCACCTTTCTCGCTATCAGTGCTCCCTCTCTTCACTCACTCTCTAGCTTGCTCGACCACAGCTGCTCTCTCTCTCTCTTTTTCTATCGTCCTCTTTAAAATGAGTCGGTTGTCCGACTCATTGTAAAGAAGACAATCAAACAAGGAGAAATGTCCTCCCCTCGTCCTAGTAACGTTTTTGTACTCCCCCATGACAGAGTTTAAAGCTCTGATCAGTCTGATCCCCATCACACCTCTGAATCCGGAACACCTGCACGCTATGTAAAAGCACACACAGAGGCATATTTATGTCGGAGGGGGGACTTTTTATTCATTGGATTAAAATGTGCTACATCGGGATAGGTATCGTTATCGGGATATGAAATGACCTATGTCGGGATATGAAATTTTGGTGATATCGCCCAGCCCTATAACATGCCATAGGCTTATGCTAAAAATGTTTGTATGTTGTATTTGTTTAGAAAACGTGCTTAGTATAAGACACTTGTTTTGTCGGTGAACCTTGTGAGCTGTAATTGAGACAATTTTTGGAACGTTACCTTTGTTAAAAATTGCTGTTGTTCCCAGCTTCATATGAGTAGAGGAAAACTCCACTAGCTGCTCGGCTAATTCATGCAATGCAAAATGTCATAGGCTTATGCTAATAACGTTAGCATGTTGTATTTGTCAGGAAAATGTGTCCAGCAAAAGACAGGATATATATGCTATATACCATACTTGTGTTTAAAATTGTTGCTAGTAAGTCATGTTTAATGTGTGTTTTAGGCGTGTTTTGAATCAGTCAGACTTTACAGGATGTAACAGAAACCTCACGGCCGACTGGCGTTTCGGAGGTGTAACTGCAGAGTGACACAGACACACTACCACACAAATAAAAATACTCACAATGGCGTAGGCCACTTGAGTAGGCTACGGCGTAGGCTCTGCATAGAGCTATAAATCCGTCTCAAGAGTTGACAGACCTGTCAGCCAATAAGTACCCAAGTATTTCCATGTATTTTCCTCTTAACCCTCTCTGATTGGTCTTGTTTTGCCTCCGCTCCATTCCTTGAAGGTACAAAATTACAAAACTGCAGTTTTCTTTAGTGACAATAACCTCTAAAAGTGGAGAATTATTCTGGGTAAAGACACCTTTGTTTGGCATTGGCAGGGCATTTGGAGCACTTGGGGGGGCATTGCAAAAAAGCCTCGACTAAGGCTGTGAGAAATGATCAAAAATCACAGTACGTTTCCCACAGTTCTGCAGGGGAAAGAATTTCAATGTTGTAAAACATCCTTTTACAATTTCAGAGCTTGAATTGACGTTAAAAATTTACATCAAAGTTTGGAAAGTTCATGAAAGAAAAACTTTGATCACCAAAGTTTCTCTGGATTTTAATTGCTGTTCCTCTTTGGGCTAAATCATTTGATGAATAACAATAATAATATTTACACAAGTTTTGGATAATTATTTTTTAGAGAGCTGACTAAAGATCTAAAGCACTGACGTCTCTTTTTCTCTTGTCACAGATCTCTCTGTCAAACATCAAGGACGTCTTTTCCACTGTTCCAGAAATCAGAGCAGCAAATACTCCACTGACAAACTCCACAACAAAGTATTTTTCTATTTTCTGAAATCAATGAAACTTTTATGCGTCTAATTTTCCTCATTAGGTGCTCATTAAGAAAATCTCCAATACCAGGGACATTTTCCAGCTTGCAGAGCTCCCCTTCTGAGGGATACTTTGAGTTTCCTTCTTCTTACTTCTTCTTCTGCTCGATGGCAAGACAACTACAGAAACTACAGATGCCATGAGGAGGTGACGTGAGGACGGCGTAGCAGAGAAGTCTGCTGGGAGTGTGTAAAAGTGTGTGTGCATGCTGTAGAGAGTGTGTGGTGCTCATGTACGTATCCGTGCATGTGTGTGTGCAGCTGGCTGTGTATTTGAGATGTACAAAAAGGCCCAGACGCCCACATCACACAGTGCGACAGCGACTCGGCTGCTTCTGAGTTATTTCCTGTTGCTCAATACTTGTTGACTGGCTGTGAGGAAAAATACATCAACCAGTTGGATATGAGAAGGAAAAATTTCAGCATGAACAAACAAAATTTTCAAATATTACTGGTGGGGAAACTGCAGAGCAAAGCTGGAGGTCGGACCGGTCGACTGGAACGTCCTGCTCTGATTGGATGATTACTGCTCTATTCTTTTTGTTTTGTGTTTTTCTTTTTGTCCTGAACTATTTAGGCTTTTCTGTTTTGGCAACACATCAGTTGCCTTTTTGAGTTTTCACAGAGACACATCAACCACGCCTTGATGATGTGGATATTTATCATTATTGAACTCAGATTCTTGGACCTTGGATTACAGCTGTTCCACCTTAACTGACTGTAGAGCATCATGGGAGATAAGAAAAAAAAAATCTGGTTCCTAACTTGTGTAGCAGAATATGATGACGATATAATTCTCTTTTTAAAAATTTACTTTTTTACATTTTAATTAATAAAACATGACAATTATAATTAATGAATAGTAGTGTCAAAAGAAAACAAAGTTTTAATCATCGACTCATTGAATGTGAGCTCAGAAGTATTTCTCCTCCTTTTTTTTTTACTACTTTTCTTGAAGCCATCGATTTCTTTTGGGGGGGGAGGGGGCAAACTTTTATTTCTGCACCAAACTTTTCAGAATCTGGAGCTCTGCAGTTAGTTGGACCACTTTTAGCACTATTCTGCAACTATTCAGAAGACCTTTTGTGCAGCCATGCTTCCTGGAGGACTGGTGTCAGGTGGAGGGGGTCGTGGTGGCAGCGGGCTGTGCCTGCTCCGGTGGCTGGGCCTCAGGCTGTGGTCCCGTCGAGGGACCCTGGTGTTTGCTCTGCTCTGGTTCGGCTCCTGGTTGTTCTTGAATGGCCTGGTCCTGGTCCACAGGAGTATCCTGTCCGACTACTGCACCGACGACAAGAGCAAGAGGATCCTGCAGAGGCTGGTGAGTGACAAGGTTAGCTGTGTTTGATCATTATTACGTGCACTTTAGTCAAAGGATGATTCTGGAGATTATGGTCTTACAGCTCAACAAAAATCTATTGAGTCGTTTTGTTATTAGAGAGTGAGACTGTCATTGTGGCTATACTTGTGGTGTGGAGTCTGTCTTCCACTTGCGTTAGAATGATTTTCAAAACTACATATTTATAGTAGGGCTGTCAAATTATTAATTTTTAACTCACAAGAAATTGCAAAATTTTAGGAGATGATTGCAATTAATCACACTTTTTAATCACAGGTTTAAAATTCCATTATTTTGCATCTCAAAACAGTTTTAAAGTTCATATTACCAAGGTAAAGCAATTTTTACCAGAGTGTTTTGATTGGGAATCAAATAAATTCATAGAAATTGACTTCATGATCTTGACTTTTAGATTTATTTATTTCAAATCAGCGCTGCACTGCTACAACAGTGTGGTTGAAGAGACAAAATAACAGCATGCAATTAACCCTCTGAGAACCACATACTGTAGACCCATCTTTGTCTTTTGTTTGGGTGGAAAGACAGCGGATCTTTTGGGGGAGATAGCAGATCAAAAGTATCTGCTATGTAGAAGTGGTATGTATCACCTGAAAGCTGGAAACCTAATGCTTAATGCAGCTCATCACTGTGTGTCACGTTTGTGTAGTCATAAATCTGTATTAAACACTGCATGCAAAGAAGCGGATAGTTTGTGCCCTAAACTGCATGGGACTAACATAAAGTTGACATGTCTGTAAACCCATTTTAATTCGGATTTCTTGAGGTCAAAGGACCTCTGTGAAAATGACCATGCCGTTTTTTGCTCACCAAAATTTAGCCTAAATGTGTTATTTTGCCCCCTCCATGAGAAGCTAGCATGACATTGTTGGTACCACTGGATTCCTTAAGTTTTCTAGTTTCATATGATATCTGTATCATCACTCTAGCTTCAAATAGCAGCACACGATTAAAAAAAAAAAAAGTAAGCATTGTGGTTGAGTGATTAACGTGTTAACACTAAGTGAAGGTTGCATTTTCTTGTTGACTGGCTGATTGATGATTCATACAAATCTGTTATGACATAAATCCAGGTGACAGCCTGTTTGTTTAAGGGATGAATTATGATTTTTTTGAGTCTTTGTATCTACAACTGCATCACTGCTATAGATGAATGACTTATGTGGGTGGGTGGATGTGTGTACATGTGTTGGTGACAGCTATGTATTTACATATCATCTTGTTGCTGGGTTAGTGAATTGGTTTATTGCTGGTACAAACTGGATTACTGAGGAAATGCTCTGATGCGCCTTTCTTTTTTAAGAGAATTTCTGTGTCAAAGTTTCACCTTCCTTTGACCACCTGCAGTGAATGTGTTTGCCTTCAGTCCTTCAGTCTCTGTTAAATAGGTTCATGCACTGTACAGAGAAAAGGGTTGGCTTTTGACAATTACCTATGTCATGAAAACAGAACCTTTCAATGTGTAATCATTATCTCCAGGGCTTTGTAATACTGAAAACAACTTTTTAAAGCGCCAATGGAAAGAAAAGGTGAATGATATTAAGAAGCAGCTTAAAATAACTGTCATGTATTTGTCTCTACACTAAGTCATTAAAAAACCACAGTTCACAGATGATGAAATCATCCAGTCAGTTTTTTTGGCTGAACTGCAGCATGTCAGGCCAGCCCTATAAACACCAAAGTTTGTCCATGAGTGAGTGATGAAATTACAGAGTGAATAATGATGAAAGTGTTGGTGTTCCCCCATTGGCTGTTGTTCTTTAAATATAAATAGGCGCAGCTAGGCCTGTATTATTGTATTCCTCATTTTCCGTAGCCACTGCCATATAGCATGGTTGAATTTCCAAGCTTTAACTTACTGCTTCATTCACAAACTCTTGTCACAGAGTAGGAAAGCACATTGCTATTATCAGATGAGTGACAGTTTCATTCAGCTCATCCTCTGTAGCCACTGTAAGGTTAGCAAGTTAGCTGTTTTCAAAATAGCACTTTTGTATAAAAGAGAGGATCACTGCAACATTAGTTTTATGAGGAATGGCTGTGTATGTATGACACAAGCTTTAAATTTATTTAAACATTGTTGACTGTTATGTGGTGCAATGTCAGAATGAGTGCCACCACCGTGCTCGGGGTGTACGATCCATTGATTTGGATCAATATATGTGTGTGTACACACATATATATCTATATATATGTATATATATATATATATATATATATATATATATATATATAGATTAAGTGATCAACAATCCAATGTCATCAATGCAAAGTGAAAACACTGATCCATATCATCTGGGATACGCTTTAATTTTTAAATTCTGTGTCACTGTCAAACAGCAGCAGGCAGATGGCAAACAACCAAGAGGAAGGCGATGACGATAATGTTATTTAAATCAACAGTGTGGAAATATTATCAATTTCTGTGAAAATAGGGGTCAATAGACTAAGCACATGTCATATGTAAACAATGCCACTATGAGAAAAAACATTACATAACGTTAGATGCCTGGCTAGCATCTCACTCCACTAACTTCAGACAGTAACATTAGCTGCTATGAGTAGAAGAAAACTGCGCTCGCAGCTAGGCTCATTTATGCAATGTAAACGTGCTTAAACTAATAATGATTGACATGTCTCTGAACCGTGACAGTTATTATTGACCTGAATTACTTTTGTTAAATGATCGTTCTTGTTTATCCATATTTTGCAGCTGTCAAGAAGTTTGCCTTCAGGTCTTTAATTAGCCAGACAGTGTAAACTCTTCTGCACTTCAGTGGTTACAGTTATTTACATTATGTGAGAAAGAGGTGGCAGCTTCTTCTGTAACAGACTGTGTTATAAAGGCATGTAATATCATCTCATATCGATTGCAGGCCCCTGAATCTCATTGAATCGAAATTGTATCATGGCAGACTTTGTGATATCTGCAAGTACTGTATAGTTGTCCAGAGTCGATATAATATCACATCATGATGAAACTAGTGATATACACCCCCACACTGTTCTGAGGAGAAAATGGAAATAAGACACTGATTAAAATTGAAATGAATATTAGATGTTAGAACGGCAGAAAAGGTGCCGCCATAATGACTACATTGTCCTTTTGGTAATCAGCACCGATAGGATGTTTTATAAACTTCATCATGAAAGGAATAACTTGGTTCTGATAATGGTCAATAGCTGCGCAGCCTCCATTGTCCTACAGAGATGGACAGCCTTCACCAGAGCTAAAGAGGGGGGTGTTGGGTTAAATGATTAGTGGGTAGAGCACCAGAGAAATCAGCTCCCCTCAGCTGTGTGACTGTGTCTGTGTGTACCAACTTCAGTTTAAGGCTGAGCACAACGACAGGACCAGCATTGTATGCAAAAGTCATGGCGAAAGTCCTTGGTTGAGTAGGCCTATATGCTGCCCCTTCCCTTTTCAACTTAGAAGTCGTCATTTCAAATGAAAAGCCCTCTAGCGTTTCATACGTGGTCCAGCCTTAGTCTTGTTGGATTAAGTTCCTGTTTTGTGCTGTAAACAGTATTGAAAACTCTGCCTGGTTATTTAAGGATTTGGTTTTTCGACATCAAGGCTTGTCAGTGCAACGTGACTGTCAGTTACCTGACAACTACTTTTCTCTGTAAATCCGCAGCAGGTTTAAAGTCTCCGTTAGCTGATTTTCTTCCTGGAGGGAATGCGGGAAGTCAATTTAAAAAACTGATTGACTAGAGGAATGTGAAATTACTGCAATTTCCATTCACCACTGTCCTCCTCTCACCCGTGTTTTTAAAGAATTTCTTCAGCATATATATGGTCTGGAAGACAAACCGCGGCTCCCATCGACTGTGTCTGTGAATCCTGCCGCCGTCCATCAGTCAGAAGCTTACAGTAAACAGGCAGGCGGGTGGAGATAAACGGCTAGAGGTCAATAGCTCTTAATGGCCTGCTGTCTTATCCACTGCAGCATCTGCTGGTGCACTGTGGGTAAACACTGATAACAACAGTGTTCGTTCTCACAGTCCTCATAGTCCTCACAGCCTCCACTCTTTCCTTCTCTCTACCTCTTTGGATTTACCTATTGTCTTCTTCAGGTTCATCTCTCTGTTTCTATTATATTGGCAAGTGAATTTTAAGCAAACTTTTTAAATGTGTGTGTGTGTGTGTGTGTGTGTGTGTGTGTGTGTGTGTGTGTGTGTGAGTGAGTGAGAGAGAGAAAAAGACAAAGGCGGGTGTGGTGATCAAAGAGACGTTTGGCCTAAACAAATTGGCTGACAACAGGGAATTACAAGATGACCGAATCAGTGCTGGCTTCAGGTCGGGGGTTTGTCTGACAGTGTGGTCAGGACAAAGACAAAGGAAAAGAAGTGGGAACTTTGAAATGCCTGTTTGGGTGTAGCTCTGTTGAAAGCCTATTTGTTAATGAGTCTATGTGAATGTGACTTGTGTTGCAAATGGTCTGGATTAGTGCAGAGATTGTTTATTTGTGTGCAAGAATCTGTTTGTGAACAGTATTAGCAAACTAAACACTTAGCTTTGGCGAAGCCACCTAATCAATGACCCAACTGCCAACAATCACAACTGTAACTCATTAAATCACATACAACAAGTTAAACAGTCTTGCTTAGTCTGTAAGCTATGCCCAGTTGTTACATTACCGATCTTTGAGTGGATGGAAGAAAGAGTCACTTGGTAGTGCTGCATCGTTAGCCGGCAGAAGAAGGCTGGGAAGGTGTGGTTTCGGGCTGCAGTCTTTGTTGTGTCCTTTGCTCCAAAGGTGAAACTCCAAGGAAGCTGGTTGCTCGGGGTTTAGCAGAGTTAGACGCTGGGTGCTAACTCACTTGGTTCCTTGTTGGTGGAAAGCTAGTTGCAAACCTTGTGTTTGCACCTCTACCTTTCTGTTTCAGGTCTGTGATCAATTGCCCCACCTTTGATGGTTCAGGGCAAGGAGCAAGGATCTGAAATTCTGACCTGTTCCAGGCCCAGCCAGAAAGAGGTGTGAGCTGCTCCGCAGTTGGAGCACGAGAGTGAGCTGTTGTAGCTCCAGAGAAAGAGAGAGAGATCTGTTGGAAGGGAGCAGATCTTCTACAGGCCTGGGACATCACAGAGTCACATGTCCCTGTAAAAGTCCTGTCCAATCAAGTTGTGAGACTTGTGTCTCACTGAGGTGTGAGGTGAGACCTCCTGTGGAGATGGGTGCCACTTAGCTCTCTTTGTTTGAAGACAAAGAGCCTGCAGAGGAAAAAGCCTTTAAATGCCCAGTGATGATTTTACCAAATGATAAATCATCTGTGGTCCTGTGAATCCCAACAACTGCAACTGTCTGCAACTTGACTAGTGTGCAGATGCATAACAGTGAGGTGGTAATTTATTTTTTTTATTTTTTTATCCCTTTAACAAATGTTATGGGTGCATTTCAGTGTCATGATGAAAAATGGCAACATGCAAACACTGTTGTTGAGTAAGCACAAACTTCAGATTCAGAGAGAAATCCATTTTCTATCACACATCGTGTGATGTCACCCTCCCTCCTGATATTAAAGCTCTCACAGATCCAAAGTGGAAACTGATGAAATCTCAAATAAACTCAGAGATCCAAAGTCAACAAACTGTGCATGTGTGCTGAACTAACACTCCTCCATCCATCACATTGTTTGAAATACTTCAGCTCTTGGAGGTTCAGAGAATGGCTCCAGTAACATGCTGACGGAGACCAACAAGAAGTTTTGTGTTTCCAGAAGCTAATTTGGCTCCTGAGAGGGCAGTAATGCAGGACAGATGCAGTTCTGCTGCATGAAGGACTTCTCCAAAAACCACCGCACAGCTTAGATTTCTGCAAATCTGTTAAAAAAACACAGAGCTTTACAAAGCTGATGGGCAATCCTGCTGTCGAGTTACCAGATTATTATGCGGTCGCAGTTCAGGCTTGTCCTAAGTGCTTCAGGTGTTGTAGTTACCTGAACAAAAGTCTGTCTTCTTTTCTTCCCGTGGCCTCATTCCTCCATTCTCAAACCTTTCAGCCTGCTTTTGAAGCTGCAGATTAAACAGCAAGTGTGTTGAAACTCTATTTCAGCTCAGCACTTGAGGCTCTTTGGTGCAAACATGCCGAAGGTTGAGTGAAAGGTTTGACTCTGTTTGCATTTACCCACAAGGGATAAATCATGTGGAGATGGACAAGAGAGACATCTGAGGTGAGGCAAAGACTTAATGAAACATTTCTTCCTATATTGAAAATAAAAACATTGGAAGGAAACAGAGTGAAGAGAAAGGCCATGAGATAAATGAGCAGGTAAACTCTCTGGTAGCGAGCCAGATACTCCTTGGGTTTTATGAGGACTGCGCAAGGATAATTCGCTTCATTTGGACTCAAATTCTGCAGGCATGTCGTTGACTAAGATCTCTAATCTGAGCAAAATGTTGAATGTGATGAGCTAACCTGTACTGGATCACTGTTTCCTGCAGCCCAGCACAAAATTCCCTGACAGCTAACAATTTTTCAATATAAACCTGAAATTTAAAGCCCCAGTTTTAATATGAGAACTGGTTTACAGTCACACAAACACCAGTGGATTGTTCAGAGTCTAATATGCATTCAGTGCTTCCAGACCTCTGTGTCAGCACCTGCACCTTCACTGATTCATTGATTGGTGTTGTGCTCATTGACCCTTTTTCCCTCAGTAAGAGAAACAACTGACCAATCAGAGCTTTGTCATCTTCTTACATAGCTAGCCTGCTATGTAGATAGGCTATGAAAACCAATCGCTGAAATAAATATTGGCGTTATACTTTTCCTTCAAACCACAAATAGATTATATTTGTATGTTATTATGTAGTAGATCCATTGAAACTTATGGGCACAAAGGCCATAGGCCACAAACTCAGTCCATATATTACGTCATTTTAGAAACACTGATGTGATACTTATGAAACATAAAAATGTGATGTATCTTTAGTTTGCAAAAACATACAATACCAACATTTTTTGTCACTGTGCTGTGTTACATAATTGTACACTTTTACCTTTTAAGCTGTTTTGTAAAGAAATGAACAAATGCTTTGTTGCCTTTTCATATTTACAAGATAACTTACTAGTAAGCAAGCTACAGAGTGGGAAACTGTGCCGTTCAAAGGCTTCCATCAGCAGCTTTTTCTAAGGCAGAATGTTTTTTGCATGTTACTCAGGGATGCATAATTAACACACCTTAAATGTCTTTATGACAGCTTTGACCATCCCATTTGTTGTTAATGGCTTTCTTGAAGGACATGCAAATTACAAATATTCTGCTACCTCACTTGGAGAGAAAAAGTGCCAGATCGACATTCCACACTTCCCTCTGGTAGCACTACACCTATGTTAGCAGTGTCACACAATTTCTACCTCCATCGTCATAAGTCCTCTATAACGGAGATTAAAGTAACTACTTATACCACAACCTCAGCTACAAATGGCGGGATGGCTACCTGGCTCACTGCTGATTGGCTGAATATGATTTGGATTTTAATATGGGAGAGGATTGATTATGATGTTGTGTAGTAACACTGGTTTGGTGCAGATGGATCAGTTTATGAATCTCAAGGAAAACTGGTGTAAAATGTCCCAAAAATGCTGAGTATTTTGAATTTATATTGTAATTATGCTGGAATAAGTTTTAATTAAATGATCATTAAATAACAGTCGTGTATTATTACAGCTTGTGTCTTATTGCAGAGAGGTCAGTGTAGTTCATGATTAAATGACAGATATATTTATATCCAATGTGTGCAGGACTATGATGTCGTGGGACAAAGATAAAAATACACTCTTGGGAAACTCATTAATCTCAGAGACATGAACTCTGGGCTGTCAGCTGCTCCACATGAGGTCTCAATATGAAAACAAACAGTTTATTTTAGGCTGGGGCAGAGAAAATCGTCTGTGAAGTTGTAGATTTGTCTTATTGCCTAAATCAAACTCTGCTGTCTGCTGTAGTGTTCTTTCACCTCTCTGTCCATATTCTATAAAGAAGTGCATTTCCACTGATGTAACAGACAACTTGTCATTCTAAAGATAAATTATTTATCACAAACACACCCTTCTTTCCTCCGTTCCGTCCTGCAGAATAACCCACTAAAAGCTTTTTCCTTTGTTAGGAAACACATCAAAGAGGAGCTGTGTTCTCTCCCCTCATGTCAATATTACAACATCAAACAGAGTTATAATGTAAAATTCCCTCTCATGTCTTTCTCTATCCTGCATATGTCTTATTCATGTCTGAGAGACAGATATTGATTTTATATTGTTTTTGGAGCAAGAGCTATTCTTGCTGGTTGATTTACATTTAATGAGCACAGAAAAGAACCACAGTTTGTCAGGGTAGCTAACAGCGTGAGCTTTGATCGTAAATAAAGAGCTCTGTTCACAATAGAAACTAAACCAGAAAAAAATATACACTGATTCTGAATTTATTTTAAAGCTCCAGTGTGTAGGATTAAGGGGGACATATTGGCAGAATATATTATATGTGTGTTTTCTTTAGTGTATGATCACCTGAAAATAAGAATTGTTGTGTTTCCATTACCTTTGAATGAGCCGTTTATATCTACATAGGAAGCAGGTCCTTGTCTGCGGAGGTCACCATGTTGCTGCTCCACTAGAAGTTGACTGAAATGTAATGTTTTTTTGATGGCTAAAACTGGACTAAAACGTTTGAGTTGTTGTCGACCAAAATGAGAGGAAAACTATGAGGGATAAAAATGACTAAAATGTGAGTAAAGCTAATTAGCATTTTTGTCCAAAAACTAACACTATGAGGAAATTTAAAAATAATCGCAAAAATTAACACTGATGCACAACTATTTTCACTAAACTTTTGCTAAATTTCCAAATGATCCTTCTGTGAAGGAATTTGTTGTGCACACATGTACTTGCTTGGATTGTATGACTGGATACAGCACGCTTAGTTACCAGATTATTATGCGGTCGCAGTTCAGGCTTGTCCTAAGTGCTTCAGGTGTTGTAATTACCTTAACAAAAGTCTGTCTTCTTTTCTTCCTGTGGCCTCATTCCTCCATTCTCAAAACTTTCAGCCAATCATCTAGAGGACCCCAAAGCCTATGCTAGAGTTTTATTTGCCGATTTTACTTGGGCTTTTTACACAGTCCAACCCAACCTGATCATGCATAAGTTAAAGCTATAGTTGGTAATGTTGGAGAGCTAGCAAGATTTGAAAGTGGCACCTCCTCTAAGCTCCACCCCCCTCCCTCCCCTCCCATCAGTGCCTCATCCAAAGCCACGCCCCCACAAACTTCAACGCGCATCCTGCAGTACACCGACAGAGAAGCTAATGTTAGCATTGGGCTAATACGAGCTACAAAAGTAGCTAAGTTGGCAAATGTTACATATTTCATGAAAATAACAAATCCCCCCGAAGCAAAACAAATAATTACCTGTCTAACAGAAGGACAACAACCTCTGCATCACTTTTCAGGCCCTTCAGCTCCCTCAGTTGTCTCCACTGTTCAAAAGCTGTGCTGTTGGTTGACTCTGGTTTGTCCTCTCACTTTATCCAAAGCCTTTTTCGTTGCAGCCTTTTCTGCCTCCAACTTTCTTTTCTTAGCCTGTTTAGCGGGGCGAGCCGTTACAACTAACTCTGGAAGTGGTACTTTTGGCTGCATTTTCTCTGCCATTGTTCAGCAAACTCCTGCTAACTCGGTATTTCTGCTGAGGAGTGTGCTGAATATTTCTGGCAACAGTGACACGTGATGAGTGCATGCAGGGAGGAGGGAGGGACAGAGGGGGGCTTCGGCAGAACGAGACATGAAGGCATCTGAGGGGTTCTTTCCACTCACACCGAAAGGCAGGGATTGGTCAGAGTTTTCACAGGCCTGCAGCTGCCACATTGGTCGGATGTTTTTCGTTCCTTTTTCTGAACACATTATGTATTGACTACTCTCAGGATGGAAGGACCATTTCACCCAGTATAACAAAAAGTGTTTTTGAACAGGATTACCAACTATAGCTTTAATCAACATGAAGGTGAACTCTTTTATCATTAATTCTAATAACTAATTAATTAATTAGTTTTATTCTTCTTGAATGAATAGGACCCAACAAGTCAACTTTGTTGACTATGAAAAGGCTTTCGACGGTGTGCATGGAGAGACTGTTTGGAAGCTATTAAGACATCATGGAGTGCCTATAAAGCTTGTGAACATCATCAAAAGCAGCTATGCAGAAATGACCTGCAGGGTCAGTCACGAAGAACAACTGACTAACCAGTTTGAAATCAAGACTGGGGCTAAACAGGGGTGCCTGCTATCCCCTTTCCTGTTTCTACTAGTCATCGCCTGGGTAATGAAGACCACAACTGAAGGAAGGAAAAACGGAATCCAATGGACGTTATGGACACAGCTAAAAGACCTCAACTTTGCAGATGACTTGGCACTTCTATCACACAGCCACCACCAGATACAAGAGAAGACAACCTTACTCACAGATACATCAGCCCAAGTGGGTCTTAACATCCACAAGGGAAAGACCAAAAGCATATGGATGAACACAAATAGTGTGGAACCAATATCACTTGAAGATACACAACTTGAAGAGTCCTTCACCTACAGCGCCATCAACAAAGATGGAGGAACTGATGCAGATCTCAAAGCCAGAATAGGTAAGGCAAGAGCAGCCTTCCTACAACAGGCTCTGACGTGGAATCCTCAGGGGAGGAGAAAGAGAGGTCGGCCAAGAAACACCTGACGAAGGGATCTGCGGGCAGACACCAAGAAGATGGGATACACCTGGTCACAGATAGAAAAGAAAGCCAGCAATTAGGTACTCTGGAGGTCCCTTGTCGACGGCCTACACCCAAAAGGGGTGTATGGCATAAGTAAGTAAAGTAAGTCAGAGTGACACTGTTTACATTGTACAACAATAAAGAGGTGTTCATATCCTAACAACCATGTTATCAAATTTTCAGATGACACCATCATCTTAAGCCTGTTAGCTTTAAATGGTCAGGCTCCATCATATCTTAGAGAGCTCACAGTGCCCTATTATCCCACCTGAACACTGCGCTCTGAGAATGCAGGGTTACTCGTGGTCCCTAAAGTCACCAAAAGTAGATCAGGAGCCAGAGCCTTCAGCTATCAGGCTCCTCTCCTGTGGAATCATCTTCCTGTTGCAGTCCGGGAGGCAGACACTGTCTCCACATTTAAGACTAGACTTAGCCCTTTAAGCGCCAAAGTCGCAAAATTGCGACAAGCAACATAGCTGAATAAAACAGGCTGTATCTATAAATGTGGTGCCGAATCTTGTTACTACTTTTCACCAGGAGATGGCGGACATGTGTGCCTGTAATCTGAGCAGCATTTGTGGGCGTGGTTCTATTCAAAGTTTTAGAGTAAAAAGAGTTTGTAAAACACACTCTGGCGCAGAGACGGTGGCGAAGCAGTGGTAGTAGTGCTGAGCGTAGCGAGAGCAGAGCAGAGCGAAAGAGTGTGTTTTCATTTACTCACGATGCCGAGAGGTCGGTTTACCGTCGACGAAGTACTTTGTCAGGTACTGGCTGACTCCGATTCCGAGGAGGAAGACATGCAGTTGTCCAGTGAAGCCGAAACTGACGTTAGTAGTGACGGCGAGTCCACGCCATAGTCCACAATCAGCACATGGTAAAGCGGATGCTTCACCTCACCGTGGCCGGGGTGGAAGTATTCTGCGAACACCAAGTAGGGGACATGGTCGAGGTGGCAGGGGGGCTCATAACACCGCAAATAGCGGTGAATGTAGCAGGGATGAAAACAACCGCGGTGGTCGCGGCAGACGCGGTGGTTGAGGCAAACACACCGCTAATGGCGGCGGAGGTGGCGTTCACTGCCGCATTGTAAATCACGGCGGCGATGATAATGATGATGATGGCTGGCAGTTCTTGAGAGAAGAGGAAGAGTATCAAATGTGGATCCGAAATTTTGATGAGCCTGTTGGTTGTTGTGGAGACGATCTGACAAATTCTGAGCCCATTGATTTCATCTCTCTTTTTCTGAATGATGAATTCTGGAGCCTCATCACCAATGAAACACACAGATATGCCCACCAGTTCTTTGAAGGGGAAATTTTGAAACCAAACTCCAGATTTCATGACTGGTATGATGTGACTGTCCCTGAAATGAAAGCTTTCATGTCACTTCACTTGTGCATGGGGCTTGTGGAAAAATCTGAAATTGAGGACTACTGGGCAGGTTTTTGGCCAACTTACACACCTGGATTTGGCAAAGTGATGGCAAGAAACAGATTTGAAAACATTATTTCTTTTCTTCACTAATGATGACCGCATTGAGAGGGGCCAGCCAGGTCATGATAGACTCTTCAAAGTGCGCCCCATAATTGATTTGATTATTCCTCGTTTTGCTGCTGTGTATGGTCCACTCAAGGAACTTTCCTTGGATGAAATGACCATTGCATTCAAGGGAAGGTCAACCTTGAAACTGTACAACCCCAAAAAACCTGACAAATATGGCTATAAAGCATTTGTCTTGAGTGAGGCCAGCTCAGGTTATGTATTAGAGTGGTGCATCTACGATGGCAAAAATACAAGCGATGAGGACAATTTAGGGGCAACACACCATATTGTCCATCAGCTGCTTGCCCAGCACACTGGGAAAGGGCATGAGGTGTACATGGACAGCTACTACACATCACCAGCCTTAGCTCGTGAGTTAGCTGCTAAAGACACCGGAATGTGCAGGAAAGTGAACTGCAACAGGAGAGGGAAGCCAAAGGGGCTGAAACCATCCCAGTCGCCTCTGAGAAGGGGAGATGACCCAGTGTTCATGCGGCATGATAAACTGCTGGCTTGTGCTTGGCATGACACAAAGCATCTCACTCTGTTGTCCACCACAAAGGAAAATGTGACTGGGTTCCGTGAAATTATGAAACCAGTGTGTGTGGACGGTTACAACTCCTTTATGGGAGGAGTTGATACATCCGATCAACGGATGAAAACATACCTGTTTCCACACAGATCCAGGAAATGGTACAACCGCATTTTTGATGCGGTTCTGAGCATCAGTGTGGTCAATGCGCACATCATTTACACACGTTGTAGTCCTGGTCCACACAAACCACTGAAGGCCTTTACTCAGGACATTATAACATTTTGGCTTGAGGGCTTCTCCAAAAAGGAAAGCAAAAAAGGAGGACAGCCTTCAATGCAGCAGGGAGAAATGCCACAGAGGCTCACTGAACGACACTGGCTCTGCAACACAGACAAACGTCCAGATTGTGTTGTCTGTTCAGATCACACCCGCCCGAAAGGCCGTCACCAGACACAGTTCAGGTGCCGTCAGTGTGGAGTAGGTCTTTGTGCTGTGCCTTGCAATGAAAGATACCACACACTGAAAAACTACAAGCAGTGCCATCTTGATCACTGAAGGTCTTTGAAAATAATACAATTCCATATGGCCGCCGACCAGTGCTAAAAGATTATACAAATTGGATCAGTGAATTTATTTCTATCCCAAATTTCGTTTCATATTAAAGATATTTCACATTGACTGTTGACAGTATTCCCTTATCTCAAACCGCTCTCAAACTACAGCCTTTTGAAATCTTTATAAGAAAATTGACATTTTCCAAAATGGCCACCACCTGTTCATGTCATAATATGCAAATTGGATGACAATTTACTTCAAGCCCAAATTTTGCTTCAAACTGAAGATATTCCTCAAGTACAGTATGCCCTTATCTCAAACAACTTTCAAACTGCAGCCTTTTGAAATCTTGAAAACAAAAATGGATGTTTTCCAATATGGCCGCCACCTGGTGATGTCACAGTAATCAAATTAGATGACAAATCTACTTCCATCCCAAATTTTGGTTCATACTGAAGATATTTCTCATTTACAGTATGCCTTTATCTCAAACTACTTTGAAGTTATAGCCTTTTGAAATCTTGAATTGTATATTTTCTTGAAGAAAAACTCCAGCGCCTAAAGAGTTAAGACTTTCCTCTTTGATAAAGCTTATAGTTAGGGCTGGCTCAGGCTTGCCTTGTACCAGCCCCTAGTTAGGCTGACTTAGGCCTAGTCTGCCGGGGGACCTCCTATAATACACCAAGCACCTTCTCTCCTTCTCTCTCTCTCTCTCTTTCTCTCTCGCTGTACTGCATGTCACTAACTCAGCTTCTTCTCCAGAGCCTTTGTGCTCCACTGTCTCGCATGTTAACTTATGTCGCAGCGGTGCCTGGATAGTGTGACGTGTGTGGTTGTGCTGCTGCCTGATGCCTCCTGCTGCTGCTGTTATCATTAGTCATACTTCTACTGTTATTTTACACATATGATTATTGTCACATATGTACACTATCAGATATTAATATATTACTTTCAACATATTGTACCACAATAGCCGTGATTATTATTATAATATTATTACTTTAATTAATGTTGTTTTAAGCTACTGTCATTACCGTCTGTCCTGCATCTCTCTCTGTCTCTGTCTCTCTCTCTCTCTCTTTCTGTCTCATTGTGTCATACAGATTACTGTTATTTATCATTTTGATCTGTTCTGTACGACATCTATTGCACGTCTGTCTGTCCTGGAAGAGGGATCCCTCCTCAGTTGCTCTTCCTGAGGTTTCTACCATTTTTTTTCCCTGTTAAAGGGTTTTTTTGGGGAGTTTTTCCTTATCCGCTGTGAGGGTCCTAAGGACAGAGGGATGTCGTATGCTGTAAAGCCCTGTGAGGCAAATTGTGATATGTGATATTGGGCTTTATAAATAAAATTTATTGATTGATTGATTGATTGATGTGAATGTTTGCCCCTCTGTGTAATTCAGTGAGATAGCCACTTTTAAGACCTGCTGTGATAACAACTATCGTGTATTAAACACAAAAAAAAGGCTAGACTTCAAAAAATGGTGACAACAGCCAGGAAGTTAATGAGGAAACATGACCAACTCCAGTCTCTCCAGTCAGTATATGAGGGTGCAGTAGTCAGACAAGCCAAAAAAATCCTGAGTGACCCCTCACATGTTCTTTTTTTTTTTTTTTTTTTTTAAATCTTCGTTCCTGCTGCACTGCATGGTTGTTTCCTTTGTGTCGTGTTTGTATATGGGCCCAAAACAAATTTCCCGTTTGGGATCTTATCTTATCTTGAATTGACTGCAAAGATGGCATTGCTGTGTCTGTTGTTACTGTTTTGACTGAGAGACTCCAAGCAACAGGAAATTACACATTGCACATTTAACACAATTTCAAAGAAAACTTTTCTGGGACTACAGACAGTCTGAGGAGCTGAATACAATATACAGTTTATATAGTTTGTGGGTGAACATTTATAGCATTTACCCCAGTTACATGATTGATGCAGATGATGCTGCATCTCTTTTGTGGAGCTCTTTATACTCTGGCTGCAGTAGTTTATTACAGCTGATATAATTTTTCTACTGTGCTGGCCGTGAATCTGCTGATCTTCATTCTTTTCTTTCAGTCCTACAGTTTAGGGTATTAAATGCTGGCGTGGCCCAACAAGCAGTCAACATGATGCATGATGTCTCTGATGTTCAGGGCTTCAGTCTGAAATAAACTGTGGTGTATGTAAGCTTTAGTTATTCATTGACTCACATCAGATCAGTTAGCTCTGCACATGTTCCTGTTGAAGCAGAAATGTGTATGTGATCCTCTGACTATTTATGGTCGACCGGCTGATCTGTTGCATGTTCTGACCCTGTCTCTACATGTCTCTGGCATTCCTCTGAGTATTTATGGCCTGACTGGCGCTACATTTTTTATGGCCCACCTCTGTTTTTAAATGTTGCTTTACAGGGACATACATGAGAGGAAACAGTAGGGTTATCTTCTCTGTCTCTGTGTGGCTCTGCTTTTCTTCAAGAATCTATCATGGTGCATTTATGACCTGCAAAATCTGGTCCTCTCAAACCCAAATTCCTCTCTGCAGGTGAAGAATTTGTCCATTAAAGCTGGATAACCAAAAAACAAATCATGGTAAAGAAACGCAAACTGACCTGAGACCTTTATCAACCTCTGAAACTGAACATTTACACAAGTTTTCTCCCAAAGACAGAAGCGTCTCTTCGGGTTGTTTGTCTGTGCCTCCTGTGTGCACATATGAGAACATGCATGATTTTTCTGAGAGAGGTCTGTGTGATTTTCTTTTATACAACTTGTAAAACCATAACATCTGTCAGTCAGATTCCAAAGTGCTTCCCTTCTAATTTATACAACCTGAGCAGGCGTCTGATGAACAACCGAACACATCTTTAGGTACGTGCCGGGCCTTTAAACTGATATATTATACTGCTGCTGCAATATCTGTAGGAACTAAAAACTCTCTGACACTAAAAATCTAATTTATTGCTTCTTTTTAAAGTGAGCTAAACCGTGACAGGGAAGGTCAGGCCACACTTCATTACCTTTGTCACGCAGGTTGGAGGTTTGTAGAGGACCTGACACTCAAAACAAACATGCTGACATTTTACTGAGGTGGCAGCGACCCGACAAACCCATAGTGTGATCCTCTCTTTGTACCCTCTGGCAGGAAGACTTCCTTCCTGTCTCTGAGGAACAACACAAACACAGCGCTTAGACGCTGGAGGTTGACAGAGCGTAACCCTGCCGACGGGTTAACAAAAAAAAAAAGAAAAAAAAAAGTCCCTGATGAAGTCAAAGTTTACACTAAGTTTCATTACCCTCAGACTGTTACAGAGTGACATGTCTTTACATCCACAAACAATCTTTGTGCAGCTGCAGAGAGCAAAGTTACTGAATTAATGTTAATTATCTGCAGCTTATCCAGTCTGCCTCTGGCTTTTCTATCTGTTCAGTGTGTTTTCCATTGCACTTTGCTAAAACAGAGTGAGAACAGATAAAAGGTTAAAAGTATTTTGTTATCAAGGACTGTCGGAGCTCTTACCGAGGCAGAAGACAGAAAATATACCATGGTGCAAATGGTATATAGAAGGATCAAATAAACGCAGGACTTTGACCCAGGAGACCACTGTTCATGTCCCGTGTGAAATCAAAAGTCAACATTGAGTTATTTTAAGTCAGCTAATGTTAATGTTATGTCAGTTATGTAACACGCATACCTACTTTAAAGCTGGTTGCCTGAAGAACACCAGGAGCAAATGGCAGGAGTTGAGATTTCATTAAAACTAAATTATGACTGGTGCGTTAGCTGCACGCCAAATTCAACAGACCACACAAACTGTCTGCTAAGTTACCATATGACTCTTTATTTACAAGTAGCATTTAAATTAAATTTTTTAAACAGAGCTCCGTGCAGTGCTCTCTCCTCATAAAACACGCCACTGGAGCTACGTTACTTCACTTTCAGCAAACTTAAAGTGAAACAGTATCACTGATCTTTTTTGACTGATGAGTGGGTCTAACTCAGCTACAAACACAAAAACACGGAATCCGGCAGCACATTAGCATATCTTATACTAGCTAGCCTGTTTGAAACCATATCAATATGAAGTTATTTGTCAAAAAAAATCCGGTGAACAGTGTGACTAATCAACTTTGTCAGTATCCGACTCAGAAAAATATGAAATATCATAAAAATGACAAAATACACTGGAGGGGGCTTTAAGGAGAGACTAATAATATAAACTTTAAAAATAACAATTTTATTTAGTTTTTTTTCACAGAAATGATTAAAATAAGATAAGATACATATATTTTAAAAAGCTTTCTAATGCCCCTTAAAATTGAGAAGGCCTTGTGACCCCTTGTCAAGTGTGCAAACCCTTAGGGGGCCAGGACTGCCAGGTTGGGAACCAGTAGTGTAGATAACAAAGACTCGACTGTCCTGCTACTAGTACGGGCGTGAACTAACCACAGACACTTCTTTTGTTAATGCACTCTGCAGAATCAATACACAGGAACCACTGGAATGCATTTACAGCGCTACACACCGCATACAAAATTGACGTTAAAGTACTATTACTCACTGTACTTTATGAGAGTGTTGAGGTAGTGGTTCTCCAGCAGTGGCTGATGGATGGAGTAGTTGCTTCATCAGTGACTCTGATCTTGATAGATTTACACCATTTGCTGGATGTCTACTGTTGAGTCTGAGCAGATGTTAATGTCAGCAGCAGCTGTGAGCTGAATGGAGGATGAAGCTCAGGTAAATCCTGGATCTGTGTTCTTTCAGCTGATTCACAGCCGCAGGTCACAGCGTTGATTTCTGTCAGAAGAGAATGAAAAGATTTATTCAGAGTGAAATCTACAGAAAGACATGAACGTTGTGCTTGATGAATGACTCTAACAGCAGGAGAGAATTATTCCATCCATTCAAAACAGGGATGGAGCAAAAACATGTGCAAGTTACAATTCCACTTCCTGTGAATTTTCTTTAAACTGCTCCAGAAAGGGTGGATATTATGATTGCCATGTTATTCTTTACTGTTTCCAGGAAAGACAGAAAAACTAGAATTACTGCCTCATGGTTGTATCCCTCAGTGAACAAGTCAGTTTGCAGTTACAGTTTTCATCCATGTCTGTGAAAACACAGATGGTTCACACACATCTTCCCACCGTCAGCACAGAAGATCTATACAGTCAGCACAATTTCAAGATTCGAGTCACCAATTCAGTATCTGACCAAATATCTCCCCTTTTATTCCTGAGATATGATGTTGAGTAATGGCTAGACAAGTGTTTTTTCCAGAACATTATGATGTCACTGTGAAGTTGACCTTTGACCTTTTGAATATATAATGTCATCACTTCATTATTTTATCCTATTAGACATTTGTGTTAAGTTTTGTCATAATAAGCATAGAATTCTAAAGTTATGGTCAAAAGCATGATTTTATGAGGTCAGTGACCCTCACTTTTGGCCTTCTGACCACCAAATTTAAATCAGTTCTCATACTTTAGTCCAAGTGTATGTTTGAGCCAAATGTGAGGAAATTCCTTCAAGGCTTTCTTAAGATATCGTTCTCACGAGAATGGAATGGATCCAAGGTCACAGAGACCTTTAACCTTTCAACCAAAATCTAATCAGTTCATTCTTTTGTCCAAGTGGACGTTTGTGCCAGATCTGAAATAATTATCTCAAGGCATTTTTTAGATTTTGTACGTTCACTAGAATGCATTTGAGGAGGTCGCAGTGACCTTACCCTTTCATCTTTACCTACCAAATTTCAGTCAGTTCATCCATGACTCAAAGTGGATGTTCATGCCAAATTTGAAGAAATTCCCTCAAGATGTACTCAAGATTCTGCATTCAACAGAATGAGACAGTGGAGGTCACAGTGACCTTTACCTTTGACCAGCAAAATCTAAGTGGTTCACAGTTGAGTCCAAGAGGACATTTTGGCCAAATTTGAAGAAATCTCCTTAAGGTGTTCTTGAGATATCATGTTCATGAGAATGGGACGGACAACCTGAAAACATTATGCCTCTGGCCACAGCTATTACACTATCACACAAAAAAACACTCTGAACCAAGTTTACAGAAGTAAAATTATTCCACATTCAGTTAACACTGCAAAACAAACTGTAACCAAAGAACAATAGCGACATAGTAAAAATACCAACACTAGCAGACTCACACCAACATTGAATTGATCTATCAATTTTTGTCACACTTGCAGTTTTGTTAATTAAAGCAGTTCAAAGCTTTCCAGAGATCAACATGGAAAAGTCATTATTAATCTGGTGACAAGTTGCTTCTGGCCAAAAAAAAAAAGAAAGAAAAAAGAATAAAGTAGAAACTGAATGCATTAAAAAGGAAACTAAATGGGACAGAGACACTGGTGTTGGCAAGTCTTGTCTGTCTTTCTCTCTCCTGCAGCCAAATCCTTAAATGTTTCTGTTCATAAATCAGTGAAGGACCTCCAAAACTGATTTGTTATTCAGAAAATAACCGCACATCAGTCTGCTCACATTTCCACCGCACTAAATCCTTACTCCAAAATCACTACGCGCGCACACACACACACACACACACACACATACAGTTCTTCTGTACTTGTGAGGACCCACATTCACATAATAGAAAAAGCCTCTAGGAGAACTGCACACCAACAAAGATGTCCTCACAACTTAAAACACAGGCTGTTCTTATGCACTGTTTGTATGTTTTCCTAAGCAATGTAATGCACCAAAATTTTAACATATCCTATGCCATTTGGTTCCCAACTTGGGGATCCCAACCCCCTCTAGGGGTCTCAAAAGCTTGACAGGGGATCACAAGGTTTTCTCAAAGCTTTTTTTTTTTTTGTAATATGTGTCTTGGCATTTCATTCATTTCTATGACAAAAACTAGACTATTTTGTAAATCTAAATTATTATCAAGATTTAAACACAGATTTTTAAAAAAATCACATGATAAGGGCATAGTGAACACTCGAACACAAGCTCAGAGCCTTTAGGCCCCATGGCCACCAAAGCATTTTTTGCCTAGCTGAAAATGTCAGGTGCTCCTCTGGAAACGCTGAGCTGGGAGCGTTTTGAGAGTGCTTTGGAGGCATGGCTACTTTTCAGCTGAGATGGTTGCATCCGGTTGCCATGATACGGAATATCCGCAGAAGTAAACATGTCGGCACAAGGCAGAGTAGTTGCTTTGGATGAGGGGAGAGAGGACGGATCCGCCAGTCTGTGTGGGTTCATGAGAGGAAACATAATATAAATACAGTATATTAACAGATTTCTCCTCCATTGCTGTTGTCATTCAGCGCTTGTACATGTAAGATGTGATGGTTTGTCTCTTTTCCACTGTGACTGAATGGCTGAAGTGACAGTCAGTACGATTACAAGACATCAAAGAAATTTTTTTTATTGTGTGTAGGCCAACTGAAACCAGACTTTTTAAATACAATGCTAGTCCGACTAAAATTGTACTAAACTGAATTTCCTAAAGTCAGACTAACATGCCCCGAGATAATGCCATTGCATGTGTACAGTCAGTTGGTCCTAAACTAGCCTAGGTGCTCTGTGCATGCTGTGCTTTGACCTGGAAGTCAAATAGCATTAAATACGTAACATAATAAGCAGAAGAAGACAGTAACAACATGGAGTGATCTACATCCAGAGCTGTGCATTTTTAGATGGATTTAATGTAGAGAGCTGTAAAGTTCTCCACCATGGTACCAGTTTGCCGCTAGCTACCAGTGGGTAATTTGTTTGTTGATTGTTTCGTCTGTGAAGTAATAGGTCAACTGGAAAAAGGTCCAATACTAAAAAGCTGGAAGGGGGCATATCGCCACTTATCGTAGCATGACGGCAGCAAGAAAGACCAACGGCAGATAAACAACCATTTTTAAAATGAGGAGCAGTAAAATGATAGGCTGACAGAGAAGGTGTGTCGCTGTGCTATTGGATGATTGTGAATCAGGTGATGACTAAACTGACCTACCCAGACAATGTTTCATAATAATAGTGAGTGAGCATACCTGCAAAGAGTGCATGGCAGGGTGAGAAAGAAACTTAGAGCCTGAGCATGAAAAGTATTGTCTTCCTGACTGAACTTTCGCTAGAGCTTCCATAGTCCAATTCAATGGCCCAGTCAAGCTATAATCGTAGCTCGACTTAACTGTATATGTAGTGAGTGACAAGTGCAGCGTTTCAGCGCCCATGCCCAGCACCTTCTACAACATTCTAAAAACTGGCCGGTTCACACATATGTAACTAGATGAGACGGTGTCATCTCTGTGCAACAACTCTCTGTACTTCTATTCTGTTTTCCAACTTTTCAGGCTTATTTTGTGGCTGAATATAATTTGTAGCTTCTTAAAATATGAATGAAGATAGTGATTGTGATGCTACTGGCTACAGTTGCATTTGTGGTAGTAATGAAGCATTGAAACACAGAAAAAAACAAAACAAACAAACAAAAAAAAAAAAACCCGAGCATTAGATGGACTTTATTTATAATAAATATGCCACACTAACAGGTCTGGAATTTCGTCATGTTAGGGGCAAAGCCACTTGGCCCTTCATGTTGTCAATTTGTTGAGGGCACAAAGGCCAAAAGCCAGGGCAACAAGGCCATAAAATACAACAATGATTTAAAGTCCACGACCATAATGAATTTAATTTAAGGACTAAGGATGTATAACTATCTGTGAAATGAATAAATAAAACAAGCTCAAGCAAAAAACTATTAATTAATTCATGCATTTAATTATTTGCACAAAGGTCCAGTCCCATGCCAAATTGTCTCAGCTGCGAATACAAGCCAATAGGCCTGATGGTGGCGCTACAGCAAGCATCTAAAGTTTAAAACCTTGAAAATTCATAACAAATCAACTATATGTGGTACAGCTTCATAACTTTAACCAAAGTGTAGCCCCAGTGCTGAAGGAACTTTTGTACATTTAAACCTATTGCAAATTATGAAGTCCATCACTCTGTTTTTTTCAAAATCTGTAAAACTTATTAAAACTATTGCAGTTTTTAGCCGCATCTTCAAAGCTTTTTTTAAGGGACCTCTCCCTCTGTTGCTTACTTGGCATGATAATTGCTGGAGGTAAATGGATAAAAGTAAATGTTATTGCTGTAATGAAGCCCGCCACTGGTGTTAGCCTACCTGGCTTAAAAACTTGACAGCAAGCTAGCAAGTGCTTGTTGACGTTAATGTTACAGGCTACGGTCAGCACGTTAAACACTGGGACAACGTTGTAGCGATATTCCTATCTTATTCGTTTGCTAATTTCTCACACTGTCTTACCTCAGCTCTGATGACTTTTTCCCTCTCTTCAGTCTCAGACCCAACATCACAGCCTTACTTACGCGAACACAAGGGCACAAGGCCAAATTGCGAGGGCACAAGGGCCATGAGGCCATTCCTGCCCTGTACACTAATATAAACTACCAGTGCCAATTAATCAGTCAATGGGAATGTGTGTGTGTGTGGGAAGCATAAGCACATACAGCAAGCAGCAGTGACCCTCCGTCTGACACTGACACAACTGCAACTTTTTTCTGCAACTTACTGAAACGGTTTCATCTTGTCGCAAGTCTTTGGTCTGAGCTGGGCTTAACTATTTTGATATTATAACAAGAACACCTCCAGAGAAACTGTTGAGCTCTCTCTCTGTTTTGTTCTTCATGAGCTAGTTACAGCCCCTCAGGGATGTTGCAATTGCAACAGTTTGCGCAAATTCAACCAGTCAGTCCTGCATGACCTTGGAATTGTGTCCAATCCTTGCAGTTTTCCCACAAGGATTCAGAGTCACTTCTTTGTTTGTGGTTGTGAAGATGGTTGCGACATAAACGTCTCAGATTTACCAACAAAAATGTCTGCTAAAGACTGTGCAAGGCAACTCCCTGATGTTCTAGACAAACATGGGGATAAACTGTTTAAACTGTTTAAACTGATAAACATTTCTACCACAAAATACACTGAACAGAATGTCTGAAACATGTGAAAAACATATAAATCACCGTGAAAGAGGCTGATCCATTCCACATGCTGAAAGAAGAGTTTAAATATGCAGGATAGCAGTACCGTCAGTGTTGTAAACCACAAACTCATAAAAGAGCGGTTTTTAGTCTCACTGGAACAAGTTGCAATTATTTTTAATTAATGAAAAAATAATTGCAGCTATTTTTCACTGCAAACAAACAACACCAACACCAACAACAGCAATAAAAAAATACCTAATAAAAACATTGCATCATCATTTGAGGGCACCTCCCAACCCCCAACCCTCAAGTCTTGGAGGGACTGAATAACAAGAGCACAGCAGGTCAAGTACCTGAGTGTGTGATAATGGAATGATGTTTTATTTTAATAGCCAATATTATTTAATTATGAGTCAACTTTTTTTAATGTGTCGCTATCTAAACAAAAAACATTTTGGTGCATTCTTCAAACTTTTACTTTAACGACTAAAAGTACATTTTGCAAATTACATACTTTTACTATAGTAAGGTTTTAAATGCGGGACTTTTACAAGTAAAGGAGTATTATTGGCTATTCCTTTACTGTAAGACAACAAAACACCCTCTGAATTCAACACTTTAGTTGTTGTGTTTAAATGAGTTATATCGTTGTATTCTTTATTTGTCAATCTGCACAATCACAGACAACTGGCAGTTGAAATGCAGCCTCGGCATATCCCTCTTTAAACACAACACAGATGTAATTAAGGGGGATAGCACAGGGCCAGCCATGTTAAGGTGCCCCTAGAGCAGTGGTGGGTTCAGTACCTTGCTCAAGGGCACCTCAGTAGTGCCCAGGACGCAAACTGGCACCTCTCTGGCTGCCAGTCCACATTTCATACTTTGTCGTGAACCAGACACACACACATACACACACACACACACACACACTCTTCACCTCAGACGATTTACATCCCGTCCAGACAAATTTATCACAGCTACATTTCCTCTATTTAATTACAGCAGCATCGATCACTGTCCTCTCCTGTAATACCTGCACTTCACTCTGTGTTTCTGAGGCACCATCAGTCTTAACGTGACTTGTGATAATTAAAGTGTCAGCTGACGTGACAGCTCTCTGCTCTGTTAGCAGCTGCTGGAGCAAGAAATGACTGTTTAACCTTCAGTTAACATCGCGGCAGGAGTTTAATCAGCTCCATTCTCCATTAGGTTTCTTAGTCTCAGGTGATGAGTTTGAATTTTAGAAATTATCTCAGCATCTGAGTTCATCCTCACTTCAACCAAGCCTCCCTCACTGTTTTTAGTCCAGCTGTATTATTTTATCATCTGTATTTATGTATCTGTATTTTATTAAGTCCTGACCTGCAGGCCCCTGACTCACTGAGCTCACAGTCAGCAAGAAGTCTTTGGACCATAATTGAACATCATTGACTATTTGATTTGGTTTAGTGTGCTGTCTTTAAAAAGTAAATAATTCAAATAAGTTATTGGCTGAATAAGTTAGTTAAAAAAGGGTTAAAAAGCTAAAAGCAAGCTCTGTTGGATTTTGAAAACAGCGTCAGAGTGAGCACTCTGTGCTCTGGTTAGTTTTTAGTAACAGCATCAGAGTGAGTGCTCTTACTAATCAGGTGGGTTACATCATGTTAAAGCATTTGGGAAAAGGAGCATTAGTGAAGTTGCTGCATCTTTATAACAGAGTGTGGGAGGAGGGAAGGTTACCAGGAGCCTAGAAAGACGCAGTAGTGATTCCGATAAGAAAACTTGGCAAGGATCCATACAAACCCACTAGTTACAGGCCAATAGTTGACATCAAATATATGCAAGATAATGGAAAGGATGATAACGGAAAGGTTGTCGTATAAACTTGAGAAGAGGGGAGTGTTGGCAAGTTATCAGAGTGGTTTCAGGAAAGGCAGGAATACCATGGACTCGGTGATAAGGTTAGAATCTGAAATAAGGAACGCCCAGGCAAATAAAGAATCAGTTATTGCAGTGTTTTTTGATATTGAAAAAGCCTGTTACATGATGTGGAAGGAGGGGTTGTTAATCAAAATACACAAGATGGGTGTTGGTGGGAGAGTTTTCAACTGGATAAAGGATTTTGTATTTGGAAGGAAAATCCAAATACGCATTGGGTCAGAATTGTCAAATCAGTATACAGTTGGAAATGGTACACCTCAAGGGAGTGCAATAAGCCCGCTACTCTTTATTATCATCATTAATGATGTATTTTCAAAAGTGCCGGCAGATATAGGCAGATCACTTTTTGCGGATGATAGGGCCTTGTGGAAAACAGGAAGGAACATGGAGCATGCAATAAGGAAAGTTCAAGGTGCAATTGATGAGGTGGTGGAGTGGGGGTATGATTGGGGGTGCAGGTTCTCAGTGGAAAAAACACAAACAGTATTTTTCACCAGGAAAAGAATTGAGGAAGGGATGAAACTGGAGATGTATGGAAAAGCTTTAGAAAGGGTTGGAACGTTTAAATTTCTGGGAGTTCTTTTTGATTCACGGCTAACATGGGCAGATCATATCAGGAGAATAGAAGGAAAATGCAAAAAAGTAATAAATGTGATGAGATGTTAAGGAAGTTGGATGTGAATCAGGCACAGGCTCTGAGAGTGTGTAGTGGGGCTATTAAGACTTCACCAGTACCTGCCCTACAGGTAGAAATGGGTGAAATGCCTCTAGAAGTAAGAAGGATGCAACTGATGACTAATTACTGGGCTAATTTGCAGGGGCACAACAAATTTCATCCCACGAAAGGAGTTTTGCAGGAGTGCTGGTAGAATGGGAGGAGCCAGACGCAAAACTTTGCTTGAGTAGCGAATGACGTGGCAAAAGAATTTGGAGTATTCAATTTGAATATAAGCTCGACAGTGGTTTATCCAGAGGTGGCTCCATGGATGCTTGTGTGGCCTGAGATTGACTGGTATTTGTTAGAGGCTAAAAGGAAGGAAAAAGGTATAATTGATTTGGTGAGTGCATTCAGATGTCATGTAACTAAAGACTATAGTGATTTTACACAGATTTACACAGATGGTGCTAAACAACCTGAGACAGAAGTGACAGGATTTGGGGTGGCAGTACCAGCAAAAGGAATTGGAATCAATAGAGGGACGTCTAATAAGTTCGGAGTGTACACAGTGGAAATGGTGGCAGTGCTAGTTGCATTACGGTGGGTGGAGAAAGCTGGTCTGGATAAGGCGTTGATATGTTGAGATTCATCTTCAGTACTAGCAAGCTTAAGGTCTTCCCATTCAAACAGCCATCAAGACATAAGGTATTCAGTCCTTCAGTCAATTACAAGAACAGTTAATCAGGGAGGTCAGGTAAAGTTTCTGTGGGTTGTAGCACATGTAGGGGTGAGGGGGAATGAGAGGGCGGATGAGTTGGCTAAGAGAGCTTTAAAGAAAGGAAATGTAGACATGCAGCTCAGTATCAGCAAAGCAGAGGTTAAATGTGCATTCTGGGAAAAGACCAATCTAATGTGGCGAGAAAGGTGGGATAGAGAGGAGAAAGGGAGGCATCTTTATCAAATCCAGAAGAGTGTTAGAGGTGGAAGGATGAGCAATGGACACAGGAGAAAGGAGATTGTGTTGACAAGGTTAAGGTTGGGGCATAGTGCATTAAATAAAATGTTGAAACTGATAGGGAAGCACCAGACAGGCCTGTGTGAGGGGTGTCCGGAGGAGGAGTCAGTGGAGCATGTAGTTCTGAGGTGTAGGAGGTATGAGATGCAGAGAGAGGTGATGAGGAATAGGCTGGAGGACTTAGGGGTGCAGGAATTTACATTAAAAGGGTTAATGAGTATGGGTGAGAGAGCACAGGTTAGGGTACTGATAGCTTTCTTAAGGGATACAGGTGTTTATTATCAAATCTGATAATTTTTTTTAAATTAATATATCATGTGTATAATATTGTTTTGGATCTGGTCAGGTAAAGGAATAAGACTGTAAGTCTACTGTTTGGTCCACACTCCGGAACAGAAGGTGGCAGTAATGCACCAATAAGCTGGATGCCAACCGCCGTTAAACAAAAAGAAGAAGAAGAAGTAGAAGAAGACAAGCGCTCTTACTACTCTGTTCTCCGTCAGCTTATCTGTGTTTTTGCTCTGTTTCTGCTCAGCGAAGCCTCTATTCAGTCGAGCACAGACAGTCAAGGACAGCTGATTTCGTGAATTTGCTGTTTTTCTAATACGCTTCTGCCTTGAAGATTATTTGTCTGAAAGTACTATGTGTGCACAAGCATAAACCATCTTTATGGAAAGTCATGAACTTGTCTGTTGGTTGTTGTTCTATTGCAGTTAGCTTGCAGTTGTAGCTTTTCGCAGTTAGCTTGTGACAGTACCTAATTTTTTTTCCTTATCCGCTGTGAGGGTCCAAAGGACAGAGGGATGTCATATGCTGTAAAGCCCTCTGAGGCAAATTGTTATTTGTGATACTGGGCTTTATAAATGAAATTGATTGATTGATTGATTGATTGACTTTTATAGGCTATGTGAATTTGCTGTCAAGTTTCTCACTGGCAGCCAGTGAGGATGCCTCTTTCGTCTGCTCCTAATCCAAAATGTAGCCGTATTGGTGTAACTTTGGTTTTCTTGAGAGACTCAAGGCCTTAATGCACACAGTCAGTCTATTTTTTCATATATGTTTTTAATCCGTCATCCCAAAAAAAGTTACTCAGAGAAACCTTGCAGACTTAATCTGATACACTTTTTTGTTCTGTTCATGCGGTCCCCATCCTCGTCCTCATCATCATCATCCACCTGAAAATTATTATCTGACTTGCTAAAAGAAAGCTATCTGAGTTATGAAAGGAAAATGTGCAACCTATTCCTTTCGATCAGCAGCAGTGATAGCAAGACAGCAGTCTGTCGGTGGCACCTGTGAAGAGGAGGAAAGAGAAATGTGGACAGAGGAGTCGCAGCAGGCTGATAACAGCAGAGTAACGTCACAGGTCAGGGGCAAGAAGAGGTCACTGCCCTCCACTGGGGGAAGTAATGGGGTTGGTCCACATGAAAATTTGCCAGTGCCGAATTTTGTTCCAAGTCCAACACTGGATCAGGTGATGATAGCAGTAAAAACACTGAATAAAGCAGATTAACATTAAACATTAATGTTCCTCTTATGCTGTTCCGTTTGGCGGAGACTGGCTGCTAGCACAGCATCTGCTAATGTGTGCTCACCTTTTTCTGATCCAGACATTCAGGGGGATTTAAGTAAGAACTTACTTATCACAGAGGTCTCTTCTCTCCTCTTCAAAACAGACCAGGTGTTTTGGTAAAAACACAGAATAAAGCACACTGAAAAATCAGTGTTTCTCTGACCCTCTCATTGTGGTGGGTAATCATCAATGGCCTTATTTCAAGCCAGGGTTTGTCAGTTCCAGATTACTGTAGAAACATGGCTGTGCAACATGGCAATCTCCATAAACAAGGACCTGCTCACATGTAGATATAAATGGCTCATTCTAAGGAAACAAAAACACAATGATTTTTATTTTCGGGCGATTATACACTAAAAAAAAATCATATGTGTTATGTTTCATTTCTGCTAATAAATCCCCCTAAATACTAAATACTACACACTGGAGCTTAAAGCACTTGAGTAAAAGTATTTCATGACATTCTATGGCTCAGCAGTGGCCACGGACAGCTCTGAAATATTCACGGGTTGTCAGTGGTTTAAAGGCACTCTAACTGGATCTCATTGTGATCTCTGTTCTGCAGCTGAACAGTTTCAGCTTCACCATCACTGTGTCAGGCCGTTGCTGCAGCTTCTGTCAAACACTGACCCCTCCACCTGCTCGCTCGCTGTCATTTCTTCCAATAAAACAGCTGAGTGCTGAAAAATCTGTCATCTCCCAACTCCTGCTGCTTGTCAAACTGCTGCTTGTTGCCAAGCAACAACAGAAATTTAGATTTGAGTGCACACCTTCTGCTGAAGTAAAAATGAGTTATAAATTCAGTAGCAGATTTTCAGCACAGTGGACAGAAAGACATATGAAGTCCCAAAGTGTTCACAAACGACTTCATTTATAGCTATTAATTTGTTTTTGAAGAAGTCAACATGAATCAAATCATAACTAAGACACAAGCAAACAACAGCGACAAAGTCAGTGTGCCATTTTGAGTGGAACTTTTATCAGACACACTGTTACTGTTTTATTCCGGTCACTTGCTTTGATTTGTGAAGTTGAAATGAGGATTTATCCTTAGCAATGGTTGTTGTGCTGTGGTGGGAAGCATTATGTTTTTGGGTTGTCTGTCCGTCCATATGTGCTATTCTTGTCAAGGTGATATCTCAAGAATTGAGATAGCGCACCATATTTTTACGTGAATGTCCTTTGACAAAGCAGCAGTATTTGTCTAGATGAGATTACTTCTTTACAAATGGAGATAAAGTGGATTTATGAGGTTTTGCCAGTAGTTTAAGGATCCAATAGAGTGACCACATTTAGTCACAAGCTCTTTCTAATACTTTTCTCTGGTAAACAAGTTGTTACGTTACCGATCCGTGAATGGATGGAAGAAAAAGTCATTTGGTGGTGTGCTGCAATTGATAGCTGGCAGAAGAAGGCTGGAAAGAGCTGTGCAGTTTTCTTTTGTCTTTGTTCCAAAGGTGAAACTCCAAGGAAGCTGGTTGCTCAGGGTCTTTGCAGAGTTAGACACTGTGTGCTAACTCACTTGGTTCTCCTTGTTGCTAGAAAGCTAGTTGCAAACCTTGGTTTACAAATCTAACTTCTCTAGTTCAGGTTTAGAGAGTCTGTGATCAATTGCCCTCCCTTTAGTGGTTTGGGGCAATGGCCTCTGAGTTTGTCAGAGATGGTTTGTGCTGCTCGGCATCTCACAAGCAAGAGAACATCTGGTCCAGGCCCAGCCGAAAAGAGGTGTGAACTGCTCTGCAGCTCCAGAGTAAGAGAGCATCAGGGTTTGGTCCAGGCCCAGCCGGAAAGAGGAAGAGTCTGAAGAGAGCAGAACCTCTAAAGATGCCTGTGACATACAGAGTCACATGTCACTGTAAAAGTCCTGTCCAATCAAGTTTTAAGACTTGTGTCTCACTGAGATGTGAGGTGAGACATCCTGGAGTTGTCAAATAGCTTTCTTTGTTTGAAGAACAAAGAGCATGCAGAGAAGAAAAGCCTTCACATGTCCAGTTTAGATTGTAACAAATGACAAATTATCTTGGGTCCTGTGAAATCCAACAATGAATAATGGACAGAAAAGTGTTTTTGCAGAAAATATGATGTCACTGTGATGTAGTGTTGCACGGTATACCGGTACTAAAATAGTACCATGGTAGTAGAGTATTCCAAACGGTATTATACTGCATTTGGAAAATACTGGTACTTTGAAATTGATTCAATTCATTAATTTAGTTAATTTATTTTACTCATTTATGCACACAAACGCCTTTCTTGTTCCTATTGGAGCATAGATTGCACAAGTGGTGTGTATGACAACACCTGTATCAACATTCGCAGCTGGCGCATGTGAAAAAAGACAAGAGAAAGTCTGCCTCGCAAACACCAACTTGGTGAAACATTTGAGCAACCAAACCGTGACGTCCGTACCGAGGTACTTTCGAACCACGATTTTTTGGTGCTGTTACACCCCTACTATTTATTGTTCTAAAGGTTTGTAGCCAAAAGGACTTTTCCGAAGTACCGAAAAGTATGGAAAAGTATCGAAATTCATATTGATATGGGTACCGAAACAAAGATTTTGGTCTTGTGACAACACTACAGTGATGTTGGCCTTTGACCTTTTAGATATTAAATGTCACCACGTCATAATTTTATCCTATTAGAAATTAGTGTAAAATGTTGTCATAACAAGCGTATCAATTCTTGAGTTATGGCCAAAAGCATGTTTTGTGATGGTCACACTCACCTTTGATCACTAAGTTCTAATCAGTTCATCTTTGAGTGCAAGTGGATTTTTGTACCAAATTGGAGGAAACCTCTCAAGGACTTGAGATATTGCATTCACATGAATGAGATGGATGCAAGCATGGGTGCAGATCACAGGGGAGGACGGGGCTGGGGACGGGGCGGACATATCTTCCCCCAGTTTCTGAAAAACACAAATTGTCCCCCCCAGTTCTAAATAGCCTAAATGATTGAAATTGAACAAATGTATTTTCCAACTCCAAATTCCCAATTCTAAAATAAATGAAAATTGTGAAACAAATATTTTTATAAATATATTTTCCAACTCCACATTCCAACTCTAGCCTACTAGGCCTCCCTCCCTGCTCCGGCTCATATTCTGATAATCGTCCATATCCACTGATGTCTACAGTAGTCCCACATACTGGGAGAAAGGGAAGATGATGAGGAGAATTGGGGTCTGTGAAAGGCAAGAGATGAGAACGTGAGTGGACATCACATGCCTGAGACCCTGAAACTAGAAGTAGCATTAACTAACAGCGAAGCAGTGAAATGGAGGGCGATGGCTGGCTCCATGTACTATTGGCTGTTTAAGAGAAATAAACAGTAAAGGTAAGCATATGATTCTCTGTGTAGTGTTTGTTGAATGACTTGGTGATGGTGATGAGTGTCTATGAAATTAAATATGCCGGCAATCTCAAGCGCTCTGTGGGCATGATTTGCATGCGTGCAATTAAACAGAAATCACAACTGATGTGTCCCCCCCAAACTTGTCACCAGATCTGCACCCATGGATGCAAGGTCATAGTAACCTTTGACACTGACCAATAAATTGTAATCAGTCTATCCCTGAGTCCAAGTGGATGTTTATGCCAAATTTGAGGAAATTCCCTTGAGGTGTTCTTGAAAAATTGCATTCAAGGGAACTTTGGTGGACCAGTTCACAGTGATCTTTGACCACCAGAGTCTAATCAATTTATCCTTATGTCTAAGTGGATATTTGTGCCAAATCCAAAGAATTCCTTCAAAGCTTTCTTGACATATTGCATTCAAAAGAATTAGATGCATATATTGGATGAACAACCCAAAAAATAATGCCTCTGGCGATGACTACAACTGGCATGAAAACGTAAAAAAAAAAAGAAAAAAGGTTTAAATAAAGAAATATGAGGTTTCTGCCCAACAGTGAGGATATGCAGATATCTGTAGAGATTAGGACGGACTAAACCAAACAACAGGTGTGATAGAGACCTGAATGCTGCAGGTGCATATGTTGTTTATTGACAGTTTTAAGTCAAGCAGCGCATCATATTTCATTAACTCACTGTTGCTGCAGAGTAAAAGTCTGACGAAGTAAAACTACTCCAGTAAAGTGAAGACAAAACTTTAAAGTGGACTTCATTACTGTACACAACTGGAGTACATGTACTCTCGTCTGTTAGCTCCACTGCTCGCCACAGCTGAAGGAAAACTGTTATCAGTAGTTCAAATACCGTCATGGTTTCTTGATCTGTATTCAGCCATGTCTGTTGCACGGAGAGCAGAAGTAAAGGGAGGGAGAACAGAAGGTCAGAGAGGGACAGAGAGGACAGATAAGAAAAGAACAGAGACACTTAAAAGAGAGAGCAGCGGTGTTTGAGATGAGAGCTGCATACAAATGAGGAGGCCTGCAGGGTCACAACAAAGCTGCCCGAACAGCATCAACAAGGCCTCGTCTCTGCTATTCTCTCTGAAGCCACTACTGACCCCAAAACAGTTTCTAAAGACGCTGGCTTTGAGCTGCACATTTAAACTGCGGCGCTGCTTCTCAACTTCACACTTAGATCATGCCAGAAAATACCTACAATAACAAGGTTAAATCTACAGCTACTGGTTAAAGCTCCACTGTGAAGAGTGAGGCTAGTTTGGTACATTACAGTTTAGTTACAGCCTGCCATTGAAGATGGCACACATGGTCATTATTCTTATTTTTTTTTTAGATTGTATTGAATCTGGATCTTATTGAGTCCTTGACCTTTGACCTCTGACCACTTAAATCTAATTAGTTCACTGATGAGTCCAAGTGGGCGTGTGAGCAAAATTTGAAGGTACTGTATTCTCTCAAGACATTCTTGAGATATTGCACTCACAAGAATGGGAGGGAAAAATGGACAACCTGAAAACATAATGCTTGAGGCCATGGCTATTGAAGACATGGAGGCATACTTTTTTCCGGCAAATAACTTCACAAGTTGAATATTATCTATTTTTCCATGTGCTTCTCTGGATATATAAAAGGCTGAATTCTGAGAGATTCTACAGGAAATGTTGAGTCATGTTAGACTGCCTGTCTTCCTTTGGCTAATATTCCATTTACTGTCATATTACTGTATTTTGTAAAGCTCAGTCACATTTTGGAACGCTTAAAGTTTGTGTATTTTGTTTCTTTGTGTTTTCTTTGTCTGGGTATCATGAATATTTGCACCAAATTGTATGTCAGTCCATCAGATGGTTGTGGATATATTTCAGTCCGGACAAATTTTATGTTGAGTGGGGTTAACGTGTGGTCAAGTTTAGGCACAAAAAACACTTGGTTGGAAAATATCATTTTTGGCTTTAAAGACCTGATTAGGTCACTGCAAACACAGCTGTACATGTCCTAAACTCTTGTTAAAAAAATACTTGCATTTGTTGCTACAAACATGCCTGGACATGTCCCTAACCATCGCTAAAACAAGGCTGGACTTGTCCTGAACTGTTGCTAATTACACATGCTTTTGTCACTACAAACATGCCTGGAACTGTTGCACACTCTCACTAATGAATACCTATTTTAGTTGCCACAAACACAGCCCTATCTCTTCAAAATATACTCACCTTTATCTCTACAAACACAGCTGGACATGTCCCAAACTCTTATTAAATTTTTTTTACTTTTATCGCTACAAACACAACTAAACATGTCCCAAACTCTTACTAAAAAGAACCTGATTTTATCACCACAAACACGAATGGAAATGTCCCAAACTTTTGTTAAATAGTAGGTGCTTTTGTCGTTACAAACATGGCAGGACATGTCCCAAACTTTCATTAAAAAGTACACACTTTTATTGCCACAACTACAACTGTGTTGTCCCAAACTTTTGTATAGTAGGCTACCTGCTTTTGTCGCTACAAACACAGCTGGAAATGTTCCGAAATCTCCCTAAAATGCACCCACCTTTTTTGCAACAAACAACATCTCATTAGAAACACAGCTGAAAATATCAGAAATTCTGGTTAAAAAACACCTTCTTTCTGACTCTACAAACATGCCTGTAAATCTGCTGAACTCTCCCAAACTCTTGCCAAAAAGTACCTGCTTTTGCTGCTACAATCATGGCTGAACACGTCCCATACTCATATTAAATGATACTCACTTTTGTTGCTATGAACACAGCTGGGAATGTCCAGACCTGTATTAAAAACACTCCCATTTGTCTTTACAAACATGACAGGAAATTTCCCAAACTCTTACTAAGAAGTACCCAATTTTATCTTTACAGATATGTCAGGAGATGTCCCAAACTCTCGCTAAAAAGCACTCGCATTAACTGCTCCCAAACTCTCAAGCCGTGATCTCCTACTGTCTGCTACTTGGCAGCAAATTGAGTCATCCATCATCCACCATCCCCTCCTCCACCTTGTGAGAAACTCAGCTCACTTGTGATCTGAACTATGCCAATGCTTTATTCTGATGAGTGGGCTAAGCTGGAACAACATGATAGATAAGATATGCACTGAGGAATATAATTTTAACAATTTGTCGGTGACGATTCTCAGTCATCCAGGTCATCGTAAGTGCTATATCGTATGCAACTGGTCTTCGCCTCTCATCCAAGAAGCTTCTTCAGTTCTAAATGACTGGTACGCAGTTGCAGGCTATACCCCCCACACAGGGTTTATAGCCTGCAACTGCGTACCAGTCATTTAGAACTGAAGAAGCTTCTTGGATGAGAGGCTAAACGTCGTCAAGAAATGCAAGCAAGTCCAGTTGCCTATGACATAGCACTTACAATTTTAACAATGTTATATAATGGAAATGAAAGAAAACTCAACGACGAATAAGAATCTGATATTTGATGCCAACTCGCAATACTTGACAGTTTTGATACTCGGTACCCCAGAGCTGTACTGCCAGTGTTGTGTGTTTGTATATTTGCATGTGGGTTTTAATGGATCTGTTGCATGTCACCATCAGCTGAAAGTCTGCTGTGAGTTAACCACAGAGCAGATACACATCAGGCTCTCCTCAGAATCAGCCTATTGTCTGCAGTCACTGTAGGTATGTGTGTGTATTTGCATGCATCACGCTCTCTCACAGCTCCGTCTCTGTGAGAATGAATGTGAGTTTTGACAGGATGTAAAGCCTGCGGCCAAAACACGACTTAGCACAAAGCAGCTTCAGCTCTCTAACTGCATCACTGTGTCAAACTATTATACGGCTCATCAAATATTCAGTTGCGCTGTAGGACGCTAAAACTACGACTAGCAGCTGCGTGATGAGCAGCTGGTCTGTGTGAAGAGCTTTAATTTCTTGTAAATGACCCATTTTCCTGAACCATTCCTGTTTTTAAAGCACTAAACCAGTGAAACCATCAACTACAGATCATCAACATTTTATATCACTTTACCTTTCTGTGCATTTCTATAAGAAACAACCTGCAGAGACTTTAAGAAGCATTTTCAAAAGTCTCAGTAGCCCCCTTTACACTGTCTGTTCAGGGCGGGAATATCACGCCATTATTTTGGCTTGCCCTGTGGTATATGAGGTACAATTGCGATGGGGGATAGACTTGTCCCGCCTCTAACCCCCCCCCCCCCCCCCCCCCCCCCCCCCCCCCAGCAGCAAAGAAGATCTACACAGTCAGCACAGTTTCAAGATTAGCGTCAACAATTCAGTATCTGACCAAATGTCTCCTCTTCTGTTCCTGAGATATAATGTTATGTAAAGGCCAGAAAAGTTTTTATGCAGAATATTATGATGTCACAGGAAAAGGATAGAAATAGAAATGATATCACATCATCATTTTATCCGACTAAACATTTCTGTGCCATCATGTAATAATTGGTGTACGAATTCTTGAGTTATGACAAAATATGTTCTGTCATTTCAGACCTTTTTAGACCTTTTACCACCAAATTTTAATCACTTTATCCTTCAGTCCAATTTGACGAATAAAGATATCGCATTCAAGAGCCAGAAGCATGATTTGTGAGGTCATGGTGACCTTGACCTTTGTCCTTCAAACACCAACTTTGAAGCAGTTCACTGTTGAGTCCAAGTAGACATTTGTGTCAAAATCTAAGGAAACATCTCTCAAGGTGTTCTATAGCATTCACAAGGATGAGACGTACGTACGTATGTACATACAAATGGACGGACAACCCAAAAACATTATGCCTCCTGGAGCGGCTGTCACCAGCGTGGAGGCATAAAAAGAGTAGATCTAAGAGTATTACTTTAAAAGAGCAGTGTGTCAGATTTAGGGGGATTTAGTGGAGTCTATCGGTGAGGATTGCAGATTGCAACCAGCTGAAACCTCTACTGGTTAGAATTCCTTCAGTGTTCAGTTCAATTCAATTCAATTTTATTGGCATTCTCTATACAGCAGCATACAGTGAATGAAATGTTGTTATTCACAAGTCCGGTACATTGCAGAAACTTGTGGAATGGGTTCTGAGGCTACAGAATATGTCTTGGATGGTGGGAAGAGAAACCTTCCAACAATTTGTTGCAGGGTCATCTGCTCACACTTTTTTGCTGTTTTCATACCGTACTGTGTTACAGCTGGTCAGGACACTTTTCACAGTGCCTCTGTAGAGTGTGGTGAGGACAGGCAGCAGTAAGTTGGCTCTCTTCAGTCCTCAAAGGAAGTGGAGGTGTTGTTGAGCTTCTCTGGCCACACAGTTTGTATTAATAGACCAGCTGAGGTCGTCAGTCATGTTCACACCCAGGAACTTAAGGCCCGTTTCCACTGAAGAAGTTCCTGGTACTATTTGGGGGACAGGAACTACTACAGGAACGTCTGCTCGCTCGGCCCTCTCAACCGCCGTGTCTCCACTGAGAGAGCGGAGTAGGAGGAAGGTTCCTGTGAAGTTACAGGGCTCTGGATGTGACGTAATCGTTACGCGACCATTTTGACCGGAGCAACGTAGCGGCGTAGGGACGCTGTTAGCGGTGTCTGTAATAACTCACTAAACTCACAAAGTGGCCCGTGAAATTTTTTTTTCCAGCGGATGTCTTAGTTACAACATGATTGAGCTAACTGGAGGAGTTTCATGTCGTATCTGACAACGGGAGGCTTTTAACAGATGACGTCCTGATGTTAGCTTTGCTGCTGTTGTTAGCTGTCCCTGTCAGCTGCAGCTACTGATGCTTTCTAGACATCGTGATTTCCCAAAACTGAATAAATACCACACATAGCAACACAAAACTGCTTTGCTAGCTCAATCATGTTGTAACTAAGATATCCGCCGGAAAAAATATGTTTTTCACGGACCGGTTATTGAGTTTGTTTACATGGCGGTGGAAGCTATGAACGAGCTAACCCTTGTCTGCTGAGTTTTAAAAATGCCGGCTATTTTGTTGCTTTCTGTTAACGTTACATTCCGCCTTGAGTAAATCCAATCAGCGCCAAGTAACCCCCAAGCCCCACCCAGGAGTCTTTCGGGGCCGTTCTGAGTACCTACCCCGAAGCAGGGACTTGTTTAGCCCCTGTAAAAGTTCCGGAACTCTGTCCTTCGGGGCTGGTTCCTGCGGTGGAGACACGCACCAACGGCCCCGGCCCCGTAAATCTACCCCGAAGTTCCTGCGGTGGAAACGGGCCTTCAGTGCTCCTGAGCCTCTCCACTGTGGAGCTGTTTATGGACAGAGGAAAGTGATCAAATGCCACATTGAAAGATAGGTTGTTTTCTCTGCACCAGCTCACCAGTCGTTGTACCTCCTCTCTGTATGATGTTTCGTTGTTATTGCTGATGAGGCTCACATCAGAAGATTAAGTATGACACCTGATTACCAATCATCAGCAGATTTAATAATGTGATTGGAGTTTGTTTTGGTAGAGTAGCCATGAGTTAGCAGCGTGAACAGCAGTGGGCTGAGAACACAGCCTTGGGGGGTGCCTGTGCTCAGTGTGATGGTGCCTGATGTCCTGTTGCCAATGGACACTGACTGCATTCTCTGTGTCAGAAAGTCCAAAATCCAATTATGGAGGGATTTGTTGATGCCTAGTGTGGAAAGTTTACCTGCCAGCTTCTAGAGAATGTCTGTGTTGAATACTGAGCAAAAGTGAATAAATAGCATTCTGGCATAGGTGTTCTTGTTGTCCAGCTGAGACAGTACAGAATGCAGGGTGTAGGAAATGGCGTCGTCTGTGGAGCCATTCGTGCAGTATGCAAATTGGAGAGGGTCCAGTGAAGATTTGCTATGTCCCATGACTAGCCGCTCAGAGCTAATGGGAGTGAGCGCAATAGGGCAGTAGTCTTCGAGACATTTCACAATCTGCTTTTTTGGTACTGGAATGATGGTGACCTTTTTGAAGCCTGCGGGCACGATAGCCTGGATCAGGGAGATGTTGAAGATGTCTGAGAGGACATCAGTTAGCTGGTTAGTGCAGTCTCTGAGAACACGGTGGTATATTGTCTGGTCCTGAAGCTTTGTGTGGGTTTACTCTGGATAGGGTTCTCCTCTCCTCGCCTCAGTCCAGACAGAGTGTCTGCTGTCCAGGTAGTCACAGGTTCTTGCATGCCAGTGTGTCATTCTGGAATTCAAATCGTACATAGAAGCTTTTTAATGTGTCAGGGAAATGCACTTCACTGTTGTTAACCTGTTCAGTGGTTTTGTAGTTATGGTTACTTAGTGTTGTCACGATACCAAAATCTTTTTTTCAGTACCCATACCAATATGAATTTCGATACTTATACTTTTTGGTACTTTTCCTAAGGAAAAGTCCTTTTGGCTACAAACCTTTAGAACAATAAATAGTAGGGGTGTAATGGTACCACAAAATTGTGGTTCGAAAGTACCTCGGTACGGATGTCACGGTTTGGTTGCGCAAATGTTTCACCAAGTTGGTGTTGTCTTGTGTTGTCTCCCTTACCGTTTGGAATACTCTAGTACTGGTATAGCATGCAACACTACGGTTACTGTTACGGTCTGAATCATAGACCGCAGAACTGGGGGGGCCAGGGGGGCCATGGCCCGGGTAACTTTTTGTACTCTGACATAGAGGGCTGCATTGGGACCCGGCGGGACCCAACACAAATAGTAATAGTCATTTTGATCCACACTCCACCAGTTGGTGGCAGTAATGGGCCAATTCGCTGTTTGCCAACCGTCATTAAACAGTAGTAGAAGAAGAAAAAGAAGAAGAAGAAGAAGAAGAAGATGTACCCTAGTGACAGGATGTCAACACAGGAACTTGGTGCACATGCATGAGCGTTTCCACTCCATATTTATTCATAAATGGAAGAATATGCGCTGATCCAGCTTTTATACCAATTTGCCACTTGCTCCACCTGTCTGTCTGTCTGTCTGTCTGTCTGTCTGTCAGCTCCATCTGTCATGAGACAAACATGAAAGAAGACATGCAGTTTATTGTGTTTCACCAGCATCGAGCTGTCATTACGCGCGACTATTACGCACTGCTGCGCACTCTTTATAACTCACTGTGTGAACCCATGTTGCACAATAAAGATTTGCCCCCTCGTAATTTTTAACCGCCCCCTCAGTAACTTCATCCTGGCGCCAGGCTTGCCTTAACCTCAATCTCTGCGTGATTATATAAAGGTAGAAAAATATATAAATACAGAGGAGGAGAATAGAATATGAAACAGCCTTTATTTCATTATAAACTAAATGAAAACAACGAAATAGGAGCGCTATTCCTGACCAGTGCATCAAAAGACATGCAGACCAGGGGAACCAAACAAACAACCCCATGAATCTCTTTATTAATAGCCTATAAAATGACGTGTTTTCTCCTGCGGGACGGGAGAAGACACAAAATCAATGCATCTCTATTATTGTGTGGGCATAAATTCTCAGAGTTTTGCGGGAGCGGGTGGGAGTGTAACACACACGTTACGGTTGCGGGCGGTAATGGTCAGAAATTCAGCGGGAGCGGGCAGGAGCGGGATGAAGAAAACAGTCCCGCGCAGGGCTCTACTCTGACAAACTATTTTATCTGATCAAAAGCCTAAGTTGTAGCCTATCTGTGCTTTACGAGCCAAGTCACCACACACCTTCACTCACTCTCACCAACTGCTGCCGACAAAAAACTCCCACTGACTGCTGCATTTTGATTTGATATTAGTGTGCCTATCAAGTGCATTGTTGATCAATACGTCATGCGTGAACGGTGGGCACCTGCGCTGGCTGCATCTGGGAAAATGAAGAGACAGAAGTTGATATCTGATTTTTTTCAAGTAAACAGAAAAAACAAATTGATCAAATTACTCCAGCTTCCACTGTGGCCTCATCTGTGCGTTTATGTGTAAATAGGCTTGGCCTGTTGTGTGTGAATGTTAGAGTGGGATCAGAGGGGTTAATCTGAGCAAGCATATGTTCTTCATGCGTGTACTGTAGATGTGACTGTGTGGCGTTGGAATAAAAAAAGTGCTCCGCAACGTTATTTAATACATCAGTAATATTGTCTGTTTCAATGCATATGCCCCCCCACCCCCTCCGCATGACTTGAAATTATGGCCCCCCCTTGTTCAGATGCGTTCCGCGGTCCATGGTCTGAATGCCTTGCCACATATGCCTGGTGTCCTCAGTATCACAGAAGTGATTCTGAATCTTATGTGCATACTGGCATTTTGCTTGTCTGATGGCCTGGGATAGCTCAGCTCTCGATGATCTGAGAGTCTCTCCATCCCCTGATCAGAAGGCAGCATCCTGTGCCTCAGCTGTAAGCCATGGCTTCTGGTTGGCTCGTGCAGTTGCAGGCTTTAAACAAGTGATATTCTCAGGGGTCCATGGGTGCATCCCAAGTCTCTTATTTTATACTGCTAACTCCTAACTCCTTACTTGAACCGGAAGTCGTTCGAGCTCCGCCATCTTTAAGGCTGTCTCATGTCTCTTATTCCTGCCAGTAAGGAGTTAGCGTTAGATGTTAGGAGAGATCTGTTAGGTGCGATGAGTAAGGTAACACGAGAGGTTCCTAACAGGAAGTCTTTTTCAGCTTAAGGCTCTGACGTATAAATACCCGCCCCCTACATCTGGCTCATTTGAACGAGATGGCGGAGAAACAGCTCAAGTGTACCCGTTACATGCATTCTTTGCAATGAAGCGCTGTAATTCACATGCCTACGTGACTACAAAGAGTAACGTTTATGATATTTCGTGCAAGACTGTCATGTTGTAATAAAGTTTATTTCATTCACAACTCAGCTCAGAATGCACAAAAACGGAAAATTTCAAAATACAACGCAGTGCACAAAATACGGATTGTAAACTCTCATTTAAAAAAGAATCACATCACATCCTGTCTCACAAGTTGTTGGTCAGTGCAAGGGTCCGAGGAAAGACGGACGAGGAGGAACTCATAGTAAGAAATGGAAACCATAGTATTTTGTATGACACCACACATCCTTGGTGCTTTTTATCGCGTGATATTACAGTTCCCAGGTGAGCTTGTGGCTCTGCTACATGGCACGGCGCTCCAGAAACGCATCCAGTAGGCGAGGGTATGCGCTGCCGGTCGCTCCAGATCCGCAGTGCGGCGCAGATGGAGTACGTGGAAATTGCAGGTGAGGGTGGGCTGTTTGTTGCTCACTGATGCCACTGTAGAGCTCCCTTAGTACCTTATTAGCATTAGTGCTGGGAGGGATATGCATTGCCACAACAGTAAAAGCGGTGAATTCCCTTGGTAAATAGAATGGCCTGCACCTCACCACTAAAAACTCCAGCTGCAGTGAACAAAGGGCAGGGACTGTCGTTGAATTCACACACCAGTATTTATTGATGTGAACACAAAGCCCACCACCGCGGGTCTTACTGGAGGTTTCGGGATTCCTGTTCATTCCAAACAGTGTTAGCCCATTTAGCTGGATCACGGTGTCCTGGATGTCATGCAGCCATGTTTCAGTGAAAAGCACACAGTCCCTGGTATCAGACTGGGTGGTTAGTTTAAAGCTCAGGTAATCCAGTTTGTTGTTGAGACAGCAAACATTGGCTAGCAAGACTGATGAGAGTGCTGGTCGGCTGGGGTTAGCCTTGTTAGGATCCCTGACCACTTGCCTCGCTTCCCCCTCCTTGCACACAACTTACAGCACCTCCTCCCCCAGGCTGCTGTGACAGGCTCAAGGGTGGTGGTAACGGGGCCTTGCAGTAATCCTACACTCTGCAGGTCTTTTGCTAGCTCTGTCTATAGTTGTGTTTTATTCCCAACCCAATGTGTAAAGGGTCTCATGATTGTATGTCAGATGTGTACAATCACAACTAACATTAACTCAAAAACTAGCACTGTTAACAGGACCTGGAGAAGCTGCTGCATCTGTGTGCACCGACATCCTCATGCATGACCTTATAGTAATAGAGCTTCTAACTGGGAGTCAAATTATCCACAGCGGTCTCCTCTTCTGCAAAACAAACAGACCACCTGATTTAAACTGCAGAAAAAAACTGAAAAAGCAGTCTCATGTTAAAAAATGTTTCTTTTCGATGAATTTTGTCCTGGAAGGACTTCCAGCTACAGGTGGCCAACACAAAAATGTGAATGTAGGCTACCTGTCTGGAGCCAGTGTTTGGTTTGTCCATTCTGGGTTACTGGGTTACAAGGACCCGCTCCCTAGGTACACATAAGCGGCTCACTCAACGGTAACAAAAACACAACTATTCTTATTTTCATTTGATTATACACAAAAAAATATATAAATTATTATTTTCTGCTCATATATCCCTCTAAGTCCTACACACTGGACACTGAACACAAAAAACTGCTAATGTTGGGAAGCAGGACCTTCAGCAGCCTTTTCACAAGAAAGCACAGTAGGCCTACTGCAATGCACATCCCTCCCCTGATGTTTGTTTGTTGTGAGATGTTCAGAGGGAAAGTAGGTGTCAGTCTTATGTTTTGATGCTTGAAGGAGGACATAAGAGCGGCCTCTTCCAACACAAAAGAGGCCCTCGTTTTTCTTGAAATCTGATTGGCTCAGCCGCAGTCATCAGTCATTACTCATGGCAGACAAAGCTTGTTTGGCCGTTAGTGCTAGCTACTGAGACAGGAGAAAGACAGAAAACATGGATAAAGGCAGTAAAAAAGAAAGGGTGGCCTGGAAAATACTCAAATAAAATTTTTTAAATCTTTACAAGAAGAGGCAGCAAAGTGCTCCAAAATAACCGAGCTGTTTGGCCGTGGTGTTGGTCGATGGGCTAAGGCTTCTGGTGTTGCTAACGACGGAGATGGAGCTGGAACCGACAGCACCATAGCAGGGGCATTAACGTTAGCTAACGTTCGAGTGTCCAATGTGCAAGGTTGGCTTTGGCAAATTACGTATTTCTTCTAGGTGTCCGGTTCAAGAGGCCAACTAGCCTACTAGGTATTGCATTAAGTCATTACAATTTAAACCTGTACTAAAAGAAAATATGTGCTTGCTTTTTTCCTCTGGATGCACGCAATTAGCGTTAGGTGGTGCTCCCAGTCCCAAGGACAATGAAGCTGAGGGACAGGCTAACTAGGCTTGTGCCGGTTTGAAAATTTTCAGCCATTTTGATTTAAAGCCAAATATCTAACCGAACCGATATATCGAATTATATACCTTATTTTACCACTCCGGGTTGCATTTGAGCTATTTTTCCCAATAAAAGCCGATTATAGGTGTAATGCGCTTCCAGTCCACTAGGTGGCGATGATGCTGTATTAACCGCCAATACACACGAGGTTAAACAAGAAGAAGAAGAAGCAGAAGGACACTTCTCTCAGCAGCAGCAGACAGCTGAGCAGAGCTGCGGAGTCAGCAATCTGCGGATCCACTGAGACAAACTAAACAAAACACTTGTAGGCTCCTCAGCTTCATTGAAAAACATACATAAACCTAATGCATGCTTCAATGCAAGATAAGTTGAATATAGTCCCTTGACACCCCGCTGATGTGAAAAGCGGAAATCGGCACAAGCCTATGACTAACCCAGTCAGAGGAGGATGAGACCAGAAATATGACAGGTGCAATGTGAAGGCTACTATGCATTACATTTTAGCCAGAGGAAAACCTTTTTAGTAGTATTAAGTGGGATTTTTTGTTGTGATAATAAGTTGACTAAAAGTTGACTTTTGGGCCTAATGCCCAGTTTATACCTCCTTTGTTCATGGCTGTGAGCCATGGAGATATAAATGGGGCTTATGTAATACAAGAGCAGGGCTGGGCAGGGCACAGCATTCAGTTAAATAGTGCATAAAATTAGATGCATTAGGATAGTCAGATGCTCTTATTTTAAGTTAAATAAAAAGCACATAGCCATTTGTGGCCAATTCATTCTTGCATTTATTTTATAGTCTGAAATTAAACAATAACTGCCGATTTTACTGTTACTGATGTCTTTGTATAATAATTATTCAGTGCATTTGTGTAGTGTGTACAAGCATACAGAGGATTATAGGTAGAAACGTGTGGGGTGGTGCATGGGCCAGTGTGTGGGCCGTTGTGTGGGCCAGTGCGCCTGAATGTCCCGGGCTGAATTTGTGTCCCAGTCCACCCCTGATTGCAGGATTGCAGGGACAGGCTAAGATGGGGGAAGATGCCCCCCTTAAGAGCAAAACAATTTATGGAAAAATTAGAGAATATTTAACATAATTTTAGCATGTGCAGGATGATTATGATGATGATGATACAACACACCCAACACACTGTTGGGAGAAATAAATTTAAAACATAATGCCTGGAGCTGCTTAACATTTAAGCCTTATGGTAACACTGTGAATTAAGTCTAGATTAGCCTCTTGACTAATTGTATGAAATGTCTAAATGAGCATTCAAAAATATATATAGTTGGTGTCCAATCTGTCCACTCACTATTAAATTCTGTATTTTTTCTCTGAGACTTTTACTTTTATGGATTTGGAATCAATTGCTATCATAGTTAGGGAGCCTCAAAACTAGACCAAGGTTTGGCAACATTTAGAAGAAAAGGTGGCAGGTCATAGATGTATGGGGCACATTTTAGTTGACAAAATGTTAAAACTTTTTTTATTTATTTTCATTTGGTGCTTAGGCTACACATTTTTTTTTTTTTTTTTTTTTTTTTTTTAACAATTGGAGAATGTAAGAATTTCTTTAGGCCTACAACAATAACAACATAAAATGATGTCTTCCTCCAGCAAGATTGTTAAAAAATCTTTTGCAATGCTAATGATTGCTAGCTAGCTAATAATGCTAGCAAGCTGTTGAAACTACAGTTCTGTACTACTACATACAATATCTATCTATCTATCTATCTATCTATCTATCTATCTATCTATCTATCTATTTATGGATATACACATACACACAACTGCATATAAATAAATAGATCACTATTATCCAGTGCCATCCAGGTGGGAGGGACATCTATTTATTACGCAGCCATGATTTTATGACTGTTTGAGGATCTAAACTGACACTGTGATCACCTCAAAAGATTAAGTATGTAGCCTGATTATTACCAATCAATCAATCAATCAATTTTATTTATAAAGCCCAATATCACAAATACAATTTGCCTCACAGGGCTTTACAGCATACGACATCCCTCTGTCCTTTAGACCCTCACAGCGGATAAGGAAAAACTCCCCAAAAAAACCCCTTTACCGGGGGAAAAAAATGGTAGAAACCTCAGGAAGAGCAACTGAGGAGGGATCCCTCTTCCAGGACGGACAGACGTGCAGTAGATGTCGTACAGAACAGATCATCATAACAAATTAACAGTAATCTGTATGACACAATACAGTAATCTGTATGACATCCTCGGTAATGACAGTAGCTTACAACAACATTCATGAAAGTAATAATACTGTCGTTATAGTTCTGGCTACTTTGGTACAATATGTTGAAAGTATATATTAGTATCAGGCAGTCTACATGTATGATAATATCATATGTCTATAATAGCAGTAGAAGTATGACTAATGATTAATGATGGCAGCAGCAGCAGCAGGAGGCATCTGGCAGGACCACGGCAGCAGCACAACCACACACGTCACACTATCCAGGCACCGCTGCAATACGAGTTAACCTGAGAGACAGTGGAGCACAAAGGCTCCGGAGAAGAAACCGAGTTAGTGACATCCAGAATGGCCGAGTAAAATAGATACAGTAATAGGATACGAGAGAGAGAGGGAGAGAGAGAGAGCGAGAGCGAGAGAGAGAGAGAGAGAAGGTGCCCGGTGTATTATAGGTGGTCCTCCGGTTGACTAGGCCTAAGTCAGCCTAACTAGGGGCTGGTACAAGGCAAGCCTGAGCCAGCCCTAACTATAAGCTTTATCAAAGAGGAAAGTCTTAAGTCTAGCCTTAAATGTGGAGACGGTGTCTGCCTCCCGGACCGTAACAGGAAGATGATTCCACAGGAGAGGAGCCTGATAGCTGAAGGCTCTGGCTCCTGATCTACTTTTGGAGACTTTAGGGACCCCGAGTAACCCTGCGTTCTCAGAGCGCAGAGTTCTGGTGGGATAATAAGGCGCTATGAGCTCTCTAAGATATGATGGAGCTTGACCATTTAGAGCTTTATAAGTTAACAGTAGGATTTTAAATTCAATTCTGGATTTTACAGGGAGCCAGTGCAGAGAAGCTAAAACAGGAGAAATATGATCTCGTTTCTTAGTTCCTGTTAGTACACGTGCTGCTGCATTCTGAATTAGCTGAAGAGTTTTTAATGATTTACTAGAGCTACCTGATAGTAGAGAGTTACAGTAATCCAGCCTTGAGGTAACAAAAGCGTGGACCAATTTTTCTGCATCTTTTTGGGTCAAGATAGGCCTAATTTTTGCAATATTACGCAGATGAAAAAATGCAGTCCGTGAGGTTTGTTTTAAATGAGAATTGAAAGACAAATCTTGGTCAAATGTTACTCCGAGGTTTCTTACGGTAGTGCTAGAGGCCAGAGCAATGCCATCGAGAGAAACTATGTCATCAGATAAAGAGTCTCTGAGTTGTTTGGGGCCAAGAACAATAACTTCAGTTTTGTTTGAATTTAACATCAGGAAATTGGTGCTCATCCAGGTTTTTATGTCTTTAAGACAATTATGAAGTTTAGTTAATTGATCCCTTTCTTCTGGCTTCATCGATAAATACAACTGTGTATCATCCGCATAACAATGGAAATTTATAGAGTGATTTCTAATGATGTTACCTAAAGGAAGCATATATAGAAAAAATAGGATTGGTCCAAGCACAGAACCTTGCGGAACTCCAAAACAAACTTTAGTATGTACGGATGATTCATTATGAACGTCAACAAATTGAAAACGATCAGATAAACATCAGTGTAGAAATTAACCAGACCAGTATGCCTGAAACAATTCCTCTAACTTCAACACATACAAAACAAAACATAAACAATAACTGCTATCAGTAAGGTATAAAAGTGAGATACGCAGTCACAGAAATGGAAAAAGGTGTCTTTCCAGAACAAACTGAAACAACTGCTCTCACTTGAGCAAAGCTCCTCAGCAGCTCTCTGTACTTCTCCACCAGTGGCAGTTGCTGGTCTTTCAAACAGGGGGAGCACACTTTAAGTTTACATCATAAAATTTGTCATATTGTAGCGAGGCAGTAACTTATAAAAGGAACATTTCATTGAAGCTGTTTTTCAACCACACTCATGCCATAGAACCACAGCAAAACACACCTCAAAGATTTTCAGATGGGTTAAAACACCTGAACTGATTTTCTCTCAAAATAAGTTTCCCTGAAAGGAGCATCACCTTAACACTGGCACAGGTAACAAACGTAACAAATTTCTGAAACACACATTTATTTATGTATGAATTCTGCCCTCCACTCCTTTTGCAGAAAATGGTTTGTGACCCTGTCATACCAACTGCACACATACAACACAACTACAGCTTTGTGATTCAACAAATAAACTAACTAATGACACTAAACAGGGTACAAACTCAATAACGTAACATTCATGTCTTTATTTACAGTGTGTGTTATGTGTGTACTGTACAAACTGTGAAAATGAGCTATATGTTATGGAAACATATATTATGGACGTATGAACATCATATTCATGAAGTGAAACGCATCCTTGCACACGTTTAATGCAATGTAAATTCTTATTTTAATATAAATGCAATAGTGCATATTTGACCATTTCTTCTATGATATTTTAGGGGTTAGTTCTGCCTCCCTTGTTGTCTCAGAGCAATCGCCCTTGTTCTCCACCCTCATGTTCCAACACAATGAAACAGACTGAAGCCTGTGTGAGCTGCTGACAGTGCAGTCGCCCACTAACTGGTCTTGTTCAGTGTTTAGTGCTTCAGTGAGTCCACAGCTATAAAACAGCAGTCACCTGCTCGTTGGCTAGTTATGAAGGATAACAAGAGTTTATGTGTGTTTGGTGGAAGAGGGTATGTATTTACGTGTGTATGTGTTCATTAGCAGGGAAACAGTGATGTGTAGCTTTGGACTCACCAGCTGTGTGATCAGCCTACACTTCCAGTGAACCGACCCTGAGGTCAACTGGTCCACCCACACTGTGTGTATGTATGTGTGTGTGTGTGTGTGTGCAGTCATGCAGCGGTGAATACAAGCCATTCAGCCCACACCTCATCCATCCCACAGCCTGTAAAAATCACATTATTGTTCTTGGAGCTCTGCAGCGGCTCTGCACAACAGGAACACTGCTGGAGTGTTGATCTACACTGCAGGCTTGTGGGCACACTGTACGTTACTGCACTTGACCTCTGACCTCCTGTCACCAGTGACAAATCACTTGCTGACGCCTGTTAAAGAACTGCTGATAATTTTCTCATAATTGAAACTTCTTGTTCTTTTGCCCTCCTGAGTTTGTGTCATAAAGTTCACAGGTTGGGGTTGGCTACAGAACAGCAGCTCTATAGATGATTGGAGTTCAGTCAGTGTGTTGCTCAAAGACTCTTCAGCAGCTCTTTAGTGTAAGTGTAATGGCAGCATGAGTGCAGTGTTTCCAGTCCAGTCTCACTCTATCTCAAAAATTGCTGCTTTGTCAGTGGACTTTGGCCTCTGATGCACAGAAGCACCCTTTGCGCCAGCAGAATGGAGGTGAATGAGTCAAGCAGACTCTGGACTTTCACATGGGAGGCCATTTCTTATTTTTCCATGTTAAACCAAAATTCGGTGGCATTACTTTAATAATACTGTAGTGTGCTAATATTAGCATGACATGCTAAACATGTCATGTCACACAACATGACATTTCATTAGAAACAATCTTATTTTAAACCAAGCCTAGAGTTAACCAGGTACTTTTGTTGCCTAAATCTAATGAGATATATATATTTTTTTTTTTGCCTAAACCTAACAAGGTGCTTCTGTCGCCTAAACCCACTGAGGGACTTTTGTTGCCTAAACTTAAAGAAGTAACATAGTTTTTAACCTGTGTTCTAAGTTTATTTGAAAAATACTGTATGCTTCTAATGAGCAGAAACTTTTCCTGTTAAAACTGAAGTTTATTTTGAAAAGAGACACTGCATGTAACGAGCATAAATTGACGCATTATCATGCATCTAAAACTGATGTAGGAGGGTTCCTAGCACGTCATATTTAGATGTGCTGGTCCACTGGCAAAGCATAGATATTTAAACAGTTGGGATGAGACCTTTTTGATGTTTTCCCTACTAGTACGTTATATTACAGTTGTTTTCAGGGCTGTAACTTCATGTATTGGTACTGATCCTGTATAGTAAGGGGGTCATGGTCCGGTGCATGCAGCCACATGCAGAAAACACAATATGTAGACTGATGCGCCTGATGTGGATCCAAAGCTCACAATTGTGAGAAAACTTTAGCTGTACACCATTAGCAGCACATTCTGAGGTTTGGACAACAGGCTGATTGGCACATGAGTCACTCACACTGTGGCAGTCAGAACAAATAATACAGTCAGCTACAACAACAACACAGAGAGGTTGGTGTGTCAGCTTAGCTCCACTAGGGTCAGTGAATCGAAACACATCCAACATGCTAACTGATACTTGCAAGCATCACCTAGATGTGCTGATCACCAGGAAGAGGAAAAACAACCTGTATTTGGTATTTTCAGTTTGATATCATAAGAGATACTTTTCAGTTTTTATAAGATGTTGTGACCTGTTTTCTTTTGGCAAAGTGTTTGTGCAGTGTAATCTGAAGTGTTCCTTATTTTCATGTTAGAAAACATTGACCAAATTTAACAGTGAACGGAATGACACTTGAACTACAGTCTGGTCAACATAAATGAGGACAAAAAAACTTTCTTTTTGTTTTTTAATGCTGTGACCGTGACTTCTAAACTATCTGTCAAAGACCACAGCATTATTTGCTTCACTTGTAGCCAAGTTGCGGCAAGACACACTTCCAAGAACCATAAAACATATGAGAAAAAAACTAAAGCTGTCAGAAATACTTAAGCTGTTTGAAAGAGACGAACATCATCAATGTGGCAGCCGAGGCGATTCAGAAACATCAGACACTACCTCTGGACCACCACAGAAGGATATCAGGAAAGATTTAATTATTCTGCCAAATTTTCTTAAACGTTATCTAACTTATTAGGGATTATGGAATTAAAATATTTTCCATGTAACCCTTCCATCCACGCACTGCATCCTGTTTCAGACTTACTGTCACAAAGACATTAAAGTAGCATCTTCTCTCTCTGTAGCTGTGTGTCTGCTGAGATATGAATTTGATCAATTATCTAACTACTGTGAAAAAGAGTACTTGAGTCACAGAAATTATAGTTTCTTTTTTCCGTCTATATACCGCAGCTTTTGAGGAATGAATCTACAACAGTAAAACCAGAAACATTTAGCCTCTAAAAGTCATTTCAGTGACTCAAGGCCGCACCCAGTGTGCTTCAAATATCAGCATCAGTTGCTTTTCAGTTAAAGAGAATCCTCCTTCAGATGCCATAAAATGCTTTGCTGCACCTCCAGAAAATATTTCTAATTTGCTCCAATAGTTTCTAGTAAAACGCTTCAGGCTGCTAATTCCTGAAAACCCTTCACAACCTCAGCAAGTTCAGACACAACGTTTTCTCTCCCCCTATGCTGCTGTGCTGCTTGCTCGCTTGGCCAGCCGAGGTCTCAAGCACACACGGGAATGTCATTAAGACTTTTTCATGTTCCTTGTGTGTTTGAGCTTTTACTTTATGGAATGTAACACTGAGAGCGGAACAACAAAGACCGCCTTTCACTGCAAGCGAGACGTCTCAGCTTACTCTGGCCACTCGCTGAAGAAAAACTCACATTGATGACTGAAGTTAAAGTATCAGTACATCACAGTACTGATAACAGATGTTAAAGTACTGCATTCACATTTTTACTGAAGTAGAATTAATGAAGGATCCGCAGATAAAAGTACTCAGGTATCAGCTGTCAAAGTACTTTGGTTTCAAAAGAAGGGAATAAAGATGGGAGGACAAATGTAAGAAGGAAACAAAAGATGGGAACATGAAAGAAGGGAAAGAGAGAAATAATGATGGGACGTAACAGGAAGTGAAACAATGGGAGGAAGTCAGGAAAAAAGGAAGGTCAGAAGGAAGAATAACAGTAAAATTACAGAAGGCAAAAAACAAGGAAACATGGAAGAAACAGAGGAAGGGAAGAGGTAAAGAGGCTGAAAGTAGGATAGCAGAGACCAAGGAGAGAAGGGAAAACTAAAGGAAGACAGAAAAGAAAGAAATAGAAGGAAAATGAGTGATGTGAAAAGGGGGAAAGAAAGAAGATAGAAAGAATGAAACAGAGAGGAAGAAATGGAGGGTGAAGGAAAGAGAAATAAGGACAGAAAGAAAGAAAGAAAGAAAGAAAGAAAGAAAGAAAGATCAATCAATCAATTTTATTTATAAAGCCCAATATCACAAATACAATTTGCCTCACAGGGCTTTACAGCATACGACATCCCTCTGTCCTTTGGACCCTCACAGCGGATAAGGAAGAACTCCCCAAAAAACCCTTCAATGGGGGGAAAAAAATGTTAGAAACCTCAGGAAGAGCAACTGAGGAAGGATCCCTCTTCCAGGACGGACAGATGTGCAGTAGATGTCGTACAGAACAGATCAGCATAACAAATAAAATAACAGTAATCTGTATGACACAACGAGACAGAAAGAGAGACAGAGACAGAGAGAGATGCAGGACAGACAGTAATGACAGTAGCTTACAACAGCATTAATTTAAGTAATAATATTACAATAATAATTATGGCTATTGTGGTACGGTATGTTGTAGGTATATGTTGATATATGATAGTATATGTATGTGACAATAATCATATGTGTATAATGACAGTAGAAGTATGACTAATGATAACAGCAGCAGCAGGAGGCATCAGGCAGGACCACGGCAGCAGCACAACCACACACGTCACACCATCCAGTTACCGCTGCGATATGAGTTAACCTGCGAGACAGTGAAGCACAAAGGCTCTGGAGAAGAAGCCAAGTTAGTGACATGCAGTACAGCCGAGTTAGCGAGATGCAGTAACAGGATATGATCGTTGGCAAAGGAGAGAGAGGAGAGAAAGTGATCGGTGTATTATGGGAGGTGTATTACAGGAGGTCCCCCGGCAGACTAGGCCTAGGGGCTGGTACAAGGCAAGCCTGAGCCAGCCCTAACTATAAGCTTTATCAAAAAGGAAAGTCTTAAGTCTAGTCTTAAATGTGGAGACGGTGTCTGCCTCCCAGACTGAAACAGGAAGATGATTCCACAGAAGAGGAGCCTGATAGCTGAAGGCTCTGGCTCGAAACTATATCCTCAGATAAAGAGTTTCTGAGTTGCTTGGGGCCAAGAACAATAACTTCAGTTTTGTCTGAATTTAACATCAGGAAATTGGAGCTCATCCAGGTTTTTATGTCTGTAAGGCATTTTTGAAGTTTAGTTAATTGATCCGTTTCTTCTGGCTTTATCGATAAATACAATTGTGTATCATCTGCATAGCAATGGAAATTAAGTGATTTCTGATGATGTTACCTAAGGGAAGCATATATAAAGTGAACAGAATTGGTCCGAGCACAGAACCTTGTGAAACTCCAAAACAAACGTTAGTACATACAGATGATTCATCATGAACATGAACAAACAGAAAACGATCAGATACAGTGCATCTGGAAAGTATTTACAGTGCTTCACTTTTTCCACATTTTGTTATGTTACAGCCTTTTGTTATGTTACTTTTTTTGCCCTCAAAATTCTACACACAACACCCCATAATGACAATGTGAAAAAAGTTTTTTGAGATTTTTGAAGTTATTAAAAATAAAAACAAAATCACATGCACATAAGTATTCACAGCCTTTGCCATGAATCTCAAAATTTAGCTCAGGTGTATCCTGTTTCCACTGATCATCCTTGAGATGTTTCTACAGCTTAATTGGAGTCCACCTGTGGTAAATTCAGTTGATTGGACATGATTTGGAAAGGCACACACCTGTCCATATAAGGTCCCACAGTTGACAGTGCATGTCAGAGCACAAACCAAAAATGAAGTCAAAGGAATTGTCTGTACCTTTTTTCACATTGTCATTATGGGGTGTTGTACGTAGAATTTTGAGGAAATGAATATAATCCATTTTGGAATAAGGCTGAAACATAACAAAATGTGGAAAAAGTGAAGCGCTGTGAATACTTTCCGGATGCACTGTAAATAAGATTTAAACCAGCTTAGTGCAGAACCTTTTAGACCAATTAAATGTTCCAGTCTCTGTAGCAGAATTTGATGGTCAATTGTGTCAAATGCCGCACTAAGATCTAATAAAACAAGTACAGAGATGAGTCCTTTGCCTGAAACAATAAGAGGATCATTTGTAATTTTAACTAGTGCTGTCTCAGTGCTATGATGCACTCTAAATCCTGACTGAAATTCCTCAAATCACGGAGAAAGTCACACAGCTGGTCTGTGACTACGTTCTCAAGGATCTTTGAAAAAAAAGGGAAGATTAGAAATTGATATATAGTTGGCTAACACCTCTGGATCCAGGGTAGGCTTTTTTAGGAGAGGTTTAATTACAGCTACCATAAATGATTGTGTTTCATAGCCTGTTAGCCTGAAAAGATATATTGATCATGTCTAATATGTGAGTGTTAACTAAAGGTAAGACTTCCTTAAGTAGCCTAGTTGGGATGGGGTCTAAGAGACACGTTGATGGTTTAGATGAAGAAATTCTTGAAGAAAAAATCGGGGAGAAGCTATCTAAATATATATTAGGTCTTAGAGCTGTGTTTGAGGGTAGATTGGTTCCGTTTGAGGAGGTAATGAATTTTGCCTCTAACAGTTAGAATTTTGTCATTAAAAAAGCTCATAAAATCATTACTGCTAAGGGCTAAAGCAAAACAAGGCTCAATAGAGCCAATTCCTTTCAAATTTTTGGGTTTGAGAGTTGTATCAAGGAGCAAACTTTCTTTGCTTTGTTAACTTCTTTTTAAGAGGTGCTACAGAGTTGAGGGTTGTTCGCAGCGAGCCTGCAGTGCTATCAACAAGATGATCAATTCGGAGGAGTTTAAAGTCGGTACAGGAAACCTCTGTTACAGAAGGACTATTAAATTTAACATCGATGAAATCATTTCCTTAAATTTTGCAACAGCATCTCAAAAACACCTAGTATAGTAACTGTTGCTGAGTGGCATGTAATTGAGTAGAAAGCAGTCAAAGGTTATTAAATAATGATGTGATAGAGAGGGATTCTGCGGAAAGACTGTTAGGTTGTCAATTTCAATCCCATACGTCAGAACTAGATCGAGGGTATGGTTAAAACAGTGAGTGGGTTTATGTACACTCTGACTGAAGCCAGTGGAGTCTAATAATGAGATAAACCCAGTAGCGAGGGAGTCATCAACATCAACATGAATGTTAAAATCACCTACAATAATTACTTTGTCTGATTTAAGAACTAAACTGGATAAAAACTCAGAATTCAGATACAAATTCAGAATATGGGCCAGGAGCACGGTACACTATAACAAATAAAAGTGGCGGCAAGGTTTTCCAGGTCGGATGTAAAAGACTAAGGGCCTGTCCACTTCTCCTAGAAATACCCACTTGCACTTGGTTGTGCGCGTTCATGTTTAGGCTAGTGGTGTCCCAAAACAGAATTGAGGTCGTGGAAGTGGTTTCCAACACTTAAAACCTGCCCTAGATTCCAAGGGAGCCTCAACTCACACATACAACAAGGTGGAAGATGAAATACCTTGCGAAGTCAGCAACATCTGCAAGTTTTGGAAGATTTGTTACTGTACGATGTAGGCTATACAAACAACAGATGGTTAGACTAACGTAAACTCATCAGCAACTCGATTGAACACAGCATCAAAATATTTGAACAAATCGACTTACCCGAACAAAATCATTCAGAACTAGAAGACGTCGTAGGCACCTACTGTTTTCAGCATTTCTTCTCCGTTGATTCATCAGATGGAGAAGAATAAACATAGCACACACCACAACACAAGCGCCGGAGCCGGCATTTTCAAACCTGAATGACTATCATGCGTCGCTACCACACGTTATCTTGCAAACGAGGGCACTCAATACCAAGTGGAAGATTTAAGTGGTAGAAATGGGATTGGGACTAAGAACAAGGCTTTCAAAGGAGTTGTAATCTATGTATAAAAAAGAAGACGGACTGTCCTATTTGTAAACAGAGATATCAAAATGTAACAAAAGGCAGTCCAAACTAAGAGTCCGAGGCACTCTGGGGTAGTGTAAAAATCCTTTAATAAAATGGTGATGTCAATGCGTATACAAGTCTTCATCAGGATATGATGATATGATTCATGGTCGGGGGACAGACACTGTTTGTCTAACTCTATGGGTGGGTAACTGCATTAGAAGCTCAGAGAAGCATGTAAGACAGCAACTCTGATTCTCATTCTGAGTCTCAACTCTTGGTTGTCAGGGTTTTGAATTGCTAATAAACTTGGCCAGGTTTCTAGATATGAGAGCAGCTCCATCCAAAGTGGGATGAATGCCGTCTCTCCTAATCAGACCAGTTTGAATGAAGGACAAAAGAAAGAGAAAGAAAGTAAGAACTAAATACAGGAAGAAAGAAAAAGGAAGGGCGGTAGTAGCTCACTCAATAAGGACTTGGGTTTGGAACCGGAGGGTCGCCTGTTCAAGTCCCCGGCTGGACCAAAATACAGAGCGCGGACTGGGAGCTGCCATTTCACCTCCTGTGCACTGCCAAGGTGCCCTTGAGCAAGGCCACAAACCCCCCAACCCCCCAACTGCTTGGAGCGCCTGTCATCTCTGACATCTCTCCACTTAGTGCATGTGTGTGTGTTCGGACCTGTGTGTAATTGACAACAGAGTGAAAAAAATTGAATTTCCCCTCAGGTGATTAATAAAAACAAAATAATATATAAAAGAAAGTATGGAACAAAAACAAAAAAGAAAGGAAGGAAGAAAGAAATGTAATAAGGCAGAAAAGTAGAAAGAAAGTCAGAAATAACAAAGGAAAGACAGATGGAACAAAACAACGAACAGCTGTATGTCTCATGTTGAATGTAAACTCTGAATTTGTTGATATCCTCTAAGGGCAGAAAAACTTAAATGTCTCCTCCATGAAACACTGAAGTTAAAAAGATCTTACTAGACTACGGTGATGTGTAACTCCATATTTGTTCCCTCTGCGCTCACATTGGCAGCCAGAGCATAAGTTCATTAGCAGATCTTAATGTTTCAGTCTGGAGCTCATTTGTCTCTTTTGTCAGCTGGAGGAGAGTCAGCCAAATCAACACATCAGCTGCTCTGAAACACTGACATAATTAGGGACCAGATTCCGGCGGCAAAAACACTCTGCACAGAATCCATGCTGGTCATGGGGACTGTTCATCAGATCCACAGACAGACAGACAGACAGACAGACAGGTAGTATTTACTCTCACCACTGGAAGCTTCCTAAACAGCTGCTGGGTAAATGTGAACATCTGCACACATGTAGACAAACAAACTAGGAGCTGGATCCTCCTAAATTTACATTTATACAGATCAATACGTCATAATGGGGTCGATGACACCCGAGCATACAAAACAACCCAACAAATGCAAATCTTTAACTTTAACTGATGATATTTAACTCCCTGATGAATCCGACGTAACACCTGGAACATAATTGGAGACAGTAAGCCAGCCTGTCTTATACTCAGACTTCCTTCTCAACCAGGATTACAGCCAGCAAGTTAAATTAGTACCCAATGTAACTAAAAATGTCAGCTATTCGTATTAATTACTAGACACGATGAAATGTGCTGCTACAACAACAAAATACTGCTCATATCAGCCACAGAAAACATTTCTCTTTACATCTTACATGAGAAAGATAATTATAAAGTAGGGATGTCACGATACCAAAAATTCAGTAGTCAGTGCCGATACCAGTAAAATTACACGATATAAGTCAAAAAATACTAAGATCCCATGTACAAGAAATACTTTATTAAATTATTTGCATAGAAAATAACCTTTCTATCAACAGATTGATATTACTTATTTTTTTGTCTTTTTCTCTTTTCCTCTGTTGTGCAAAACATTGATCAACATCCACAATAAACTCAATAAACTATTTAAATGTTTACTATTTAAATCACGCTGACAGCGTTTGAGCCAGTCACAAGAATGTGTGGAATTTCATTGGTTTCATTAATTGTTTGTCCTGTCCCCGTGCAAACTGTCCGGGTTGTTGAAATTAAACAAAATAACATGGATCATATCTGCTTATTATGCTACTGATTTTAATTGGGATATTTTTGATGAACTGAATGACATTTAACGGAGTGTTGCACGTCTGAAAGGCTGGGCTCATAGGAGACCACCGTAGTCTCTCCCAGGTTAGGGGCTGTGGGAGAAAGGGAGATGTCCGGAGTCTGGACAAGGCTCCGCACGGAGCACGGACGGTTCAGAAGCAATTCAGAATGAGTTAAAAGCAATTAATAAACAGACAAAGTGGTGTTTAAAGCTGCATATATTGCTAGCAGATCTATTTTCTGGCCTAAAGTTCTGAATGTGGGCTTTAGCAAGCAGCCGTTCTCTCCTCTTCGTCGTCAACCCCTCACTGTGAATGTAGGCATGGACTGTAACGCTATATGGTGTATACTGCCCCCATCAGTTCCGGAAGAGTGACAGCACCGATTCTTACTCTGGTATCGATTCTTCCGTGTTTTTTCAAAAAATTAGTATCGCCGGGTTTTTTTCATCAAGGTATCGAAAAGTATCGCGAGTATCGGTTCTCATGACATCAGTATTATAAAGTCAAGTCACTACCATAAAGCCATAAAGTTGGCTAAGTGACACCATGTACCCGGATTAGCTATTGAAGCTAGCATTAGTTAGCTGCCTTACGTTCTAACATAAACCTGCAGTGTGTGTGGTTAGGTTTCGGCACAAAACCATTTGGTTATAATTAGGAAAAGGTCATGTTTTGGCTTAAATTATCCAATTTCGGGTATACCCTGCTAGAAAAGAAGCAATGTCTCAGTAAAAAACAGTCTTAAAAATCTGGATAAAATACAATCTAGAGAAGCCTCTTTGTTCAAAGACTTCTACAAAGTAAATACATGGAGAACCTTTATATAGCTTATGCACATACACACATGCATGCAGATGTCCTCAATACACACATTTCTCTTTCTCTCTCTCTCTCTCTCTCTCTCTCTCTCTCTCTCTCTCTCTCCCTCACTCACACTCTCACACACACACACACACACACACACACACACACACTCTCACTCTCTCTCTCTCTCTCTCACTCACTCACTCACTCACTCACTCACTCACACACACACACACACTCACACTCACACACACACACACACACACACACACACACACAGCAGTAAGTGGAAGCTGATCCTCTCCAAGCAGCGCTGTGGGAAAGTTTACAGGCTGCAGGGTCGAGGAAGGAGGAAGCAGCTGGAAAGAGTGATGTGATGCAAGACGGAGGAAATCCAGGGAATTAGAGCGGATATGCAATGGCTGCAGAGCTCTCAGCACAGAATCTGCAGATGTCCAAGTCAACAGGGAGGATTCCTCCTCTTAGAAAAAAGAGTCAGGAGCTTCAAGATGAATATATTTCAAGTTGAAGCAACAGAGTGGGTTTCAAATTGGCTTTCAAAGATATTGTTGCACAAGTAAAAGTCACAATCATCAGTTTGAACCCTGAAAAGATCCAGTACAGAGATGTGAGTTGAAATGCAACACAAAGTGGGCATCCGAGTTTAAAGCATGTCTAAAAACTATTGGTCCAGAGGTGTCTGTGTTTGTGTTTTTAAGGGTGGAGGTTTAGCCAAAGATAAACCCATGCAGACTGAATATTTGGCTGGACCTCTGAATGTGAGGCCAGCTCTATAAATGCAAAAATCTGTCCATAAGTGAGTGAGTGAGTGAGTGAGTGAGTGAGTGGGTGAGTGAGAGTGAGTGAGTGAGTGATGAAGTTACAGCATTGGTCAGAGTGACTGATGATGCAAATGTTAGAGTTTCCCCATCGGCGGTTACTCTTTCGAAATGAATAGGCGCTGACCATACACTGGCGCTGATTTCACCCTCAGTCAAAGCAAAGCTTTTATTTACTTTTATTTCACAGACAAGAAACAATACATTTTGAAGACAATAAAGCTCCCACAAAAGAGAAATTTAAGTTCTGTGTGGGATTTATCCTGGTTTCATGGGTAGAGGAAAACTCAGCTAGCTGCCAGGCCAATTAATGCAATGTAAAACCCATAGGCTTGTGCTAATGTTAGCATGTTATATCTGTGGAGAAAACAGGTCTAGTATAAAACAATTGTTTTGTCGATGGAACCTTGTGAGTTATAACTGAGCTGGATTTTGTAGTGTTACCTTTGTTAAATGTTGCTGTTGTTCCTGGTTTGATATGAATAGATCATATGAGTATTGCTGATCATATGAGTAGTGAGTACTGCTACAGTCCGGAGATATTGCTAGGCTAAATAAACAGCTGAGCTCTGTTTACAGGCTACGCTGTCAGTCAGTGTGCGGGCTGGAGATTGGTGGAGCAGAGAGGGGAGGGGGTCCCCACTCGGTATTGTAAACGAGTATGTGTGTAAAGTTATGAAGTGTGTCTGTTACGCTAAGAGTCAGAGTTTGGGACGGAGTCTTTTACCCCCTGGAATGTTACCGGAGTTTCTGGAGTGCTCAAATAAACTGGCCTTTTTCCAGAACGGTCCTCTGGTCTCCTGCTCGTGAGGGATTCATTACAATATCGTAACATGGTTTAGATTTCTAAATAAACATTCACCTCGTGGCTAGATAGACCTACTCCTGAAAAACCTGTGCGCAAGGCTTTTTGTCCCTACAAGGCCGCCGTCATTTACCCGACGGGAGGGGTGAGCGAGTGAGCCCTGCAATCTAGAATTTGATCACTGATGTCACTGTTTTCAACCCATTTTACACACTTGCCCTTTAAGTTTACATCATAAAATTTGTCATATTGTAGCGAGGCAGTAACTTACGAAAGTAACATTTAATTGAAGGCATTTTTCAACCACACTCATGCCATAGAACCACAGTAAAACACACCTCAAAGATTTTCAGATGGGTTTAAACACCTGAACTGTGCTGTACAAACGGTGAAAATGAGCTATATCGCTTATGGAAATAAGCAGATCCGGACAGCACTCTGTCATAAGACTCCACTCGCAAATATCCGCATAGGACTGAGCTTGAAATGCAAAGCGCTGTCACAAAGTGGTTCAGCTTTTTAGAGAATTCCTCCAATCATCATGCATACACCGAGCGTCCTCTCCCGCCTACCACTCCATTAGGTCCCAGGGAAGCTGAGCCTCCCTGGAAGTGACGATTTTGTCGCATTTATCAAATGACGGTCTCGCTTTGCTGCATGAAAAAACCTGTTCAGCGCTGTCTCATAGGAATGCTTGGAGGCTCCGCGTCCACCCTGATGACATGAGAATGTATGACAGGAAGGTCACTCCAGTCCTCTTATTGGTTAATTGCATCCACTTCGGATATATATGTATATATGAAATGTTGTGATGCTGCCTGAAATGCCCGAAGAAGGTCACACCGACCGAAACGTTGCTTAAATGCTTAAATAAAATGGGAAAGAGTGAGACAGTGCGCGGGAGCCTTTTGTGACTTTTATATATTTCGGGGTTGCAGCCTCCCTCCTACACACCTGTTGTTTTCGGGTGTGCTGAGATTTCTCCATACTTTAGGGAGGTCACGTTTGAAAACTGGTGATAAACAGCTGACATTTGAACATCATAGTCATGATGTTAAACACATCCTAGCACACGTTTAAAGGGATAGTGCACCCAAAAATGAAAATTCAGCCATTATCTACTCACCCATATGCTGATGGAGGCCCTGGTGAAGTTTTAGAGTCCTCACATCACTTGCGGAGATCAGCGGTAGCAGCGGCTAGCACACCTAATGGCAGACGGTGCCCCAGACTAACGTCCATGAACACAAAATTGAATCCACAAAGTATCTCCATACCGCTCATCCGTAGTGATCCAAGTGTGCTGCAGCTGCAACATAAAAAGTTGTTTCGAAAAACGTCATATGAACTCTGTTTTTAGCCTCACTGTAGCCTGTAGCTCTGACTGCTTCTCTGTGCTCCGTGCTCACGTTTGCGCGCCTGCGAGAGACGACCGAAAGCATGAGCTTTGCTCACCCGTGTTTACATCACGTAAGACGTGCGCCGCAGGGAGAGACAACGTTACCACAGTAGCTAAAAGATAATTTGCACTATGGTCTTTTAGCAAAGGACAGCCCAACATGTCTGGAGACTTTGAAATTGAGGAGGAACAGCATTTCTTTGTTGAGCCGTATTTGTTTGAGCCCGAGTATACGGACGGAACTCAGGCTACTGGACGAAGCAGCCGCTGCAGCTCATGAGCCTAACCCTCAGCCAGCCACAGGATACCGAGCACTGGTCGAGTCGAGCACTGGAAGCCTGGTGGTGTAGTTGTTTCAAATACAAAGCAATGCCAACGGATGAGGAAAGTCTTTGCTGCTCAGTGAATGCCTAAAAGCACTCTAGTGTTTCATTTCGGTTTTGACCTAGTCTTGTTAAACCTTAATGATACAAATGGAAAGCAAAATTTTGCTCAGCTTTATCTGTTTACAGTTTATGAAAATACACACACACATACACAGCAGTGCCTATCATTAACTGCGATGAGAGACAGCAGGAACTATTATGAACTCAAAAGGGAGGAGGGGGGACGGTAATTGCAGAGTCTCCTTTGACTCTCAGCACCTCTCCTCCCACTCTTGTTGAGTCCATCAACACACACACACACACACACACACACACACACACACACACACACACACACACACAGGTGGTGCAAGAGGACAGGTAGAGTACAGGTGAACAGGAAGACAGGTAGAGGACAGGTGAGCAGGGGGCCGATTGGAGGACAAGTGAGCAGAAGGACAGATAGAGGACAGGTGAGCAGGAGGACAGGTACAAGACAGATGAGAAGGACAGATAGAGGACAAGTAGTGGACAGGTGAGCAGGAAGACAGGTGGGCAGTATGAAAAGCATTTGCTGAAAAGGATTTTTGATTTGCACATAGCAGTTTTCTACCTTCACCAAACTACATAAGAAATACAGTAGAATTAAGATACAATAACAGTTTGTATTCATTTCACTATTTGAAATGTAAGTTTCATTGGTGATTTAAAAATTTCATTAAAAAGATTATGAGACGAAGATGATGATCAGGCTACAACAGGATTATGCTTTCAGGCAGGCTGTGACTATCAAACAGCATTAACAATAAATATCTAAAGTGTCTTTATAAACTGGCCAAGATTAAAGAAAGAAAAGAAATCTGCTGGTGTAATGTGTAAAATGTGGAAGCAGCTGATTGGACCCAGCTGGCAGAATCTTGTCAGTTTGAGAAATGCAGCACTTTGTAATGTTAACATTTGCTCTTTATCCACATTTACACACCATCTGCAGGTGTTTACATCTCTGGAAACAGATGAAGGCCTGAATATCCACATTATCTAAACTCTTCTCTTCAACATGTTAACTGTGTGATGCTGAAAAGATGGAGGATCATCCATCATCAGTCTGCTTTCATCAGAGTCTCTGTTTCTTAGGCCAATTAACCCTGTCTGCATACCTGTCCCACTCTTATCTGCCTGCTCTTCTTCTCTTTCTCAGTGTACATTCACCTGTCTGTTCATCTGTCACACTTCCTGCCTCTTTAACTATGACTCATATTACCTCGTTGGCTCAGCCACTGATCTAGATTTAAATCCTGAGCTTTCCATAATAAGTAAAACTAAGTCCTTATGATATGATATCTATTGTATATTTTCATATATTTAAAACAGCTGCACACAGCACACACTTTGGGTTTCTGTGATTTTAATGTTGCTGTTAATGCAGAAGCTGACAGGAAGTAAACAGGGACCAAAGTTGTTGCCCTAGCAACAGAATTGCAATGAAATGGTCCATAGAAATTAGGTTGATTTTTCTGAGCTTTTGCACTGCAAAAGAAGGCATCAAACAATCTGAGCAGATGTCACAACAGATTAAGACAAAGTATTAATAGTTTTGATGCAAAATATTCACACATTTTTGTGCCATTAATTTGTCACTCTCCTGTTGTGGAACAATGTGTTGTCATGAAACAGTTTGTAAGACATCTAACCAATTAGCGCCCCTGCGGTTAGGCTGGGTTTTGGTAAAGAATCGAGTATACATGATCAAGACAGGCTCTAGCCTTTCTGAAACCATTCTGCTCTTCCACTAAACAATTATTTTCTTCCAGATAGGCCTGTTGTTAAGGACGGAGGTATATATGCTGTACTCAATAGACTAATGCCATGGTAATTTAAAGGTATCCTAGGGTAGTTTTTCAAAGATTTCGGTATTGGGTTAACAATAGATTCGTACCATATTGAAGAAATAGTCCCATTTTCAATACAAAAATTCAATAAAACATAGAAGAGCTTTGTAAACAAGGGACATTTCAGCATTTCATTTGTCAGTTCATCAAATCCTGAAGCTTTTCCCACTTTCAGAGTAGCAATAGCTTTCTTCACTTCCTCAACATTAATAGCTTCATTAACAGCATTTTCATGAGTGATGGTATGAGGCGGTTGGTTCTCTAGCTGGAATTTGAGATGACAAATTGCATCCAAGAAGGCTGAATCAAAACACTCACTCTTGATTCCCTGAAAACAAGTATGCAAAACACTTTTCCCATTCATGTAATACTTGTGAAATGTCTGAAGTTAATTGGCTCTTGATATCACATAATTCTAGTGGTATTTTACTCTGTCTTTTTGGCCCAGGTTTATTAATTCGGTCCCAGAAACGCTGAGGATTGGATGCATGAGTTTCCTCCAGTTGCAAAATATAACCCATATTGTGTTGTCTTTTGAAGTATCGTAACCGTTTAACAAACAAATTTTGCTCCAACTTAAAATCAACTCTCTACTGTTCTTTCTGTACTTTTTCACCTTTATATTTTAAATAAATATGTTCTGCTTTACGCATTGCCTCCCACAAATCCCCTAACTCCTCATTCCAAAATGGTTTATTAGGCCTGTGAATTTTCTGAGGCGACTTTGGTCTTGTGACTGCTCCACCTAGCTCACTGTTTGTTGCCGCACAATGAATTCAAGAAATAGCAGTGAGTGATCAGGGGCTCGACAACTATCACTAATCAAATCATAGCACTGGCAGTCTGAAATAAGATGAGATGAAGGTTATACTTTAAAGTTCAGACAAGTTTCTAGACAGTCAAAAGGTACAGCTATATAATCTACAACAGCCCTCCCTTTGGTTGAGACTGAGGTAAAGTTATCGCTAAGTGGGCTCACCCGTCCATTTAGAACACACATTTTAGGGTCCAGTAGAAATTCCAAGAAGGCCCCTTCCTGGCAGTTCACGCAGTCATCAACTGCAATACGTACAGGAATATTGTCCACTTCACTTCAATGATCTAACTGGTCACCAATTCTACTGTTGAAGTCACTGCAAACATAAATAGCATCCAAATTTGAAAATAGGTAAACCTGGCTCAGTACATGAGCAAAAAAAGAAGATGCGTCCCTTCCCCAATGAGACAGTTAGAGTGGTAAATAGCATGAATAAATAACAAAACTGTAGTCTGAACGTCTATGTGTAAGACAGATCCCTATAATTCAATCCACTGTTTTATCAATTATTTCTATTTCAAATTCACTGAAAAGATGGGATTTAACAAATGGGATTTAACAAATATCCCTATATCTGTAAATTAGACATTTTCTCAGTATTCACTTTGGTTTCATATGGGACATGAACAGCGGCCTCCTGGGTCAAATTCCTGTGTTTGTTTGACTCTCTAGTGGCCATACTTATTATGACAGGAGCAAAAGACTGACTTTGTTCACTTTACTTCGTCTTTTGCTCCCGTCATAATAAGTATGGCCACTAGAGGTCGCTGCCTAACAGTAAACGTAAATATGAGTCATGATAAGCTCCTTTACAGATGACCAAGGGCATCACCTTTTGGTAGAACATGTGTCTGCATTATCATATGTCCTGAAATCCGTTCTTCAAAGCACAGAGTGTGTAGTCGAAGGGTTAAAACATGCTTTACTGTAGATCTGAACCAACAGAGCTCATCCAGCAGGTGTTTGTGAAGCTGGAGGTGTGTGATGTCTTGGAGTTTAGTCTCTGAGCTCCTTACTGACAGATGTTTGTGTTGGAATGTGGGCAGAGCGAGGATTAGCTGGGTAATCCCTGACCAGAACAACGCTAATCCTCAATCTCATCCCTCACACCTCTGGACACTGAGCTATTCAGATGCTACACAGGAGACATGGAATGTGTTTCTGTAGTGTGTGTGTTCACTGAAAACTAGAGTCCCTCCTGTTGGGTAAAGACAAAGACAAACCGTGTAAGAAGCTGTGTTATCATCTTATAAAAAAAAGTGGTCTTGCAACAGAGCCATTGGTTCAAAACAGCAGACTTTATAGAATAATAGACGATGACACGGTGAAGTCACTCATTGGTTTGTGGACTCCCATTTTGCCACTTGAGGCCATCACAGTCTTGGATGTTTGGGTCCAGAAGTGAGCTAGCTAGCTTGGTTCTCATGATGCATCTACAGCTGTGGTTAAATGTGATAATGCTAATGCTATTATTAGCTATGATTTTCATTTGCCACAAACAGACCTAAAACTATTGAAATAAAATGCCAGAAAACTGCACGTCTGGTTCCTTAGAGCGTCTTTTAGTCAACCAAATGCTGAATAAGATTTTTTAAGTGACCAAAATGTTATAATGAACTTACACAAATTTGAAGTACACTGAAATAGTGACAGCTATGGTTACACCTATCCTCTGTGAATCTGGTTACGTTACTTAACCAACAGTGTTGCTGCTGTGACTAGTGATCGTGTTGAGAATATACATAATTTAACTACTGATGTGAAATTGTTCTACACTTCTGCTCTATGTGTCCCCCCTGCTCTACCGTACAGTGCCTGGAGTTTGGCGAGGGCTCGGTAACGGGGGACATGTGTGAGGACCTGTGTGTGCTTGGCCTGGTTGAGTACAAGCGCTGCCTCTACTATGAGAATGGGAAGAAGGTGATCGAAGCGCGCTGGAGAGGAAACCCCGTCATCCTCAAGTCCAAACTGGAAAACTTTTCATCCTACGAGCCACTGGGAATCCTGGACTATCAGGTAACATCTCTTGTTATTGATTCAGGGAGGCTCAACCTTGATCACAATACACTGAAAATTATTTACAGTAATTCCCTCTCACAGGACACAGCAGAGGAGCTCTCCCCACTTGATGTGGTTTTCTACGCCACTCTTGAAGTAAGTCAGCTCATTTGTTGATAATAAAGCTTCTTATCAGACAAAAACATGGCGGGAACCTGAAGTTGTACAAATAATTTACACTAGCTGTGTTTCCATCAACACATTTTGAAGGATCACATCAGAAGTGCTGTATGGAGACTGCAATTTTTTTATAAAACTTAGTAAATTGTGCAAAAAAAATTTGAACGCTTGCTTGAGGTGGTTTTTGTCTTGTCAAAAAAAAGTGGCATTTTATGTCAATGAAAGCCACAGATACATTTCATTTGTTTGTTATTATGTAGTGATTCATTTAAACTTGACATTTCAACAGTGCTGTGGTTAACGTGTGATTAGGTTTAAGCACAAAACCCACTTGGTTATGGCTTAGAAAAATACTTTTTGTGGCACCATCCCGGCAGGAAAGGGAGTGATATCTTGGTGAAAAACAACTTCTTTTTGGGGCACTATCCCTGCAGGAAATATAGCAGTATCTTGGTTAAAACAACCGCTTTTTGTGGCATTATCCTGGCAGGAACCACAGCGATGTCTTGGTAAAAAGCAACTTCTGTTCATGGCACTATCCTCTTAAAAAAAAAGAAAAAAAAAAAAAAAAACACGGGTTGCTATAAAGCACCCACATTTGGTGACTATAAAGCTTCTGAAAACAGCAATGACTTGGTTAAAAACAACCAGTGTTGTTGTTTGTTGATATCAAACAGTGGTCTTGTATAGACCTTTCTCAGTCTATAAAAGTGTGCCTAATTCCCTTTTTCTTTGTTGCGACATTTCAGAAACTTGTAATTTGCTTTGCGTGACTGTAGATAGGACTGCTGATCTGCTGTGTGTAAAGTAACAAAATCACAACTTTTCTGTGAGTGCGTCCTCTTTTTCCTCTGATCTCAGATACGAAACTCTCTGGGGCTGGCTGAAGAGAATGAGGATGAAGAGGGAGGAGGAAGTAACAGCTCTCTGGCCAGACTTTGGGGGAAGAAGCTGAAAAACAGAGATAAGAGTTACTCCAGAGCAGAGCTGGCCTCACTCTGGTCTCTGCTGCAGCAGGAAGAGTACACCTTTCTCAGGTGAAAAACACAGGGAATAACTTCCCCTCAAATATCCTGAAAGTATTTCACAGTTTTCAAATGTCAGTTTTCAGCACAGATGTCTAAAAGGATAAAATGATTAAGTGATCACATTTCATATCCAAAAGGTCAAAGGTCAACTCCCTGACATCATGATGTTTTCTGGCCAATTTAATGCCATATCTCAGCAACAGAAAGGGAGGCATTTGGTCAGATACAGAATTGGGGACTCATCTCAAAACTGTGCTGACTGTACAGATCTTCTGTGCTGCATAAGGGAAATGTATGTGCAGCATCCATGTTGAAGCCACAGCACCATTGATATCCGAAGCATTATCTGCTGTCATGGCTACACATAAGTCTGGACAGTCATGGATGTAAACTGTTACTGCAACTTGACTGGTTCAGAGACGCATACAACTGTGAAGCAGTAATTCTAGTTTGAATTTCTTGTGACGTGTCAATTTGGCCTCATGTTGGTGCTAAAGTTAAAAGGTTAGGATGACATCAAAATGATTAGGATATATCTTTGAGATCATAATAAGTTACAACTAGTCTAATGATAATTGTGCTGGGAGTTCTTTAAACAGGCTCACTATCATCATTTTTTAGTGTTTACAAAAAGGGGAAAAAAAAGCCATAAAACCATGTTTCTGCTATCTTCTTCCAAAAAACTCAACCAAGTCAAGTAAGCTCATGCCATCCTTGAAAATGAGAAATTTTGTCTGCAGAGATGGAGGACAAAAAAGAGAAAGACGTCAGCTTGTTTTCATTCTGAGGGCTCAGACAACCCACCAGGCTGGAAGCCAAAAATAAAATCGGCGAGGCGAGGTGACCTGTGCTGCTGCTTATCTGGAGGCAGAGCTGCAGTGACACATGGAGTTCAGGATATAAAAAGAAGAGTGTGTGTGTGTGTGTGTGTGTGTGTGTGTGTGTGTGTGTGTGTGTGTGTGTGTGTGTGTGTGTGTGTGTGTGAGTGAGATAGATAGAGAGAGAGAGAGAGAGAGAGAGAGAGAGAGAGAGAGAGAGAGAGAGAGAGAGGTACTTGGGAGGGTGTTTGGATGTAGGGATGGAAACAACAGAGAGGAGGGGGATAACACACTCCTATGGATTTGTCTAACCTATAAAGGGTGTGATATTAGCTCATAGACATTAGACATACACAGTCATGTTTCCTTGTTATCAGAATCAGAAACAGGTTTGGTGCATTATGGTCACAATAAACTAAATAAGATAAGCAAATAAATATATAACAATTTAAACAACAATATAAACAAAATAAGAGAAAAGACCAAAGACGTCTTGAAAAAGTCAAGAATCACAAACATGAAATAGAAATTTGCCATAAAAAATATGCAAGCTATATCCCCACTGGACTGCTGTTTTATCCCTGCATACCTTGCATTACTAAAATATGTTGAGACATCAGGTTGTTCAGCAGGTATAATGTTTACCACCATCAGTGTTTACCATGTTAGCTAATTACAGGGCTGTCAACTTTTCAAAAAACCTTGGAGTGAGATTCAGCGGGGCCGACCACCATTTTGTCGTTTAGGCCTACACATTAATACCTATTAATAATATCAGAGGCAATTATTTTTTAATACTCTACAGGGGGGAATGGCATGCAGTAAAAGGTTACAAGCCAGATTCAAACCCATGACCGTTGCAGCGAGGTATCCCCTCTATATAAGGAGCGCCAGCACTGTCCACTATGCTACCAGCAATCCTAAATAAAAAGTTTAAAAGTTAAACTCTAACTACTTCACAACACACATGCCACTATACATGGAAATGAGGAATGCAAGACTTGAAATATTTCTTCTTCCTCCTCTTACTACCAGGGGGGGCATCATTCGTCATTGTAGGTAGTAGTTGCCTAGTTATGTAAGGTGGCGCCACCTACCATACAGGAGTGGGACGACTACCAGCACTTTTTTTTTCCGAGTAAGAAATTGGAGGTGTGGCGTGAGACCGTGTGAAAACAACCAATTGCGTGACTCTCAGGGTGAATGCGTGAGAGTTGGCAGCTATGCTAATTAGCATTTAACACAAACTGCAGCTGAAGTCGATGTAACTGTCATTAGGTCTGGAAGGTATTTTGTCATAAACAAGTGTCAGTCTCTCGGGTTAAAATATGAAGCCAATGCTGAAGTGCCATAAACTGCTCCTCTAATGTCCACCTGAGGCTGGCTCCAAGAGCAAGTCAGTCCCCATAGACCTCCATGTTAAAATGCCAACTTTACAGCAGACATAAACATGTTTACAGCCTGGTACAAAAACACATTTGGTCTTTATGGCTAAGTTCAACACCAAGGCTGAATTTTTATATAAGTAACCCATTAGGTAACGTAACCATGGTGTAACCCCAGATTTACAGTGTATAGGTGTATCTGTAGCTGTCACTATTTCAGTGTATTTTCATTCATGTAAGGAGTTGTATGTTCAGTTTTTCAGCCACTTTATTTTGTTTTTAATAGTTTTAAGTCTGTGTCACTAGTAAAAATGAGCATCAGCATTATCTCAGGGAGCACTGTGGCGAGATATTACAGCATAACCATAGCTGTAAATGCACCGTGCTAACCAAGCTAGCAGCTAGCATTAGGGTTATCTCCACCCTCTCGTCCAAATATGGTTTCTTCTGGCTCCAAAAATCCAAGATGTCGACAGCCAGAATGTCAAACATGGGCCTCTAAAATGGGAGTCCACAAACCTGTTGGTGACGTCACAGTGGCTACGTTCATTATTTTATACACAGGGTTCCTACAGCTTAAGGCAAGTTAGATTTAAGACTTCGTAAGACTTTTTTATTGCCTCTTGCAACAAATTTTTAGACCAATTCCACAATAGCCCAAAACTGAAGTAAAAAACATGAACCATCATCAGTAATGAAGAGTTAGGGCCAATTATGCCCAAACATTGTGACATAGAACATAACTATTTTGATCAAGTTAAAAATTTAGATGATCTATTTGGAATGCTGAAAAAAATTAAAACCTTTTAGAGTAGAACACATGGAATACAATGAACATACTATATTACCAGACAAGTATCCATCTGGTTCGCCTTGAATAATGTTTGTTCATTCTGGTCACTGTATGTGGGCAACAACTAATGCTTACAACCTCACACCTTACTACAAATTACATGTGAGCAAATTATTGATGTCAAGTTTTTTACCTGCAACCAAAATATTTACTTTCATCCGCCATCAAAGCCCACACCCCATGTAGCAACATTTTTGCCATCTTTCCAAGTTGTTCCAACTTGAGGGAGCATTCACTTGAATCTTCCCAGTTGATAGCTAATTTTTCCAATTATTCTGACAACATTTGAATGCGCTATGCATTTTGACATCAGCCAATCTGAAGCTCTCTGACTGGATGTTTTTCACTGCAATGCTCCTTGAGAATTACAGTTGCCTTCACTCCAGTAGTGTTACAGACACACTTCTACTGGTCATGATCAGGACTGCTCTTGTGATGCTTTAGTGAAAACCACACATTCTCATCCGTAAATGAGAGAAAAGGTCTTTGCCAAAAACAATGCTAATGACCGCTGTACTTAAGTTAACTTACACACAGAAGTTAAAATGACTCTTTACTGGCTTATGGATTTACTCTGGACACAAACAGTGGTCTCATTGGTTCACGTCCTGTGTTTGTTTGAACCATGCATCCACCCCGATGTGCCATATGTCTGTGTATATGACATCAAAGTTGGCACTTGTGGACCAACACTTTCACAGACTTTCTGAGTTGTTGTTCGGACTTGAGGCGGCGCTCATGTGAATCTTCCTCAGATGTTTCTCACCACAGTGCTCCCTGAGTCTTATCCCTAACAGTCCCTTTACCACCAGGCTCTCTGTCTGCAAGGGCTATCTGTATGCAGTGACTCTTCCTGGAGCACCCAGCTGCGCACAGCGAGTTAGATTTTTTAGGGTGATTTTATCTTAGCCAATCCAGAATTTGTGTAAAAAGTTTTTGAAAGTCCTTACCTTTTGTTTGGCACGCCTGTCCCCCCGCGCAGGGAGGATGCTCCTCGGAGTCACCACTAACTGCCGCCTTTCCTTCAGAGACGACTGTTCGTGATGCCAGTTATGTAAGGAAATTGCTCAACTTCAGCAAATACTGAAATGAAGAGACTCGGAAACCACGGAACAAAGTTACAACCAACAGGATTACTTTAATTGCAAAATACAATTCAGCACACTCACGTTGTAGATCACAACAGAGAACTGCAGAATACAGCAGAAACAGCCCTGCTTATCCAACTTTCAAATGCCTTTATACTGTTGAGTGTGGGCATCTGTTCGTTTGTGTGCATGTGTGTGTGTCTATGTGTGTGTGCAGACAGGTCTGGGATTATGATGTCATTGTCCCAATAGGTTTGATTTCTTGGGAAACCTAGGTGTTTTCTGTTCTGTTTGATTTCCGAGAGTTGGAACTGCGCACGAACCTCAATTTATCAAAACAACTCCTTTATCGGAGTTTCCCTAGCATTCCAAACATCACTTAACTCAAAAACAACTTATAAGGATTCTTTCCTATTGCGAAACCTAACCTAACCTGTCTGTCATTTGATTTTCCTGGCCTTGACTATGCAAGAACTACTCAATTTACCAAAACACCTTTAAGGAGTCTTTCTTATTGCCAAATCTGATATTTGATCAACTGCTTCCAAGACCTTGTGCAACTGACATTATTTTCACCTTTGATATAGAATGATACATTATCTGCCTCTGCAGTCTACACCTGACCAATCCAACCAATAGACGCAACAAGTAATAACAAATGTTGGGGAGAGTAGAGCAGGTCATGCCTTCGTCATCCTAGGAAATACAAATTCGCAATCAGGACTGCTCTTACACGGCTTTATAACAGTCAGTAAAAAAACAACACATCCTTGTACCTGAACAACAGACAAGCAGTGACTACCAGAATAACATATATGAGAATTGAAGAGTACCAGTAACACAAGCATGATATTGATTGAACTAGAGTTATGTCTAGTAACTACTATTTAACGTGAAATTGTTTGAGTTTGGTTAGGTTTAGGAAGTGATCATGGTTTGGGTTTAAATAAGTACGTTTGTGAGTATAAGTATGACTCATGGTTTCACTCAGGAGAACAGCAGTCTCCTGGGTGAAAGTCCTGCGTTTGTTTGACCTACTCATGCAGACTTTGTCTCTTTATACTACACCACCTGACTTCCTCCAGTTCTCTCATCATAATTATTATAGCCACTAGAGTTTACCCCCTAACAATAAACTTGAATATGACTCATAAGATGTCTGCACTGACAACCTATACAGTGTTTTTAGGATGGTCTGGTAAAGTCTCTGATTTGTCTTATATATATTAATGTTCTCCAGAGTCCTGCAGGACCTCAGTACCCACGTTGCTAAGGTGTTGGGCTCCTGCGGTCATTTCTACGCAGTGGAGTACCTGTCTGCTGGGCACGCCTGGGACCAGAACATCTTCTCCCTGGAGGAGGTGGCTTTGTCTGGGCTGCAGGATCCCGGACTCCATGGGAGGTGGACTGCCAGGGAGATGGTGCACCACATCGCACTGAGTTTCCTGGACATGGTGTGGCACTTTGACAATGACTTCACCCACAAGCTGCACCTGTGTGACATCAAACCAGAGAACTTTGCCATTAGGAAGGACCTGACAGTGAGTTTTCAGCTGTGTTTAAATTCATAGCTTGGTGACCTTCTCCTCCGGAAACAACTCACAGTGAAAACAACCAAATGGCTTTAATGTTTCCTGAAAATGTAATGAACATTAACAGAATAAAAGCCAAGCAGGGAGCTGGAAGAAAAAGATAAAAGGGATGTTATTTAAAAAGCTATTAGCGAGAGTAGAGATGGAAATCAGAGAGCAGGCGGTGGATTACGTGAGATGTTTTTCCTTCGGGTTTTTGTTAGTCTACAGCAGAAAATGTGACCCTGCTGCTGGTAAAGAGAAGGTCATTATGCATCAACTGCACACACACACACACACACACACACACACACACACACACACACACACACACACTCACCTAGGCAAGATGCCTGCTAAGCTGCAGACCATTGTTCAAGACCAACAAATGACAAAACCAATTGTTTTTAGCAGGTCATCGCTGCATTTCCATCAACTATTTAGCCAAAAAATAAAAAATGCAAGTGTTACTGAGGGACCTGTCACTCTTTTCCAGCAGCTTTCTAGACAATAAACAGGTGTGTTTTTACAGACCTGTAGCTCTTGTACAGGAGGCTTTGTAACCTCCAAACATGAGCGCTTTTAGGGATCTGTCTGTTACTCTTTTTCCAGTGGCTTTTAAGGCACCAAATGTGGGTGTTGTTTCGGGACCCATCAATCCAAACATGGGCCAAACATGGGTATTATTTTGGGACTTGTTGCTCTTTTTCTGGCTGCTTTTTAGGCACCAAATGTGTTCTTTAGGGACCCGTTGCTCTTTTCCAGCACCTTTTTGGGCACTAAACAGGTATGTTTTTACAGACCTGTAGCTCTTGTACCAGAGGCTTTTTAACCTCCATACATGGGTGGTTTTCTGGATATGTCGCTCCTTTATCAGTGGTTTTATAGCACCAAACATGGGTGTATTTTAGAGACCCATCATTTTTTGGAGCACCTTTTTAGGCAGCAAATGTGGGTGTGTTTCTCTTTCTGCGGCTTTTTTGGGCCAAATGTGGGTATTTTTTGGGACCTGGTGCTCTTTTTTCATGCTTTTTAGGCACCAAACGTGTGATTTTAGGGACCTGTCCCTGTTTTTCCAGCAGCTTTTTTGCCAAAAACTATTTATGTTTTTAGGTACCCATTGTTCTTTTTCCAGCAGGAATAGTATGAACAGCAGTTGTTTTCACAGAGATATTAATGCTTTTCCTACCAGGATTGTGCTCCCAAAACAGGGTAATTTAAAGAGTAACTAAACCCTCAGCTGATAATCATTGTTTCTGGTAGTGAAGTAGTCTTACTGACTGATCCTGCTCAAAATCTTGACAGTTTAGTGCAAACTGTTGAAAATCTACATTTTATTTTAAAAATGTGCTATGAAGTGCCCTCTACAGCTTGAAACCAGGTTACTACATTTGAATTCACATTACATTACATTGGGGGCGAATGATTCTTTTTCGAGGTGAATGACGTCACTAACCGTCCACGCTAAAGCTTGCCCTCGTCCCTTTACTCCTCCCCTTACTATAAAACCATTCTGTCCGCAGTTATCACACTGATAGCGAGTAGGTTGGATCAGAGCAGAGGGAGTAGTAGAGCAGAGAGAATAGCTAGTAATTTGTTGAATTGTATTGTTAGCATAGTGTATTTTAGTGTAGGTTTACAATTAGCAGTGTGTTTATAGTATTTAGGTTAGTTGGTCAAGGAGAGGCGCCGAGGCTCGGGAGTGTAAGTGCGAGGCGGCGAGGGAGGGATGTGGAGGTCCGCTGCGCCGTGACAGAGAGCCGAGCCTGGAGAAGGGGACTGGCTGAGCTCCGGCTGCCTTCCCTTCTGCCCCTGTGACACAGTTAGGGGGGGTTGTCTAAGCCACCATTGGCACAATAAAAGCCCTCTCTCCTCTCCCCGCAGCAAGGGACAATCCCCCCCAGCTACGCTTATCTTTTCTGAATTTTTTGAAAGCTGCGGGCAGAGTAATGACCAGAGAGGGGGGTTTAGTTCCCCTTTAAGCCAAAAACATCTTTTAGGACCATGTGGTTTTTGTGTCTACCAGGATTGTGCTCCCAAAACAGGCTAATTTAAGCAAAAAACATGATCTTTTATAACCATGTGGTTTTTGTGTCTAAAGCCAACCACATATTATCCACAGCATTGTTGAAAAGGAAAGTTTCAACGTATCTGCTACATAATAATGTACAAATGTAACATATCCATGGTTTGCAGAAACATACAATGCCAACATTTATTCTGTCTCCATCAATCAATCACATTATAATCACCCTTCTCAAACTGACATATTCATCCTTTAATATCCATCTCTAATATAAAATCAAAAGTTAAAGTTTGCTTATTTAAATAAAGAGCCTGAGCCTCTTCCTCCAGTGAAATTCAAAGCAGAATTTAAATGCATCACAAGCAGCGGTGAGAAAACAAAACAAATGTCAGCAGTTGTTTTCTCAGCATTATCAGATGGTTTTATGGTTTATGCAGCAGACTGAGCCAGACTGTCATTAATTCAACACCATGTCAGCTCTGTGCTGGGCTCCAGCCAACCATCACAACTGAATCTAAACTATTTTATCTGTTAGACTTCTGGCTCAGGATTACAGGAAAATGAGCAGTCGAAGGCCAAAAGTGGCTCCAACAAATGTTGCCAGAGGCTCATTATTGCTCTTATGCGAATAGCGGGATTCAGGTTTTCCCTACAAAAGTGTTGGCATGGAACAGATTTAACAACTCACCGCTTACAATGCCAACACTGTAAAATGTTGCATATAAAACAAGAATTGCTATCATGTTCAAAACAGCAACTTCTATGTTCATTTAATGTGTTTTATAGGAAAATGTGTGATTTAATGACTTCCCTAACAGTAGAAATCAGCAGAAACAGCTTCCACAAAGATGTGACTGTAATGAATAATTTCATCTTATTCATGGTGATCCTACTAACACGTATGGTGTGTGTATCTACAGTCTGATATATCTTCATCCTCCACAGTTGTAAAAACACACCAGTGAGTCACACTGTTGTTCCTCCATCACCATAAACACACACACTGAAGTTATTTTGACTCAATCCCACACATGACATCCTGCTGACAAAAATACACACTAGAGCTCTAAATGTGGATTAATCTGCCGCAAAAAGTAGTCCTTAACAACTATTTCCTCCCATTTGTTTTATAAAAACTACTGTGAGCAGCTGTTTGACGAAATCACTGATAAAAGTATATATTTGTGTTTTTAAAGATTTACATCTTCAGTGGGAACCAACTGGTTTGGGGCTGAGAGCCACAACAGAGCAGTCGCATTTTACATTTCTGCAAACCATGACCATACGTGATATTTTCAAGTTTCCACGTGCCATAGCAGCATTTCAAAAGTGATGTAGCATATGAGCTAACTATGTCATCTGAAGGTGGAGGGGATGGTGGATGGGGTTATCACCTAGGTGAGATGTGGTGCAGACCACTGTTCAAGACCAACAAACAACAATGCCAGTTGTGTTTTTCGCTGTGTTTCCAGCAGCGTCTTAGGTGTGGGTGTATTTAGCGACCTGCTTTTCCAGCTGGGATAGTTTTTTGGTTTTTTTTACTTTATTAATCCCCCTGAGGAGATTAAATTTTTCACTCTTTTTGTCATTAACACACAGGTCCGAAAGAGGACCTATACATGCACAAAGTGGAGAGATATCAGAGTGAGGGGGCTGCCTTGGTCAGGTCTTGGTCAGGCGCCCCGAGCGGTTGGGGGGTTCAGTGCCTTGCTCAAGAGCAAGGCTCGGCAGTGCCCAGGAGGTGAACTAGCACCTCTCCAGGTGCCAGTCCACACGCCATATTTGGTCTGGACAGGGACTCGAACGGGCGACCCTCCGGTTCCCAACCCAAGTCCCTATGGAGTGAGCTACTGCCACCCCCTGTCATAAAAAGCAGTTCTTTTTTATTGAAACTTCGTTGCTCTTCCTGCAGGGACTGTGCCCCCAAAACAAATCAAAGCAAATCATGATCTTTTCCTAACCATAACCATTTGGTTTTTGTTTGTCGATTTAATGAAATTTATTTGTTTGCATCTTCAAATACTTTATGAATTATAAATGATAATAAAATTGACCAGGATGAACCTGAACACAGTTGAGGTTTTGTCTCTGTTTGTCTCCTGTAGGTGGTGGCGATTGATGTGGACATGGCATTCTTTGAGCCAAAGATGAGGGACATCCTAGACCAGAACTGCAGCAGCGACGATGACTGTAACTTCTTCGACTGCTCGTCCTGGTGCAACCTGAACAAACGCAGGTGCAGCCCCCGCCGTCGCAACAGCAACCTGCAGGTGAGACTGAGACTGACAGGTTTGTCCTGTGATTTGGCACACTAAGAAACTGGTGTGTGGTAGGATATCATGCAGAATGATCAAGCTTTCTGACTGATGTTTGTTGATGATCAAATGAAACAAACTCTGACTCTAAAACTCTGAGTTACAGTAAACAGCCCCCATAACATGACTTGATCATTTATGTTTTTTAGTTTTATTTAAAAAACTGTCAAACCTTTAAGAGTTACTAAAAATGTTTACTCAGTCCAGGGTAGCACTGTTGTGGTTTATGTCTTGTATGGACTTAAATGACTTTATTAGTGTTCAGTACATTAACAGATTTTTATTTCTGGGATTTATATAAATTTCTATGTTGAGAGACAATGTTCACACAGTAAATAAATGACTTAGTATTTTTAATCCAAATAATTCTATTATTTTAAAGAGCATTTGTTTGAACTGTGGTCAAATATCTAATTATTCTTTTTAGGAAAGTGACTCAAAATTCAGTATTTATTATTATTTCAGATCATTAGTTTGATTTAATTAATTAAAACTTAGAAAACCAATTTGCAATGTAATTGACCTGTTATAAAAGTGTATTTATTGTTTAAACTAAGAGGCAGGTGTCTTTAAGAATTTAAAATAATCAAAACACACTGATGCAAACGTCTTTTCGAAAAATAAAAGCCTTTGAGATTTAAAAACACAAGAAAACAAAAGCTGCATAATTCGGATTTTAATGAATCAATTTTAGGATTTCTGTAGTATCTTAGATGTTTAATATCTGCACTTTTGCCATTTGCACTAGAACTGCTGCACAAATATTTATTGTTTAAATAACGATTAATCTTATTTTGTCTGAATTAATTCGCAAACGTTCATTTTATTTTTTTGCTTTTTGCTGTTCTGTATATTCAGCGCACATCCTGTTAAAATCTTCCCTTTTATATCATTGTGCAGAAGTGTTTTCTCCTGACAGAAAACTTAAACCGAGGCCTTGACACCCTCTTGCCGCCGTGCGTCCTCCTCGGCCCTAAAGAAGTTGCCTGATAAATGACAGGGTTGTGTTTTCTCAAGAATTCTGGGTAATCCATCTTTCAAAACATTTAATTATAGGTGTGGAGCGAAGCGGCGTGTGGAATGATAATTACTGATCTGAGGACGGGAAGTTTGAACCCACTGACATATTCTGTTTAAATCTTACATGCAGAAATATTTTATAAGAAATGTGCTTTTAATTCACAATTTTTTTCACACACTTTAAGAGTTGTATTTTCCTACTGAACATGTGTGAATATTTTTCTGAAGGTTCAATGTCCAGAGGAAATAGATTAATCTGTGAAATGTTGTTTGTTAAAATGTTAACATTATTACTATGATCAGTATATATTGAAAGAGGTGATAAAAATAATTAACAGTTTATGCAACTATTTTATCTTGTCCTTCTTTTCAGTACATTTCAGTGTATATTCAGTGTGTATTTCAGGTATAAAATCCCAATTTTAATAATGGAAAAAAAAACCTTTATGAATAAATGTGAATGACTGTAATTAATCCAGACTCATTTCATTCACTTTATATTACAAAGATTGATCCTAAATGCTCCTTTTATTTATTTATTGCTTTCTGTATTGCATGTCTTTTAAATACTTCAAATATTAAAGAAAATGTTGATGTTCCCCTCACTGTTGGCACCGATGATATTAGAGATGCAACATTTGGGTCATCAGAAGGCAATGTGCACAGGTATTTCACTGTTTTTATTTTGCTTGATTTAATTTTTATGCACCTGCTGCTTTACACAATTCTTATATTCATTCTATAAATACAAAAACCTATAATTGTTTCATCACAAAGTACACTTCAAAGAATGCAAAAACATTTTGTAGATTTGTATTTTTATTCCAAAACATCTAAGATTAAAATTAAAAAGACTGAGTTTGTAAAAGCAGGAAACCATGATTTGGTTTTTGTGTCTTTTTTTCTTTCTTTCAGTACAGTTTACTTGTTAAAATTGTTCTGATCAGTGTCTGAATTTTTCTTTTTATGTTTAGCGTTGTTGTTTTGTTGCAGTTCTTATTATTCTAACTATTAGCTTGCATTAGGTGATACTGCAGAAACTGTTGAGAGGTTTTGTGTAAATAAAGTTAAAAACAACATTATGACATTTTAACATCTTGTATTTTTCGTAATTACCTGGAGCAAAAACTTTAGTTTCATGAAAGTTCATGATAGCAAAATGGTGTTTTAGTCACATTATTATTGTATTTATTATTTTCCTTATTATTATTGTTAGTAGTAGTAGTAGTAGTAGTAGTAGTAGTAGTAGCAGTAGTAGTAGTAGTACTATCATAGTGGCTGTAGCAGCATCACATTGAATATATGTTACACAATTATATGTTACATCACATTATTATAAGTTGCTTTCATTTTCTTTAAGCAGGAGTTGTATTAGTAGCAGTATTAATATGAAATTATTTCCATCTGTAGAGATGGGATTTAACGTATATTGTAATTTACTTACATTGTATATTTAAAGAAGGCATTTAGTCAGTGTAATTCTGAAAGCAACATAATGTCTCATCAAATTATTAAATAATTACATACATTATTGGGACTTTCCACTAATTAACATTGTATTCAGAATAATTTATACAATAACAAGAATACTACTACTACTACTATTACTACTACTAATAATAATAACAACCTATATTGTTGCCTCCACATAAGCAGTAACTTGAAGCCATTTTGAAGCACCGGCCCGTCACACTTGGAAGAAGCATCAGGGACACAAAACAGGACATCACCATCGTCACCATGACAACGCCGGGACAGACTCTCATCACCCTGCCGACTCCTGTATCACATGTCATATGATACGAGATACCTGCATTCACCAGAGGAGAATATGTGTGAATATGAGACGGATGGAAAATATTTTTGTGAGGGAGAAGACTTTGATGTGATGCACAAACATGACAGCATCTGACGGAGTGGAGGAGCGAGAATGCAGACTATAAAAATTTGTCTTCTTATACAAACCAGAAGAAAAACAGATCTGTAACAGTCGCTAGTCATAATTAAAGGCTGTTACAAAAAATAGAAATTAGATGCAAGAAAAAAAATAAAGAAAATTAAAAAAGAAATCTGGGAAAGAAAACAATTTTAACAGGGACAAGTGGGAAAACAATTAGTAAGGATGGAGTAAAAGGAGTTAAAACAATCTACAGAAAACTGACGAGATGTTAAAATATATATGAAGAGAACAAATTAAAAATAGGAAAAATAACCAAAGATGAGAGGTGAGGAGAAAACACAAATTAGAGAAACTACAATTAAAAGAAGTTAAAATGCAAAAATGAAGAGAAAACATAAGAGATTATTGGAAAATAAAATTTAAAAGGTTCGAAAAAATATGTGATTAAAAGGAATAAAACAATGAAATAAATCTAGGAGAGAAAATAGGAGAGGAGAAAGAAAGTGTAAAAGTAAAAGAAGGAATGAAATATAGATGAAAAGCTAAAATAATTGAAGAGAAAAAAATCAAGTAAGTAATCTAAATCCACAAAAAAATAATCTAAATAACCCGGATAAACTAATCTAGATAATCAAAGAGAAAACAAAGAAAATGGTCGATAACAAAAATCCTAAATAATCAAAGAGAAACAATACAAATGAAAAGAAAAGAAAAGGAGAAAGAGAAACAAAGTAAAAAAAAAACGTGCTGAATGAAGAAATGAAGAGTTGAGCAGGAAAAAAGAGAAGATGGGAAAAGTGTAAAATGATGAACAAAGGACAGGAAGAACACAGAAGAAAGACATTATGAAGCAAACTAGACACTAGACAGAAGGTGCTGATGACACAGTGATGACACGCTGCTATCCGATTGGTCCACATGAGACTTCACAGGTGTTTCCTGAGCACGACCTCTGATGACCCTCTGCCTGTCAATCGTCTCCTCACAGAAAGGAGCCATTGTCTTTTGAACTGTGTGTGATGACTGATTGATAATGAAAAGCGAGGCATCGTCTGCATAATGACGTAGAAACAAGGAGCATTTAGGATCACTCAGCTTTTGTCTTTTCTTTTGTCTTCATGCCCTCTTTACCTTTCCTATCCTGCCCTCTTTCTCTAAATGTTCCTTTATTTTTCCACTTGGCTACTGTCCTCCTCTTTCCTCACCTCCTTTCCTTTTCTCTTTTCCTGTCACTTTCATTCTTTCCCTTTTCCCCATCTCTGTCCTTTCTTTGCATTTTTATTTTCTCCCACATTTTTTGCCCCTCACTTCTTTTCATCTCTCATCTTTACTGTTCTGTCCCTCTCTTTCATTCCCACTCCTCTTCTTTATCCCCTATTTCTACCTCTTATCCACTCATCTCTTTGCTGTCCTTTACTTTCTCTTCACAATATTTTCATACTTCACCTTTTCCTTGTCCTCCTATCTCTCCACATTTTCATGCTGCTCCCTACTTTTCTTTTCCCCTCTCTTGTCTCCATCTCTTCTTTACTGCTTTATAACTTCCTTTCCCCTTGTCCTTGTCATTATCTACTAACTTTTCCTTTCATCTCCTCCATCTTATCTTTTTCATTTCATCTAATCTTTTGCCTTTTCCTCTTAACTTCCCCTCCTCTCTCCACTTGGTCTCATCTGTTTTGCCTCTTTTCTTTTCTCTAACTTTCCTTTCATCGTCATCTTCATCCCTCCTTTTGTTTCCACTTTTCTTTTACTTTTTTCTCATAATCCATAATTCTGCTATATTTTCGCTCCTCTCCTTTCCTCTCTCCTCTCCTCTGCTTCTTATCTTCCTTTTTTTCACTCCAAGCATCTTCACTCTTAGTCTTCCGATGATCTCATGTCTCTCCCTTCTTTTTCTTCTCTTTACTCCACATCTTCACACCTTTCCTCTTCTTTTCTCTTCAGGTAATTTGTGAGAAGATCTTCAGGCCGTGGTTTTCTCCCACACTGCTCGGGGCCAAAGCTGGTCTCCCTCTGCAGGTAGGATTGTCTTTTATTTACTTTTATATTTATATCATTTATTTACATTCATTTTTTGTACAGAGATTTATCTAATGCTTATAGTATTCATTAATATATTTTATTTTCTATCTTTATTTTTATTGTCTTTTTTTTTCAGATAAATGCAGCAGCAACACACTGAACGAATCATTATCTAATGTTCTCTGTATTTATATTCATTTATATATTCAATCATCTTTGGTGGCTGGTCAAATGCAGACAATCGCCTTTTACTTTAAGTCAAGTCAGCTTTATTTCTACATCCTAAAATTCCAATTTTGTCTTAGAGGGATTCCCAACCAGCACAACATATGAAGGGTTCTGTTGTTAGACCTTCGACTCAGAAAACAGCCCAGTCACCAGAATAAAACATTGGCATTGTACATTTCTGCAAACCATGGATACAAATTTGTATGTTTCATAGCAGTTTCTAAAGTGAAGTAGTATATGAGCTGACTTTGTCATCAGGAAGTGGAGAGGATGGTGGATGGTGTGACACCTTGGCGAATTACCTGCAAGACATGTGGGCGATGCCTGCCAAGCTGCAGACCACTGTTCAAGACCAACAAACAACAAAAATGGTTGTTTTTAGCATCCTGTTTTTGCTTCTCCAGCAGCTTTTGTGCTACCAAATGCAGGTATTTTAAACCAACTGAGCTCAGTTCATAGGGACTTAAATTGGGAACTGGAGGGTTGCTGGTTCATGTCCCTGTACGGACCAAGTATGGTAGCTGGGGAGGTGCCAGTTCACCTCCTGGCCACTGCTAAGGAGCCCTTGAGCAAGGCACTGAACCCCCAACTGCTCAGAGTGCCTGTCCAAGGCAGCCCCCTCACCCTGACATCTCTCCATTTAATGCATGTATAGGTCCTGTCTGTGCCTATGTGTGTATTTCGGGCCTGTGTGTATTTGAGACCAAAGTGAAAAAAAACTGTATTTCACCTCAGGGATTAATAAAGTTCTTCTTCTTCTTCTTCTTCTTCTTCCAAATCATGTGCTTTTCCTAACCATAACTAAGTGGTTGTTGTGCCTCAACCTAAACACACATTAACCACAGCGTTGTTAAAATATAAAGTTTAAACGTATCTGCTTAATAATATCAATTTACAAACGTAACATATTTGTGGTTTTCAAAAACGTACGATGCAAACATATTTTCTGGTGACTGGGCTGCAGAAAAAGGAAAATCATGACAAAAAAATGGAACTGCAGGAAGACATAAAAGCAGGTATCACTCCTGCAGAGCAGAAAGACATGTAAACAGAATGTGAACAGAATAAATTGAAATGACAAGAGCAATAGTGCAATATGAAGAAACAAAATGACAACAATAATAATGATAATAATATTTTTTATTTCACCTTTCATCTTCACCTTTCAAAAAACCCAAGGTCACCTTGCAGAGCATAAAATACTGATGTTAGGCTGACAAACTACAAACTTATTATGTTAAATTAAAAAAAGTGTAGTGGGTTAGAGAGAAACTTCTAGCTGCTTTGATGCTAAAACAGTTTTTAGGTTTAAGAATTTCATGGGTCTTTTTCTGAAAATCCAAATTTAAAATCATCTCTGTCTTTTTCAGGTGGAGCTGCAGCGAGCGGTGCAGGAGTGTTCAGAAACAGATGGAGGTGTGGATGAGAAGGAGGAGGATGGAGGAGGAGGAGAGGCAGATCAGAGCAGGGACGTCCATCAGCGCCTCTTCAGCATCCTGACGCGCCTCCTCAAGGAAGGAGGGGCCTCGGGTGAGAGGAGAAGGGTCTGGGAGGAGAAGGGCCACGTCCACACTGCACTCAACTTCTGAGGAGATGAAGTGGAGACTGTAAGGGGCCTATGAAGGGCCCTAGTGATAATAGGTCCCCACTAAAGGGAGAGCATCAGAAATACACATATGCACTACTGGAGGAAAATCAGTTTCTTCTTTGGGAAGTTTTGAACAAAAAAAAAGGTGGGGACAGAGATGCTGAAACACTCATCCTGGAAAATAATTACCCTCATGGAGAAAACACAGATGTTTGTTTACACATTTGCTGATGGAAAAGTATGAAATCAGAGTTGCAGTTTTAGCCACCAGCATGGTGTTTCAATCCAGACTGATTCTTAACAAATATGGCCCATTTCTGTCATTATTACATTATATCGGGTCAAAACATGCGCTATAAATATATACTATATGGCTTAAAGTATATGCTTGTCTATTTGGTTTGTTTCTTCTGATTTTGGCCTCTTTGTTCCCCTAAAGGCAAATCTTAATGCTGAGGCAAACAACAATATTTTAAACAATAATGTTCTTCCATTCTGGGATGAGATGAACTATGATTCAGACCTCATCACCAACACCAGTGTTGGAATTCATGTGTCTGAATGGGATCATATCCCTGCAGCAGGTTCAACATCTGCTGGAAAGACTGAAACCAGGAGAGCGGAGGCTGGCATACTTTTGTGTACATCTTTGGGTAATATACACAAACCAGATTTTGCATCTCAGTTTCAACTGTTTCTTTATTGTCAACGTGCCTCCAGATTTTTTTCGTGATGTAAAAAATGTTTAATAATGTTGTGATTGCAGAAAATCACATTGGATTTTGTCAATGTCTTGACAAGGACTGTAGTGCTGAGTAAGCAAACTCAGCAATGCCTTAAGTGTCACCTCATCAGAGGAACATTTTATGGATCCTCTCAGGGGTGAATTCACAGAGGATTTTTGCAGCTGCTGATAAAATCATGAATCGAGCAATGTAACCACTATCTGCCCAGTCTTGGGGTCTGATTCACCAAAGATAAAACACTAATTATATTGCAGTACAAACACGGCCATAAAGTGTTTGCAGCTGACCGGAATTATCTAGGTGGTGAAGTACAAATGTTACCTTTGCAGAACAGGCAGAACAATGGCAGAGTGAAAAAAAGTGATCAATGTTCAGATGACACGCTAAAGGTGCAGAGGAATTTCTCAAAACTTTGTGCAGGAATTTAAATGTGACAGAGAGAAACTGTATTTAGGATTTAACTCTCTTAAGATGCTAACAGTTTTACTGTAACTGTGTGGCTGGTAGCGCTGATCTGAACTGGACTGTATTTGCAGTGAAGCTCACTTGCATAGAAAGGAGGCAATTTTGCACCAAATGTATGCATATTACCTGATTTAAATATGTGAAAATAAGCACAGGAGCATCAAGACACTGTTTGCTTGACAGTGCAGTTCTGGTGCATTTTGTCCTTTGTGGGTGCATTTGAAAACTACATGGTTTCCATTCCAAGCAGCTGTAAAAGTTACAAAATCCTTTGTGAGTTCACCCGTCAAAGTTTTTTCCTCCTATATGTATCCTGTTAGTCTCAGTGAGATTTTAAAAAAAAAAATCTCTCGTTTGAAGAGAGACTGCAGTAAGAAAACAACTGTGTAGATAAATGTAAGCTGCAGACAAGTTGTAACAATGTACTAATTGTATTATCTATTAATTAATAAGTAAATAAATGACTATTAGCTGTCTTGGTCATTTTTAGGCTTTCAGTTTGGGTTTTTAAAAGTAGATAACTAATATTTGTTTGGTTGTAACCACTGAAGTTTCGACAGTTTATTCAAAACTGTTGCAAACAACGTACCCCCAAACTTACATATCTGTCATATTACAGTGTCATCTCATTGCTACTCATCATATATTGCCACTTAGATAAGACCACGGCATTACTATAATGACGCAGGGGCCGGAGCCTTTTGTGTTCTATCTTGACGCAGAAGGGGTCGATGGTCAGGTTTAGGCAACAATACTACTTGGTTATGGTTTGGGTAAGATAGCTGATGGCACTTAAAATTATCCAGCTTTGTGTGGCACAAATGCGGTGGTGAGAAGGGGTAGGCAGTGAGCTTTAGGCAGCAATACTACTTGGTTATGATTAGAAAACAATTGCAGATGTCACAAAAAACATACCTGTCTTTAAATAGCGCAAACACGGCTATAAGAAGGTGATCAGCGGTTAGGTTTAGGCAAAAACACTGCTTGGTTATGGTCAGGGAAAGATACCAGATGTCGCTAAAAAAAACTCCTACAAATGCGGCAGTCAGGAGGGGTCACCTGTTGGGTTTAGGACAAAAACGCTACTTAGTTATGGTTAGGAAAAAAATGTGCATTGCAGTTAAAAAAACACCCAGCTTTGTGTGGTACAAATTTGTCTGTGAGAAGGCATCAGTGGTTAGGTTTAGGCAATGCTACTGGGTTATGGCTATGGCTATGGCTATGGAAAAGACTGCCGATGTTGCTTAAAAAAAAAGCAAGCTTTGAGTGGCATGAATGCAGCTGGAAAGGCAGCAGTGTGTCGCTAAAAAAACATCCAGCTGTAATTGGCACAAGTGCTGCAACTGATGTTATTTGTTGGTCTCGAACACTGCTCTCCTGGGTCAAAGGCCAGTGCTTGTTGGAATCACTATTATGACATCTAGGACACTGTCCAACCCATGTATTTTGAGGCAATGGGAGTGAGACCAGGCTGGATATTAATTGTGAGCAGAATTAATAATTCCTCACTCAAGGTGTTCTTGAGATATGTGTTTATGAGAAAGAGACAGACCAGGTCACACTGACTTTGCCCTTTGACCACCAAAATCAAACCAGTTCATCACTGAGTCTAAGTGGACGTTTGTGCCAAATTTAAGGAAATTTTCATCATTGTATCCTATTAGTGTAAAATAATTTTGCCATAATTAGCAAATTATGAGTTATGTCCAAAAAAATGTTTTATGAGTTCACAGTGACCTTCGACCCCCAAAATCGAATTAGTTAACAACAATGGAATCCAAGTAAATATTTGTGCAAAATTTTAAAAAATGTCCTCATGGTGTTCTTGAGATGTTGCGTTCACAAGAATAGGGTGGACAGATGCACCTACATTCATACATAGGAATAGACAGAAAACCCAAAAACATAATACCTCTGGCTACAGCTATCGGTGGTAGGGAGGCGTAAAATTGGAATCTGTCACTAACACACATACCTAAAGTATGGCTAGGTGATTAATCAAATTCTATTTTTGATAACGACTTTGGCTCCAAATACTATAAAAACAAGATAGCTGAGATTAAATGGTTATTTGGCGCATTCTGCTTTGTAATGATGGTCCTGTTTTGACTTGTGTTATGAATCCACCACTTTCATTTATTTATCTATTTTTTTTTAACTTTTATTTTTTTTATCAAATTATATTTAAAGGTTCAAATTAATCTGCTGTCAAAAAGTTTTCTCTTAAATTCAAGAAATGCATGATGTTTCCAAAGTCAATAAGTAATCATTTTCAATAATTCGGATCTCAAAAGTTGACCAAAATAATCCTGTTTTTTTTTTGTTTTTTTTTTTTTGTTTTGTTTTTTCCCCAAAATTAAGCAGCCCTACTTACAAAACATTTTTGTTGCCCAACTGATTCATTTGTGTTTTGGTGTTCATGTCTGAGGTCAGACTGGATCCCATGGATTCGGTCAGCTTTATTGTAATGATGTGTGAAGACTAATGGTCTCTCAGGTACCAGGCTTCTGTAAATAAAAATATTCATATGTAAAGCTGAGTCGAATAATAAAATGTGTGCTGATGTTCTACTGTGTGTCATTAAGAGTCCAGACCAACAGCTGCTGCATGTTTGTCATTAATATCTTCCAGAGGGATGCTGGGAAAAGGTAGACCGACTCTTTTCATTACACCAAAAATTTGTTGATGATGGCGAGAAGCTAAAAGGTTTTCAGATGAGAAACTCTAAGGTTTTTTTTTTTTATTTTAAGTTTTTCCTGCACAGTGTCAACAGAACTTCAACACAGCACTTAAATCTGCGGACAGATCTGGTACCTCTGTGTTAACAGAGTGAGACTTGCCCCACCTGTCTGACATAATTCAAACATAGTTTTAGCTAACTAGTGTATGTGTTTGGAGAGACGGAAAACGGAGAGAAAATGAGGAACACGATGGTAAACAAAACGTCACAAATTTATGCATATTAGAGCCATGTTATGTCAACAGCTACAAAAATAAATTTGCTGTTATGTTATACACAGAAGATTACTTTAACAATTACTTTCATCACACACACAATTTTTCCTAAATTTTCAAGGATTTTACTGATTCCATAACTTTTCCAGGTTTTCCATGACCATGGAAACTCTATTTTCTCTGAAATTAAGTAGAGGTACTCTGCTACATTTATCTGAGAGTCTCAGTTACTTTACAAATTAAGATTATTCCATTTAAGACATATAAAGAATTTTTAAAACATGTTTCAGGGCTTCCCACACATTCATTTAATGAAGCTCAGCGTAGGTTCAATCAGGAAGACTTTTCTGTGCTCATTCATTCACAATTCCCTCTCTCTCACTCCCACTGCTTCCTCCAATCAGCTGCCTCCAGACGTGCAGTCTTCTAGCTGTCCTATCGTAATTAGCCACGACCTCCATCAGCCAATCAGGTTGTCACTACGAGATTTTTCAAATCTGTTCTCTCCTCTGCCACTTTCAGCTGTCATTCTAGGCAGAATCGCCGCCCCTCCTCCACCCCGTTCACCTCCAGCCATCACACCCAAGGTCAAAGATAAACCTGAAGACTCATTCCTCTTCTCATCCGGATCATCAGTACCCATCCATCTGATCCTCATCGCTTCTTCACTTCCTCTACCAACGCCAGCATCTAGACCCCGGGAGGTTCCCTAATTGGCTACGGATCCATCACCCTTCCTTATAGCTCACCATCTCGAAGGGGTCTAATCGCCAAAGACTTTTCACATTTTCACATTTCATTCTCATGTGCATTTGTAATTAAATATTTTCTTTCCTAACCAAAACACGTGTCTCTCCTGATTGAAATATGTGGCGGCCCTCTACGTTAACAACATCTGTCAACCCATCTTGATTTTTTTACTTTTGGAGCTGGATCATTAACTAAGGGGCGCTGAATATATGCAGCATTCAGTTATTTGGTGCTCCACACTCTGGCAGCACAGGGTGTACTCTTGGCACAGACAGAGACGCAGAACACCAAGAGGAGTGAAGGTGAAATTTAACCGTTCATTGCACTGGGTCTAAAGTCTGCTTTCACTCGTCACTGCAGCAGGTGCTCACCTCATCCATGATGAGATAACATCAGCTCTGATCAGATCAACTAATCAATTATCCACCCTGTGACTCAAAACTCCACAAACTGCTGCTGAGAAAAAAAAAAAAACAAAAAAAAACTTATGAAGAGTTCCGCTTGTGCTGCATTCACGGACCCACAAAAACCTCAGAATTTAAGGAGGGGTCACAGAATGATATAATTGAGTAAATTTATTTTTAAAAAAGCAGCACATTCTCACTCCGACCTCATCACATATCGTTTTGTCGACGTTAAGATATGGCATGAAGGCTACCCTGGATGCATTGGTTGTTGATGTTCTGGAACGCCGTGTAAACTTCTGCCTTTTACGTGCATTGTCTGATTTTAAAATACACTTCCATTTTCACAGGAAATGTACAGTTTGCATACAGTCTCTATCAAAATAAACCCACTACGTCAATACGACGCAAACTGATGTTTTTTTCTTCAATTAAGACAAGTGGTTATGTTTAGCCAGCACACGCATGTGGTTGAGGCAACAAAAACGTGGTTGGGCATAGGAAAAAAGAATGGGATTTGGCTTTGCATTCACTTGGGAAGCAAACACACATGATAGCAAACAAAGTTGGTTTGGACCCATCCAACACCCCTTCCATCCACCCTACTTGGACTTCCACCAAATGTGATTCCTGGTGATTGCTGGAACTGCAGCACTCTGAGGACATATTCTTATTGTGCGCATGCGCTGGCGTCTACTGCTGCTACACAACAGAGCTCCGTAAGCCTGTTTTAATCCAGTTTTAAAACGTTTTGAATCACTCTAAACATTATGCCTCTGGCTAATGTTTGATTTTAACGTTTTATTTTTTACTGGGTGTAAGTTTTTTAGTCATCGGACGTTTGGATCTTAACTTTTTAAAGAAAGGCCTGGTGAGCCGCCATGGCGACACCGGACACTTCCGACTCACCTGGTAAAATGCTGAACAAAGCATACAATAAGATCGCTAACCTTCTCGAGGACCGGAGCGGATGTCGAATGAGCTCCAGAGGAAGGATTCCCTGCTGATCACCCTCAGGTCCCGTTTCCCAACGCTGACCAACTGGCTGGAGACCTCACGGACCGGTGAGTCCGCTCCGCAGAACACCACCTCCGCGCTCGGGCAAACAGTTCTCTGGGACCCGTCCTCCTCCTGCCAGCGGCCCGCCTGCTCCACTCCAAACAGGGGGACCCCCTGGAGCGAAGTGGTCGTCCGCGGGCGGAAGATGGCTCCGAGCGGGGCTCCTTCTCCCCCGATCCCGCTCTCCAACAAGTACGCGGCTCTATCCGTGAGCGAGAAGCCGGCGACCCGGGACCCACACCAAGAGACGGCACCTGTTCCTGCGGCCACAGACACCATGCCCCCGCTGACGGACACCACAGCCTTCCCTCCACTCACTGGTAGCTGCCCTCCAGCAGGTGGGTGTCCAACAGGGGGCCGTCCGCCACCGCCGACCCGCTCTTCATCCCAGCGCAAGCGGCTCGTGAGGGACGCGGTGCGCTGGCACTCCTCCCGTTCTCCCCGCCTGGCGAGGCATCACACCCGGAGTCCTGGTGAGGGTGGCGGGGTGGCTGAGCTGGCTTGCTCCCCCGAAGACCGAGCGGACGCTCCCACAACCCTGGTCATCGGGGACTCCATCGTGAGGCACGTCCGCATGAGGGAGGCGTTTACCCTGTCGTTCCCCGGAGACACCGTTACTGATATAACCGAGAAAATACCGGACATCCTGAGCTCCCATCCGCAGGCGAAAAGGATTATTATCCACGCAGGTACGAGCGACATCGCCAGGCAACAGTCCGAACTTTTAAAGCAGGATTTTAGACACCTTTTTAACTCCATCTCACAGTCCCAGGTGACTGTTTTTATCTCCGGCCCCACCCCCACCTGCGGCAGAGGGATTGGCACCTTCAGCCGTAGGTTGAGCCTCAATACATGGCTTTCCTCCGCCTGCAGCTCCCACAACGTCGGCTTCATCAACAACTTTGATGTTTTCTGGGAGAGACGACACCTCTTTGGGCCAGACGGGCTCCATCTCAACAGGGCAGGTGCCCGCATGCTCTCAGCCAACCTGGCATATGGTGCTCAGCACACAATTTTCCCCAAACCCGCACCAGCTGCTCTGTCCCACACCAATTGATGTCCCCCAGGTCCATGCTCCTATCCACTCAGTTCCACCTCTGACCACCATGCACACAGTACCGGACTTGGACCTCATATTCACACCAACACCTCATCCATTCAGGTAATCATTACACAACATCAACACATCAGACACCGCCATACTCACTCTGTGAACCTCCATAACCTTCGACCACTCACAAAACACCCACAACCCACCTCCGTGATCAACAAGCCACCTGTCACCATCAATGTGGCACTTTTTAATGTTCGCTCTCTTTTAAATAGAACTTTTTTAATGAATGACGTGATTTTAGATAATAAGTTAGACTGTCTTCTTTTAACTGAGACATGGCTTGGCACTGACGCACCTGTTGTACTCACCGAGGCCTGCCCACCAAATTTTAATTTTTTGTTTTCTACTAGAGAGGGTAGAAGAGGAGGCGGGACGGCATCCATTACAAATGACACACTGACCTCAAATGGAGTGTCTTTTAACAGTTACAAGTCATTTGAGCACCATGCCTTTACTTTTAGCAGCCCTCCGATTCTTTGCATCACTGTTTACAGACCACCCCATCACTCTAGTTCTTTTATCAGCGAATTCTCTGAACTTTTATCAATCATTCACACCTCTTATAGCAGGATTTTAATAACTGGTGATTTTAATCTACACGTTGATGATACCTCGGATCCAATATCCAGAGAGTTTTTAAACCTTTTAAATTGTCTTGATTTTAAGCAGCATGTCACACAGCCAACTCACAACAGAGGACACACCCTGGACCTGGTCATAACCCATGGCCTGTCCATCGGTGTGTCCTCTGTCGTCGACCTGGCTGTGTCTGACCACTACTGTGTATTTTTTAACATCACCAGTTTTAACCAGGAGGAGGCCCCGGTGAGAACATTGAGGAGGCGCTATCTTACTTCTGAAGTGGCTGCAAATTTTATTGAGATTTTACAGAGCACTCCTGCCGAAATTTTACCTGCACCTTGTGATTTTATCGTTGATAATTTTAACAGTAAACTGAAGTCAGCTCTCGACTCAGTAGCTCCACCTGTAACGAAAACAATAAAAAGAAAACCTACACCCCCGTGGAGAAAAAACAATGAAATTAATAAACTGAAAAGACAATGCAGGAGTGCTGAGAGAAGATGGAGAAAGAGTAAACTGACCGTTCATTATGAGATTTTACGTCAACAACTCAAAACCTACAATAACGCAGTCAAAAAGGCCAGAATTTCCCATTTCTCACAACTCATCACCAACCATAAAAACAACCCCCGGTTCCTCTTCTCAACTTTTAATATTTTAACAGGCACTGATTTTAATAAAGTTCTTAAGACACCAACAGATGATCTTTGTGAAGACTTTGCAGACCACTTCAGAACTAAAATCAAGGACATCAGATCCAGTCTGTTATCCAAGAAAGTTCCATCTGTTACCACACCTGGACTCCTTGCCTGAGGAAACACTGGAGAGTTTTGCCCTGGTTGATGCAAGGACACTTGGTCGAGTTTTCTCCCAAGTAAACCCAACAACCTGCCTTTTAGATCCAATTCCCACATCACTTTTAAAGACGTTTTATGGTTTCTTTGAGGAGCAGTTTTTAAACATCATGAATTGCTCTCTTCAGACGGGTGTCTTCCCCACCGCCTTTAAAACAGCGGTGGTGAAGCCCCTTCTGAAGAAGAGCAACTTAGACCCCAACATTCTTAATAATTACCGGCCTGTATCCAACCTACCGTTTTTAAGTAAAATTTTAGAAAAACTGGTTTTTAACCAAGTTAATGACTTTTTAAACAGAAATACCATTTTAGAGAGGCATCAGTCTGGTTTTAGGAGGAACCACAGTACTGAGACAGCCCTTCTAAAGATTTTAAACGACATCAGGTGGAATTTAGATAACAAAAAGCTCACAGTGTTGGTTCTACTGGATCTAAGCGCCGCTTTTGATACGGTAGACCATCACATTTTATTAAAAAGACTCAGACACCTGGTGGGCCTCTCTGGTACTGTCCTTAACTGGTTCTGTTCTTATCTCACAGACCGATGCTTTTATGTAAGTATGGATACATGTTCCTCACGGACTCATGAAATTGGATGTGGGGTTCCCCAAGGCTCAATTTTAGGTCCACTTCTCTTTAATCTTTACATGCTTCCTCTTGGGGACGTCATCAGGAGACACAGCATCAGCTTCCACAGTTATGCCGATGATACACAGCTATACATCGCCGTGTCTCCTGATGACACAGGGCCAATTGATGCCCTTTTTAACTGCATTGTAGACATCAAGTCATGGATGGCAGTGAATTTCCTACAGCTCAACCAGGACAAAACTGAGGTTTTAGTTATAGGTCCTGAAGGCCAGAGAGAGAAACTTTTACCAAAACTACAGGATCTTAAACCAACCCAATCAGTAAAAAATTTGGGCGTGACTTTTGACTCTGAGCTGAATTTTATCCCACATATCAAAAATATAACGAAAATAGGTTTTTATCACCTTAAGAACATAGCCAGAGTCCGCCCGTTTCTCTCTCAGGCCAGTACGGAGGTGCTAATGCATGCTTTTATCTCCTGTTGCTTAGATTACTGTAATGCTCTGCTCTCTGGTCTTCCCAAAAAGAGTATTTTAAATCTTCAATTATTACAAAACTCAGCCGCACGCGTGCTGACGAGGACCAGAGGGCGGGAGCACATTACACCGGTTTTAGAGTCGCTGCATTGGCTCCCCGTCCGCTTCAGGATCGATTTTAAGATTCTCTTACTGGTTTTTAAATGTCTTAACGGCCTTGCGCCCTCTTATTTATCTGATCTGCTTTTACCATATCAACCCTCGCGGACCCTGAGGTCCTCCGGCACTGGCCTTTTAACCATACCAAAACCCAGAACAAAAACCCATGGTGAGGCAGCATTTAGCCACTATGGCCCCCACCTGTGGAACAGCCTGCTGGAGAGCCTCAGGACTGCAGAGACTGTTGATATTTTTAAAAGAAGATTAAAGACACAGCTTTTTAATCAGGCTTTTAACTAATATTTTAAACTCTTCTTCTGCTCTTATCTGGTTCTGTCGTATGTTATGTTGCTGCTTTTATCTTGCTTTTTAAGATGATATTAATCTTAATAGTTTTCTGTTTTTATTTATCACTGGTACTTTATTTATTCTATTTTATTTATAATTTTATGTATTTTATTTTTGGTACTGTATTTATTTTATTTTGTTTATGCTTTTAGTCTTTAGCTTTTAACTCCAGTGTTTCCTCAGGGGGGTCCTCCACGCTGGGAGCTGTGTCGGGTCTGCTAGTGGGGGTGCTGTCCTTGGGTCCCTTCGGCCCGGCCGGCTGGTGGTTCCTCCCTTCGATGTGGGGGTCCACCTGTCTGTCGGAGTCCGGGGGCCTGGGTGCTGGTCCCCCCAATGGCACGGCCTGCTGCTCCTCCCAGTGTGGACAACCCTAAAGGTGGCGTTCCCTTGATCCTCAGTGCCATGCCATGTCTCCCTATTGTGTGTGTGTGTGTGTGTGTGTGTGTGTGTGTGTGTGTGTGTGTGTGTGTGTGTGTGTGTGTAGTATGGAGGGTGGGAGGGAGGGGCTTTCTTTGTAACTGTTTTTCTTTCTTGTGTTAATTGTTTTTAATTCTGCAAAGCACTTTGTGTTGCATGTCCATGCAGGAAAAGCGCTCTACAAATAAAGTTGATTGATTGATTGATTGATATTGTAAAGTTCCTCATGTATTTAAACACACAGTCCTCATAGGTTCCAAATCTCCTCCAGCTGCTTTTCTCAACACAGCTGCTGGAGCCGCCTTCCAACGAAACACTTCATTAGTGAATGTAGACAAATCAAACGCTCCTTATCTGTTCTCTGTATTTAATGTGTCTGCTGACAGCTGGGCATGGAAGTGATGAGCTATTTTACTATATTATTCAGCCAGGAATAAAGAAAAGTGTTTTTATTTCATGAACGTGTTTCAAAGTTCCACAGGGTGGATATCAGGGAACCAACTGATCTGGGCCCCATTTCCCGGAGCCTTCGTAGTGCTATGTGCATCTTAAGTTGTATCATAAGGTCTCCCTTAAGCTTATGGGCTGTTTCCCAGAGACTCCTTAGTGAAGATATATCTTCTGAAAGGTATGTCTTAGGAGGGGCGGTCTGAACCACTCATAAGTTGTCCCAAGGGTGGTCTGAACCATTCATAAGCTGTCCTTTAGTGATGCGCTCCGTTCATCCGGTCACAATTTTAGCTTTATTAGGCCAAAATTATGCTTTTTAAATGCACAGTTGCATATAATTCACATTTAGACTCCTTAAGCAAATTACATCATTGGTTTAAAATTAACTTCATGAAAAATAATAATGAATATTGAATATTATGAATATATAAGTTTATTTATTCATTCATTTATTTAATGGAGCTAACTAACTGAGGATATGTTTTTTCTAACAAGGCTACAGGCTGTACCCTACCACTATATACTGAATATGTGACAGATACTTGACAAATTGATCAAATTAAAGTCTAATGAGGCCAGCTGGAAACTAATCAAGCGGGCGGCACCCGCTATATAGGTGATCAAGCGTGTTGCCTCTGCTTGCGTCATTGTAGATGAGATTGCATTCTCTGCATTACAGCGTATCGTTGCACTCAGTCAACTGAACCAAAGGTGTCACCATCCTCACAGCCATTTAGTTCATGTTACCTGTGAGATTATATAGGCTACGTGAACCAATCCCAGTGCGCAACACATTAAATTGGTAATCGCATGCACCTGCGATTAATTACGACACACACGAACAGAGCAACGAAACGTGGATATGCTACAGGTGCCTATTGTGTGACAACAACAGATTTGCAAGAATTGACGGAAACTTAGTTTTAAAGCGCTGCTTTTAAAAATACTCATGTATGTGTGGACTAGGCTTCAAATAGATGAGCAGATGATCTGAAAAAGGCATAGCCTCCTTTATGATATAATATTGCTGGAGGTAAAATTCATTCATTCATTCAACTTCTAACCGCTTCATCCTCTTGAGGGTCGCAGGGGGGCTGGAGCCTATCCCAGCTGACATCGGGCGAGAGGCAGAGTACACCCTGGACAGGTCACCAGACTATCGCAGGGCTGACACATAGAGACAGACAACCATTCACGCTCCCATTCACACCTACGGACAATTTAGAGTTATCAATTAATCTAGTCCCCAAACTGCATGTCTTGTGTGCCCAGAGAGAACCCACGCTGACACGGGGAGAACATGCAAACTCCCGCACAGAAGGGCTCCCACACCCGGGATTGAACTGGCAACCCTCTTGCTGTGAGGCGACAATGCTGACCACCACACCCCGCCCCTGGAGGTAAAATTGTCATGGCAATACTTTTTATATTACAATGTCATTTATTTACCTTTATATGAGATAAAACGCTTTCTGCACCGTAGTGAAGGAAAACTCTAACTAACAATGTACTCCTTACAAGCAACCACTAAGGGACTGTTTGAGAAACACTCGTAGGAAAAGAAGCCCCTTAGCTAAGGTATATCTTAGAGACCTCCATACAGCACTAAGGTACATCGAAACTGGGAAACCGGGCCCTGTAGAGTCCAAGTATATGGAAGAAACAAAGCAGCAGGATTTGAGTGTGGTTTCCCTTCAGCAGCAGCAGAAATGTGTATCTATTCCTCCTCCAGACCTATGCCTTCAAGCAGATCAAGTTTCAGTGTTCCTGCAGGAATGAAGAAGAAAACTAAGATGAAGCAGAAAATAGAGAGGAAGGAGCAGCAGGAAACTAAATGTAGTCACAACATGTCAGAGACAGCCTCCATCCACCTGGACTGAGAATTCAAAATATAAACTAAAGCTTCTATTTAACAGTAACACATATAGATGGGAGAAATCTAATATCCACTCAGCTCCAAACAACTCTCTGTGGGCCTCAGAGGGCCTCGTTTGTTTGGAAACTATCAATTCTGTCATAGTCTGTGCCTTTCCTTCATTCCTCACGTGTCAGCTGTTTTCCCCCTCCCCTTTGTTTCTTGTGGTTATTTGTTTGTCTCTCTGTGTCTGGGTGTGGCTCATCAGTCCTGCTGCCATTCAACTCCTGCTGCCACTCTGCCTGCTCACCTGAAAGCCATCCACCAATCAACTCCGGCAGTACAAATACCCTGGCTCTGCAGTCCAGTCTCTGCCAGATCGTTCTGTATACCTTGCGGTACTAACCATGGCCTACCTGTTGCTGATTGCTTTTTCCCTCATGGATTTTTTGCTGAAAACTTGTTTTTTTTTCTGCCTCAGATCGACACTCAATGATTACCTGTGTGCCTGTCACTTCAGCCTGCAACCTGCTTCAGATCCACATCCAGTAGTTACCCATTCACCTGCCCTGTTTCTCCTGAGAGCCTAGCTTCAACCCAAGACATCCATTCCTGTTTTTTTTGTAAATAAAACCACTCAAAACTGAACAGCTGTCTGGGTCTGACTTTTTGGTCCAGTTCTCTCCATTTCATACAACAATTCTGTATGATATGCCTATATTTGTATTAAAATGGGACCATCAGATGTTTGCTGGACTTTTGTGATTTTTTTTCACAGTTTTGTCGATGTTTCCATCATTAAGAACAGAGCCGAGGAGACACTGGTTCCACAAATAATTTTCCCCTCTGACATTTGATGTGTCATAAAAAAAGGATGGAGAGCCTGCAGGGCCAGATGGCTCTCAGCTTCTTTGTCCCTCTTCCACTCAAGAATGTTCAAAGATACACTGGAGACACGGAGAATCAGGTGCAACTTGAATTTAATGTGTTACACAGGCAACCAACACATCAATTCATGAGCCAAACCCCGGGGATAGACTGAAGATTTGCTATTGAACATTCTCTTTTAAACCTGTGGAGATGTGACAAAATCTCCACCTCCTTTCATTAATCCTTCCCATCGCAGTCGATTTCCATTGGTAGAAAACATTTTATTTTTGTCCAAATCTGCCCTTAGTATGACATAACCGTGGTGACCAACCTGGCCCCTATTCAAGGCCAACCTCAAGGCCCTGGAAAGTACCAAGCTCTTTTTCGGGTAGTTTCGGCCAGGTGCACCCTCTACTCCCTAAGATAGAAGATGCCCTTCATCTGGTAGTTTCAGTCAGGTGCGCCTTCTACTCTCTAAGACAGAAAATGCCAACTTTTTTCTACCAATAGTTTCAATCTGCTGTACACTTTATTTTTTAAAAGATATGTGAGCTCCGGGGATCTTTTCTTTTAATATGATCCCCCGAACTCACACACAATCACTTACAGACCTTTGAGTGTGTGTGTGTGTCTTATTGTTACATTTTCAGGTGATGCATAATGTCTTATGTGTGTGTGCTTTAAACCATACAAGATATGACATGATGATCTGATGTGTTTCCAGGTGTATGTGTGCAAATGTATGTGTAGTTGGCATAATGTCTTATGTGTATGTGTTTTATATGATGTGTCTTCTAGGTGTATGTGTGTGCGCGTGTGTGTGTGTGGTTGATACAATGTCTTGTGTGTGTGTTCTTCATATGACATGTTTTCTGGGTGTATGTGTGTGTGCGTGTGTGTGTGTGTGTGTGTGTGCTTACAACAATGATTCACTTTTCTGGGTTACACAGGATACAAGATATCACACAACTTAATCATTAGGCTTAATCAACTTATGCAGGATAACACATTTATCTGATCAGCATGTGATTATATTCAACTTAATCAATTTATGCAAAGTAGGGTTTTTACCTGATTAGTAATAAAACATTACACTACACATTAACACTTGTTTTTATGCCATTTTTGATTTACAATTAAAATAAATGGAAATGCATGAAATTTAAAGGTCCAGTGTGTAGGATTTAGGGGGATATGTTGGCAGAAATTGAAGATAAGTGTTTTCTTGAGTGTATAAGAAGATATACTTTATTAATCCCGAAGGGAAATTCATAATTTTTCACTCTGTTGTCATACACACACATGCACAAACAGGACTGCCCAAGTTTGGTGCAGACGGGGGCTTTGGTTTGCAACCCTCTGGTTCCCAACCCAAGTCTCTATGGACTGAGTTACTGCCACCCCTCAGTAATCACCTGAAAAAAAGATCATTGTGTTTTCATAACCTGACAAAGAGCCATTTATATCTACATAGAGAGCAGGGGCCTGTATCACGAAGCGAGACCAACCTTTCCTGGGTTACTTGGACCTATCCAGGGTTGACTTACCCTAACAATGACAATCAGGATAATCGGTATCACAACGTGGGTTATCAACTCGACCCAGGTTTGTCTTATCAAGAGCCATGAACGCGCACATATATAGGGGTAGGATCCAAGGCAGCCGACCAATGGCAATCACGAGTGCTAAACACACCCCCTCTGCAGACAGAGTGTCGTACTTCTCCTGTGAGGAGCAGAGATTAATCATAACAAAATATGAAGAGGAAAAAATATATATATAAAAGAAAAAGGAAACACCATGGCGGCTGCGAAGAGGAGGCAGCATGCGTGGCAACGCATACCTGACTGTATAAATACGTAAGTTACTCATCTGACACTCTCAAACCCGTGAATCCCATGAAATCAATGTTCTGTAGAGATGAATTGCGTGTACTACAATTATCATCTAATTCCCCCAGATCCAACCTCTCTCTGGGGTCAAACGGACATGGCAGCAAATAAAGAACAAGCACAACAACAAACATCATTGCGTCTGGTAAGTTGGCCTTTTAAATGTCATACCCTGCATATCAATCTACCAAGTTAATAGTCTGAATAAAATTATCCTGCCATTGAGTGTTAGAAATCAACAGCTGAGTAAAATATACTCTCACTTTATTTAAAAAATGTAGAAATGATATTTAACATTTCCAGCAGCAAAGCTGTCAATCAGGCACATTATCTCTAACAGGGACACTTTCCCCCAGACCTTCGGCACTAATTGATGGTGCTATTAAGTGCCTCCAAAATATTGTGAAATGCCTCTATTTCTTTTACTAGTTAAATAATTAAACTTCCTGTAATGACTGGGCTGCATTTCTGTTTCAGTCTCCTACAGAATGTGAGCTCTGCAGGCTGAAGTTCATGTACATTCCAAAATGATGTGCTGTTTCACATTAGCATTACATCCTTTGTCCTTTCCTAGTATATTACCTCTGACTGTATATTATCTATTGGACTGTCACCTCTCTAATGCCACATGGGAGCAGCTTCAGTGTCACCCCCTTCCTTAAGGGGTCCCTGGTTCCACCTCGGACTTCAAATATGTCCAAAGTGTGCATGTGTCAGTGTCAAACCTTGGGCAATTTACATCATATCATTGTGACCTCACTGACACAGGCCCATCCACTTTCCCCTCTGTTGATGGAGATACATCGGTGCTGGTGGTGCCAGAGGTGCCACCATTGCACACTGTGTCTCAGGCAGAGGTAGGCCTACATTATGTCACACATCAGCATATGATCAGCACATGGCTAACAGACCACTTCTATACTGTCTCTACAGCTGGTGGACCATGGGGATGCAGAGACACTGTCAGTTTCCTCTGAAGTACTGCTACTGTGACCCTGACAACATTATTCCACACCATTTAAGCCATTAACATAAGTTGATACATTCATACTGTACCATTCAATACAAAGAGCTTTTAAGAGTGTCAACACTTTAAGTCAAAATTCAAACACCTTCATTAAGATGCAAGCATCACTAATGTGCTTATGTTCTTCTTTCTTACAGGGATGGATGAATGACTAAATGAGTGACAAATAAAGTGTAATCCAAAAGCAGCCTCTGTGTCTGAGGGGGTAACAAAAAACAGCCTCTGTGTCTGAGGGGGTAACAAAAAACAGCCTCTATCTGTAAGGGAGAAAAGAAAACCAGCCTCTATCTTTGAGGGGAAACAAAAATGGCCTCTATCTCTATTGGGAGAAATTAAAGGGGCCTTATGAGGGGGTCTACATAAACTGCCGAGTAATGGCCTCCCTGACTGCCCGGCCTGTAGGAAAGTCTAGGTGGATGGGGTCCACCACATCAGGGGGCTGAAGGTCAAACTGCGGCTCTCTCTCCCTCCTAATTGTTGCAATGTTGTGCAGCACACAAGAGGCAGCAATTATCTTGCATGCCCTGTCTGGGGCCATTCTCAGGCAAAGCGGGCCTTCAGGACTCCAAAAGTCTGCTCAATCCTGGCCCTTGTTGTATTGTGGGCCCTGTAGTACAGGGCCTGTGGTCCTGGGTCAGGCTCAGGGTAGGGGGTCATTAAAAATGGCTGGAGAGCATACCCCCTATCTCCAAGCAGTACCCCACTGAAGTCTCCTGTAGATGAGAGGAAAATTGGCAGCATCAGTATTATAATTTGCAGTTTGTATCTTATCCTATTATTTATGAAATAACTTCTGCAGGGGGTTGACGCCAGGATTTACCTGAACATTGAGGCTGTAACGGTTGTGACGGTCAACATAATCCCCCTCATCCTCACCCAGAGGCGCGGAGATGGGGATGAGTGTGCCGTCATTACAGCCAAGCACTCTGAGGAAGCCTGTGATAACAGTAGGCTGCATTTAATGCTACATTACAACAGTAAAAGTATAGTGGGGTCTGCACAGTAGGCTATATTGAGTGGTCAAATGGGTTACGTTACCTGCAATCTCATAAAACTGCTGCTTGATAACGTGTCTTTGCAGGTGGCCTGGAAACACAATGAACTCATCGATCAAGTGGTTCAGGGCTGCAGCGACTTGATGGACAGCGCGGCAGACCGTGTGCTTACTCAGCCATTCCGCATCCCTGACACTGTAAAGAAAACTACCCGTGGCAAAAAAATACACAGGGCGATGAAGACTGACTGCGGGACAGTGAGGGCAGCACTGCTGCGGGTCGCACGGGCGACGTGGGGCTCCAAGATCTGGCAAATGTACTTCAGCCCGGGCTGCGAAAAGCAGTACCGCTCGTGTAAGTGCTGATCCGGGTGTTGTAAGGGATCTGCCTGGTCCAGGAAGATCCTTTCACACCGTAACGCTCTCCTCACAATTTGCGCTCTCCTGTCAACTGGCCCCAGGTCCTAGTCTACGGAGATCACCATGTTGCACCACCATATTTCTACAGTAGCCTCAAACAGACAAACCAAACACTAGCTCTAGACAGGGATATTTGCCATACCACATTTTCTCGTTGGTCACGGTGGTTAGCAGCCCCTCTGCAATAAGCAGTGTCAGAAAAACACTGCTTATTCAATGAGAAACAGCTTTATTCATTGTGTTTACTAGTTCAAATCACCTGGGGTCTCATTTATAAACATTGTGTACACACAAAATCTGCACACCTGTAGGGAAACTTTGGCCAATGCATATGAACATTTTGGAGACAGGAGAATTTGGCAGCGCAGATGTGAAGGTGTTGAATTGAAGCCAAATTGTAGAATTTAATGTGAGAGACATCATTATGATGGCTGACAGAGGAGAGGCAGCTGTCTCTATTCAGGCTGGGGGCCGGGGTCACATAGAGGCAGTGTCTCCGCCTTCTGGGCCTGTTGGCGTCCTCAGTCCAAGCAGTCCCTTTGGCTCTCCTACACATGCGGCCAGTGCAGAGATGCATCCTGGGTCTCGGTTTGGGTCCCAGGAGTCGCCTGGATACCATGGTGCTTGTAACCAGGCGGTTGCGGGTGGCTCCCTGTTGGTGGGAGGACAGCAGGAATCTCGCCAAAGGCAGTGTGCTGGGTCCAGTGACACATTGGTGACGACAGATGCATCACTGACAGGCTGGGGTGCAGTGTTCAGGGGGAGTGGGGTCAGCGGTCACTGGAGTGGTCCTCAGATCACAGGCCAATTGTTGGCCATCCATCTCACCCTGCGACATTTTCTGCCCTAACTTCAGGGTCAACACGTGCTGGTGAAGATGGACAGTGTGACAGCAGCTTATATCAACGGGCAAGGCGGGTTGGTTTCTTCTCGCCTGTGCAAGCTTGCGCACCGCCTGTGGCTTTGGGCAGACCCCAGGGTTCTGTCTCTGAGAGCGGTCCATGTGCCGGGGGTGGAAAACCGAGTTGCGGATCTGCTGTCCAGATCCAGGGGGTTGGAGACTACACCCTCAGATTTGGCTCCGCTACGGACGTGCAAAGATCGACCTGTTCACATCACAGTAGTCGACCCATTGCGCCCTCTTCGTCTCCCTGGGGGGAGACAATCCTCCCCATGGCCGAGTCTCCTGTTGTACGCCTTTCCCCCCTTTGTCCTTCTTCCATCTCTCCTATGGAGGGTATGGATGGGAGGACTGAGTCAGATTCTGGTGGCCCCATATTGGCCACACATGACCTGGCTCTCGGACATCCCACTGTTGCTGGACGGTACTCCGTGGAAGCTTCGTGGAAGCGTCGGGACCTGCTGTCGCAGGCTTGGGGGATTCTGGATCATCCCTTTCCCCAGGGGCTCAGGTTGTGGGCATGGCCCCTGAGGGGTCTGCACTGCCAACTATGGGGTGATCTCAGCCCCTACTATCCTGCAGTTCCTTCAGGGTCTTTTGGATGCCGGGAAGTCGCCTTCAACATTCAAGGGTATGGTGGCGGCAATTAAGTAGACCCTCCAGGAATCCGCGATTCCGCGATCGCGGAATTTTTGGTGGAAATCACGTCTGTCCGCGGATTCACGGTCCTTCCGCGGATTTTAATGCCCGGTGCAGAAAACTCACATTTTACATGTAATTTTCCTCCCGGCCGCTAGATGTCGCGCATATGCAGTAACGCCAGGCCGGATAAAGAAGCAGACAGTGAATCCACGTGGATTAACTAATAGCATTTACAAACTGGTGCTATCATCCAGGAGACGCTCACTGATTGAGCACAACATCAAGGCACTGGTGTTTCTGTACATGAATCTCAAAGCGCAGTGTGCTCAGGAGTCAGTTAGTGAGAAGGAGAATGATGGTGATGGTGATGGTGATGATGATGAGATGCTGTAATGGTATCTGTTTCACACTGAGAGAAGTCAAGTTGTGGCACTGCAAGTTTCAATTGATTGAAACATATCTATATTTTGTTGTTTTTTTGCTTAAAAAAAGAAAAACTGAATGCATAATTTGCATTGATATTGTATTGCACTTTTCACAGTACACAGTAGGCTAACTTTATTTTCTACATTTCCCATTGTTCAGGGATCAAAGTACTGCTGTCAGCAAGTTGTTTTATTTTATTTTTTATACAGCAAATAGCCTTCTATTTTTGTGGCAGATAAAAAAATAGCTTTACTGCAAATAAATATACCGAAGTGGGACAAAGAAAATGTTGATGTTGATTATTTTAAAACCTATAATAGTATGGTAAACACTGTTTTACAGTGTTTTGATAGAAAAAAAATCTAATTTTTTACATTAAAAAATGTGTTTTTTAATGCCCGCGGAATATTAACTTTCAAGCCGCGGAATCAAGAATTCCTCCCCACAGATTCAGGATTATGCTCCGTGGAATTTAAACTTTTTCTCTGCAGATTCCTGGTGGGTCTAATTAAGGCAGTTTGGATGGGACGCTACCAGTTGCCTGAAGAGACAGACAAACTGGTTTCCCAGTTCCTTAAGGGTGCTAGGCAAAGTGATGGCCTGTGCTCCACACCGTCTCTTCCACCCTGGGATTTGGAGCTGGTCTTAAGAGCTCTTGAGGTACCTCTGTTTGAACTGTTGGAGTCATTGGACCTAAAATGGTTGTCCTTTTAAGTTTGCTCTTTTATTGGCGCTGGCAACAGCCAAGAGGGTGGGGGAGCTCCATACTCTCTCTCTGCATGAGCATCTGTGTAGGCTCTTGCTAGAGGGGGCAGGGGTGGCCCTACATCCAAACCTTGCTTTCCTTCCTAAGGTTCTGTCTCCTTCTCAGCCGAGCCAAGATATGGTGGTACGGTCTCTCTTCAGAGGAATGTGATTGTAGGCACTCACTTGTGCGCCCAGTTAGGGCACTCAGGTTGTATTTGCAACGAACACAGTGCCATAGGCAGACAGATCAACTCTGTTTTAGGCCAGACCTCTGGAGTCGGCTGCTGTCCAAGGCTCATCTTTCTCACTGGATTGTGGGAACTATCCAGCAGGCATATGTGGGGGCAGGGGTGCCCTTCCCGTCTGGGGTGCGGGCACATTCAACCCGGGGCATGGCTACTTCTTGAGCGTCATGGCTCGGTGCGTCTCTCCATGAGATTTGCGCAGCAGCTACCTGGTCTGCCCCCTTCACATTTGCAAGAGTCTACCAGTTCGGTGTGGCTGCAGGCACATCGTTCAGTGAGTGGGTGCTTGGCTTGGCCCAGCGGTAGTGACATATTGTTTCCTTGTCAGGACAACCTGTGTGGCTTGCCTGAGAGGCCTCTCCACCCCTTTAACCAGGCCTCTGCGTCTTGCGGGGCCGTGTAGCCTTGGGAGGGGCTGGCGCCAGGGCTTGTGTCAACGGCATCTTGCGTCTTGCAGAGCTGGCTAGCCTGGGGTGTGTGTATAGTGTACATTTGTATGTAGTTCATTGGGCACACAGTGTGTTTTGTGGAGCACTTTGGAGGCAGGGACGTCTCATTCAAAAGTTGCTGCTCTAACCCCTTGTGGTGTGTCTTACAGATCTCCAATAGAGATATATACAATATATCTCTGGGTGGAAAGGAAGCCTAGAACGATAGAGAACGGGGGTTACATGTGTAACCCTGGTTCTCTGAGTGAAGAGGCTTCCCCTCCACCTCGAGGCCGCTCCAGGATTCGTTCCATCAGATCTAGATCACTGGGGACGTGGTTGACAGGGGTTTATATAGGCTGTCAGCCACAACCACAGGTGGATTGTCTTAAAGAAATTATCCACATCACCTGACCCAAGGGTTCAAGTCTCCAATAGAGATATATACAATATATCTCTGGGTGGAGGGGAAGCCTCTTCACTCAGAGGACCAGGCTTACACATGCAACCTCACATTCGGCTGATGGCTGGTGTTAATTGTGTGCTCTGGTCTGAGACATTTGACCTCTGATGCTCTGTATCTCAGAGGGCCTTGATGAGAACATATACAAAGAAAATGTCCAATGAAATGCCTAGAAGTATCACTTTAAAGTGCAATAACTGCAAGTACCATAAAGTGCAAGAAGTACCATAAAGTGCTATAACTGCAAAAAACCTAAAGTGTAGTCAGTAAAATGTAACTTTCTTTTAGGTGTTTTAAAGGTAACTCCAACAATTGTATGTAAACATTCACAATGTGGTTTATCACCCCAACCTGCAATGCTTCCATGTGCCAGTTACCATAACAGAATATACAAGCTTGTAACCATACAAACTGGGCTCAGGCTCAACATTTGGAACAAGACATTTCTTTAACTAGTTTTTCTTACTAGCCACCAAGTATTTCCTTCAAACCACAAGTTAAACAATGCAGTTGGTTCTGCATGGAAACACTCATGATAGAAGTTTGTTGTGCAAACTAATCTGGGAGACATCTAAAGGATTTCAAGCTCAAGAAAGAACTTCTGAAACACTTTGAATGCGTATTTCAACTTTGGTGGGTAACTCAAGTTCATTGCCTAGATAAAGCCCATGAGCAGAAGGCAAGCCTTTGCCACACTTTTACAATCATCAAGAACCTCTTTTCCCTTGATGATGATCGACACATGGGCAGGGGTGTGGCCTTCCTGTGCAGCATTTCCATGGACAACAAAGATCTTCAAGACATGATGAACATGGTCATCTCTGATGACTTCTTTACTGACATCCTGTCAAAAACATGTGAATCAGTGCTCAGAAGTCAATATACTATGGATATTTCCTTTAAAGTTCCTGAATATGCAAGAGCTGATTCACTGGGTCGGCTAATCAAAATGGCCATTTAATACTTACACAATAATGCAACAGATATAAGATGCTCAGAGCAAGACATTGGGTAAATGCTGGGTAAGTATTTACACAAGTACTGATTATACTTAATTTACTTTTATATAGATAAAGACTAGGTTATTATGTAGTAAATTTCGTTTCACATCTTTCTCAGTTCTAGTTAACCCTACTTTGTGCTTTTCATGGATTAGTGTACATTCAGGTCACAGAGGTAACAATGTTTTTTTTTCTCAGAGATGACGGACTGGCATTGTTTCAAAAACCCAGAAGGTTGTTAAAAACACTTGATATTTTCAGAATCCTCAAAGACTCTTCAAGAAAAAAATACTTTTGCTGCACTGTTTTGTTTTAACTTAGAAACCCAGGTGCAACTTAGGAAACCAGACATAATATTTTTTCAGTCAGGTATGTTTAAGGTAGTCTTGAGGACAATGAAAACACTGTCAGAATAACAGTAAGTGTTTTTAAATATCCTTTTGGGTTTTTCATACACCACAAGTAAATTATGTTTCACAGAAACTGTTATCTCTGTGACCCGAAGTTATGCTTATACATGGAGAGGCACAAACTAGGGCCAAGCCCTAGTTGCTCCAAGTAGGACATGAAAACAGGTAAGTATACTGTATTCATTGTAGAAGAAAATGTGTGATTTGCTGTGGGTTTTTATGTTTTTGATTTAACGAAAACAAATTAAAAAACTGGATAAAAATGATTGAGAAATAAATTAACATAAATGAATAAATGGAATAAGGTAACGTGTTTGCTTTTTAAACATTTCAGATACAGCACCAGTCATGTATCTTAAAGCCAACAGTGTGTAGGAATTTCTCCCATCTAACGCTGAAATCATATATTGCATTCAAACAGATGGCGCACTCTGGCGCCTCACTGTTTCAAACACGTATTGCAACAACTGTAGCCGCTGTGGACCAAAAAGCTATGATAACACTGATGAAACCATGTCATCCGATACTACATGGAGTATTCATTCAGGCTCCTACACAGACACACGCGACGCGAGTTGACAAACCCCCTCCTCACCATGCTGGCTGTGTTTACAACGTAGGACTGTTGGGGCGGATGTAAATTGAAACAGCTGTTAGTGGCCAGTGGCACTACTGCCGCATAACAAAGTCCCACTCTTTGAGCATAATGCAGGATCATGTATTATGCAGCATCACGGGAGACGGATTCCTCGTCGCCAAGAAAGTGCAAAGGGGAATCAAAAAGGCAGCGTGACCGGCGAATTAAAAAAACAAGGGTCAGCATTGGGGTTGCCTTTCCCAGGTGGAGAGAGCTGCTGAAGGAGAAAGTTAATACAATCACAGGCCAGCACTAACAGCGGCTAACGGCTAACAGCGGCTAACAGCGGCTAACAGCGGCGCAGTGATGTGAGGAGAGGGATGAGGCTGTTAGAGACTGGCCGCTAACAGCGGCTAACAGCCAACAGCGGCGCTGGCCTGTGAATGCATTACCATTCTCCCTCAGCAGCTCTCTCTACCTGGGAAAGGCTACCCCGATGTGGGCCTTGGTTTTTTTAATTCGCCGGTCACGCTGCCTTTTCTATTCCCTTTTGCGCTTTCTTGGCGACAAGGATTCCGTCTCCCATGATGCTGCATATGCATGATCCTGCATTATGCTCAAAGAGTGGGACTTTGTTTCAAATTTGCCAGGGTAGTAGCGAAGCGCCTCTTGCTCCTCTCCCTCGGCTCCTCAGTCACGCAGTGCTGGCCTGGCTCTCAACGAAAACGCCGAAGGCGGTGCTGTATATGGATGTATTCTCAAGATGGCGAAACGTAATGGAACCCCACAGACGACTTACCCGCACAATGTACAAACAAATCCGAAATTCTCCTTTTACGAGAATAAGTCAGATTATTGGTGGAGGTAATAGTACACCAGTGATGACATATTTATGAATGCAGATATCAATTTTTGCCAATAAACAACTGAAAATGTTACACAATGTCCCTTTAAATGCCCATTTAAGTTAATGAATTTAAAAGTTGTTTTCCCCCCACACATAGTGGGATGAGTTACTGACCTACAAATACATCAACATGCAAATATAAGAGTTAGTGTTGGAGAACAGACAAATTTAATAAGGTGTTAGGAACCCAGCCAACCCAGGGAAAAGGGAAGTAACACACACACAACCCGATGGAAGGATTGCAAATTAAAGTGTATTTATTTATAAAGACAAATGGAAATTAATAACAAAACCAACAGAAAAGGGTCTGCCAGATGCTGTCAAATCAATAAATAAATATAACAAAAAGAGAACTCATTAAAATAAAATGGAGCTATCTCTCTAATGTCTAACGTGAATTGTGAACGACAAAAAAATCAAGGACTTCTAAAACAAAACCTAACTAACTGCTCTAGTGCGTGGTGAAAACAGAAATACAAATGACCAGCACCCCTAAACCTAGTGTTAATAAACCATGTGACAAAATCCTAAAAGTGAGTGCAGGTGACCTAAATCAGTATTGAAACTTACCCCTGGCCCAAATCTGGGTAACACACAAATCAAGAGTGAGAGCTCACACGATACAGAAAGACTGAAACACTCGAATTGATATCCTAAGGTGTCTGCCAGCAGCTGCAGGCACCACCCTTTTATATCCTTTCCCCGCGCTGTCACTCTCTGATTGGTGGAGCCCTGCACCAATCAGCCGCCGGGGAATCCACCCAGGTGCTGGGAGGACATGCCCACTGAAGATGCTCTGCTGCAACACAGCAGGATAGAACACACACATGCAGAGTGGAGAAACAAACATAAGACAATAACAATAATAAGAAGAAGAAAGTCACAAATATTCAAAATTTACCAGATAGTCTTTGATGAGTTCCTCTGCAGACTCTCCAAGGAACTCCATCAAGCAGCGGATGATGACCTCTTCTGCCATCAGAAGTGAATTTATTGCACGCATGAAAACCACATGCGTGAAACTTTTTTGTATACTTGCAAAGCACAGCCTGCTGGGATGTTTCTACACTGAAAAAAATATAAAGGCAACACTTTTGTTTTTGCTCCCATTTTTCATGAGCTGAACTCAAAGATTTAAAACATTTTCTATACACAAAGACCATTTCCCACAAATATTGTTCACAAATCTGTCTAAATCTGTGTTAGTGAGCACTTCTCCTTTGCCGAGATAATCCATCCCACCTCACAGGTGTGGCATATCAAGATGCTGATTAGACAGCATGATTACTGCACAGGTGTGCCTTAGGCTGGCCACAATAAAAGGCCACTCTGAAATGTTCAGTTTTATCACACAGCACAATGCCACAGATGTCGCAAGTTTTGAGGGAGCGTGCAATTGACATGCTGACTGCAGGAATGTCCACCAGAGCTGTTGCCCGTCAATTGAATGTTCATTTCTCTACCATAAGCCGTCTCCAAAGGCGTTTAAGACAATTTGGCAGTACATCCAACCGGCCTCACAACCGCAGACCACGTGTAACCACACCAGCCCAGGACCTCCACATCCAGCATGTTTACCTCCAAGATCGTCTGAGACCAGCCACCCAGACAGCTGCTGCAACAATCGGTTTGCATAGCCAAAGAATTTCTGCACAAACTGTCGGAAACCGTCTCAGGGAAGCTCATCTGCATGCTCGTCATCCTCATCGGGGTCTCGACCTGACTGCAGTTCGTCATTGTAACCGACTTGAATGTGCAAATGCTCACATTCGATGGCGTCTGGCACGTTGGAGAGGTGTTCTCTTCACGGATGAATCCCGGTTTTCACTGTTCAGGGCAGATGGCAGACAGCGTGTGTGGCATCGTGTGGGTGAGCAGTTTGCTGATGTCAACATTGTGGATCGAGTGGTCCATGGTGGCAGTGGGGTTATGGTATGGGCAGGCGTATGTTATGGACAACGAACACATGTGCATTTTATTGATGGCATTTTGAATGCACAGAGATACCATGACGAGATCCTGAGGCCCATTGTTGTGCCATTCATCCACGACCATCACCTCATGTTGCAGCATGATAATGCACGGCCCCATGTTGCAAGGATCTGTACACAATTCCTGGAAGCTGAAAACATCCCAGTTCTTGCATGGCCAGCATACTCACCGGACATGTCACCCATTGAGCATGTTTGGGATGCTCTGGATCGGCGTACACGACAGCGTGTTCCAGTTCCTGCCAATATCCAGCAACTTCGCACAGCCACTGAAGAGGAGTGGACCAACATTCCACAGGCCACAATCAACAACCTGATCAACTCTATGCGGAGATGTGCTGCACTGTGTGAGGCAAATGGTGGTCACACCAGATACTGACTGGTTTTCTGACCCCCCCCCCCCCCCCCCAATAAAGCAAAACTGCACATTTCAGAGTGGCCTTTTATTGTGGCCAGCCTAAGGCACACCTGTGCAATATTCATGCTGTCTAATTAGCATCTTGATATGCCACACTTGTGAGGTGGGATGGATTATCTCGGCAAAGGAGAAGTGCTCACTAACACAGATTTAGACAGATTCGTGAACAATATTTGTGAGAAATGGTCTTGTGTGTATATAGAAAATGTTTTAGATCTTTGAGTTCAGCTCGTGAAAAATGGGAGCAAAAACAAAAGTGTTGCGTTTATATTTTTGTTCAGTGTATATTCTCAAAAAGGTATTTCCCCTACATAGGCTACATGTGTCTGTGATTGATATGGAGTGGATACAGATTGAGGTGTATATGTTTAATCAGTTGTTGTTTAATCAGTTGTTGTAATGTCTTGTGTTTGGCTTTTAGCAATGACACTGTAGGGAGTTGAACCCATTTCACTAATGTGAAAGTACCATTACCAGTATCTTTTTGCTTTGTCATTGGGAAAAGTGTAAACACAAATGGAACATCAGTCAACTGAGCGAACAGATACTGTGTGGAAATGTGTGGGAGGGTATTTCCAAAGATGAAATTTATTGAAGTAAAAAGTGAGAAAGGTGAAATTTAAAATGAAAATTAGGTTGGGATGACTAATGCTAAAAGCTTTAACGCAGGTTCCTATGACTGAAGCTAATGCTATGTGAGTGTCGGCAATGCTAAGCAGGTGATAATTGGAGCGTGCGTGGGTCTGTGTGGGTGTCTATGAGAATCTTCTTCCTCCTCTTCTGGTGAGAACAGAGAAGACAGACAGACAGACACACAGACAGACACACACACACACAGACACACACAGACACACTATGAGGGGTCAAATGTTTCACCCAACCACACTACAACGCGTCACTTGCGTCTACTTACGACACTTCAGATCTGATCAAACCGCGTGAGCGCACGCCTACATTTTACATAGGGTTACTACGGAGACACGAGTGTTACACACACACCCACTACATGACAAAAAAAAGTGTCAGTTGTGAAGCAACAGCGCGTCGTGTTATGGACGTGTGACAAGTAGCATCGCTATGCTAACTAGCTTGCTATGCTAACTAGCTTGCTATGCTAATAGACATGCGTGCGTAGACACGTCATGTGATCGCAGGGGTCAAAAGTGTCAGCTGTGAAGCAACAGCGCATTGTGTTATGGACATGTGACACATTATACACAGATATGATGATCACTGATGCTCAGTTGCTAGGGCAACAGCTTTGGTCCCTGTGCACTTCCTGTCAGTTACTGCATTAACAAACATTCTATACATATATATATATGCTATAAGTGTAGCCTATATAAGTGTAAGTGTAGCCTATATTTACGCAGTATCTATTTTCTTTCCTTGTTCAGGCACTATTTTTAACACTTCTACAACAGATCATTTGTTAGCCTATAATAATAGGATACTTGCAGCTTTATATCAAGGGGAAGAAATTGTGTCTCATGAAATTGTTATATTATTTATTATACCTACTTATACATACTTATTTCCACAGCAGCTGGGGTGCTGTGTGATGTTGCCTGTTCTTGCCACAAGGTGGAGTCTGGTTTGAGTTACCTCCCTTTTTGAAACAGACTGAGTTTTCACTAAACCTGCTTTGTGAAATGGACCCCTGGTGATTTGCTGAAGGATCGTGATGTCACTACGGCTGGATTGGCTGAGCAAGGGGCTCGACCTTCAGTGTCAACAGTCGCCTGGGTAACGAGCGTGACGTCACCGCTGCCGGATTGGTTGAGTGAAGGGCTCGGCCTTCATAATGCCGGCCACACGGAAGCCACCTCCTCTCTCGCACATGGCAGCAGCACATCATCGTTCTTTGGTTTTTGTGATTGATAAGTGCTTTACTGTGTGACTATCGTGTGTTCGTTTAGCTTGTCTTGCTAAATATTGTACCTTTTGTTCAGACCAGCGCCTTAGGGCCAACTGAGTCATTTGTGTATATATTGTAAATAGTCACTACCACATATTATTGTTTGCACGGAGCGTAGGGGTGAGCTGCTATGTCTGTTGTACTTGTTTTTCTTTAGCCTAGGGAGTTAGGCCTAGTATTGTATTTTTGTTTCTTTTGTTTTCGTTAGGAATTAGTTATTTTGCTGGTCGGTAGACAGGTTGCTTTTTGTTTGTTGTTTTGGCCTGGGTTCACCCTGACGTAATTTCTCTATTCGTGTGCCATATTGTACCGTGTGTTTTTTTGGAGTGTGTAGCAATAAATTGCTCACCTGTACATTTATTCTCATGTTCCTGTGTATCCTATGTTACGCACCCACACCCCTAGACCGGGGCATAACACTAACAAATGATATGTTGTAGAAGTGTTAAAAAATAGTGCCTGAACAAGGAAATAAAATAAAAAGATAGATAGATAGATAGATAGATAGATAGATAGATAGATAGATAGATAGATAGATAGATAGATAGATAGATACTGTGTAAAAATATATATACACTACTACCTAGTTAGCATAGCGATGCTACGTGTCACACGTCCGTAACACGGCGCACTGTTGCTTCACGAGCTGACACTTTTGAACCCTGCGATCACATGACGTGTATACGCACGCACTTCTAATAACCACACGTCTAGGCGTGTACAGGCATTGCACGCAAATTGCATGTGTAACAAGTACATGGTGAATGCACGCGCAATGCACGCAAAACAAGTACACGGTGATGGTTGCACAGGTAATATACACGTATCAAGTACGCAGTGAATGCAGTGTGTGCATGTTCGCTGATATGTTTCACCCCTCATAGACACACACACACACACAGAGAAACCATGCTTATATAGAGAGATAATCAAGGTTATAATTACAAGACCAAAAAATCTTTTTTTTTCAGTGCATCACATTGCCAGTGTAGAGGAGAGGGATGCAGCTGACACTCCTGGTCAGCAGTGGAGCAGTTTCCAATAATATCTTTCAATTCTGTAAATACATATCACCAAGTATGATTTAAGTTTTCAGATATTTTTTGTGTATAAAATTGCTGCAGTGAACACAATTGTGTGCACACCGCAGTGCTGCCACACACTTTTCTTTCTCCAGTCACTTATGTACATCTTCACCATCGGCACATATGGATTGTGCAAATTAGTAAAGGCTGGAAATAAAGCCAGCACCAGCTCTTGTACAATTATTAAACTCCATATTATCATTATGATTTCTCATCATAATGCAGGCCAAGATCGCCATAACATAATGCAGGCCAAGATCGCCATGACAAAATGACAATAAATTGTTCAAACTTTCATCTTCAGATGATATCCCCGAGTTGGGGATACACTGATTGCTTAACACCTTGCCAAAATGATCATGGCAATCAGTCCAAATGCTATAAACAAATAAACACGTTCATGCGTTCATGGGGTGCTTTGCTTTGACCATCAATGTAGGGCTGGGCGGTATACCGTTTCTTACTGAAAACCGGTATTTATTTTCGTTGTGATATGAATTTTTCATATACTGCAATACCGGTGAATAGTCGAAACAACCTCCGGAACGTGCGCAGCGGGAAAGTGCTTCAGCGGGGACCCATTTCACAGCTGCACACCACAGGCCTGCTTGAGTGGGTGAGCGTGAGAGCATATAGAAAAGTTTAGAGGCGAGAATGAGTTTCGCCCCGATGCGCGCGCGTGCGCACGCACACACACACACAAACACAGACAAGGCGCACACACACAGGTGAGCCCACTAGAGCACTGCTCAGGTCGCATTTTCCTGACCGAAGACGACCCGTCCCGAGTCCGAGACAGTTATAACCGAGTACAGCACTAATGGAGTGGAGCGTATGTTGCGTTCAGGCGTTGTCAGGTAAATAACAAATTCCGGCACTTGAATAGGCCCTAGCACAACACAGCAGCATGTCAAGTAGGCCAAACCTGAGCAAAATACCGTGAAATACTGTGAAACCGATATGTTTTTTTCTTAAAACCGTGATATGAACATTTTGTCATACCGCCCAGCCCTACATCAATGGTTGAATGTGGGCGTGTACAGGGCGGGATCTGAGACAGATCCACATGCAGACAATTCCAAGTTGATTTGGGATTTATAAAAGGAAATTGTGTACTTGCAGGCATACACAGTTTTATAAATCTGAATATTTTGCACACAGGAGAAGTTTTCTTTGTAAGGTTATTCCAAAAAAGCCCTTTCTGAGAGAAATCTATTCATTTTAACCCAAAACACAACTTTTTTCCCAACCTTATTCAAGAGAACTCTTTGTGGTAGAAAGCCCTTGAGGAAAATTTCTCCCAACTGCGAATATTTTTTGCTGCATGCCATTTTCTGCTTTTAGTATGGGTTCTATGCACTGTTTTCTGAATGAGATTCCTGGTCTGTTTTTTTGAGACAGAAAGAGACCTCTCTGGATCATTCGGCTCTAACTAAAAACCTCTTTAGCAGGTGCACGTTACCCATAGCCACTATGATGACAGCGTTCCTCATTGGACTTTTGTCGACGATGCTCTGTTTGCTCTGGATGTCCAAAAGTCAAACCATTTTGTCATGAATGCTTTATTATAGGCAACTGGACTTGCTGCATTTTTGAAGACGTTTCGCCTCTCATCCAAGAAGCTTCTTTAGTTCTAAATGACTGGTACAGAGTTGCAGGCTACAAACCCTGTGTGGGAGTGAGTCCTTACAGAGTCGTTGGGGTCACATGTGAGCTCTTGGTTTCAGAGTCGTTATAGTCACAATGCGAGTCGTTGACCCACCTGGTCATCATGTGTGTCGCTGGGGTCAGGTGGGACCAGGTGGTAATGGGTGTGAAGTCGTCTGGGGAGGGATCCCAAGACTGCATTGTAGGTGAGTGATAAGTGGTGTGGTAGTCCACCTCCTCTATTTAACGATGGCTGTTCCAGTTTGATGTAGATGGATTCTTTCACGCCTCTTTCAAACCACCTTTCTTCCCTGGGCAAGATGTGCACATTGCTGTCCTCAAAAGAGTGTCCCTTCTCCTTTTGATGTAAGTGGACAGCTGAGGAGCCGTCTCTCCTGTGCTGTGACATGCATTTCTGGAGTGATTTTGTTTCAATATACAAATCTGTGCATTAATCTGAGTTTCTCAGATACTCCTGCAACATAAGGAATGACAAAGTTGTTACATTTTTGTGTCTCTTCCTCTCCGTCTGCTCTGGGTCTTTTAGAGGTTTTTGCGAAGGCCCAGTTAGGGTAGCCACAGGTTTTAAGTGCTTCCCTGATGTGTTTCTGTTCCTTCACCTTCCCCTCTGTCCTGGTGGGCACGTTTTCAGCCCAATGATTCAGTGTCCTGATGACTCCTAACTTGTGCTCCAGTGGGTGGTGAGGACAGGAACTTAAGACACGATAAAACTAAATCTATCTTTAGGGGGACTGCTGAACCTTCTTACTTTTTTTCTTAGTAATAGAGAGAGAAACCAAATGAGAACATGTTAAAGTCTGCAGGAGTTTGTGATTTCAGATCCTGTCTGAAGGACTGGGTGAGTTATAACCTTTAATGTCTTAGTGCTCGGTGTCTCGCTCCTCTTCTTCATCACAGCTCAGACAGTTTATTGCTCCCGGTTCAGACTTAACACAGTGTGAAATTAGTTTCTAAAGAACAGAACTGACGTGCTGTTTTATCACCTTTTATCTCGTCTTCTTAATTGAACTGGAGCAGTGGAGCTCAGACTGTGAACGAACCGAACTCCAGGATCAATTAATTACAAAGTCAGAGTTTAATAACACTGCAGCTCACTCAGTGGAAAACATTGCACAAAGACTTGGTAACAGATTTCACCAGAACGTTGTGTTCTGTTCATTATCCACAGGAACAGGGACACTGCTGAATTATTTAAATTTCCTGTTTCAGTACAGTTAGAAAAAATCCATAGAGCTGTATCTCCAAAAGTCTAAAAGTATCTGCATGCAGACAGAACCACTATAAAATCTGTGCTCTAATTTTGGTAACATTTTGGCAGAAGGTAGATCTTAATGTGTCAGTAAACAGTGAATCTTCATTATGAATCTTTTTTTTCTCTCAGAGATTGAGGAACCATTGGTGAGGACCAATGCCAAACTACACTGTATCACAGTTAAAGGAGCAGTTGTACTGAGGAACTGAAAACATGCAGAACGTAAAGTAGGTTTAAACAAAAATAAAGAAAATAAGAATAAAAAAAAGAAATAACATATTGATCAAATGTGATCAGACCATAATACTAATGTAAAAGAACAGGGTACAGGATCTTAATTGTGTAAGTTGCCGTTTGTGTGTGTGTGTGTTAATAAGAAATGCACCTCTTTTTGTGTTTATGACAAGTTGACATATTGATTATTTTTGTTATGACAAAGACATCTTCTGGTAATGTCATTCTGGTTAATGTCAAGTTGTCATTATAAGGACATCCCAAACAAATTTAATGTTGACACAGAGACATCATGTGATAATGACAGTCCTGTGCAAGTTGGCATCTTGGGGTTTGGGGTTGTATTTAGGTTTTCTGTTTTCTCCGCACCTTGTTTCTGCCTCTTTTCCAGTCAAGAATTAAGAAGGCTGCATTGGGGATTATAAATGACAGTTTTGATGGCAATCTGGATGCAGGAGGCTCCTCTAGCTACACAGTGTAGAGGCCTGTTCACAGAAAGAACTCAAATCAAGGTAATGAGAACATGCAGGGCAGCAAGTGGTAAGGAACATTTTTCTAACTCTATCTTTATATCTTTCAACAGGATCAACAATTATTATGGTTACATATTTGAGATAACTTCACAAAGTTGGTCGACCAGAGTTTAAGACATGTTTCTGTTTCAGCTTCTTTTCTGAGTGACTCCATCACAGTCTTTCCTCCTCTGCTGTCTACTCTGTCCACTTCAATTTCCCTCTGTTGTGCAACTAAACTGAAGCGATTTTGTTTATGTAGGAGGAGGCGCGGCTCCCAGCAGACCTCTCCTTCTGGGGATAATGAAGATCAGCTTCACTTGGCTCCTGCAGTGGCCGCTGGAAACATTAGATATTAAGAAATTAGATGCAGATGAAAAATACAGCAGTGATTTCCAAACCACGAAATGTGGAATGACTGAATTTGTGCAGTAATAGATAGAAACAGAATGAAATATCGTTAATCACAACCAGAAATGTCAAAAATGTTTTAACCCTTTGAAAGCAGACATCCTGGTTACGGCCGCAAGAGATCGTTGTTTACATAATCCTGTTTATACATCACTCTGAATTAAGAACTATAATAGCTAGAACATTCATTCTTTTCTTATTTCTTCTGTCTTCCCATCATGACCTTACGTTACTTTACTTTACGTGCCATGCAAATGTGGTATTTCCCTGTAATTGTGCCAGAATTTCCCAGTAATGGCAGGAGATTGTTGCTTGCATAATCCTGTTTACATAATCAATCTCAATAAAGCCATAACAGCTTGAGAATTCATTCTTCTTGCAGCAGAAAGCTGAGGCTTCTGCCATCTGTGTCGTTGTCTTGTGTGGTTGTACTGACATCATGCAAAACCCCCCCAAAGGAATGAATGATGAATCTATCACAATAATTCTGAGCTCTGCTAATAAAAATGAACATGAACTAAAACAAACAAACAAACAAACAAAAAAAAGAAATAATGTACATAGGTCATATAACTAACGAAATGTTGAGAAATATTTTGTTTATCGTTCTACATTTAAAAATTTTTGGATCAATATGTTTTGTGTTTTTATTTTTGTAAAATCTGATGAAAACTCAGATTTTTGTATTATTTGATTCATGACACAATCATAATACTTTTATTTATTTATTTTGGTTTACTTACATAACTTGTTAGCTCAGGTTGTACAGACTGTAGGGATATGATGTATTTGAAGATACTCCCAAGAAATGACATCACAATAAGCAAAAATACCAATGCAGGCACTGTTGGACCACCTCCACTGCGGAATTCGAAAGGTTAAAGAGTCACCAAGTCTTCTGACTAAGAAAGGGCTGGACTCATTAAAAGCCAGTTTTCAAGTTATTAAACACACAGTCACACACAGTGACAGATAGCTCTGTAAATAAACCCAGAGGGTTGAAGTGAAACTGCAGCATTTCATCACCAGTAACAATCATGACAGGCTGAACTAACCCTGAAGCTGGGTGTTTTTATACAACAGTTACCAACACAACCAGATAATTTATCTCCTCTAAAAAAATTAAAAACAGAGTGGGACTTGCAAGCATTAAACACATCTTTGATTCATCCGATTTTTCTGGCTGAAAAAGCAGACATGCAGATCTTTAATGATCTCATCCTAGAGAGGAATAAAGAAAGATTTAATCTTAATGACCATCTTTTGGCAAACAGGAAGAATTCCAGCAGCAGCGACTGAACTTGTCTCCTCCTGCATGGCAGGCTAAGAGTTTGGACTGGAAATCTCACAGTCCCATGCAGAAAGGGTTCACTGCCAGATACATTTGGCTCATTTCGTGCCATAATGCAACTAAATCTGAACTGACTCACAAACAGCAGGAAACGCATTAATTGTTGATGTGAGACATTAAACTTTTTAGTATAGATTCAGCTCATGAGAGAGATCTTAAACAGAAATGCTGCTGTTGTAAAAGTTTCCTGAGCTGTCTGTGTATCTCTGCACTGTAAGATATGTCCAACCTGAAGTCTTCATTCTGAATACTAACTTTGGTATTTTTCTATGGGGTGCCGTTTGTAAAGTGGCTCACGCTGAAAATAACATCAACATTTTGCCACATTTACCTTCAAACAATGTTTAAAAAAGTGTTGTGATTTTTTTAACATCACCTTCTACCACATTTACAGCAATATTTGTTAACTTAGAAATATATTAAATAGTTAAATCTAAATATTAAATGTGGCACCTAAATGTTAAATGTTAAATCTAAATATTAAATCTAAATCTAAATGTAAATGTTAAATCTAAATGCTAAATTTAATCTAAATATTAAATGTTAAATCTAAATATTAAATGTAAATGTTAAATGTTAAATCTAAATATTAAATCTAAATCTAAATGTAAATGTTAAATCTAAATGCTAAATTTAATCTAAATATTAAATGTTAAATCTAAATGTTAAATCTAAATCTAAATATTAAATCTAAATCTAAATCTAAATGTTAAATCTAAATGCTAAATCTAAATCTAAATATTAAATCTAAATCTAAATGTTCTAATCTAAATCTAAAGCATTGGTTCAGGTTAAAGTGGGAAGAAGCAGCGGGTGAGTGAAGCTGGGTGAAGTGGAGGCTGCGGAGGAAACACTGGGATGGGTTAATGGCTCGCGGGCTGCCTGCTAGGCTAAAACATCACTCTCACTCACAGAGAAGAGGAGGAACGTTAGCTCCCAGTGTTCGCACTAGCCGGGTCGGCTAGAGTCCGCCAGGCTGCCTGCCTGGCTCACAGGCTCCTCAAGCTCTGGACATTAACCCATCCCAGCTGCCCGCTAGGCTAAAACATCACTCTCACTCAAGGAGAAAATGTTAGCTGTGCTGCCGGGCTAACTTACTCACTTAACACAACCATAACGCCTGACCCATTGCTGGGACCGAGTCGCTAATAAGTCAAGCTCTGGACATTAACCCATCCCGGTGTTTCCTCCACAGCCTCCACTTCACCCAGCTTCACTCAGCTGCCTGATAAACCCGCTGCTTCTTCCCACTTTAACCTGAATAACAAACGAGGGCTCGGTGCTCTGGTTGTATCCAAACAGAGAGCTGGGGCTAGTTGGGAAGCTAGAGAAGGCTAACCCACTGTGCTTCCCTCTGGTCATGCTGCGGCTAACGCCTCGCCAGCCGCTCCCAGCTAGCTCCAGATTGTTATTGAGGTTAAAGTATATATTGCCATCATTAACTTCACCAGATGCCGTTTAAATACACAGTAATTTTATCATTGTAAAACACACTTAATTCAAGGTCAACAGTAACAAATTAAATCTTGCAGAAACCATCTTGGTTATTTTTCCACTGTTCCAACAACCACCAACTCTGGTTTGGTTGAAATAACCTCTTAATTCACCCAGTTAGATGTAAAAAAAAAAAAATGTATGCGCTATAATTAGAGTTTGGTGAAGTTGGCAATTGCGATTTTGGGTCCGTTTCTGGTTGAACAAAAAGCATACTGACAGTGGGAACATATGGAGCTACATTAGGGTCAGAACTTTGAAAATTCATGTGTTGATCTCGAATTTTGAAAAATATAACATTGTATTCAAAATAAAAACATACATACATTTTTTTTTGTGACGTCTTTTAAGTGGCAAATTTGTCTAAGCTGGAAAGTGTGATTGTCCACAGCTCCATCGTCACGGCCCTGTTGATGCTTGATGGAAATGTATGTTGTCACAAAAATGACCCATTAATACTTGTTATGATTTCCAAAAACTTAGTTAACATTTCTCACCTGTGTGCTGGATGGATGGGCTCCAGCAGATCGACCCGACCGACCTGACGCCATCATCGCAAGCGAAGTGGACACTACGCTGTGTTCACAGTGCTATGTGGAAATCGGACATATCAGCACTTAAAATGTCGCTGTTGAACTGCAAAATCTGGCATAATTTATCGCTCTTATACCGCAATTGGTGCTCAGTACTGTCTAAAACAGATTTCTAAATGGGAGTTTGTCACTGGCATCAATTGTTACACTGCCAATCACATGAATATGCTGTATATAAGTGTTGAGTTTTTTTAGTTCTTACGTTCCCTGAAGGCACTGTCACTCATGATTCCACACCTGTTCCACAACCCTGTCAGTCGATGCCACGCCACATCAGGGTCAAAAGTCTGAAACTCAAAAAACAGATTTGAAACTGAAAAAAAAGATCTGAAAGTGAAAAAAAGATTTGAAACTGTAAAAAATACGATCTGAATCTGAAAAGATAAAACATGCAACTGAAAAAAATAAGACCTCAAATGTCAAAATATATATGGAAGTGAAAAGTGAAAATAAATTATTCATTCAAAAGAATTACCAAAGTGAATCAAAATTATATTTAACCTGAAAAAACGTTTCATACACTTATTTTTATTTTGAATACATTGTTGTATTTTTCAAAATTCAAGATCAACACATGAATTTTCAGTTTCAAATTTTATTTTTTCAAGTACAAAACTTTTGACCGTAATGTGGCTCCATAGCAACGTACCCCGAGTTGTTACATTGCAGCCTGTTTCACTGCTGCCAGCTGCAGTGAAGCTGCTAGGCACAAAATCATATGGTAGTTATTCGTAAGAGATCATGTTTTGGCTTAAAATACCCACTTTTGGGGACACAATCCCGGCAGGAAAAGTAGCAATGTAAAACAACCACTTGTCATGGCATTACCTCCGGGTAAAAAACAGCGATAGGTTACTACAAAACAGCCATGTTTGGTGCCTTAAAAACTGTTGGAAACACAACAAAGACATGCTAAATCACAACTGGTTTTGTTTTGTGTTGGTCTTGAGCAGTGATCTGCAGCTGATTGTAAACCCTAATAATAAATATTAAAAAAAAAATCAACAATTTCGTTGAGTTGAACTTTGACTTTAAATCTACATTTTAATTTTCTTTTAGCCAATACATGCTGTAAGGAGGATCGCTTTTTTGTGTGGGTTGCCCCCAAATAAGTTCAATATTAGAAGACACAATTTTATATTATAATTGCGCATAATTTCCAAAACCCCTGGGGTTAAATTTCTGGAAATGTTCCAGAAATGTTCTGGAAATGTTCCAGAAATTTACCGACCCTTTGCAACCCAAGCTGGCACAGTGGAATTTACAAAGCACACAGGGTTGTACAACAAAAAATTGGAATCTTGCTCAGCTATTGGGGTAATAAAATGTACAAGCACCTTGAAAAACAACTCTTACCTCTAAAAGGAGGCATCCAGGAGGATCCTGGTCTGATGCTGAACCACCTCAAATGGCCCCCTTTTGATGTGAATGAGCAGCAGCTCTTCTCGGAATGCCCAGTGAATGTCTTAGCTGCTCACCCTGTCTCTGAGGGTCCCAGCCTCCTAAGAAAACAAAGTAAGTCTCCTGCATGAAAGTCAAACTTGCTTTGTGCATCCACCACCTGGACCATTGCACTCTTACTTTCCACCTGTCTTTAAACAGGACACTCTACTTCCTGCACTTAAATTGGACATGAATTGTCCAATTCCTGCAAACCTGTCTGATATAAATGTAGTTTCTGCTGTAGAGATACTGGTCTGAGAAAGACACAGGATGACCTCACATAACTTTTGCTGTATTGCAACATCATCTGTAAACACACAAAATTGCCAATCAAATTTGTGCATGTGCCAATTCCTAATTATTACCTGTTTGCATGAGCAGTGCGTGACGACTACATTGCTAAACTGTGTCGGTAGCGTAGTGGATAGTGCTGGCGCCCCATGTATAGAGGCGATGCCCTGCTGCAGCAGTCACAGGTTTGACTCCGGCTTGCAACCCTTTGCTGCATGTCAAACCCCACTCTCTCTCTCACCCATTTCACTCTGTCCTGTTCATTAAAGGCAAAAAAGCCCTCAAAAAATTATCTTAAAAAAAACCCAAATTGCACGCATCATGCGAAAAAAAATAGGTGAGAGTGCTATTCTCTAGATGTTCAGCAGCTGTGCAGCACTGCTCACATGGACAGTGTGGCCCCAGTGAAAGCAACAGGCTGTACTGATATGCAGGATCACTGAAGTTGGATGAGACACAGATAAATGAGCTTCATCGAGGAGACGACGGATAAAATAATTGTCACCGTAATAACTATGTAAAGTAGAAGCAGCTGTGCGCTGTATGCTCTGGTGTCTGATAAACCGTCAGACTCTTTTCATGTTGGCAGCAGAAACATAGCATGAGGCCATTATTGGAGAACTCAAATACCCAGAAGTCTGATGTAAAGTTTTTTTCATGATCCTCCAAGAAGGTTTGTGGTGTTTTATATCACGAGAAACTAAGATCATTTACAGAGAATCTCTGAGTCTATAGAGCCCCAGTTTGTGGCAGATTTAAAGTCCTGTCTTCTTTTTCCTGCTCTGTGTCATGACGGAAATAAAAGCAGTGGAAAGATGCCAGGCTGTGTTCCACACAGTGCCAGCAGAGCTTTGCATGATTTCCATGTAAATCATTTCCACAGAACTGATGTGGTGAGACCAGTTTGTCTGTTTCTTTCTTGGACAGTTTGGAAAATGTCTGAGTGGAATTAGTGCACATCAGGGACACATCAGGACCTCTTGCACATTTCTGCACCACTGATGAGGCCTCAACAGAATAACTTACACAAATAAAGTCACAATCTGCCAATTTTAGTTTTCTTTTTTAGTATGAAATTCCCTCTCTGGGTTCGAACAGAGTTTCCCAGCTAAGGTGAAGGGAAAGTGACACCAAGAGGCAGTTTAATGGAACCAAAGAAGAACTTGATTTGTGTAACTCAGACCACTGAAGCCTTTTATCGTCAGCTGGACTTTAGAAGTCATTTACTGTGGATTTTGTATCCTGTCAAAAAGGGATATCTTCACAGCCAGCTTATATCAATTATTTGTGTAACTGCTGTTTCAAAGGGCTTAAAATAGACAGTTCACAGTATGTAGTTAGTTCTTTGTTTCAGAAATTTGTTTTGTTGTCCAAATAAATTTTCTCTAGCCCATTGGTTAATTTTCAATCTGTCAGATTGTCTAATAGCTTGTGCTTCTCGATCTGTCAGAGTACAGTGCTATACAGTACTTTTACAGTCACAGTAGGTGTGAGTACTTCAAGCACAGACTGGCCAGCAGGAAGTTCAGTAATATTTCCAGTGAGCTGGTCTTGTGAAGGCCAGTCTTTTTTCCGAAATGACAACATTACAAAACATTACAAACTAACACTTTATTTTGAAAAGGATAACCTGGCTCTGGTGCGGAGTCCAGTGTGATCCAGCTGGATCAGACCACACCCTGAGCTGTATCGCCCTCTACCAATCACAGACCTGTACTGTGGCCTGATGGAGCTCAAACCAGAGTCGCCTCCACCTCCTAAGACCCAAACTTTCAAGGTGTGGGAGTTGTCCTCTGATGAGCTGCTCCTGTCCGTCCTGTTTGACATGGAGATCACATTTGTGACCTTTGACCCCAGGAAGTACTTCCTGTTCTGTGGAGGCAGGGATGGAAACATTTTCTTGGTGTGTCTATGCGGCCAGAGTCTCAGTCGGGATAAATCGTTCCAGTCCAACAATGACGGAAACCAGGACTTAAAAGTACACAGGAACTTTTTGACATGTCCCTCAGTGTCAGTGGAGAGGACTCCCCTCCTTTCTGGGTCACATGACAAGATGGTTCATGTCAGTGAAGACTGAAGAGTGAAGGTCATGGTAATCATAAGTGCTATGTCATAGGCAACTGGACATGTTTGCATTTCTTGAAGATGTTTCGCCTCTCATCCAAGAAGCTTCTTCAGTTCTAAATGACTGGTACGGAGTTGTAGGCTTTAAACCCTTTACAGAGTCGTTGGGGTCACATGTGAGCTCTTAGTTTCAGTGTTATTAAGGTCACAATGTGAGTTGTTGACCCACCTGGCCATCATGTGTGTCATTAGGGTCAGGTGGGGCCAGATGTTAATGGGTGTGAAGTCGTCTGGGGACGGATCCCAAGATGAGTCGAACAGCAGGTATTGGTCTGTGTGAGTAGGTTTTCTGTACACCTAAATGTTTAAGTATAGATAAAAAAAACATTGGTAAAAAGGATGAACACCTAGAATAAAGAAGATGAAGTTCCTGATATGTAGCTCATTTAAACTTTGAAACAACTGAAAAACGAAAGATGTTTTTGCCCTACATGGATGATAATTTAATTTATTTCTCAATTATCCTTGCACTCTCTACAGTCACATGGTTCTAATGATATCAGCCCATTAAATGGCTCATTGGGAGCAAAACTCTTTAGGTATTATGGCCCACTCTACCTCCCGTGTATATGTTTATTGTCAGGCAGTGAACTGTAGTGGCTGTGGTACTTATGCAAGGAGGATGTCAGGTGATATAGTATAAAGAAAAAGTTTGTGTATAGAGGAGGTCTGGGTAGATAGATGACCCAAAAGACTGGTGTTCGTGTCCCATGTGGAACCAAAGCTCAAAGTTGACTTTATGTAAGGTAAGTACAAACTTACTTATTTTAACTCAAACCATTATCTTTCTGTAATTTAACCAAGAAGTTTTGTTGGTTGCACCTCACCAAACTGTGACTGTTTCAAAATCTTAACCACGATTAAAACATATGATACAAATAATATGCACCTTCTGGCCTACTGGTACAACCCAGTCACCAGATAAAATATTGGATGTGTACTCTGCAAACACAGAATGCCTCACATTTCCAAATCATTATGATGTATATGTTGAAACTGTACGTAAATAAAGCAACCCTATCCGCAATGTGTCCTTATGTTTAGGCACAAAAACCACTTGGTTATGGTTAGGAAAAAAATCATGTTTTGACTTGAAATATCCTGGCAAGAAACGCAGCAATGTCTCTGCAAAAATCAAACACTTTTTGTGTCACTATCCTGGCAGGAAACACAATAATGTTTTAGTAAAAACAACTCCTTTTCATGGCACTTCCGTGGCAGGAAAAACAGCAATGTCTCTGTAAAAAAATAATAATTAAAAAAAATAAAAAATGCTTTTCATGGCACTATCCCAGCAGGAAACACAGCTATGCTGCAAGTGTTATAAATGTGTATTGCTGTTGGTATTAATAGTTTTGATGCAAGATCTTATTTAACATTTCCATGTGGTTTATTTGTGATGCCCTTGGTGTGTGAAGGCCTTTGAAGGTGTGAAAAAAATCTTCTGACTATAAAAGTTTGAATATATCTCCTGGAGGGCAGCAGCTGTAGTTAGCTGTTATAAAACAGTCACATGAAGACTTCCACAGAAACCTTTAAAAACCCTTCCGCAGCATAATCCACATCTCCTGTTTGTTCCATATACTATGTTTCAAAAAGTCAACATTTAACCAGACAATACAAAACAGTATATCCCTATCAACACACAGAAAGGTGATCATATGGATAACAGACCACAGAGAGTTCATCTAGTAAAAGGTTTCTGTGGTTGTTTGGATAGTCTGAACTCTTCTGAGCTGCTTTTCAACTCTACAAAGGTGAGTATTTGGTACTATAGTTAAATTACAGGTGAAATATTCCTTTAATCTCACAGCTTCTTCATGTGTATGAGCAGAGTTCAGTAAAGCTCCAAGCTGAAACTCAAGACAGTGACAGATGTCACACACAGACACAGACACACAGACACACACATACACACAGACACAGACACACACACACACACACACACACACACACACACACACACACACACACACACACAACACACACACACACACACACACACACACACACAGGTGACATCTGCTGGTTTCCAACATGTGATCATGCAGCCATCTGGCTGCAGTGTTTTGCAGCTTCTCTGATCAAAGAGCAGCAGAGTTCAAAGATGAGCTGTAGCCCGAAGGAAGCTCAGAGATGTAGGACAGAGGTACACATCTGTGTGTGTGTGTGTGTGTGTGTGTGTGTGTGTGTGTGTGTGTGTGTGTGTGTGTGTGTGTGTGTAGGTGTGTGTGTGTGTGTGTGTGTGTGTGTGTGTGTGTGTGTGTGTGTGTGTGTGTAGGTGTGTGTGTGTGTGTGTGTGTGTGTGTGTGTGTGTGTGTGTGTGTGTGTGTGTGTGCGTGTGTGCGTATGTGTGTGTATCATGTACAGACCAACATTTACAGACGATGGAGCGATATACATGAACGCGCAGCCTTGTAAACAATGGGCTGGAGATCAACACAGAGAGAGGGTGTGTGAGGTCCTGCTATACTCCAGAAGAAATTACACCTCTAGTTCTTCACATAGCAATTTTTTAATTCCTTCAATCTAGAAATTATGAATTTCGCTTATTGCTCCTTTAAATTGTACATCATTAAGTGAAAACATACAGAAGCAGACATGTCTCTTTCGAAAACAAATTTATTTAAATACAAAAAACCAAGCTAATGATAAAAGTGACAAGTGTGCACTGAATGTGCAAATCTAAAACTTCCCATGAAACAGAACTGCTCCATCCATGCGCCATGCACCATGCGCCCCATCAGTCCAAGAAACACACTGGTGTCAGTCTCCAGCTTCTGCAGCAGGGCATCATTCAGGTCCTCGCTGTGCTGCAAGAACCTCTCGTCAGCTGTTAGCTGAAGAAACTGGTAACACTTAACAACTGTATGCAAGGCGAAAATGTTCAAAAAGAAACTTACCAGGTTCCGTTTGTGGCAGTGTTACGCTTTCGTCCACCTTCGCCTCCAGCATTGCAGTGGCTGAGTTTAGAGCTCTGGTCACTTGGCACGCTGGTCTGTCACCAAGGACTGAGTCCAGGACATCGAAATGCGGATTTCTCCTTGACTTGTACATTGCCACTTCGGCCGAGGTCCTTCTTTTGGTCCCAATAATCTTTTTTTAACTTTTCAAGCTTGTTGCTTATCTGGATGTCTCCAGAAATTACTGTCTCACAACAGAGGATTTCACTTCTATGATCAACCGGGCTGTTTTTTTCGTGTCCCGAAAGTAAACTGGAAGACCCAGCCAAAGCCTGCAGGACCGAACGGGCAACTTTCGATTGAGTAAGTAAGTAGCCTACACACATGCATACATTGTTTATTTTCCTTGAATTTGTTTGCTTGATAAGTAAATAACTATGAAAATTTACATATCTTTAGTTTCTTCTCATCGCTTGCGTAGAACGGCCCGCACACTGCACACAAAGCAGAGGTACTAATTATTCAAAACGTGAATTTATTATTACATAGTGCTCAGTGACAAAAAGTGAGAAACAGAAAGGTGAATGTTTCGTTGGTAAAGAGGATTGTCTTTACGAATTGCCTCTGTTTTTTTTTTTTTCAGAGGTTAGTAGGTCAGTATAAATGACCCGGATGATGATGACAACCAACACTAGCGATTCATAAATACATATTGGTGAAATCGTGGCAGATAATGTGTTATTTAGAGCCTCATTGTTGGTGCCCCGATCATTCCCACTGTAAGGATGTACGCGGCTCTCGCGGATCTAAATATCTTCCGAAGGACTCCAAATGACACCAAACTTATCTGGGTGAGTAAACAACTGTATTTAATGCCAGAAATAAGGTCCAGGTTGTAGAAAACAGAACTTCCCCTTTAAAGCCCTAGCACTGAAACGGCACTTTTAAAAGTTTTTAATGACATCTTTTTAGCCACCAACTCTGGTCAATGTGTCATTCTTATGCTTTTAGATTTGAATGCTGCATTCGACACAGTGGACCATGCCATACTGATCTCTCATTTGGAGCAGTGCGTTAGCATCAAGGGCACTGCCCTGGAATGGTTTGAGTCCTACCTGTCAGACAGAACTTTTAGTGTCAGCCTTGGTGATTCTGTGCTGTCCTCTTCTTTTCTCCCTCTACCTATTGCCACTCAGGTCCATACTGAGGAAACATGGCATCTCATTCCATTGCTACGCAGATGACAGTCAGATCTATGTGCCCCTCAAAAAGTCAGACTCATACTCCACCAAACCATTGATAAACTGTCTCAGTGACATCAAAGACTGGATGTCTTTAATGTATCTACATTTTAATGAGAAAAAACACTGAAGTGATGGTTTTTAGTGACCCCTCTGCATCCCCTACTGTTGATGTAGGTTATCTGGCCCAGTATGTTAAGCCTGCTATCAATGTCGACTCAGACCTTGAGTTTGACAAGCAGATCAATGCAGTTGTAAAGGCAAGTTGACAAAAATTAAGCCCATACTGACAAGGAAGTGTTTTGAGTCAGTCATCCATGCCTTTGTCACCACTCGGCTGGACTACTGCAACGCACTATATGTGGGGGTTAATGGGTCCTCCATTTCTCGTCTGCAGCTGGTACAAAATGCAGCTGCACGACTTTTAACTGGTACACGCAAGCATGAGCACATTACACCAATTTTAGCATCACTTCAATGGCTGTTAGTTCATTTTAAAATTATTAACGGCCTTACCCCACCCTACTTATCTGAGTTGCTACAGCCTTTTATTCCCACCTGTTCCCTCAAGTCAGCTTACCAGCTGCTCCTGACAGTGCCCAAAACCAGGCTCAAGCACAGAGATCGTGCATTCACTGTGGCAGCTCCCAAACTATGGAACGATCTGCCACTGCACATCAGGCAGGCATCCTCACTGCCTGTTTTTGAAAATCTTCTTAAAATCCAGCTGTTTTCCCTGGCTTTTAACACTGTGTAAGATGTGTTATTTACAATTATGCAAACTGTGAATTTCAACCTATTGTTTATTTTATAATGCTTCTTATTTTCTCTGTACAGCACTTTGGGACCTCAGTGGTTGTTTTAAAGTGCTTTATAAATAAAGTTAGATTGGACTGGATACTGGCAGGAGGTGATGATCCACAGGCGAGGGGCATTAGCTTGATGAGGTGGGTGTGGAGGACCAGCAGGAGTGGAAGACTGTGGACGGGTGATAGGATGGCAGATGGATGTAGTGGAGAGGTGGGGTGAGTGGACATCTCCACATCTGTCTGTCCTGGAAGAGGGATCCTCAGTTGGTCTTCCTGAGGTTTCTACCATTTTTTTTCCCTGTGAAAGGTTTTTGGGGGAGTTTTTCCTTATCTGCTGTGAGGGTCCAAAGGACAGAGGGATGTCGTATGCTGTAAAGCCCTCTGAGGCAAATTGTGATTTGTGATATTGGGCTTTATAAATAAAATTGAATTGAATTGAATTTAAATTTACTGGATTAACTGAGAGAGTGGCATGTATGGCAGGTCAGAAGTGCACACTGTGACAGTCTATATGCAAACTGTGAAAACAGAAGTGCATTTCAAAAACAGACTATGCATGTAACAGGCTGAAGTTGACACGGCATCTCAGAATATCAACAACCAAAACACTCAGGGTACATTGCATGTCATTTCTTGAAGTGGAAAGTCCATGTTATGTGTGCGATCCACTGCCTGGAGATTTAAAAGAAACTAGAAGCAGTTAGCAACTCAAAGAAGAAAAACAGCAGCTGAAAATGTCAACAGCTGCAGACCACCACTCAAAACCAACAAAACTGGTTGGTTTTTAGCGAGTCATTACTGCAATTCCAGCAACTTTTTTAGCCCCAAAAACGAGGTATTTTAAGCCAAAACGTGATCTTCTTTTAACCACAACCAATTGGTTTTTGTGCCTTAAGAAAACTGAAATTTAGGGCCCTATTTAGATGGTCTAAAGCAGATGGCAGAGGGTGCATAGTCCATGTCGCAAGTGTCATTGCTATTTAGATGCAGGCACAGTTGTCATTTTCACGCCCTGCGCCCTCGTCGTCTAACTAGCAAATGAATTTGCGCTTCTCTGGGTGTGTTGGTCTAAAAATGAGGAGTGGTCAGGCACAGTCATGACGCATTGCTAGTTAGATGACGCAAAAAGCAAATGCGCCAGTGACCAACAAAAACCTGGTCTAAAGTCAACGGCGCAGTATTTCACTGTTAAACAAGTTAGTAATATGCGTCTCTAGGCGGGTGCACAAATCCTGGTTTGGAGTTTTGACTTCAAAATCAGTTTCCAACTATACTGCCTTTATGCTGAAACCCTGAGAGCTGCTGTTAGTATGCAGCTGAAGGGCGATTTCCTTTTTGGCAGGACACACACACCACACTGACACGTTAGCATGCAACATGCATGAAACATACGTCATTTTCTCTGTCTCTAATCTATTTTCCTGCAGCTGATTCAGGAAACTTGTTCTGCTTCATGACTTCACCCTCAGTATGTGAACACACATCGCTGATCATTTTGTCAAACTTTCCTTCTGCCATGAAAACGGGTGACCACTGGAATCCAGTCTGACCACAGTTACTGCTCTCTGTGAAGAAACTAATCACAATTCAGCATCGACCAAATGTTCCCCCTTGTGTTCCTGAGATATGACACTGAATAGTGGCCAGAAAAGTGTTTTATGTAGATCATTTTGATGTCACGGTGAAGCTGACCTTTGACCTTTTGGATATAAAATGTCATCACTTCATCATTTTATTTTATTAGACATTTGTGTGAAGTTTTGTCACAATTAGCGTAAGAATTTTTGAGTCACGGCCAAAAACATGTTTTATGAGGTTGCAGTGACCTTAGACCTTTGACCACCAAATCCTAATAGTTTATTCTTCAGTCCAATTGGACGTTTGTGCCAAATTTCAAGAAAAAAATCCTCAAGGTGTTCTTGAGATATCATGTTCCCAAGAAGGGGACGAGCAAGGTCACAGTAACCTTGACCTTTGACCAACAGATTAAAATTAGTTCATTGCTGAGTTCAAGTGGACATTTGTGCCAAATTTGCAGAAATTCCCTCAAGGTGTTCTTCAGATATTGCTTTAATGTGAATGGGATGGAGGGATCTCTGAAAACATAATGCCTCCAGTTATGGCTATCACCGGCTTGGTGGCATACAAATTGTTAACAAATGTATTTTTGTTTCATCCCTGGTGTAAAAAGGCCTAAATGCAGCACATACTAGATCTACTTCAGTTCTTACCTTTCACAATAAAGCCTGAGACACTATGTAACTGCCTACCAGAGGGAACTTAAAAATCACTCAAGGTCACTTGGAACAAGTCTATTTTAATGTCTATTTCAATGTCTTTTTGCATTGCAGGCGAGTATTTTGTATTTTCATGTTGGTCATACTCCCCAGTGTGTACAGGCCTTAACAGTTACATTAACATTTGTATAGGCACATTCTGTACTATATATACAGCTACTGGTCATCACTATTTTGATGTGAAACCAGGTCCAGATTTAAATTTCTGACCTAAAAATACAGAAAAATATTAAAAATGTTGAGATGAGAACAAAAATTAAAATATGAACAAAACTTGCAGTTTGAGCCCTGATTTCTGGTTAGCACCTAATACAGATCTACCTGCTCAGACCCTGTTCCTTCAAATTGTTTCTGAATAAATCTTCAAACCACCGATCAACTATGATGTCTCCAGATGTTTCTGCTGGGAGGTCTGCTCTGCTAAACAATCAAATGATTAACAGACACCACGGGGTGTCCTGGTGCTAATAAAGACTTCCTCCTGAATAAATACAGTCTTCAGGTTGATGCTTTTTGATGGTTTTACAGATGTTTGCAGTTTGCAGCTGTAAAAAAGAATTTAGAACACTTAGCAGGCACCTCATAGATTCAGATCCTTGTTTTATTTCCCCTTCATTTCTAATCAATCCAGATTTTTAAATTCATTAATGTCAGTCATCTGGTCCTTTAAAGTTCCCACAGTCTTTTGGAAGCCAGAGGAGCGTAGCGAGACAATTACCAGCAGGACTCCTGACCCTAACAGGTCAGAAGGTCAAACTAACTGTTGGTGTAACATTACAGTCACCCCAGGCTCCAGTTTACCTCTGTGACATGCGCTGATGCCTCGACACATTGGACAGAGCTGCATTTTGCAACGCTGAACCCCTCCCAAGGACAGATGGAGAAGTTCTTCATTATAACATTTTACATAAGAAATGCAGACTTTCTTAAATTAAAATTTAAGTTTTTAAATTAAAAAAAGTGGATAAGTATAAAAAACTAAACATTGCCTTTTACCTCAAACAAGATAATATTAAAGTCCTAATGTCCTCAAACAAGACATTGGTAAAGCACAAACATTCTCAAACAAGACAAAAATGAAGTTCCAATGTCCTCAAAGAGATGATAATAAAGTCCAAAGATGACAGTAAAGTTCCCTTGTCCTCAGACAAGATGATAGTAAAGTCCCAAAATCCTGAAACATGTAATAATAATAAAGCCCCAGTGTCTTTAAATGAGACAATTGAAAAGTCAAAATGTCCTCAAACAAGTACTCCCTGATAAACAGCATCATAGCTTATTATTATCACTAAGATTAGTCAAATCTGTTTGTCAAATCAAACTACAAATGTTTTGGAATATAAACAAATTTTAACGTGTTATAATGTGCGGACAACGACTGTGTGCTGTGTCTTTATTTACATCAGCTGCCATTCATACACTGATCACAACTGACTCCACTTTACGGCAATGACATCACGCTGTCATGACTATTATGGCCTACAGCCGTATCGTACTGTAACATTTGATCAGGGTTTGCACCCTCTCCACTTTTGATTCAGAATCAGCTGCAGACTGATTTGGCAGAGATGGCACTTGTTTTTCCATGGATTGGTGTATTGTGCTTTTGCTACCACTAGGTGGCACAAAAGCATCCATGAATGAGGACAACAGGTCTAAGTTAAGAAGAATGAAGTATAAAGTGCAGCAACCCCAAAGTGTAATGTCCCCATGTGAGGACGCAGGGTTGCAGGAGCAGTGGTTTAGTGGTAGTTGATGAGGTAAGTGTACTACTTGGTAGATGGGTAGGTTATTGAGAAGGAAGTGGGTACACTCTCATACATTCCCATGGCTTTTTGGCTGATAGGTGGGTATACTGTAAATAGCCAGAAAAAGAGGTGGGTATGCCCCATATACCAGCTTATACCCTCCACTAAAGGCTAAATCTTATTTATTTTAAATATAGGTGTCTAGTTCTGAAAAAGCCCCAACAATGCTTGGGCCAACTACACCAAATTACATCTGAAGAGTAAGGAACACACCAGATCTAAACCGACTGATGTGACATTTTCAGGTATATTTATTTGCCAATTAATAAACTGTGGCTCAGCAGCTGGTTAGCATTTTAGCCTGCACACTGAAGTTAGCTGTGCACCTTTGAATGTTTGTGTGGTGGCTCTTTCAAATAGCTAAGGTGCAGGACGTGATGCGTGTTCGTGTTTGTTAGTTAGATAAGAGGGAAAAATACATACAACATAGGGTGAAAATGAAGCCGTTTACACAGACGGAGAATAAACAATTTTCTCAACCCAGATAGCACACATACATCTGGCCGACGTCAGCCCGATGTATCAAGTTTAGATCGTTAAGAAGTAGCAGGGAGAGAGTTTGCTCATTGCCAATACGTTTAATCGAAAATGACCACCATGCGACGTTCAAACGATCAATAAAATAAGCTGCACTCAGTGGGTGCGCCTTCTATATTAATATTCATATGCTTTGTTAACTATGACCTTTATTCATTTAGGTAGGACCTTACAAACTACAAATATTTCACCATTCAATGTGAGAAATCAATGCTAACATTCAAAACTAGCTGACTGTTACCCTATTTCGTGTGTAAGTGCGCACAATGAAGAGACAAAAGTCTCAATTTCAAAAACTTTATTTTCAAATTTCCACAAACAATATCTGATGGCCAGTCTGCTTCTCCTGGCAGCCTGCAAGAGACAGAAAAGACAATGAGCACATAACTTCAAGAAACAAATCCCAACTTCACCACTGCATTTTTTTTTAGCATTTTAGCTGTCTTATAGCCAGATTGAAAGCTTCGGGTCTGTCACTGCTTAATTAAGTGTTGAAACTGTTAAATAGCGGAATCATTAACTGTTAACAGCAGCTCAACCATCAGTCCTTCATCTCGGAAAAACAGTGATTTCAAAACTGCGCTGTTACCTGTAGCCACCGGGTCAGTTTGCTTTGCAGAGGAGAAAACCTCGACTGATTAATTGCCCAAAAAATCACATTAATAACATTCCGAAGGCATCCTTTAACTTCACTATTATGGCCCTATTTAGACGACAACGGTTTCTCTAAAAACGGAAAAGTCTGTCCTTTGCATTTTAGAAAACTTTAGTGTTTATATGACGACGTTATTGAAACAATCTCCGTTCACACAGAGCCGCAACATCGAGTAAGTAAAGCTGCAGTACCGGAGGCTGCAGTTTCAGGACTGCAATTTTAGGACTGTTTAATTTTCCAAGCAGAGGCTGCAACCTGAAGTTTATTTTTATTTTTTTGCTAAACTAGGGAAAATAAAATGAAAACACCACAGTCTGTTGGTTAACATGAGCTAAGCAATATGCAATATGCGAGCTCAGTTCCAAACAAAGACTGCGGAGATGAAATTTCACCTTCCATGGTGACTTCTGTATGTGGGCAGGTATGGGCCGACCCAAAGCCGACGTAACAGAGACGTTTGATAAGCTGGGACAAAAGAGTATTAAATTTAAAGATATCCGCCCATGCGGCCGACGCTTGTCAGACGTTAAATTAAGGGGGCAATGTGTCGTCCTTAGGCTGACATCAGCCAGATGTATGTGTGCTATCTGGGAAGATTAGTGTAAAAATATAGTGTCTTTGGTCTCTCAAAATGACAGACTTTGATACTGGAGACAGCAGTCTGCATTGCAAGTTTGTGTCCTACCTCAGCCTGGTATGCCTGAAGTATAATGAAGTTGCCATGTGCAGATGTTGTTAAAAAATACTTTAAAAAGCATTGACGTGGAATATAATTTTGCAAAATCAATATCCTTCTTTGGTGATAAAGTTGCCAACCTGCAGCGAATGGTATGCTTTGATCATAAATTGGATCTTTTCTGAACAACCTCGTGGCGCTACAGGCAATCCAACATGTGTGATGTTATAAATGAAGAATACTGTAGAGGCTGTCTCAGGTTGTGCAGCATGACAAATGTCCTCCATTTTTTCTCATCAGTCAGGCGGATGTAACAAATGTTTCCCAGCAAAGGTGATTAATTAAAAACCCTGCAGGAAGCTGAACTCTCCTGCTTGAGTTGTGATTAATTAAGAAGAGCAGCAGATGAAAGTTGCACCCTGAGGCTTCCTCTGGATCATCTGTGATAAAACTCTGTGTGGACCAGAGGAACCATGTCTCTCAAATTTAACCCTTCACACTAAACAGGAAACACTATTTTATTGGCAGAAAGCACATCATTGCCTGAGGTCTCTATACTTAATTCACATATAGAATTCAGTGTTCTGATGCAGGATGATACTTTCTAAAGAGAAGATGAAATTCAAATGATCTAAATTTATTCATATTTTATTACCACCAACAACATGCTGTCTGCCTATGACATGTGAGCTCCAGCACAAATTTTACAATGTCTCTGATTCCCTGGGGTGTAGCTTCTGCACTCTCTTCTGACTAGTGATGGCAGTGCGACACTGAAGCTTCGATACGTGCTTCAAACCCTGGACTACAAACCACTGCTTCAAAGCTTGCTTTGGTGCGGAAAAAATCACGTGACATATGACGTCCTAAGCAGCAACTGCTTCCTTGCCTGAATGAATCACCTGACTGGTTCGCCCCCTGCCATAGTTACAAAAGCACACCCAACCTATGCCATATTTTCCCAGCACTCTCTCCTCAATAACACAATACACACATTCATCAGTCTTTATTTGTAAATAGAACATATACAGTCTGGTGTGTCTGCGCATCAATTTTCAAAGCAGACATTTAAATCCAAGGGTGATCAAAGCAAAGATGCTTCAGAACCCAAGTAAAGTAGTTTCCCCAACACTGCTCATTGAAGTGTGTGTGTGTGTGTGTGTGTGTGTGTGTGTGTGTGTGTGTGTGTGTGTGTGTGTGTGTGTGTGTGTGTGTGTGTGTGTGTGTGTGTGTAATTAAACGCCGCCTGTCCACCAACTAGCCTGCCTAATTTGACTGCAGCCTTGCACTTCGCCAGGAGAGGTCACTGTAACTAAGCTTCAAGTAATGAACCCTTTTTCGAAACAATTGGCTCAAGTGGTTCAGTGCTTCACAAAAGCTTAATTTTTCCATCACTACTTCTGACTACAGTGAAACACTGGGACTCCTGTTTCTGAAACTTCAACACTCTCTCATTCCCTTCAGTTAAAGCACTCATCAGCACTTTCTCGTTACCAACTTTGTAGCACAGCAACTCGTTCCCTATGGAGTAACAACAGCACTTCCTTGTTCCCTTGGTTGTAACACCGTCACTCTCTTGTTCCCACCACTGTAACATCAGCATTCTCTTTTGCCCTACTTTGTAATGATGACACTCTCTCTTCACATACACTGTAACATTGGAATTCTCTTGTCCACCATCGTCCCCTTTGTTGTAACATCGGCACTCTCTCGTCCCCTACGTTGTAATATCGGCACCCTCTCCACCCCTACATTGTAACATAGGCACTCTCTCATCCCCCATTGTCCCTTATGTTGTACCATCGGCACTCTCTTGTCCCAAACGTTGTAAAAAATGGCACTCTCTCTTCCCATACATTGTAACATCGGCATTCTCTTGTCCCCCATTGTCCCCTATGTTGTAACATTGACACTCTCTCATCCCCTACATTATAACATCAGCACCCTCTACTCCCCACATTGTAACATCAGCACCCTCTCCTCCCCTATGACATTGGCCCTCCCTCATCCCCCGTCGTCCCCTACATGATCAAATTAATACTCTCCTGTCCCCTATGTTGTAACATGGGCACTTTCTCGTCCTCTAAGTTGTAACATCGGAACTTTATTGTCCCCTATGCTGTAACATTGGCACTCTCCCATCCCCTGTGTGGTAACATCAGCACTATTTCGTCCCCCACGTTGTAACATTGGCATTGTTTTGTCCTGTACATTGACATATCGGCATTGTCTCATCCCCTATGTTGTAATATTGACCCTCTAGCTGAACAGAGAAGGAGCATGTCTGAGTTTTTTTCCCCCCAAAGACTATTTTCCTGATCAGTGTTTTATCTTTTTGGATTCCCAAAATGGACGGAAAATTTGTTTTTCATGTGTTCCTGCTCAGCTTTCTTCACTTAAAAGCATAAAAACACTCTGGCTTTGCTGTGAAACTCCACATACTTAGGTCGGGTTGATATCAGAGCTGAACATCACTGTCAAAGAAAGTCCACAAAACAGAAAATGAAGTACTGAAATGTGTGTGTGTGTGTGTGTGTGTGTGTGTGTGTGTGTGTGTGTGTGTGTGTGTGTGTGTGTGTGTGTGTGTGTGTGTGTGTGTGACCTACATAATGTAGTATCTGACGCTCTTATTGGCTGTCTTCGCATTCCAAACTGATGGATGTATGAAGGAAAGTGACCTCTTCCATCTGATAACACCACCTGCAGACACATAACACTGCTGCTCACTGCACGCGTTCAGACTGAACCTTCTCATTTGTTTTTTCAAAGTCCTAATGTGCTTCGTATGTACAGAACTGAGGTTTTCTACGGAAGCGCATTGCATTCACTGGATCAAAAAAAATTAGACACCACATCTCGTAATTACAAGATCCTGATCTTGTAATTATGAGAAAAGACTGATCTCGTAAGTACGAGATAAGATAAAGAAAAGTTCTTGTTGCCTGTAAATCCTCGATAATCAGTGGGCAATGATGGCGCTATCACAGTGAATCTGCTATTACTACCTTCTCGATTTGAGACAATGAGAAATACTGATGTTTCTTAAAAATGAGGATGGTATTAATATTAGTACGTCAACACTGCGCAGGCATCTCAAGTCACTGGGATTGTTCAGGCGGAAAGCCCAGTCTGACGTGTTGGATGTCGCTGTCTTTCTGCAGGAGCAGTTGAACCAAAACGGGATGCTTCATGGATACAAATTCATGCATTTGAAATGCATCCAAGCTGGTTTGGTAGTGACTCTGTGGAACTGTGCAGCACCTGCTAAAAATCCTAGATCGTCAAGGAGTACAGCTGAGGCAACGGAACCATCCAGAAACCAAGTTGTTAATTTACCCCTAGACAAATATGAATTTTTCTCCTCGTAAGATAAGATAAGATAAGATAAGATACAATAAAACTTTATTAATCCCACATTTTGGAAATTCACATGTTAACAGATTAACAAATATAAAATGTGTATACAGTATATGTATATATACATAAATATGTACATTATATACTTTTATATATACATATATACATATATATATATATATATATATATATATATATAGATATATATATATATATATATATATAAATATATATATATGAATATAAATAAAAAAAGCCTTAGTAAAAGTAAGGCACTAAATTGAATTACTGTACACACACACAAGACTCTTACAGTATACACGTACATGTATATGTATATACACAGTATAATAACGATATGGGATATAGTCAAGATGGCGCCGCCTGAGTGGCAGCTGGTTAGAGTAGCTCTGACCCCCCTTCATGGATGTGCAGTACGGTAGCTAAGTTTTTTTTCTATCCAGTGAATGCAATGCGCTTCCGTAGTTGTGATGGTGCTCAAAGGAGTTCTGCCTACAAACCTTCAATTTGTTAAAATAATTAAAGAAAGCTGAAGTTTAGCTGTGAATACCTTTTCAGTTGTGCTTTAAACATCCTGAAAGAAAGGTCACACTTTTTAGAAATTCAGTTCACTCTCTTCTGCCACGGCGAATTGAGTAAACTCTCATTACGCCTTCGCGCAGCGCATTTAAGGGCGAGGAGAGGGGCTCATTTGATTGGTGTGATGTGTGTAAAACCCACTCCACGCCTTCTCTCCTCCCTCTTTCCGACTTGCGCTGGTAGGAGGGACGGAGGTGGGAAAGAGGAGTAATTGCACCAGGGTGCACGGTGTGCCAAACGTACAAAATCCACCTGGCCACACCCAGTTAGCGAAGCGCAGGTGTGCTGCGCCTCCACTGCGCCCGGTCTGCGAAACTAGAGCTGAAATGAGGGAAACTCTGGGTTTTCAGTTCCAGAAAGAGGGTCCATGTTATTGGTCCGACATCCCATTAGTCCGACGTCCCGTTGTTCCAATATGTGATTATACTAGGCTATACTGTATTTGTGTACCATAACAAAAGTAGGCTACTGGTCGAGATACAAGTGTCATAGAGAGGAGAGAATGAAACACCATAACCTCCTGTTATTAACTTTGGGGTCCAGGTTGTGTGGGGAGCTCTCTGTGGAGCTCAATGGCTCCTGGCGGTCGTATTTCTGCCTTGATGGTGCGCCGCGACTGGCTCTGGGTCAGCTGGAAAAGGCTTGAGGCGAAGCAGGCTCACGGCTTATGTGTTGCCACTTTATTTTTCATTTTAACTCACACCATGATCTTTTCCTAACCCTAACCAAGTGGTTTTTGTGCCTAAACCTAACCAGACCTTAACCACAGGGCATCATGATGATTTTGGAACAACGGGACTTCGGAACAATGGGTTTAATATGGTCGGACCAATGGGCTGTCGGACCAATAGGCAGTTCCCCCAGAAAGAGAGGTAAGTCAAACTCATGGCAACTTACTCTGTGAACCTAACCTGTTCGCAGGCAGGTTTTCTAAAAGAAAAAGTTCTCTTTGTCTCCTCCCATACTGCAGAGCGTTAAGCAAACTGAGGAAATTTTGAATAATTCCCTTTTAAACACGTGATTTTATCGTATTTTCACGAAGAATTTTGTCAAAGAATGAGCACTGGTCTTCTATTGGGCTGCCCAAATTGTTGGTTAAAACCCGAAAGTCCCCCAATTGGTCCCCTTGAAAGCGACTCTGCAAACACAGAGTGAAACAATGCATTAATCACGAGACATATAGTGATGTTGCACATCAAATTAAACAGCAGAAGATGGGCTACAAGGTTGTATAAACCCTTTTTACATGCCCCAAACACAGCTCAAACAACAACTAAATAAACTACAACAAATCAAACACCATACAGCATTGATGTGCCAACTCACTCGGCAAAACACGCCATTCATCTCAAATGAAAGCAGAGACTCTGCTGTTTCCACACATATCCGCCAAAGCACTCTACACCAAAGCTTCAGAAAGATAGAGGCCAAAGAACAACAACAAAAATTGTTTCGCCGAGCCATAGTTCTAATATTTCTCTTACTGTTGTTGTTTTGCCATGAAACGGTAATTCTGCCGGTAAACATTCCTGGTAGACAGACATGTTGGCCCAATTCCAAACTACTCCCTACCCACTACCACTTCACCACTGAGTGTCACACCAAATCAAGTTACACTCATAGCTGCGGAGGGCACTCCTGATTAAGGGGAAGTGTATGAAAGAGAAGCCAAACCATGGGACGGCCTGGCTACTCTACCGGAAGAAGGAAGCAGATGTAACCATGGATACAGACAGAAGCAAAATACAGCAACAGGCTATTAAAAAAACATTTAAATATTAATGAAAATTAGTTAAATTAAAAATAAACTTGGATAAGTCAGATAAGAGATACAGTGCAGTGTAATCAAAGTAATTAACTTGTTCATATTTTCTAGACACAGTTTACACGTTTACAGATTAATTCACCTGGGCAATCTTACCTCCATCCCTGCTTTGCAGCATTCCTCTTTTTAGTGAAGAGACTCTCATTTTTAATCCGTAGATCAATTAACTGCTTTGTTTTTTCTTCTGTCCCTGTGAACACAGAATTATACATATATATATATTTTTTTTTTAAATCATGAGAATGGGATGAGGAATTTTTTACACTGGACAAAGTCCTGTATGTATCTTCTCACATACAGCCCTGCTTCACGCAGGAACTGTAAGGCTGCTCTTGTAATCATCTGATGATTCTAACCCTGTCCGAAAATAGATTTAACAGAAAATGTCTCAAAACCCAGCTCTGACAACCCTTTATACAAAGACCTCCTCTCTGTTCTATACATCTGACATTCCAGAAAAACATGTTGAATTGTTTCTGAACTCCCACATTCACATAATCCATCAGGATGCTTCCCCATACTGTGCAGATAGCTAATGATTTAGTCCACAATGCCCAAGCCTCAGTCTGCAGATTTTAACAGAATCACTTCGAGTTCCAAAACTATAACTGGCTTTTCTAACCACGGGCTGGAAAGAAAAATAATACCTTCCTCTAGTCTCCTTTTCCCACAGGCCCTGCCATTCTTTTTCAACACCCTCTTTGATTCTTTCTCTCAGTTCCACTCTTCCCGGAGATATATTTAAATCTATTACTTCTTTCTGCAGGGTTGCCTTTGCTATAGAATCTGCAATTTCATTTCCCTCAACTCCAGCATGTCCAAGAACCCAACAAAACTTGACTTCACTCCCAGTCTTTCCAACTCGAAACAGAACAGACAATATTTCTTTAACAAGATCAGGCCGAGCTTTCGATTCACCTCCTCTTAAAGCCATCAGAGCAGCTGCTGAGTCCGAACAAATGAGAACTGATTTTGGTTTTATATCCTCAGTCCACCACAGAGCCCAAAGAATCGCCAATAATTCTGTAGTGAAAACAGAACTTCCATCTGTGATATGCTGATCAAACTTGAGTCCCAGCTGAGCTACATACACCCCAAATCCTGCTTTCCCACTCTCTGGATCCTTATAACCATCTGTGAAGATTTTCAAGTAATATTCCATAATGCTGTTAAGATATTGATCTATTTGTGGAGCTATCACTTGCAAAAAAGTGAAATCAACATCCGGCTCCCTGCGCAGGTGCCCTTGCACTGGGAGGTTTAAGATGGTTGTTACTGCAAATGTGCCTAATATGAGTGGCCGTCGGAAACCAAGAAATTGCCTGGTTTGCCTGTCCTGTCTGGGCGCCCCTATTAGGTTACCTAATAGGTGTGAATCACTGAAAATACGTTCGGGGCTAGTCAAAACATCTGGGGCTGAACACGAAAACTTTATTTGCAGTATAAAAACAATCTGATGATTTTAAAACCCTTTGGGCCCTAGGCCTTTTTTGGGGTATTTTACTGCCTTTACTTTTAAACTCATATCACAGTCATTATAAAGGCTACATACACATGCTATATCTTGTTTGTTTGTTTTTTCAGGACAATCTGGGCTACCTAGATTTGCCATCATTCCATGTCCTTCCAAGTCCCTGTATTTTATATTATTTTTTATATCAATGAAAAAAAACAAATCTGTGTTAGGGGGATGTCCCTCTCAATGTATATGGTGACTACTGCCCTGTCAGCATGCATAATTAGGCTACAGTTGTCTGGGTGCGCAAAAGTGAAGTGCGCTTGTCTTGTCATACAAAGTTTGATGGAGTGTCAACAGGACAATATGGAGATATTTGAATCTTGAAAGCTGGACTGCAAATGTGGATAGACAGGGAGAAACACACGCGAGCCTAAGACGTGGTAAGATACGATATTCCTCACTATATGAAGTGACTGATAACAAGATCTGTATAATGGGTTGTAAAGAAATTCGTCAGGTTTTTATTTTGTAGACAATTGATCTGTATTTATAGCGTGATGGGATGACAGCACAATGATGTGTGTGGTATCACTGGAAAGCTCTAGTCCTGCGCTTTCATGTGATATGTGTGGCATATCTGTGTGAGCCTGCGTTCGCAAGTAATCCATCCAAAAGTAATGTGTGTGCAGAGATGTATGAAAGCTCTGTTATTCATTAGGGATGCACCGAAATGAAAATTTGGGGCCAAAGCTGAAGCCGAATAATATTAAACGCTTGGCCGAGTACCAAATACTAATTAGTTTTTGCAGATGAACCCCCTCCAGATTAGTGTTGTCACGGTACCAAAATTGGGACCTACTGTACGATACCAATAAAAATATCACAGTTCTGAGTAGTATCAGGATACCACAGTGAAAATCAGTGGCGTCCCTAGGCTAAAACATTCCCGGATGTTTTTTAATTAGCCCAGAATATGAATATTAATTTTCAAAAAAAAAAAAAAAAAAAAAAAAATTATTTTTTTTTAAGATCACATCCTCAAACTACGGTTATCTTATGTTGATACTTCGATAAAACAGTGTTTTTGGACAGGTTTTAGTAACAATTAATTATTATTAAATTACACTACTTTGGCTTTGGCACACAAGTGGTTAACACCTCCAGGTCACGTGATGTCATTCACCCAAAACAGCAGCGTCAGGCAGCAGGCACACTTGACAACAGGCAGGCTTGACAACAGCAAGCTGTTCAGCTGTCTTTGGGATGTCACAAAAAAAGATTTCCATGTTTTTCCCCCCAAAGGTGGTCAGCAATCAAAGAGGTAATGGGAATAGAAATTATGTAAAAATATATAATTTGTAAAGAGTGTTGCAGCTGGAACTACTAGAGGGAAGTAGCTAACATTAGCTAGCTAGCAGCTAGTTGATATTACATGGGAAAAAACGATCTGTTATTATTAGCATCTGTCTGTAAGGTGTAGAGTAAGAGTTAATGCAGAGACCTAACTGTACATGATGACTGAAGAAAGAAAAAGAAAAACAAGATGTAAAGTCAAGTGTAGAGTGCAAGTTAAGACAGATATACTGTACAAGACAAATGTTTGAAGTTAAACTAAAGACAAATGAACAAGGAAAAAAGATGTAAAGAGTACATTAATAAAAGTTAAGTACAAGAAGCAAAGACAATAGGTAGAGTTAAGAACAGTTAAAGCAGAGACCTAACCTGAGACCTGTAAGAGATACAAATATTATGTTAAAGAGTATGTTATGTTAAAGAATGTTAAAGAATAAATACACATGAGTATGTAAAGAGCATTAAATGTACAAAGTAAAACAATGTAAATACTGAACATGACAAGATGTTTACTGTTGCTAAATGGTTGCTGTTGGTATGTTCAACATGATGAATGGGGCATTTTTGTGCCTGGGCTATTGAGGGAAGTTTGTGAAAATTGCTAGCCTATTTGGTATTAACTGGTAACCATGAAATGCCTTAATTCAATTCAGTCCAGAAGAGCAGGTACCTGTAGGGTATGTGGAGAATGTTTCTATGTCTAAAAATTTCGGCGCACGCTCTGCGCGCGCATCTGCTTAACTCTTCTGGGCTAAGCCCCGGATGTGTCAAAATCCTAGAGACGCCCCTGGTGAAAATGAGGCAGATGTGCCTTTTGTCATTTATAAAAAGATAAATCACTTTTCTATAACACATCAATGATACTTCAATGGAATAAATTACTTATTGACTTATTCATACTTCAAAAACAGCATCAATAAGTGATTAATATAGGGGGGATCAACCAGCCACCCTGCTCCCCTGACAAGTAAAGAACACTCCCTTCATAAGTAAAGAACAGTCCCTAAAGTGCATTGAGGTTTGTGGACCGTTTCCTGCCACAGTGACAGAAATGTGAACGGCTCGTTTCTCCTCTGACACGCCACATACCTGTGTTCAGCTGGCTCGGCTGTTCAGGTACTACTGGGCAGTCATGACGCCAAGAAGAGGATATTATTGGAGCCGACTTCTCCGTCGCGGTAAGCTAATGGCCGCTGTATTTGACAGGAATACATTACTGTCTGTGTCTGTGACCCCCATTCAACCCACATCTGGCGGGATTCGCCTATCGTTTCTGCTGGTGGTTGAAATCTGTACTCACACAGCGTGCTGAATGATTTAAGCCTATTTTGCTCGCAAATGTGAGTGCAGTGACGGACCGATCGCCACACTGCCGACATTTTACTCTGTCCGTCATGGCATGCTGTTTGATTGGTTATCAAAAAATGCTGCTATTATTCGGCCTTGCTTTTAACTTATTCCACTGAATAAAGAATGTGTGTTTTTTTGCAATATTCGGCCAAATATATTCGGTTACCGAATATTCGGTGCATCCCTATTATTCGTGAACTTTATCGTTGTTTTTTGCTGTGAAAACTGTGGTCTTGTCTGGAAAGCTAAGGTTCCACTGTTTCACGTGATATGTGTGGCTTCTCGCTATGACGCACAGTCGCGGAGAAAATCCATAGAGAAGAACAGGTGTGAATTTGGACGCACTATGCGTCTGCTAATTTACCCCACTCCTCTTTCTTTTTTTTTTCTTTTTTTCAACAGGAAAACGACAGCTTAATGACTGAGCAGCTGAGCCAATCACATTTCAATAGAAACAAGGATAAGATCAAATTGGGAGGGGCCGCTCGTATCTCCCCTTAATATGCAAAATATTAGATTGACCCAGTCTGGCATTCCACTCTGTGCAACCTGTGGCTGTGAGGGCAGGCTGTTGCGGTCAACCGCGGCTGCGTTTTATGGGGTAAAAAAAAAAATGTTCCGACCACCAGCTGGTTCAGCCTGGAACAGACCGGCCGTTCAGGAATACTCCCAAATCTCCCTATGGCCAGCTCGCCCCTGGTGACGCCATTGGACTCAATCATTTACCTCAACAACATTCTCCGGCCACACATATCAAATCTGACCCACCGCAGACATGTGCTCTCATCAGAGCAAATGTGCATCGCGCTACTTTTTTTTTGCCAAAGGTAGCTTTTTATATGATATTGGTGATGTTTTGCGGGCCTCTGCCTTCTTTCTGTTGGCTGAGTAGAACTCAAATGTTACTAAGCACGATATTAGGCAAGACGACATAAAAGTTGAAACAGTAGGCTATTTTTGGGGGGGGGGGTTAAATTACTAGTGGCCTATAGTACATAATGAAATAGCTACTGAATGACAGGTTATTTAAGCTACTTTGATAAATCAAATATGAATATAACTAAAGAAAGGTACAGTTATGGCCAAGTAAAATATGCCTTACCTGTTTGAATTATGTTTTTATATTTCATTTTAAGCTGCTTCCAAATGCGTTTTTCCCCTGTGAGATTGCACCTAAATGAAAATCAGTTTTTATCTAAAACCACCACCACTTTTGCACCTGCATGCTATATTTTTAATTAAGGCTAAGTGTGGTTAAATGTTACATTAATGGTGTGTTGCCCAGCAAAACGTTCACATGTAACATTTGCTACTACTGACTAGCAATGTTTGCTGACTGGATGCCCATTAACATTATTACTCCTATTGTGTGTATTTATTGTTATTATTTTGTAGATTTCAAGCACTTTTCTTTTTTGAAGTGTATTTTTATTTATGTATTTGTATTATATAATACAGACAAGACAAACATTGAAAAAGTCAATTACTGTTAATGTGTTAATGTTACATGTTGTGCATTGCAGTTCACATAAAAGTCCAAAAATAAGCCCAAAGTCCTTTTTTGGTATGTTTGGTACTCACTATAGGGGGCTGGTTTACTCCAGAAGCATACTGTTTTATCTGTATGTTGAGGAGCTGCTGTATCAAAATGAGTTGTCTTCCCCCAGAAATTAGGGTTACGATATGTTTCTTTTATGATTCCAATCCATTGCTCTTTTGCTGTGGCTCAGCATTTAAATAACCTTTATCAGATTTGATGGTTTAGTCACGGACTTTCCCAAAAAGTGGAAATGAAATTGCGTTAAAATGTACAAACCAGCGAAATTTATCTTGCCTGGCCGGGCAGCTCTCTGGGTGCTCAGCACCCCTAAACCTCTGATCCTAGAATCGCCCCTGAATTCATTCATTGAATCGCGTGTTCAATGTGTGTGTGTGTGTGTGTGTGTGTGTGTGTGTGTGTGTTAATATGTCAGAAAGGAGGAGTATCAATAAAAAAAGTTTCCAGTTTCCACTAATTATTTCGGTGTTTATTTTATTCTGAAGTTTGTTTTTTTATTAAAATGTGTAATATAGCCAACAATATTATAGATCAAATGTTAATCTAACTTTTTATTGTAGAATGTATTTAGCAAAGCCACTTACAACTGGAGACACGGCGCAGCAGCAGCGCAGCAGCAGCAAATAATAAATAAATAAATAAATAAATAAAAAAAGGCATTATAAAAAGCCTACAAATAGTGTTAATTAATTGACATGAGGATAGGCTCCGGCCCCCTGCGACCCTCACGAGGATGAAGCGGTTAGAAGATGAATGAATGAATGAATGAATAATTGACATGAGACATTGAAGAGGTTTTCAGTCCTATTCTAAAGTCTGTAATATTTTTTTTATTTTATCATAACTTCTCGGAAATTACTCCAAAATGCATTTTTTTGTGTGCTTCTGAGCACACGGGCAGCATAAACAATGAAGTTACAACGGTCTGGCAGAGCGTTGCTCGGATAATCCTGGCGGTCCTAGTGATAGAGTGTTCCTTTGTGAGACAGTCAGGTTTCTTTGCTGTAGCTCATTTAAGTAAAACCCTCATTTAAATAGGGTGTCTCCAACACGTTCGCACCTCTTGTCATTTACGCAATTACTCTTAGTAAATCACCCGCAAACCACGGTTTAGCCCCACACGCAAAATTCTAGATTGCGTATGCAAATTAGTACACGCAAATTGGGATCTTAGTAGATCCGGCCCTCAGAGTTTTCATTAAACCCACTTTCTGGAATACCCCTCAGGGCTGTAGGCCAGATAGCCCTGAAGTTTAATGAAAAAGATGATGGTTTGAGTTAAAGTAAAACATTTCTTCCAGAAAGGCCTTTCTAACAAAGAGATGCTAACTTATCCCATTTGCTGTTTTATGTGTGTTAGTGGAGTCAATTTAAAGTAAACCTACTGCACTTAACTGGTTACAGTTACACATTTTACGTGTTGTTTTTATCTTTAATGGCCAAAAGTAAAAAAGAACTTTTGTTTGTTCGAATTTTGTGTTGTCATGAGCAGGAGCGTCTCTAGGATTTTGACACATCCAGGGCTTAGCCCAGAAGAGTTAAGCAGATGCGCGCGCAGAGTGCGCGCCGAAATTTTTAGACATAGAAACTGTCATGGTTTTGTTGTGACCAATATTATTGTTTTGTTGTTTGCTACCTGCGGTTGCTTCTCCCCCCCCTCTCTGCTCTCCTCTCACTCTCCCTCTGCAGAGCTGGATCATGGCAGGGGGGCGGGGCTGAACTCGCTGGCTGAGCCTCATTCACCGCACCTGAGCCTCATCAGGCTGATTAACATGTAGCTTTTTAAGCCGGCTTTTTCCCCTGGTTCGTTGCCAGAAGATCCATTGTCTTGCACTGTGTCTCGCCACGCTTCTGCCCTTTTCGCCTGCCACGCGTTTAGTCTCGAGTTTTTGCCTGTGATCCTGTTGTTCTCCCGACACGAGAAACTCCCTGTTTAAGGTGATTTTCTGTTGATACTTTGTTTTTTTCCCCTGGTTGTTTTTTTCCCGTAACGGTGATTTTGTGTTTTTTCTAGTTATTAAATTTTTGAGCTTTAACTTTTGTTTTGTTTTTGTTCCCATCCAGCCTCCAGAGCCTTTTTCCCATTGTGGTGATTTTCTGTTTTCTTTGTGTTGAAACTTTTGTGCTTGAATAAACTTGTGCTCTTGTTCTCTGCACTCTGGGTCCTGGCCTCGCTTTTTGCCTCGCGGCACCTATCAAGAAACATTCTCCACATACCCTACAGGTACCTGCTCTTCTGGACTGAATTGAATTAAGGCATTTCATGGTTACCAGTTAATACCAAATAGGCTGGCAATTTTCACAAACTTCCCTCAATAGCCCAGGCACAAAAATGCCCCATTCATCATGTTGAACATACCAACAGCAACCATTTAGCAACAGTAAACATCTTGTCATGTTCAGTATTTACATTGTTTTACTTTGTACATTTAATGCTCTTTACATACTCATGTGTAATTATTCTTTAACATTCTTTAACATAACATACTCTTGAACATAATATTTGTATCTCTTCCAGGTCTCAGGTTAGGTCTCTGCTTTAACTGTTCTTAACTCTACCTATTGTCTTTGCTTCTTGTACTTAACTTTTATTAATGTACTCTTTACATCTTTTTTCCTTGTTCATTTGTCTTTAGTTTAACTTCAAACATTTGTCTTGTGCAGTATATCTGTCTTAACTTGCACTCTACACTTGACTTTACATCTTGTTTTTCTTTTTCTTTCTTCAGTCATCATGTACAGTTAGGTCTCTGCATTAACTCTTACTCTACACCTTACAGACAGATGCTAATAATAACAGATCGTTTTTTCCCATGTAATATCAACTAGCTGCTAGCTAGCTAATGTTAGCTACTTCCCTCTAGTAGTTCCAGCTGCAACACTCTTTTCGAAATTATATATTTTTACATAATTTCTATTCCCATTACCTCTTTGATTGCTGACCACCTTTGGGGGGGAAAAACATGGAAATCTTTTTTGTGACATCCCAAAGACAGCTGAACAGCTTGCTGTTGTCAAGCCTGCCTGTTGTCAAGTGCGCCAGCTGCCTGCTGTTTTGGGTGAATGACATCACGTGCGACCTGGAGGTGTTAACCACTTGTGTGCCAAAGCCAAAGTAGTGTAATTTAATAATAATTAATTGTTACTAAAACCTGTCCAAAAACACTGTTTTATCGAAGCATCAACATAAGATAACCGTAGTTTGAGGATGTGATCTTGAAAATTAATATTCATATTCGGGGCTAATTAAAAAAGCCTAGGGACGCCACTGGTCATGAGTCTGTTTCTGTTCTGTGACCAGTCGACACATCTAATTTTTGAACTAATCTCTTGTTGTGTATTTCTAGACTGGTGACATGGGTAAGCAGATTTCCTTAGAAGGTTTCTAAAATAATGTGTCTCAACAACAAAGTCAGAGTGAGAACTGAAGAATTCAGTTTGGATAAAAAGTTTCTAGTGAAAACACACACTACAGACAGAAAGCACGACTGACAGATGATTTAATCTGATCTGTGTTTGTTTGATGTGCAGATCCTGCAGTTACAGATTTTATCTTTCAGGAAGGATGAAATGTCAGTTTAGATTTTCCTCTGACCTTACAGAGTTTTCATCAGCACATAAACGTCCTGAAACCAGGTCATTTAATAAGAAACAGTCAGAGAGGGCATGTTGGAGGCTGGATACGCGAGGAGAAAACGGTTTGACTTCTGACTTCCGATTTCGAACCAGCAACCTTCAACCAGGTTTTTACATTTACATTTTGTCACCACTGAGGGAGAGTGTGTGACTGCAGGAAATCTTCCCTCCTGAGGAGAGATAAATTTAGCGATCATTTAATCACTTAACGCAAGATAAAATGGATTATTTTTGCTCAAAGCCTCGTCTGCAGATTAATGATGAGAAAGATGAATGCCTCTGTGGTGAGGCAGACAGAAAGATTTCATGGGAAATATTCTGATTCTTTTCTCACCTGGACATGATGTATTATTGGGCCGGGAACAAATTGATCTACTGACTGATTAAAAAAAGTCCTCTCTGTGACCGAGGCAGCTTATAAGAAGCTGCTGTCTGAGTCCTCCATGTGTGTTGAGAGTTCCTCTTTTTCTGTAGTTCACAGATAAAATATCTCATTTCTCTTAATGCTCATCTGATGGTGCCACTGGATTGGTTTAAAGAAATACAGAGTGTTTTCTTCCCTAAACGCAGAAAGAGAAATGGTGTTTTCAGACATTTCAGCCTGTTCTCATTCCAAAGTCGTCAAATATGGCCACTTTGTCAGTGATTTCAGTGTCAGACAATGATGCCAAAAGCCACCTGTTGTAAAAGTATGATACATGGACAGGCAGCATCAGTGCCGCTGGATGGCATCTGTTGCGGCAGTATGATACACTACTGGACAGCGACTGTTTGAAACGCTGCCAGTGACGATGATATGTAAGGATCTGGGTAGTCCTTATAGGGCATGTGGGAGGAGAGGTGGATGGGGCCAACAAAACCGGACCTTATCCGGGAGCATGGTGTTCACTTCCTGAACGAATGGAGAGCCAAACCACAATGACGCAGATATATGTGACGACTTTGAATATGAACATGTTTGACATTTCTTTAATGCTGACACAGCACTGTGAAGAGACTTTCTCATAACTGATATGTCAAAAAAGTAACAGGCTAATTCTGATTTAGTCAGAAACTCTTATCTCTTTGCATCCTGGATTGAGTTTTAATGAAATGAATTCACAAATAAAATGGAGAAATTTTTCATCTGTCATCTAGTTATACATTGCAAAAATAAGGAAAAAATAAAAACAAAGCAAAAATCTTCAGATAATAAGAATTTGTCAAAGGACACTTAAAGTTCAGTAATAACCCATGTTAACTGGTTTTGAATACATGAGGTAAAAGTTCAATGCAAAGAGCTTTATTTGTTATGTTAAATAGTTTTTAATATCCATGTTATTCCGAACTGTGCCAAACTAAAAATAAAATAATAAATGTTTCGACTGCAGAACATTTTAAATTCACTGTGTTCAGACAAGATATAATTTTCAACCTGTTCTAAACTCTGTCCAATTTACGGAGTGTGGAAAGTTTCTGGAATGTTCCCTCCCTAATCAGAGCTTATTCTGTGCAGGATGTTTTCTGAGAGCGCTGCTTGAGGTAAAGAAAAAGGTTGATGAGAAGAAATGTTTGAAGATCAGACAAAAAAGCTGAGACCAGATTAAACAGCAGATCAGAGGAAGGAAGAGGAAGCCACAAAGTATTAAAACTGTTCTCACAGTCTGTACTGTTGTCAGTGTATCAATCATCATACAGTATATATACTACAGATCTCTGGTCCTGTCACTGCATACACATTACAGTTATTATCTCAGAGCAGAAGACACACATTTCCAATTAGTCTCATTAGTCATTTAATGTCCAACATGGTCATGATCCTACTTAGTTCCATGATATTGTTCCCACAGCCCATTACTCTGACATATAACATAGCACTGAAAACTGTCCAACTGAACCAAAATCCCATCTGTCTGATAGGCCAGTCACCACAAGAAAATGTTGGCATTGTATGTTTCTGCTAACCAAAAACACCATACATATCATATCAACATTTCTAAAGCCTCGTATTACATGAGCTGACTTCATCATCAGGAGGTGGAGGGGATGGAATGACACTGAGGAGAGACACCTGCCAAGCTGCAGACCCCTGTTCAAGACCAACAAACAACAAAAACGGTTGTTTTTCAGTGAGCCATTGCTGCATCTTCCAGAGGCTTTTTAGCTCCCAATTGTGGGTTTTTCTTTTGGGACCTATTGCTGTTTCTTACCCCAGACAGCGCTGCGCTTCCTGCTGGGACTGTGCCACAAAAAGCGTCTGTTTTTAGCAAGAAATCGCCACTGTCTTTTCAACCAGGATTGTGGCATGAAAAGCGGTTGATTTTTAGTGAGGCATTGCTGCGTTTCCTACCAGGATTGTGCTACAAAAAGCGTTTCCTGTTAGCAAGACATCGCTGCGTTTCCTGCTGGGATAGTGGCAAGAAAAGTGTTTCTTTTTTTTTCTTTGTGACTTATCGCTGCATCTTTAGTAGCTTTTTAGCCGCCAGTTGAGGGTGTTTTAAACTGACCTATTGCTGTTTTTGCACTGTAGATAGTGCACCAAATAGTGGTTGTTGTTTAACCAAAACAACTGCATTTACACCCAGGATTGTGCCACAGAAACTGGGTATTTTAAGCTTTTTTTTTCTTTTTCTAATAATAACCAAGTGGTTTTTGTGCCAAAACCTAACCATACATTAACTACAGCGTTGTTGGAACATAGAGTGTGTCAATGTGTCTGCGGTTTAACAATTTACAATTGTAACATATCCGTGGTTTGCAGAAGCGTACAATGCGATTCTGGCGATTTGGTTGGTCCAACAGCCTGTTTTCCCAAAAACTATGCCCATTGTTTCGACAATACATACTGTCTCTGCAGTTAGAAAGATTTGTGGTCTGCAATCACTCAACACTGCCTCATAATATCATAAACGTGGCACAGAAGGGACACAAAGGCTCAATTCTTCCCCGGTTTGACAAGAGCAAGGTTTATTACAAAAGACAGGCAGGGTTCAGCACACAGAGAATCAAACAAGACAGGCTAAGGTATCCAAACTGTGAGGCAAAAAGCTAGATCAATGACAAAACTGTGATTACCGGCAAGACGAGACAAGAAAGAGTGCTGGGACGAAGATTGTGACGTATGACAAACTGGCACCAAGACGGGGGAAGACATGAGGATTAAATACATGAGGTGATGAGACATAGCTGGGGAGGAACAATCAGGAAACAGGTGTGACAGCGCCAGACAGGAAGTAATACGTACGGAGACAAGGAAAGACAATCTTCAAAATAAAACAGGAAGTACAAGACAAGACACAAAACATGAACACGAAATGGGTAACTTAACTAACTGAAAACAGGATCATGACACATAATGTTTTACACCTTCCCAGTTGATAGGGAGCATCTGTATAGCAGGCTAAACATGGCATCCAGAAACCCAGGGATCCAATGATATCATTCTGCATAACAGTTAGCCATGTGCCTCTCTTTTAGAGAGTGTGTATTTTCCGAGCAATAGGTGTTTGCTTTTGGTATGACAGGCTGTAGGACAAATGGGCTTTTGGTCCAATGGGACATTCTTTTGGACTATTAGGGTTTGAGAGCTATGAGCCATCGGAACAATGGGGTGGCCCCCTTTCTTTATGGTGCATTTGCTAATTGGCACTAATTAAGTCTTAAAACAATTGAAAAATTCTATTTTTGAATATGTGGTTGAGGTGGAGTATTATGCAGCATCTACAGTTCATTTCTGGAATCTGGTTTAATTTTTCTGTGCCCAAAACAGACATGAAAAACGAACTGTTCTCAGATGCTTCCTCTCCAGGAAACTCAGAAAACCAACAGAGAATCTCTTTGATATAATAAAAATCTTTTCAGTCTCAAACCCACAGAGAGGCTTTGATGTTATAAACTGAAATCTTTTTAGTAACTTTCTAACAGACAGTGACTTTAAATGAGAGGAATGGGGTGTTCCTCCTTGTTTGTTTGGAATCTGATCTAGTTTGGTTGAAATGAGGCTGTGGACATTAATGGACTTCAACTATAAAAACTAATTTAGAATTGTTTGTTTTGCTCCTGTTGTTTTATAGCTGTGTCACTTTAAATTAAGCCCTATGCACGGTGGTCCCTGAGGACAAACATTGAGAAATATTACATCTAAAACATGAAGTGCAGCAAAAACCCAAACAACTGCAACAGAAATGTGTTGCAGAAAACACCTCTTCTCTCCTCGTTTGCCTTCTGGTCTCTAAAAAACATCCCTGTGAGATAAATATTGCCGAGCAGAAATCAATACAAGGACTCACATGAATAATAAAGAGTTGGATGCTCATTAGTTGTGTTTCCCTGCTTCATTCTGCTGTGAAAACACTGTTAATAACTCAGTTAGCGCATGCATCTATTAAAATGTGTTTTAATGAGTCTTTCTCTGCTTTAATTCCTGGAAGGCAAGCAGCAACAAAGTCAATCGATGTGATTGAATCCATTTTAAACAGGTTTAGCCTCAGATCCACAGGTCAGCCTTGCCACAATTAAACTTCTTCATCTTCATGCCAGACGCTTCGCAGGTCAAAGCCACAGGGTGGAGACCAGAGTGAGCACGTTCTGTTCATTCCTTTCTACTGGTACACATACTGGGAGCTGCCCAGTAAAACCACAGTGTGCTACCGGGAGTGTATTAGCATCAGCAGGATCTATGCATTACATCGCACAGCTGCAACAGCGGAGAAGCAACTTATGTATTTCCAGTGTGTTGTAGCATGTCTGTGACGAACAGGGAATAGTAAAAAGAAATGCTTAATGATCCTTCCATTCTATAGGACACAAGACGTTCTGCCTCATTGTCATGAAAACTATGTTTCCACTTGCTGAAAAACAAGTCAAAATGCCACATGGCACGAACACGAACACTCATACTTAACCTGCAAGCCAAATGTCAGCCTCCTGGGGCAAAAACTGTGGCTGCCAAAGGATGGGAACATTTATGTTGAACAACTCTGCAACCTATAGTGCTGCTGGTTACAGCTAAAAGTGTTGACATAAGTGTTGGTGATTCTAGCCTTGGTGCTATCAAGCGTCACATTGAAAGCAAAGTCTGTACTATTAGCCACCCAAACTGAAGCTGAAAGATCAGATTCATCTGAGAAAGAAATCAAGACTCGACATTCATCATTAAATACAATCTATTTAACATAAAGCAAGTTAAAGTGGATTCTGGTGCATTTTCTCCTTGAACTTTTATCATATTTTATTACAAGCTTTAAGGCAGCAAAAGGCATAGTTACGTTTTGGAAAAGGCTGTATTGATTGCAAAGCTCTAGTTAGTTAATTGACTTCAAAATAAGAAATATCAACAACAACTTTCAGTTATTGAATAAAAACATGTCTATACAATATTTTGAAAGTGTGTCCCCCAGCACAAACACACAGATCCTCTGTCAGGTTTACAGACTTTTATTCCTGTTCTCTGCTCCGAACAACAATCATTACAACAAATAATAAACACATGTGCTTGCAGCTGCCCGGCTCCTGCAGCACGTGCTCTTCCGTACACTAACTGAAACAACGCACAGGCAGAATCTCCTTCTCCGTATAGAGAGCAGACATCTCTCCCCAGGACCAGCACACTATGCAGAAAAAGGGGAGAAGGAGCAGTCAGATTAATCAGCTGTCCCAATCATCTCACCTGCCACTACTCTCCTGAGCCTCACTCCGACACCTCACTCTCTCTCTCTCTCTCTCTCGCAGCGGACTGCTAACCATGCAGCCCTCCACAGACACCACATATGCCTGAAATGAATATGGTATGAATGTGGATCCTCGGATCGGGTATAGAGTGACTAGGTCCCAATAAACCAAATGTGGGACAAGGAGTAGGTTTGTAAGAGACACTGTGGGACACCCGCCCCCAGCGTGAAGTTTAGTCATCAGAGACTAAATAGCCTACATTCATCATAAACTATACAGAGTCTACTGTATATTAACACTGGACTGTTTTAATTACTGAAGTATTTAGCAACACAGAGACTTGTGGTCAGTGGGATGTGATTCTCAAAATAACATCTGACTGTATCTGACTGAGCCTTAATGAAAGCTGTTGTCATATATTTTTTTATCTCTGAAAATCTGAACCTTATAGTCAAGCACAGTGTATTCAGCCTGTGTAGTTGAGGGGACAGGTCAAACTGATATGATGCTGATTTACAGGAGAATTCATATCAAATGGAGGATAAACCATGAACATAAACTACAGATCACCTGTAAAGCATTTTAATAAATTCATCTATCATAATTAAAACAACTGGAGACTGAAAACAAACTGATATATGGGTTTGATCACTTTTTTAATGAACTGACATCATTCCAGACAGGATGTAAGTGTGTCCGTGACTTCCTGTAGCCTACGGACTGAAGGCTGCTGGAAACTTCACCGCAGCTTTTTGTCACCACCCCGCGCTGTGGCCGCCTGCTCTCGTCTACTTTCAAGTGAGGCGCAGTTCATCTCAAACAAGCCTATTAACACTCAAGTGTCATTAGCTAACGAGTGTCACCTGTTGGTATCAGGGAGGTTGAAATAGTTGCTATGTGGGGCGGGAGTGGCAGGCCCTAGCGCCTAAACACACACTACTATGGCAATAAACCAATAAACAGAGAGCCCACTTGGGCTGGCCGCTGTATGCAGCTTCTTTTCATTGGCCAGGGGGAATGCAAGCGCGGGTGACAACCAATCATACGGGACATGTTGAAAAAAAAAAAAACTTTCTTGAAACTGATTACTGTTGTATATGAATTTTTGTATAGTGTAGTTTTTATTCTTTTGGTCTACAGAAACCAGGTAAAAACTATTTAATTTTGGTCTTAAGGGACTTGTTTTAAGGGTTTTATGGTTTCTTTGTGGGGTTTGACAAAGTAAAAGAAAAATATTTGTTTCATGTGTCAAACGGCTACAAAAGATGTAGGCCTATTTTGTATGAGAGACAAGACAAGACAAGATGATATTGAATTTGTTTACATTTTGTGCTACTGAACCACCAGTAAGCTTTTTGGATACTATTTAAATAAAAAACAAACCTTATGGGACAACTTGGATGCATTCTTTTTTTTCCCTTTCTTAAAGGGAAAGTTCCGTTTTTTTTTACTGTATTTACTGAACCTAATGACTCTAAAACAACACACTGAATGCCTTGACTTGCTTGTAGAACTGTTAAAAAGGTTGTTGAATATGCTGTAATGCTTATAGAAAAGTCCACTGAAACGCAAACTGACAAGAGGACAAAAAGAGGAATCTTCATCTCTATCTGCTGTTGTAGCCATAGTAATAGCCTCTCCACCAATGAGCTGGCCAATCTGAGAGGCCGTTTACACGTACACGGTGGTTTTGATAAACGGAGACATCTTCCTTCGTTTGTGCCCTTCGTTTACAAGCAAACGGAGATTTCTCCTCTGAAAACGAGTCTTTCTAAAAACTCCGGCCAGAGTGGAGATTTTGGAAAACTCCGGTTGCGCGTTTGCATGTAAACTGAGATAAACGGAGATAAACGGAGTTATAGGCAGCCAACGTCACAGTATGCACCGGAACTTGCGCCTGTGTCAAAAGTGTGACCTATGTTGCTATGGTGACAATGGATACATGGAAGGCTTGAGCTTCTCGTTACACTGCCACCTACAGGTTTGGCATGCTCTTGTGTATATACATGGGTAAGTGTAAACGAAGATCTTTTTGAAAACGGAGACGGTGAAATGTCCGTTTATGAAAATAGCCAGCAACGTGTAAACAGCCTCTGAGTAGCACATGTGCGAGGTAGAGGTATAGGAACACCACTTTGACAGACAAACCACACACAGAACTGCATGATCACAGTTCATAGACTTTTGCATTAAGTGACTGACATCAATGCAAATGTAAGAAGTAATGAGAGCCTTCATAGAATTGTAGTAGAGTAAACGTAATATGTTTCCAAAAAATAATACTCAAGTAAAGTACAGATACTGAAAAACTGTACTCAAGTGCTGTACTTAAGTAAATGTACTTCATTACTGTCCACCACTGGTCCTAAACAGTGCTATAACTCCCCCAATACCAAAACTTTACACAGAGCTGTGTTGCAAGACTTCAGCAACTACTGCAAAAACAATTATAGTTCAAAGAATATAGGAACAGACCAAAGACATAAAAAGGTGCAGGAGTGGACGGAGAATTCTTTTCACTATATTATAATTCATTCCCCTCTGTCATTATTTCAATTTCTGCGTCATCTCCTACGGTCATATCTCACTTGAACTATGGTACAATGCCTCCACAATCTCCGGTTGTACCACTCTATTGCATCTGTATCCACAAGCTTTCAGAAAATGTGCAGAAATAGGGCCAAAATGAAGACAGACAGAAGGTACTTGTAAAAACTGGTGAAGCAGCAGAGAATGGACTCAAAACGCACGACTCAGGAGGCAGTTCAGGTAAGTAAATGAGTCTTCACTGGCCAAAAGATAGGATCGGTAAACACAGGACGATCAGTAGAGGCAAACAAATCCAAAGGGACAAAGCAGAGGCAGAGTCCAAAAACAGGCTAAGTCCAAAAAACTAAGAAACAGGCACAGGGAAACAAAAGGCCGAACATTAGACACACAAGGAGCTAAGACAAACTGGCACAGATAGAAAACAAGACACGCACTAAATATTGTGGTGAGGGGAAGGATAACAAGGCACAGGTGAGGCTAATCAGGCAGACAATCAGATACAGGTGAAGCCATCAAAAGGGAGGGAAAAGACACAGGGGCAGGAAGTGAAGTGATCTGAAATGAGAGGAGATGTTAGTTTCAAAGTAAAACAGGAAACAACATGAATGAATGAATGAACGAATGAACGAATGAATGAATGAACAAATGAATGAATGAACGAATGAATGAATGAAAACACAACCTAAGAAACTTGAGCTGTGACAGTACTGAGTCTGAGTACAGACAGAAGGCTCCAACCATCCCCATATCTGTTAAACATAAATGAGTCCTCACTATCAAAAGCGTCCGAGACTTTAGTTGTTTGGATTTGGAATCCAAAGTTAGCGAGGAAGACTCAGGACTACTGGAGCTACCACCGCTGAGGTTCAGCAAAATATAGAGGAAAAGGTGCCAGGCTGTAGAAGTATGACGCACATTTTAGTTGTTAAATTGTTACAAACATTTTTTTTTAATTCAGTACGTAGGCTTCACATTTTTACAATTGGATAATGTTTAAATTTTTTGGGCTCTTGACACAAGCAAATGAAAATAAAAATGTCAAAACAATGAGACACCACTGGGTTTAGTTTCATAAGAAGGTGAAGTCCAAGGACACACGTAAGGAGCAGTTTTATAAGCAACACACGGAGCTTTCTCTCTTTGTCCTTGGCTGTCAGTAGGCCTTTTGTCCTCTTGTTTGCCTTTTGTTCGTCTGCATAAACAGAAAAGGAAAAGGACAGAGAGGAAGAAAAGAGGAGAATGAATCTATTTCAGACCTGGGGGGACAGCTCAATTGTCTCGGCAAAAAGAAAAACTGCAGCGTGGATAAAAGAAGGAGCTAAGTCATCGCCTGGAGGAAGGACTGAAATGTCTCAGAGTGAAATGTCAGCAGACAAAAGCGGCAGATTGGCACAGCGAGGAAAACATGTGCGTCTGCCAGGACCTGCTAAGACCACCTCGGTCCTGTTTCTGGGTCAGGACAGCAGAGGATACACATGATACTTTCTGTGGTCTCATTAATGTTTTTACTGGGTCTCTCATTACAGTTTTACGCTGCAGGATGACGTCTGAACCAAAAGATTGAAGTTTCCTTACTTCTTTGTGGTCGTTGTGTGTCTCTGTGTGGTTGTTTTGCTGCCTTTTGGTTGATTTGTGTTTATTTTTGTGTCTCCTTCTTGTCAGGTATCTTCTTTGTGGTGATTTTATGTTTCTTTTCAGTTGTTGCACTCCTCTGTGGACACTTTGCATGTCTTTGTAGTAGTTTTTATTCATTGTGGTCATTTGCATCTATTTGTCATTATTTTGATTCTCTTCTTTCTTATCTTCTTTGTGGTGATTTTATGTCTCTTTGTGGTCATTTTGCGTCTCTGTGGTAATTCTGTGTCTCTCTGGTCCTTTTGCAACTTTTGCAGTTTTTTTCTTCTTTTTGTATTTGCTTTTAGCCTGGTTCCAGACCATAGACCCCGCCCACTCAACTGAGTAGGCTTGTCTCACTGGTCTTGTATACTTCATTGAATTTGCGATTTATCTCGTCCAAACGATGGACGGACCAATGAACGCCGGGGGTCTAGCGATTAGCCAATCAGCGTCACGCTGATTAACTGGTGAGGATAGCAACAATGGCGACCGCTGCAGATCCTACAGACCACATTAACGATGCTATCGAGGTATTTCGCCACTAATGGAGGACAAAATTAAGGAAGTTGCTAAACTGAATTTAACAGCGATGCAGCTCGGCGTGCACGACAACGGAGACATTTTAAACGGGCAATGCTCACTTGTTTTCGGCACCCCCGAGGCATGGATACTAATGACGTCAGATTCTGGGTGAGTCGTTGATCTCTACTGATTGGTTAGGGAAAAAATTAAATTCCCTCCCCCTTGTAAATCGCCTTCAATGGAGGCGATGTCAGACTGAAGGTTCTGCGAGCTTCAGTCTGACACTCAGGCTAATTTGCTTTGCTTCTTTGTGATTGTTTGTGGCTGCAAGTTTTGCGATTTTCTTGTATCTCTTCGCAGTCGTTTCACTTCTTTGTGATGATTTTGCATATCTTAGCTGTTGTCTTGCATCTCTTTGGAAGTTTTGCGTATTTGTCGCGTTTTGAATGTATTTGCATTTGTCTTGTATCTCTTTGTGCTACTTTTGCCTCTCTATGGTCGTTTTGCTTGTTTGTTTGGTTTTACATATCTTTGGAGTTGTCTTGCATCTTCTTGTTTTGCTTCTCTTTGGACATTTTCTGTCTCTTTTTGATCATTTTGCTTCTTTGTTGTGGTTTTGCATCTTTTTGTATTGATTTTGTGTCTCTTTGTGCTTTGTGGTTGTGGCATATCTTTCTGGTTGTTTTCCATCTGGGGTCCATTTCAGAAAGGAGGTTCAACAAACTTTGAGCCTAACCCTGAACTCTGAGTTGAGTAACTCTGAGATGGAAAACTCTGGGTTACGGGTTTCAGAACAGGTGATTTCAATCAGTTCAATCAACACAGAGTTTGTTCACTCTGAGTTAAGTGCGTGCACCACGACTTTAAAAAGCTGTAATCAATGGAGCCCCGATACCACGATTCACCATGGCAACAAGCTACAAGAAAAGGTCTGCATTTTTTTACTCCTCTGGAGTTGGATATTTTAATGCGCTCATACAGGGACTTTGAAGCTGTTTTCAGGAAGACAGGTAACACGGCTGCAGCAGCGAAGGAACGGGAGTCGGCCTGGGAGAAAATTACTGCTCGAGTCAATGCGTAGCCTAAGTTTAAATTTATTTTATACATTTATGCAATCACAATAATGTTAGGCTACAGATGCAAACAGGTGGAATGGTGTTAAAGCTAAAATTTTGTAAAAACAGAAGAAAGGACGCGCACATCTCCAAAAGCCCGTTTGGGTTGGGTGCTGGATCTAAAAAATAAACAATGAACAGAAAAATGATGAATCCGCACACCAAAATGAGCTCCCGTGTATTTCAATAGCGTGACGTTTCGAGCTCAACGCTCTTCCTCAGACTACAGAGAAAAAGCTAAAATTTTGTTCACTTAGATGCAATCCCACCTAATTATTTTTCAAGTGAAAATGGTCTAAAAACAAGTTACTTTTAGGTGTGATTTGTTTTGACTAGAAATGAGACATTTTGACTAGAAATAAGACAAATATTCTTGGTATGATTTTGAGTTTTTGCAGTGTGATGCAGTCTGACATTTTGAGACAGTCAGTCTACCTGCACATTAATGCTGTGAATGGACTTCATATTCACATAGTCTCTTTCTTTTGTGAAGGAGCAATGATGGGAATGTGGGTTTCATCAATGCACCTATCACACCGGGAAATCCTAAAAGAAATTAAAATGACTAATCCCAGTCTGAGGTTGGAGCACCATGTCATTAACTGAATATGAATGAAGTTAACTAGTTAACTTTCTACCCGGAAGTATTTGTTAACAACCAGGCGATTCCCTCTGAAGGGACACTAACAACTCAAAGTACACATCAAATAAACTTCCTCCAAACATGTTTTTTTGTTATTTTAGGTAGTTATTTTCACGCTAATGTATGTTCAAGTGTTCATTTCCCCCAATAAGTTGGTTTCAATTTGTTATTTGATTCTATAAACACAGTCTGACCATCTTGAGCTTTTATTTTGGTACTTCCGGTGACCGGCAGTGTGAATTTGCATATTAGCTAAATATTTAGTTTCACCCAGAACATTTAGATTTAGATTTAGATTTAGCATTTAGATTTAGATTTAATATTTAGATTTAACATTTAACATTTAGGTGCCACATTTAACATTTAGATTTAACTATTTAATATATTTCTAAGTTAACAAATATTGCTGTAAATGTGGTAAAAGGTGACGTTAAAAAATTCACAACACTTTTTTAAACATTGTTTGAAGCTAAATGTGGCAAAATGTTTTTGTTATTTTCAGCATGAGCCACTTTAAAAACGGCATCCTATACGTCTCTGGTCTCTGGTGTTTAAGGCACATTTCCATTAGATTTTATAGTAAGAAGCTTCAAAGTTAGATTTTCTTTTCACAGTGTATGTTCATATTCTGTGTCTGCTCCATCCAGCGCTTCAGTTAAGTAATGCTGCATGCTTATATTTAATGAAATGTTTGCAAATAAAAATGAAAGCGAGCAGAAGGTGTGGTGACAATAAAGTAACAAGTGCCAAATAACAGCAGAAATAAAAAGCAGAAAACAGACAAAGAGATGGCAGTCTGGGGGAGAAACTAAGAAGCAGAGAGAGGATGAAAGAGATGATAACTGCTGGAGTGTGACGGAGGTCAGACTAATCAGCTCCACATCACAGGAAAAGAGGGATGAGAGATGAAACGACAGGCAGCGGTCCTCTCAGGCCCTTGAAGCTGAAGCAGTTTTTTCATCAAAGATGCTGTTAAACATGATATGTTGTTGTGGTGTGTTGCATTACACATGAGGGCTCAGCACAGTCTCCACGTCAACATGAGTGCCACAGACTCAATCCATAACCTTTAATGTGAAAATATTCATGCTGTCATTCATTCAGTAATTGCCATTGGACTGTGTAGATTTCTCTGTGGCCCAATCTACAGCAGGGAGTTTCAGGAAGTCAAGGTAAAACTAGGACTACCTGTGGAGGTGATGTTTAATGAGCCGGTCGATTTTTCCTAAAAAGTTCAACACTTATTAATAATGTTCTAAGAGGATGCAAGAGGGAGGATAAAGGCCCTTACGTACTCTGCAAGAACAGAGAAATTTGTCCTCTGGCACAGGGCTGCAAGAAAAGAATGACGTCATTTTTTCTTGTAGCCCTGGTTGGGGAGTTCTTGCAGCTTGTTCTCGACACATCATCTGGGCAGAACTTTTTTCTTGTGTGGTGTCCAAGAACTATTATGTGATTGGTCAGAAATTTGAAGTGGGCATTAGGGGTGGGGGAAAAAATCGATTTTTAGATGCATTGAGATTCTGTCTTGAGCATCAATTTGGAAAAGTCATAATCGATTTAAATTTTATTTTTACATTTATTTTTCAAATTACCGTAACTCCTCGACCATTCGCTATTGACATAATTCCAACGGATTCTGAAAGCTGAGAAGCGGAGCTTTCCAGTGATATACAGTACATTACGGTAAAGACGTCATTACCTGTGAAGGAGGGGAGGGAGGTGAACACAGCAGGAGAGTGACAGCTGACAAGGAGAGTGCAAGTTTGAGTGATTTAGCGGCGTTTTAGCGGAGTTTTGGTGGCGTTTCCTTTGTAAATAATATTTAGTGTTGTAAATAATAGTATTTGTGGGGGTTTTTGAGAGTTTTTTTTGTGCCGTGTTTTTGAGTGTTTTTTTGCCGAGTTTTCGTCGTGTTTTCACCATAGTTCGTAGTTTTGCCACCGTTCGTCTTTTTTTTTTTTTCTTTTTTTTTTTTTACAATAGTTGGTGTTTTTATAGTTCATAGATAGTTATAGTCTACGGTGGCCGAGACCCGCCATCACTGCAAATAAAACAAATGCTGCAAATAAAAACAAACGCCGCGATGCAAATAAAAAAAGCGACAACGGAAGTGAATTACCGGGGACTATTATTGCAGAGGCACATGTTTTTTTATGTGAAAGAAGAAGAAGACGAAGAGAGGAAAGTAACAAGAAGACGAAAAATAAGAAGAAAAACAAACGAAAAAGTAAGTGTGTTATATATGGTTAGGCCATGTAGCCCCAGGTTTGATATGAAGCTGAACTGGAGGATGCTGATGTTCTTCCATCTGTATAGTATAGATGAATTCGGCGAGCGATTTGTGTATGCCGCCATCTTGCAGCGGCGCCATTGCTGCGGTGACATGTGTCAGTCATCAATTCATTATGCTGTCATTGTGAACTGACTCTCTACAATGACAGCATCATGAATAGCTGGATTGATGATGTTAGACAGTGGCCTCCGGTAACTGATGAAGGTATCTTAAATGAGTACCGATATTAATTTAGAAATTAATCATTTGTTTGAGTGATAAGCAGGAAAGATTAGAGTATGTGTATAAGTGTTTAATGATACAGTCTATTATCTAATAGACTGTATCATTAAACACTTATACACGTAAGGTATGCTAACGTTAGCAAGCTAGCAGCGTGACATTTAATCATTATGGACAAGCTACGTGACTAAAAACAACAACAACACGTGTTTGTGTTTTGTTTTAGGTATTCAAGAATATTTTATTGATCGCCTGGCCTCTGATGACCAGAAAAACGGCAATTACAGGTCTCTGATTGAGGGTCAAAATTATCTGAGCTCCTGATTTTAACCAATACTGATTTTAATAAGTCCTCCATGGCTCCATCTGGAGCCCTCTGTGAGGACTTTGCAGACCACTTCAGAGGTAAGATTGATAACATCAGATCCAGTCTTTTACCCTACCAGAATGTTGTTTTTAACACACCTGGATCAGTGCTTTTACCTGAGGAGACACTGGAGAGTTTTGCCCTGGTTGATGCGAGGACACTTGGTCGAGTTTTCTCCCAGGTAAACCCAACAACCTGCCTTTTAGACCCAATTCCCACATCACTTTTAAAGAAATTTTATGAATTCTTTGAGGAACAGATTTTAAACATAGTAAATTGCTCTCTTCAGACGGGTGTCTTCCCCACTGCCTATAAAACGGCGGTGGTGAAGCCCCTTCTGAAGAAGAGCAATTTAGACTACAGCATTTTTAATAACTACAGACCTGTATCCAACTTACCGTTTTTAAGTAAAATTTGAGAAAAACTGGTTTTTATCCAAGAAAATTATTTTTTAAAGAGAAACAGTATTTTAGAGAAGTTTCAATCTGGTTTTAGGATGAACCACAGTACCGAGACAGCTCTTGTAAAAATATTAAATGACATCAGGTGCAATTTAGATAATCATAAACTCACAGTCTTGGTTCTGCTGGATCTTAGCGCTGCCTTCGATACAGTAGACCATCACATTTTACTAAACCGGCTGAAGCACCTGGTTGGCCTCTCTGGTGCTGTTTTTAACTGGTTCAACTCCTATCTCACAGATCGATCTTTCTTTGTAAGTATGGATACATGGTCCTCCAGAATACATGAAATCAGGTGTGGGGTCCCTCAAGGGTCAATTTTAGGTCCACTTCTTTTTAATCTATACATGCTTCCCCTGGGGGATGTCATCAGGAGACACGGCATCAGTTTCCATAACTACGCTGATGATACACAGCTGTACATCGCCGTGTCTCCTGATGACTCAGGGCCACTTGATGCCCTTTTTAACTGCATTTTAGATATTAAGTCATGGATGGCAGAGAATTTCCTACAGCTCAACCAGGACAAAACTGAGGTTTTAGTTATCAGTCCTGAAGGCCAGAGAGAGAAACTTTTACCAAAACTACAGGATTTTAAACCTTCACAATCTGTAAAGAACCTGGGCGTTATTTTTGACTCTGAGCTCACTTTTATTCAACACATAAAAAACATTACTAAGATTGGTTTTTACCATCTTAAGAACATAGCCAGGGTCCGCCCGTTTCTCTCTCAGGCCAGTACGGAGGTGCTAATGCATGCTTTTATCTCTAGTCGGTTAGATTACTGTAATGCCCTGCTCTCTGGTCTTCCCAAAAAGAGTATTAATAATCTACAATTACTACAGAACTCAGCCGCTCGCGTGCTGACGAGGACCAGAGGGCGGGAGCACATTACACCTGTTTTAAAATCGCTGCATTGGCTCCCTGTCCGTTTCAGGATTGATTTTAAGGTTCTTTTACTGGTTTTTAAATGTGTTAACGGCCTTGGGCCCTCTTATCTATCTGACCTGCTTTTACCATATCAGCCCTCGCGTTCCCTGAGGTCCTCTGGCACTGGCCTTTTTATTGTTCCACGAGTTAAAACTAAAACCCACGGTGAGGCAGCATTTAGCCATTACGGCCCCCCTTTGTGGAACAGCCTGCTGGAGAACCTCAGGGCCGCAGAGACTGTTGATATTTTTAAAAGGAGGCTCAAGACCCACCTTTTTAGTTTAGCTTTTAATTGACCTTGTTAGTTTAGCTTTTAATTGGCCTACTTAATTTATTTCCTTATAGCTATTTATTTCCTTTATTAATATTTAATCCTCAATGTTTCTAATGATTTTTATTACCTTTAAATTTTCTTAAACCTTCTCTCTTCTCTTTTTACAATTTTTAGACTGATGCATATCTTAGTTTTTAGCTCCAGTGTTTCCTCATGGGGGCCCTCCGCAGCGGTAGTTATGCCTGCACTCCGTGGGGGGACGCTGTCCTGGGGACCCCTCAGTGTGCACCCCGGCCCAGGTGGGGGTCCCTGGGGCGGTGCTCCCTATGGCTGAGAGCTGTGGCGCCTCTTGTTGCGGACGGCCCCCTCACGTTGTCCTCACCTGGACCCTCGGTGTCGAGCCATATCACCATTTTATCTTTGTGTGTGTGTGTGTGTGTGTGTGTGTGTGTGTGTGTGTGTGTGTGTGTGTGTGTGTGTGTGTGTGCGTGTTTGCGTGTGTGTGCACTTGTGCGTGCGTGTATGTGTGTTTGTTTGGACGGGGGTGGGAAGGATGGGTTTTCATTATTATCTATATATTTTGTTTTGTTTTATTTCATCTTGTTTGTTTTGTAAAGCACTTTGTGTTACACTTTATGTATGAAAAGTGCTATATAAATAAATAAAGTTTGAAGTTTGTTTTGATGGGTCGGGCAAATTTTACACTGCCTTTTAGATGACCATCACATCATACTGAAGGGGATCAATGCTGATCGGCTTCAATATGATGTGATGGTCATGTAGCCTGTCCATAATGATTAAATGTCACGCTGCTAGCGTGCTAACGTTATATTACACAGTGTTTAATGATACAGTCTATTATCCCCCTATTACTCTAATCTTTCCTGCTTATCGCTCAAACAAATGATTAATTTCTAAATTAATATGGGTACTCATCTAAGATACCTTCATCAGTTACCGGAGGCCACTGTCTAACATCATCAATCCAGCTGTTCATGATGCTGTCATTGTAGAGAGTCAGTTCACAATGACAGCATAATGAATTGATGACTGACACATGTCACCGCAGCAATAGCGCCGCTGCAAGATGTCATGCATACACAAATCGCTCGCCGAATTCATCTATACTATACAGATGGAGGAACATCAGCATCCTCCAGTTCAGCTTCATATCAAACCTGGGGCTACATGGCCTAACCATATATAACACACTTACTTTTTCGTTCGTTTTTCTTCTTATTTTTCGTCCTCTTGTTACTTTTCTCTCTTCGTCTTCTTCTTCTTCTTTCACATAAAGAACATGTGCATCAGCAATAATAGTCCCTAGTAATTCACTTCCGTTTTATTTGCATCATTGCTTTTTTTTATTTGCATTGCGGCGTTTCTTTTTATTTGCAGCTATGGCGGGTCTCGGCCACCGTAATGGTCAGTTATAGTTTTGTAAATACTGGAGGAGAAATGTTGAGGAGGTTGACGAGGGACAGGAGAGTCCTGTTGAGATTTGTGGATGAAGAGGATGGACCGGAGGAGACTGGTGGAGTGTAGTCATCTCAACCACAGTAAGTAATACAGTTTGTATGCACTGGATATGTATTCCCAGCTTTATTATAATAATGTTTTTCAATATATAGTGTAAATTTTCTTATTGGCTTGCTTTATAATCGAGAATTGTTTTATAATCGAAATCGTTGCCCTTGGAATCGGAATTGAATCGAATCGTGAGGTGCCTAGAGATTCCCACCCCTAGTGGGCATGGTTAATTTGGAAAAGCGCTTGTGACGTATGCAGCAACGGGAGGGGCCTATGAGGACTTCCCAGGAGTTCTGCACTTGAGTTTCTTGTGAAGTATGAAATGTCCTGGCCAGAAAGAACTTTGTTCTGTAAAAAAACAAGAATATGGGTGCCATAGGCTCTTGCACCATTGCACGATGCCTTAGGATAGGTGTGTGATGGACACAACATCCCTTCCATTCCCTATGCCACATTTTTACTACACTGCTTAGGCCATAGCACACTGGAGAGGCTCATTATTACGCTCTATGGTTGCTATTATAGGTCTCATCTGTTATAAACTAAGTCATGGAAATTTGGTAAAATATTATGGAAAAGTTATGGAAAGGTTTTGAAAAATCATTGGTAAAAAAAGTGTGGGAACCCTGGATATATATGATGATGATAGGATGTAGATGATAACAACAGGGTGTAGGTGATAACAACAGGATAGAGGTGATGAGTTAGGGTGTAGGTGATGATGACAGGATGCACATGATGATGACAAGACAAAGGTCCTATACAGTTCTCCAGCAGTGGCGATTGCTCTAAGACTGCAAGGGAAGCTCAGCTTCCCCTAAAATGTCAAAAAAAGTAAGTGGTCAGATATGTACTGTTGTTTTTACATTTCATTGACTAAATATGCGCTAGAACGCGTTCAACTTTTGATCAGAATCAGCTACTTATCACAGGTCACTGACGCGACTTTCTTCTCATTGATTCCCGTAGCGTCACAGTGCATTAAACAGTGTAGAAGCTCAGCGTCCAAAGACTTCAATGGGGAAGCACAGAGTGGGTTGTTCCACTGCAGCGAAACTAGACAGTCATTGGATAAATGCTCGGCTTTGTCCCGCCCATTGGACGCTCAGCGTCTCTGGGGGTCTATGGGGCAGTGGGCTGCGTCGGCTGGCCTGGACGCTGGGCTTCTGCATGATGACTGGATGATCTGTCTGAGGCTGAATCCCTTTTTGATTGACAGCGAAATGAGCGAATCAGCGATCTTGAAATATAAGTTTCATTCCGTTGTTCCGAGTTGGTGTGGAGAGTTTTCCAATCCTTAGTGACTTTTTCTTTCTTAAAAACGACTAGCGACAAATCTAGCATCTTTTTCTGGTGTTATTAGAGACTGTACTCGTGTTTGAAGACTCTGACTTCTGTCGCTCTGCAGTTACTGTCACCAACGAGCAGCGGGTGCTGCTGTGAGCCCTCCAAAGTCCCAAAGCACTCACAAGCGGTCACACTAGCCTCGCACAGCAGCCCCAGCTAGCTAGCGAGCTAGCAAAACGCACATAATGGAAGACAATATGAATATTGTTGACCAGATATTGGCCAAGCCAAACAGCAGGGCAGATCAACACCTCAGATTGATTTGGTGCAAAGGGTGGGGAAAAGTAACAGTTCTCTTCACCCATCTGAAAATTCTTGGTTCTATGGTAGGGTGACCATATTTTGATTTCCAAAAAAGAGGACACTCGGCCCGGCCATGACATAGCCTACTTAAATGATACTCACAGTTTACTCAAAGATGCATTATCATTTTAATATATTTAAAATGTATATGTATGGATAGAAAATTCAGTTATATTACAAAATAATATCTCTCAAAGACAGAAATTCAGATAGGCCCCAATAGGGACACATACACACACTAGAGTGTGGCGATCCGAGCCCGACGGTACCTGACAGGTCGGCTGGGTTTGGTCAAAAATGTAGCTATAAATTGTATTCAGGCTGGGGTCGGATTCGGTCAGCTTTCAGTGAAAATGTAGTGTAAAAATAAATAAAATCCTATTGTCTGTCCTGTTTATTGCTTGGGCGCTGTTATTTACCTGACAACACCTGAACACAACACACACACACACACACACACACACTGGCTGTTTGTTTCTACCTCTCCCCTCGCTGGAAGTCTCGGACCTTCCACCATCCGTTGAAAATAAAATAAAAGAGGGAGACAGGTTTTTCCTATTTTATCTTATTTTGTTTTATGTCTCCCTCTCCTCTCGCTGGAAGCGTCGGACCTCCCGCCTCCCGCTCCCGTCTCAAACACGGGCTGAGCGCCCACGGCGCACGCCCGTCCTGTTAAATACCCTGTAACCATAACAACTGTGTGACACAAACTCAGTGCTTTGGTCATTAAATAATGTCGGGCTCGGTTCGGGTTCACACACACACACACACACACACACACACACACACACACACGGAAAACCGGACATTATCATCAGTTTATAAAAAAACCCCGGACGCCCCAGACGGGACGTGAAAAGTGGACATGTCCGGGCAAAAGAGGACGTTTGGTCAGCCTATTCTATGGCATGAGTGTGGTTGAAAAACAGTTCAATTAAATGTTCCTTTTATAAGTTACTGCTTTGCTACAATATGACAACTTTTATGATATAAACTTAAAGTGAGCTTCCCCTGTTTGAAAGACCAGCAACCGCCACTGTTCTCCAGTGTGCTGGCATCATTGCAATGTGAAACTAAAACTATCTGGATCAAATATACAAAAAGCTACAAAAACCAACAACCTTGCTTCAGACTTTCAAGTGCAAAAAGGTCTGAAATGTTTTACCAAAGTTCTCTTTAAAACTAGAAGTGTGAACTAGAGCTTTGTATGGGACTGTTTTCTTGATCCTTCTCCCTCCCACTCCTGCTACATTTCTGACCATTAATGCCAGCTCCCACAGTGTGTCCCCCTTTCGCCCACATCTGTGGCCCGGGGGGAGCAGGGTGCTTGCTTAGGGTCAGTGAGGGCTGATTACATATGTACAGCAGTCAGTTATGGTTGCAAGACTAATCTACACAAGAAATGCAAATGTTTATCACACTGTGTCATGTTGTAAGGTAATGGTTGTGATTGGCCAGTGAGCCCACATTCTCTCATGCCCACAAATTACAGGACTCACAGTTTATTTTTCGATCCTGCAGGACCTGTGGGATCCTGATCCCAGTACTGTCCTCTAGTGTGGACATCTGTCATTTTCTTAACTGCCTTGGTGATGTGCAGCTCTCTCATCTATCAGAGAAACTTTTCAGGAGCAGCTTCACCTTCACAGAACACACCCACTTTTCACCATTAATCTTCACAAATATTTATGGTTTAAAGTGTTCAACCTTTGGAGTACAGGACATTCTCTCTGACCGCCAACTCTCAGCAAAAAGCAACACTCACACAGACACACATACATAGACTATAAAACACACAGTTAGCTGGTGCATATCCATCACTCTGACTTTCTCCTGGTTACACTCCCACAGAAACAAAAGAGTCTTTGTGTTGGATCTGGACTGGATCTCTCCTCTCTGCGGCCTCGCCAGTTTCCTGGATTTAGGAATTAGGCAATAAAAAAAGGAGGCAGTCGAGATGAATCCCACAGCTTATTAAACAACCCCCCTCACCACCACCACCACTGCTGCATCAACAGAACTCAAACTGTGGGATTGTTTTGCAGGTCTGCAGCGTGTAAATGAGGACTCAGGAAAGCAGCGGTGCAGTGGTAGTTGATGCAGTAGATGTACTACGAGGTAGATGGGTATGTTACTCAGGAAGAGGTGGGTATACTCTCCTATATATCCTATCGGCTTACTGGCTGACAGGTGGGTATACTGTAAATGGTCAGAAAAGGAGGTGGATATACCCCTTATACCTGCATATACCCTCCAGAACACCAGTGCAGGAAAGTTAGTCCTCCTCATGACCTGCAGTAGAGAATCCAAAACCTGCAGGACAATTCAGGGTTGACCACTCCATACTAGGGCTGTCAAAATCGCTCAAAAATGACGTTCGAATATTCCTTCTAAAAATAACTCATAGGTTCGAACCATTCGAATATTTTTTTTTCCGCATTATGTCCACAAGAGGGCAAACTAATACAAGGAAACATACTTGTATATGTATTAATACAAGGAAACATAACTACTTGTAGGTATTTTTATTTCAACATAAACGTTTAAACATTTACATACCTACACATTAAAACACATGAAACAATTATCTATAACATTACGTTATAAACGACCGCGGACCTCTCGCTCGCCCCCCCTCTCTGAACCATCAGGCCACATTGCCCGAAGCGCTGCGAATAGCCTCGAATTTTGACAAAAGCTTTGAATTTAGTTTTAGTCTCTTAATGAAAATGGCAGTTTTAGTCACATTTTCGTTGTTTTGTCTTAGTAAGATTCAGTTTTAATTCTAATCCAGTCTTCAACTTTCATTTGCAGCTTAATTCGCCAAACCGCCACTTCTCATTGCTTTCGCAGCTCAAAACACCTCTAGTTGCCACATGTCCATTGAAAATGAATTAGACCTGTCGCCTTTGCAGCTCTGGCAGCTTTTGGTGTGAACGTACAGTAAGTGGACATTTGTGCCAAATTTGAAGAAATTCCCTCATGGTGTTATATTGCGTTTGCAAGAATGAGACAGACAAGGTCACAGTAACCTTGACATTTGCCCACCAAAAACTACTCATTGTTGAGTCCTAGTAGGCCTTTGTGCCAAATTTGAAGAAATCCTCTTGAGGCGTTCTTGAGATATCACATTCACAAGCATGGCACGTACATATGGAGAGACGGACAGGGCTATTTTTTGCCGATTCGTTGTTGTAACACCCAACATTACGCAAGCACAAAATCTAATAAAATAAATAAATAGGCCTACATATGCTGTGCATATGAGATATATTTCATCCAAAAAATGTGTGATATATTATTTAGTTGCATAGTGTGAATTAATAGCATAATTAATGACATATGTGGAAATAGCCTGTGTCATCCTTTGTTAACCATTTCACATACAGATGTTACTCATTTCACTGCCGCAGCCACAGTGAAAGGGGTGAAATAATTGATCCAGGAGTAGCTGCAGTGCGCAAAAACAACCAGCAGGTGGCACATGTGAGCAGTTAAGATGCAGCATCCAACTGAAACTGTTTCAGAATTAGCAATCAATCAATCAATCAATCAATCAATATCAACTTTATTGTCCCCAGGGGGAAATTTGTCTTGGACTCCAAATGCCACATTCAGGCTACAATCGTGGTTCAAATGTGAATGCAGCGGCAGCATTGAGTCCACGTCGCTGCCAAGCAGCACCACCGGAAATACAGTAGGCTACTGTTATTCTGCCGGACCTGTACAGTATACTAACTCGTTATACAGTCTTAATTTCATAAAGGACATTTATATTATGATATTTCCACAAGGGTCAGTGTCAGGTCCCCTGTCATTTAGCCTAATGATCTCCCTCAACAGTGTCATGATGTAGAACTGCAAATGTATGTGTGACATACAGGGTATTTATGTGTATCCGCCCGCTAAATTGTGACATTATTTTATGCATATGATATCGATTTTGTATCTTTACAGATACCATACAGATGCCCCCCATTCAATTTAAAGCATAACTGATTTGAGTAAAGGCACGAGAGTTGGCAGTTACACCTAGAGTAAAGCTACTGAAGACCAGCAAAATGTTTTCATTTATTCTTTCAGGTGGGTAAATGTCACCTACGCACCTCCAGATTTTATCAGTAGCTTACCCTTAATAGATAATTTGTTTAAATGGCTTGTATTGTGCTTAGTGATATTGTTTGAGGGAACTATAACGTAAGGTAACTGCATATGAGTGGATGCAACTGTCACTAATGCTAGCGTAGTTCCTCAGGGATTTAAGCCTTTGACATTCTAACCTGTGACAACACATTAGCTAAGGTTGTAAGGACTGTAACTGTTGGTAGCTGTTGTAGATTTTGTTTAAATATGTTGAATTGTAATTTTATGAGTTATTGTTTGTCGGACGATTGAGCTAAGCTAACTAACGCTAACGTCAGCTGTCACTTGTTGCCATAGGAACGGTAAACATTCACGTATGGGCTAATGGGATGTCGGAGTGCAGAGTCAAGCTTCATTGTAAATATAGTTAAGATACATTGTAGGCCTATTTAACACAGAATGTGGGATTCTGGTAGGTAGTAAACTTTTAGAAAAGAGCTTAATTTGTAATACCATTTAATTTATTGTAATCTTTGGGTTAGGCTATTGTTTTCTATAAAATATACTAGTCGTAAAAATTGGGACAGTGTACAATTTTTAACATAAATATCCACTACACCAGAATTAGCTCAAAGCTAATTTACATCCGCAGTCCCCCATAATCAAAATATACAACAGCACAGCAACAAACAATACAAAGCAAAAAACACACAGAACACACCATAAAAAATACAAAGCTACACACATATACACACATGGGGCGGGAGGCTTAATATATTCTACAGTCATTGCTAGTTCAGTACCGATCATTTCACGAAAACCCAAATCTGCACATTTTACAGAAAACTGCTTCCTTACACTCTGTTCTATCAAGAAAAGTATCGATACTGCTGTGATGGTTAATTTTTCATTCTTGGTTGTGCAGGGAAATACATTTGGTTGTGAATGTAGTTTATAAATGGCGCATAAATTAGCGGGTGAACCCATAGCTGCGAGAACATGATTTCAGTTGGAGGTGCGGGAGTGCTGACTATTAAACACCCCCTCCCCCAAAAATGTTTGAGTTTATTAAATACCTGCAGAGATGCTACCGTAGTAGAAACGATACATGTGTCTCCCCACTGAGAGACGCTGTGCGCATTTAAGCACGAGACACAGCAGCCTAACTTCATTAATTAGCCTATCTGGATCTAATGTATCAGGATCTAATGTTAATTAATGTTCTGTGTTGTTGCGCACTGAAGCTACTCCTGGATCAATTGTTTCACCCCCTTCACTGTGGCTGCGGCATTGAAATGAGTAACATCTGTATGTGAAATGGTTAACAAAGGATGACACAGGCTATTTCCACATATGTAATTAATTATGCTATTAATTCACACTACGCAACTAAATAATATATCACACATTTTTTGGATGAAATATATTTTATATGCATAGCATATGTAGGCCTATTTATTTATTTTATTAGATTCTGTGTTTGCGTAATGTTGGGTGTTACATTTTTAATAGAATGGCCATTCTACCCATAAATATCATATATATGATTCTACCCTCTTGGATTTTATTTTGACGTTTTTACACTTCACTCCTGCTTCCTGTCTGCCCACCGCGCTACTGTCTGTCCCAAATGAGAAATAAAAAAAGGAATTTGCAAAAACCAAAACTGGTTTCCTGGTTTTTCGTTTGGAAACAAAAAAGGAATAGATCACGTGATTTTGTTTTTCGTTTTTGGTTTAAAATGAAAAAAGGAAAAAAACCATGTGACTTCCGTTTTTGGATTCAAACGCAAAAACGAATTGGCTGAATGTCCGCAGACCTGTTCAATATTCAATCCAAAAAGGAATAATGTTAAAACGAATTGGCAAAAAACAAAAACGCACCAGGTTTGATGGGTTTTTCGTTATTTGATTCTGACACCAAAAACGTTTTTCTTGGGTACCCTTGTTTTTTTGTTTTGAATCAAATAACAGATTTACCGTTTTTGGTTTTTGAATTACGAATGAATTACGAAATATTCGATGATACCCGGATCGTTGGACCCAAATGCAGGCAATGCAGGCAAACACTGATTGCTAAACAGCCAATGGAAGGAAATCCAGAAGACAATTTCAGGATGTAGGTTTCAGGTCATAGACAATAGACAAAGGGGTTTTTTTGGGGAGTTTTTCCTTATCCGCTGTGAGGGTCTAAAGGACAGAGGGATGTCGTATGCTGTAAAGCCCTGTGAGGCAAATTGTATTTGTGATATTGGGCTTTATAAATAAAATTGATTGATTGATTGAATAGTTTTACAGGAACTAGAAAACACAGCTAAGAAGCACATGGCAAACTGATGAGGAGGTCTGATTAAATGTCTGCAGAGCTGATGAGGAGAGTGGGAATAGGTGTGTAGATGGGAGGAGCAGAAAGTTCGAAGGCATCTGATGGATGGATGGAAAACTGATGGGGAGAGGGATGTGACTGGAATCAACTTCTCCTTCATTTTGCACATGAAACTAATTATTGTTATTAGTTAAAAAAAGGAAACAGAAGCAGAAATCTGTCATGTGTTTCCTGCTCTGGACGGAAATTAATGGACCAGAGCTGAATTAATGTATCTCCCCAAAAACGTGTGCAGCTGTAAAAACTGTAGTTCACTGTTGAACAATGTGCTGTAAGATTGACTGCCGTAATGCAATACTCCCTGCTTTAAATTAATGAATCCCTGCAGGTAAGTTGCTTTCAAGGGCACAAAGGACTCTGAACTGAGCTGACTGAAGGACATTTTATTGTTAACACAAGAAAGGTTGTCTTCTTTTTCTTCAATAGGTTTAAATCTCGAAAAGGTTTCCTGGTAAACAAAGTCTGATAGAAATGAGTCACTCCTGTTCTCAGAAGCCACCAGACACTCCTGCTGATGTTTAAAAGCTGAGTCACGTGCTTATTTCATCACTGAAGGACCGATTTCTCAAAAAACGTCCTTCACATAAAAGTAAGGCAAAAATCATGTATCCATTGGTGCTGGTTTGGAACTGTGCAAATCAAAGACCATACTGTATTTTCTCCTCATTTTTTTAAATTGGATTTAAGAGAATAATTCTGATGATCTGCCACTGAAGGATTTTTTTTTTAATTTTTGTGTTCCCTGAATTAACTCTTAATTTAGAGCAAACTCATAATTAGGGGACCAAGCAGTGACACTCAATGCTGAAGCCCTGTTTCTTTAGGGCTCATTATTCTTTCCTTTTTTCTTTTATTCTCTGCTAAAACTGTTTGTGCAGCAAAAACTAAGATGTAAACTTGCCACAATTGGGTGGGTTGCAAATTCCACCCACTCCTCGGGCACAAAAAAGGCACTTATTTACCTCAAGGCGGCGCTGTAACAATCACGTTTACATTTTTATGCCTCTGCACCAGTGATAGCCATGGCCAGAGGCATTATATTTTTGGGTTGTCTGCCCGTCCACCTGTCTGTCCATATGATTCTTGTGAAAGCGATATCTGAAGAATGCCTCGTGGGAATTTCTTCATCCAATGAACTGATTTGATTATGGTAGTCAAAAGTCAAGGTAACAATGATCTTGCATCTGTCTAATTTTCGTGAATGCAATATCTCAAAAACACCATGAGGGAATTTAGTCAAATTTGGCATAAACATCCATTTCAACTGATTAAATATTGGTCGTAGAAGGTCAAAGGCCACTGTGACCTCGGGTCCATGTCATTGGTTCGACCTCCCATTAGTTCCACCTCCCATTGGTTCGACCTCCCATTAGTTCCACCTCCCATTGGTTCGACCTCCCATTGGTTCGACCTGTCTGATCTGTCCGTTCTGACTGTTCACCTCCATTCAGCCGCGGGAGTGAAAGGCATGCACTGTATCTACAGGCTGTTACATATTATTAGCAACCAGCAATCTGATCTATTGAGAGTTTATAGTACTGTAGTGACGCATAGCCTAATTCCCGACAGCAAGATTGGTTTTTAAAATAATAAAAAGTCAGTTAAGCCTCAGAATTCAAAGCGGCAGCTTTCATATTTTGCAGAATATCTCTAAAACCAAGCAACGGAACTTAATGGGTTAAATTGTGCTCAGTAGCTTATGTGTTGGTTGTTCAAAGATGAGCTCGGGGCGATTATAACCTTTCCACAAAGTTTTTAATCCAGCCGTGAAGTGCGGCGTTTTTTCGATAACTTCATAAAGTAAAGGCACTGCGGTATCGCCGTGATACTGTGATTATTTACAGTGTTGGGCAGTAGCGTCACTACAGTAGCGGACGTTGGTAGTTTTAACTACATTTCTCAGTAGCTTGGTGGTAGCGTCGCTGTTTTCTGAATCAAGTAACTTCTCAGTAGTTAAGCTCTTTTATTGATCACTTAGCGCGGTAGCGTCCACACGAGCTACATTTCCAAAATCATTTAAACGAGGCGGGGATTTATGTTATGTTCTGAACACTCCGAAATTGATTTTCAAGTCCATACCAGTTTCCTGCATCAAACACTGCCGCCCGCTCTCTGGCCGCACTCGCACAATTCTGAAAATCGTTGTACTACAAAAGCTTGAAATGAACATTCAACTCATTGTTTTTTATTGAAAATATGTCACTGCTGTCAACAGGAGCTGGTTTTCAGCACCACGGACAGTGCGCGTACAAAGACTTGACAAGCGTCTCCTTTAAATGTGTTTGCTGAATAAATGAAGACAGTGACATATTTTCAATTACACCGCACCAACACACATATTTTCAATTACACCACACCAACACACCAAAATGCAGAGGAACCCACATTAACCCCGCTGCAAACTACACATCTAAATTAACCAACACATCAGGCGAGGGCAGTTATAGTCTCTGACCAACATTAACACTGTTTACACACAGACATTGATGAAAGGGAGCGCAACAGACCTTGAGCAGCTAACGTTAAGTTAATACTAATCATGCCCTCGTTTTACACAACAAATGTAGCTAAACCCACCATCTGGTGGTAGTAATTTGTGCATGCCGAGATTCCCCACATAGACGTCCCCCTAATGATTCGATACATTACGTAGAATTGTATCTTAGAGAACATAACACACGTGTTAAAATATATTGAAGATGACGGCGCTTGGTACTCTTGGTACTTGGTACTCTATGCTAGTGCTAGCTACTAGCTAGTACTGGTAGTACTAAGTGCCGAGCAGAATTTCATTGTACAATGTACAATGACAATAAAGTTGTCTAATTCTAATAATTAAAAGACTCGTTCCCTTACTGTTCTTTCTCTTAAATCGTGCGTGTATTGTTTGCATTCTTATCTTAATCTTCTCTGTTGTCTTCTTCCTCTTCTTCTTTGGCGAATAATACACACACAGACCAACTTCCGGTATGGACTTCCGGTATGGATTGGATATATGGCGGCGCCCATGTCCGCCATCATGTCTGCAGGTGGGTCCCTCTCAAAAGTTTATAGCTCATAATCAGCCATGGGGAATAATACAAAATTCTGTTTGCACCCTTTAGGGTCATGTCTCAGTCAATGCATAAAATTTGGAAATGATTGCTTCAAGGGGGTGTGGTTTATTTCAATAAATCTAAATTTGAAGAATTTCACATTCCAAACTTCAAAAATCATAAAGAATCACCAGTACGTGCTACAGAGCCGATTCTGCTGAATTGGGACAGAAGTTTGTCTCAATGCAACCTACAGTATGGTCAATTCAGAAGTTCGTCACTCTATATTTATAAGAATATGCTAAATTAATTATTATCTATAACTCAACGGGCTCTAGTTTCGCAGACCGGGCGAGGCAGAAGCGCAGCGCACCTGTGCTTCGCCAACTGGGTGTGGCCAGGCGGATTTTGTAAGTTTGGCACACCGTGCGCCCTGGCGCATCAATGTTGCGTTTCTCTCGTGCGCGCGCTCTCTCTTTCTCTCTCGCAGTCTCACTCTGTTTCTTTTCTTTTGACTTTTCTAAGATGACAGATGCTGAGTATATACTCCCTATCTGATGCTGTGGCTGCTTGTGGTTGGCTGAGAGGGATATGAACTCATTAGTTTGCAGCTGTGTTAATCAAATCAGGTTGGGTTTCCATTACGCGTGCCAAACGTGCCAAACGGTGCCAATCCCCTTTGATCTGACATCAGATGTGACGGGACAGTCGATATAGAGATACATTTATGTGCTGATTGCAGATAGTTGCATTGAATAGTGGTGTTTGTGGGTATTTATTGCATCGTTAATGTGCCTGATATTCTGGAAACCTGCCTGTGAGGTTTTGGTGACGTGTGCGCACTGTCTGCCGGTCAGCCAAACTTCGGCTTACACCGGCTGCGCTCCGCCTGCGCTGACAGCAGACCTGGTTTCAGCTGGCAAGCTTTTAGCGCACCTTCGGCGAAGCCTTTTGGCACGAAACTGTCACTGCGCCAAGCTGGATCTGTCGACACCTCCCCCTGCTGCGCCGCCACACTCATCTCAGCACACCTCGATCTGCCAAACTACCAAACTGAGCACACCTCAGGTTGCGCTGCTTGAAACTAGCTCTGCGCAGGGTTCGCCACCCTGCCCCACCCTGCGCTGTGCCAGGAAACCAGAGCCCAACAAGTCTTCATTCAAATGCAACCAAAATTGACAAAATTGAATCAGTTTAATGGGTAGCCCACAGTGATATTCAATATCTTGTGGTATTTGTACAGTATGCACAACATTTTTTTAAATTTCATCTCATTTTTAACCAAATGTCACCAAAATATTTGACAATATACCTGAAACCAGCAGAACATGGTGAGATTTTTTCAGAATCTTATCACCAACACTTTGACTGTTGGAACTGCTTTAAGACTAAATACACACACACACACACACACACACACACAAACACACACACACACACACACACACACAAAAAGGTTTGCACATGACATCATTGCCTCAAGTTCTCAGAAGGTGTGTGAGAAACCTTGCTCCTGGTGCAGTAAGTCAGTCATTTGCTTGGGGTTCACTGAACCGGCACTGCGGTTTATTATTTTTATTTTTTTCAGATTTGTATCCCCTTCAATAAATTGTTTTGAAAATTTTACATTTTCTGACCTCCCTATCTCTGCCCTCTGCTTCTGAGGCAGAGGCAGGTCATAAGCCACACCAAATGTCTCTACAAGTAGATAGATATGCATCAAAAAAGCAACACCAAAAGTGATGACCAGCATGAATAATTTTAAAGAACATCAGGAGCTTTGCTTCCTGTCGGTTAAAAAAAAAACAAGCATTCAAATGCTTGCAAACTGCATGGACCTTGTTAACTGTAACTGATTTAATTATTACTGATTATTTCAGCCTCTCTTTAAGTTTGTGTGTGTTTTAGATTCCAAGTCTGTCCAAACTCTTAAGTTTAGTTTAATTTCTCCACTATAAGAGCCTCTTCACACAGAAGAGGTTTCTGTCACACAAACTGTCAACTGATACATACACAGAGGAGTGTGTGTGTGTGTGTGTGTGCGTGCGTGCGTGTGTGTGTGTGTGTGCGTGCGTGCGTGCGTGTGTGTGTGTTTGTGTTGGATCTTTCAGAGGTTAAATGTGAGTCATGGGATTGAGCCAGATGCTGCACACTGTTGACGCCAGAGAGTGAAAATGTTGAAACACCTGACAGCTAACAGTGACTTCACCTACAGGGAATCTGACTGAACACACACACACACACACACACACACACACACACACACACACACACACAGAGAGAGAGAGAGACTCAGCGTGTCTAACACAATGGAATTCCCCAGCCTCCCATAGCTCAGGATTGAATTTCGTGATGGGGGAAGCAATCAGAGTGCATTGTGGGAAACACATTAGACTTAATACACAGTGTTGACTGATGACAGACCAGACTGATCACAATAAAATAAGTTTATCAACCACAATGAATCAAGATTTCTGCATCTTTTGCAGGAAAAAAAATGAGCTGACTGACTTATGCAGAATATAGGAAGGCAATTCCAATCATTGACCTCACAGTGAAATCAACATTACGACGCCAAGGCCAGACATTCCTCAGGCAGCAGATAGCAGCTGAACACTGTTGAAGACTAACACATTTTTTAACAAGAGCTTGGGACATTTCCAGGCTTGTTTGTAGTAAAGAAGGTAGGTGTTCAGGAAAAGGTAGGAACATTTGCAGGCATTTGTTGCAACAATTGTTGGTGTTGTTGTTTTTTGTTTTTACTACAATTTCAGATATTTCCAGGCGTGTCTGTAGTAATAAAAGCTGGTATTTTTTGACAAGAGTTTGGGACATTCCTGGGTGTGTTTGTAGTGATAAATGCAGTTGTTTATTGTTTTTACAAGAGTTAGGGACATGTTAAGCTGTGATTAGCTACAAAAGCAGGTACTTTTAAGTGAGAGTTCAGGGGTCTGTTTCACAAAGCAGGTTCAACAAACTCTGAGTCTAATCCTGAACTCTGAGTTGATCTACTCTGAGATAGGAGACTCTGAGTTTCCGGTTCCAGAACAGCTGGTTTGAATCAGTTTAATCAACTCGGAGTAGTTTCACCTGGAGTTAAGCGCGTGCACCACAACTATAAAAAGCCAGCATCAATGGAGCCCCGATTCCACGAGTCACCATGGCAACGGGGAAGAGGAGGGCTGCGTTTTTCACCCCACTAGAATTAGAAATCTTAATGCGCTCATACGGCGAGTTTGCACACGTTTTAAAAAAGAAGTGCATAAGTTTAAATGTAGTCCTTTGCAATCACAATAATATTACAGGGGAAAACTGCTTGAATGGTAGCCTATTAATTTATTTCATTTAGGTGCAATCCTCCAGGTCACGTGATGTCATTCACCCAAAACAGCAGCGTCAGGCAGCAGGCGCACTTGACAACAGGCAGGCTTGACAACAGCAAGCTGTTCAGCTGTCTTTGGGATGTCACAAAAAAAGATTCCCATGTTTTTCCCCCCAAAGGTGGTCAGCAATCAAAGAGGTAATGGGATTAGAAATTATGTAAAAATATATCATTTCGAAAAGAGTGTTGCAGCTGGAACTACTAGAGGGAAGTAGCTAACATTAGCTAGCTAGCAGCTAGTTGATATTACATGGGAAAAAACGATCTGTTATTATTAGCATCTGTCTGTAAGGTGTAGAGTAAGAGTTAATGCAGAGACCTAACTGTACATGATGACTGAAGAAAGAAAAAGAAAAACAAGATGTAAAGTCAAGTGTAGAGTGCAAGTTAAGACAGATATACTGCACAAGACAAATGTTTGAAGTTAAACTAAAGACAAATGAACAAGGAAAAAAGATGTAAAGAGTACATTAATAAAAGTTAAGTACAAGAAGCAAAGACAATAGGTAGAATTAAGAACAGTTAAAGCAGATACCTAACCTGAGACCTGTAAGAGATACAAATATTATGTTCAAGAGTATGTTATGTTAAAGAATGTTAAAGAATAAATACATATTAGTATGTAAAGAGCATTAAATGTACAAAGTAAAACAATGTAAATACTGAACATGACAAGATGTTTACTGTTGCTAAATGGTTGCTGTTTGTATGTTCAACATGATGAATGGGGCATTTTTGTGCCTGGGCTATTGAGGGAAGTTTGTGACAATTGCCAGCCTATTTGGTATTAACTGGTAACCATGAAATGCCTTAATTCAATTCAGTCCAGAAGAGCAGGTACCTGTAGGGTATGTGGAGAATGTTTCTATGTCTAAAAATCTCTGCGCGCGCATCTGCTTAACTCTTCTGGGCTAAGCCCCGGATGTGTCAAAATCCTAGAGACGCCCCTGTTGTGCAGTTGTTTTATCCCCAACATAATGCTGTTTTCACACACATAAATATCTTCTCATCTATATCATGTTCTGTTAAATAATTAAGCCTATTTAAACTGACACAGACTTCTACTCAGCCAACAGAAAGAGGGCAGATGCCTGTAAAACGAGCACACTTTTCTGACCGCCCTGCATACAGTTGCCTTACTCAAGTGCTCAGCATCTCCAACATTGTACAAAAAACTTCCATTTTCAAAGAAATGCAGCGCAACACACAATATCTGCTGGGATGTGAGAGCATGACTACGATTTGTTGCAAATGTAAGGACGGATTAGGTTGTGTATGCAGATGATGGACTGTGACGTGAAACGGTACAGCTCAAATAGATAATTGTGTGGAAATGCTAGAACATCTATATGCGGTCTGATAACCATCTCCCGACGAATATTTAATTCTCTGCGCAGTAATGCTGCACCTTCATCCACGGGATCGTTATCAAAAGGACATGCCATGTTAGTGAAAAAAGTCTCCACCTACTGTGCCTAATGGACTTCTGATATACTGACTTTTTTAATGATTGTTTTAAATGACAGACGGCAGAACTACGCTACGCCAAAACTCGCCTGCTGACTGAATGAATGAGGAAATCAAATGGAGTGTGTGGCTCTGAAAGAGGGCGGAGACAGAGAGAAACTCGAGGTTCATTGATAAAAACCTGGTCCCGACCAGGTTAGGTTCATAGAGTCTGTTACTACGGTAACTGACCGAGAGCTTAAGTTACCTCTCTCTCTGAAACAGGCAGAGTTTCCCTCATTTCAGGATTAACAGACTCTGAGTTTTCACTAAACCTGCTTTGTGAAACAGACCCCAGGAAGTTACTAGGTGTGTTTGTAGCATCAAAAGGGAGTATTTTTTAACAAAAATTAGGGACACTTCCAGGCATTTTTGTAGTGACCACAGTTGATATTTTTTAGCAAGAATTTGGAACACTTCCAGGTAATCACAGGTTGGGACATTTACAGGCCTCTGTAGCAACAAAAGTGGGTGGGTTTTTTTTTTTTAATGAGTTCTGGATATTTCCAGTAATGTGTGTAGTGACAAAACAGCTGTTTTTTTTTACAAGAGTTTGGAACAGTTCCAGGTGTGTTTGTGGTGACAAATGCTGGTATTTTTTAATGGGAGTTTGGGACATTTTGCTAGGTATTTTTAGCCAAAACATGACATTTTCCAAACCCTCACCAAGTGTTTTTCTGTGCCTGTGTCTAACCACAGCATTGTCACAACAAGAAATTGAAACATAAAGAAACATTAAAAAAAATCCACCATGTATAAAACACACAACTGTAACATCCATGGACTGCAAAAACATACAATACAAACATTTATTCTGCTGACCTAGTTGAAAAGGAAGTCTGATTGTACAGAAGCCGTTGACCCTTCTTCTCACTTGATTAATTCCCTCAGTAAACCTTTTCCTGATGGATGTATGGTCTTAATCAGTGGTTTTATGTCTCCATGAATCCAATATGATGTTCATTTTCTGTATTATGGTCCCATTTACAGTAAAATAGACCATAAAGCAGGGTATGCCTCAGGGAGTGGCCACCTTGTGATCTACAGGTCTCTACTATGGTGGTGGATCCACCCCTTGCTCCGACCCAGCACCACCCCCTCATCCAAACATGGTCACTTCTGGCAAATAGGAGGATTCATTACGGGGGTCCACAAACCAATGAATGACATTACAGTGGCTATGCCACTTCTTTAATACAGGCTGTGGTCACTGTCACTGTCTAAATAAATCCTACATGTATATAGGTACATACTGTACATTTCCACCAAATCATTATTTATTCTTTGCACAATATGTATTGTTTATATCTTATAGAAACACTTGACTTGTAAACAGACATTTAATTTTTAGTCACTGGGGCTTTCTATATATATTCTTATAAAAAATATTTTTTCACATAAATGTGTACATCATAGTACTATTTTCCAGTTTTGTTGTCCTTGTTTTAGCTGCTATGTTTATTTCTGTATGTCACATTCCTTGTATATGTTCACATACTTAGCCAATAAAGCTGAATCTGATCCTTACAGAGAAGTCCACACAGAGCTAATTCACAGAGAAGGAGAGAACGAAAGAAAGAAAGAGTTTGAAATCAACATCTGCTTCAGCACAGTTTAGACTTTCCTGTCAAGATGTTAGTGATTTAAAAGAAAAAGCACAAATAAAGTTTTTTTAAGTACTTTCAGTGGATGAAACAGGAGCATTAAATGACTGAAGGAAAAGAGCTCTGACTCATCTGAGAGCCAAAAAACAGACGAATGGAGAATTATTACAAACACGTGTGCTCTTGGAGTCACATCCTACAATCCAACTAATCCGATGACTCTTCCAGACAGACATTTATTTTGAAAATCCCCCTTTTGCCTCACATTTGGAAGCTGATATCTGAAACACAAACATACACAAATCCCACAAAAACTAGCATTATCCTGTTCTATTGTTACAGTTATATTTAGTGCAGATTACGTGTCTGTCAACAGGAGAAGAGCCTGGCTCATTAAGTGGAGCACCAAGATGTTTACACTGAGAAAATCTCCCACATATCATCTGAGCTCTGTATATTTTCATGGAGATGTTTTAGATTTGTTTTTGCCCTCATTTCGAGGAAGAGACGGAATTGTAGAGTATGCACCCCCCCCCCCCCCCCCCCCCCCCAACACACACACACACACACACACACACACGCCAACATAAGAGCTTTTCTTCCTTTTTTGGGTGGAATTGCATATATTTAATAAATAATTATTCACTTTCATCAGTATCATTTAACTTTTACTCATTTAACTCTTAATGTCACAAATTGTTTAACTTCTAATGGTAAGTGAATCAAGTACATGCACCAATTAATCAGCTAAACATCTTTATCAGCCACTTTCCCCTTGTGGGCTGCCATTGGCCTATCGTCAAATTAGATGACACCCACTGATGGCAGTAGCAGATGTTTTTCTGCTGTGTCACATCAGTTTTGAGCAGGCTAAAAAGCAGAGCTTGAAACTAATGGCATCCCATCATCTTGGGACAATAGAAAACGTGTTTGGGACAAACAGAGGTCTTCTCCGGGACACTGTCAAGAGAAAAGGATGCAAAATGTTGTTTCCCTGATAATGTTATATTGAGAACAACAAATTTTTGACATCCTGTTGTTTTGACATCAGCAGGAGGAGACATTAATGTTAGTTGCTAGCTGTTCGCAGCCACAACTAACTCCTAATAATGGAGGCTGGTGAAGGTATACTATAATGCTCTCATGAGGTGTTCAATGTAATCTCGTAAAACGTAGTTTTTGGTGAAAAACTTGAATAAATACAGCTGTCTGAGGAAGAAATTTGACGATGTTCTCACAGCAAAATAAGATATCAGAGAAGGAATTATGATGTTTTAAATTCAATAAAAAAGGTTTTGAAGCAGTCAATTAAAATAATGTTTTTATGTGAAAGAAGGATATGGTAAAGGTTCATTTATCAATGTATATGATTGACTTTGTGCTCATTCAAAGGTAGTGTAACGAAGGACTGAATGACAACAAAGGATTTTTAGGGGAGATGGCAGGTCATCAGTAGACACCACACAGAAGCGGTACACATCACCTGAAAGCTGGAATCTGAAGATTAATTCAAGATGCAGCTCAGCACTGTGTGTCAAGTTTTTATAGTCATAAATTTGTAATAAACATTGTGTTTTGATCAGGGGGTCCTATAAAGACCTATAAAGTTTGTGTGGGGTTGAAACATTATGATGGAAGTATGTGACCACTCCCTATGGGGTGCCGTTTGTAAAGTGGCTCACGCTGAAAACAACATCAACATTTTGCCACATTTAACTTTAACAATGTTTAAAAAAGTGTTGTGAATTTTTTAACGTCACCTTTTACCACATTTACAGCAATATTTGTTAACTTAGAAATATATGAAATAGTTAAATCTAAATATTAAATGTGGCACCTAAATGTTAAATGTTAAATCTAAATATTAAATCTAAATCTGAATCTAAATGTTAAATCTAAATCTAGATATTAAATCTAAATGCTAAATCTAAATCTAAATGTTAAATCTAGATACTAAATCTAAATCTAAATGTTAAATCTAAATATTAAATCTAAATCTAAATATAAATGTTAAATCTAAATGCTAAATCTAAATGTTTAATGTTAAAACTAAATGTTCTTGGTAAAAATAAATATTTAGCTAATATACAAATTCACACCGCCAGTCACTGGCAGTACCAAAATAAATGCTTGAGATGGTCAGACTGTGTTTATAGAATCAAATAATGAATTGAAACCAACTTATCGGGGGAAATGAACACTTGAACATACATTAGCGTGATAATAACTAGCTAAAATAACAAAAAACATGTTTGGAGAAAGTTCATTTGACGTGGACTTCGCCTGGTTGTTCTCAAATACTTCCGGGTGAAAAACCAGCACCAAATTAGTTAAATATTTAGTTTCACGGGGCGTCAGTGGCTTAGTGGTAGAGCAGGCACCCCATGTACAAGGCTGTTGCCACAGCGACCCGGGTTCGAGTCCAGCCTGTGGCCCTTTGCTGTGTGTCATCCCCTCTCTCTCTCACACTTACACACTTAACTGTCCTGTTCATTAAAGGCAAAAAATTCCCCAAAAAGTTTCACCCAGAACATTTAGATTTAATATTTGCATTTAGATTTAACATTTAGATTTAGATTTAATATTTACATTTAGATTAGATTTAATATTTAGATTTAACATTTAACATTTAGGTGCCACATTTAATATTTAGATTTAACATTTAGATTTAGATTTAATATTTAGATTTAGATTTAAATTTAACATTTAGATTTAGATTTAGATTTAATATTTAGATTTAACATTTAACATTTAGGTGCCACATTTAATATTTAGATTTAACATTTAACATTTAGGTGCCACATTTAATATTTAGATTTAACTATTTCATATATTTCTAAGTTAACAAATATTGCTGAAAATGTGGTAAAAGGTGACGTTAAAAAATTCACAACACTTTTTTAAACATTGTTTGAAGCTAAATGTGGCAAATTGTTGATGTTATTTTCAGCGTGAGCCACTTTACAAATGGCACCCCATAACTCCCATGATCCATCATGTCTCATAAGTTGTTGCAGCAAATTTTGGATTGTTACCATTTATTACACAGATTTGGTGCTAAATCTAAGCATGTTTTACAACTTAAGATTTAATAAATATTGTCATGAATCCCTTCAAAATCCAACATTAAGACACCAAGACCTAAAGGGAACACCACAGAAAAATCCAAGCTGTGATTTGGTATCAAAACTTTTAAATGTAGAGATTTCTGTGAGAACTGCACTTTTCCACAATTGGGTGATGAGCACTTCTGCTCTACAAACAGCTGAGAAATCTTCTTATTGTCAAGTTTAGAAAAAAAAAAGGTCTCACTACAATGAAATGAAACCCGAGTGGTATTTTGTTATTGGACTTCTGTGCGAGTCATGGACTGGCCATAACGAACACCATGTTCGCACACAGGGAGGTTCATAAGTGTACCTGGTACCAGAACACCCTAGGCCAAAGATCAATGATCGATCTTGTGGTTGTATCATCAGATCTGTGGCCATGTGTCTTGGACACTCGGGTGAAGAGGAGCAGAGCTGTCAACTGATCACCACCTGTGAGTTGGGTCAGATGGCAGGGGAGGCTGCCGGACAGACTCGGTAAACCCAAACGTGCAGTGAGGGTGAACTGGGAACGTCTGGCTGAGGTCCCTGTCCGTGGGGTCAGTCTGGTTGCTCCCCCGGGACCACTTTGCCTTGGAAGACCCTACCAGGGGCTATTAACCCCGGACAACACAGCTCCCGGGTTCACTGAAAAACAATGGAGAGTAGCAGCCAAAACACAACCAGAAATAAATATAACAAACATTTGAATGGCAGGTTTTTAGGAGGCACCTCCACCGTCCTTTCAATCTCCCAAAAGCCATTTCCACAACCGACCGTGCACTGCTTAATCTGTAGTTATAGGTGTGTTGTTCAGGGGTCAATCTGCCAGTGTCCGCAAAGGTCTTCATGAGCCAGCTCTGCATGAGGTAGGACAAAAATGTATAGGTAAATAATCATGTTGAGTGGAGAGTGATCAATACTAAAATCAATATCCATCATGCTATTTAACCCTTATGCCTCATTTGTAAATGTGTTAATGTGCAGATACATACAGGGTCTTGCAGATCTGCATTCATAGCATGTGAATGTGCTGTACATTTAATGTATGAGGAACATGTATGAGCACATTTTAAGTGTAATATATCATTCTATTGAGTTTATTACATTCTATTGATGCAATATGAACACAGCCAAAATTATCAAAAAAAATTAAGTGACAAACCAAGAATGTTCTTAGTGAGGCATATGGGTTATGAGGTTAAACATAAATCACTGACTTGTATTTTCATACAGTTTGTTTACATGCATTTCAAATAGCAGAGTTCATTTCACAGAGCTAAGCATCCTCTTGTCCAGCTGAAACTACAATAAGCCCTAAGATGTCTAAATAAGGACACAACCCATAATGTTACACATTTGCATTGTGAATTAGCTGTGCTCTGCCAGCTAACGTTAGCTTACAACAAAGGTTAACCTAACAATCTCATGTTCAGTGTTAGTAAGAGACAAACCGTGTTAGGTTATTACTTGTCTTCTGGAAAGTAATTGCCATCTATACAAGTCTTCTCGAGCAGCACAAATACGACGTATCTGCCGTGTTTGGATGCCGATGAGGCCTCATAGCGCCAGGAGTAACAGCTGCACAAGTACATGGTCCGCCATCGTTGTTGTTGTTGTTCAACGTAACTGACGTATACAGTGATGCAATGACGTGGCACCCTAACCACCTCGAGCCGTGGAAAAGCAAACTGGTTCTCAGCTGGTTCGCAAGTTGAACCAACTGAGAACCAGCACCAGCTCAGCACCAGCACTGGAAACCTCTCCACCATGTTAAGGTGGCGATTCTCTGAGGAGCCAACCCTATCACATACTCAAACATACACACACATGCACATATATCTGGTCTGAGCTACCCCCCCCCCCCCCAGACTGAAGCATGATGGTAAGGAGTCTGCTGAAATGTTCTGCTGGATGTTAAACTGATTTACTTAGAGACACACCTTGCACATCTAAACTAATTCATGGACAACTGGACACATCTGTGTGTGTGTGTGTGTGTGTGTGTGTGTGTGTGTGTGTGTGTGTGTGTGTGTGTGTGTGTGTGTGTGTGTGTGTGTCAAACAGCTGTCCAAACACCCTGAAGAACACACACACACACGCACACACACACACACACCCAGGAGAGCAGCAGATATATAAAGAAGCTCAGTAAACGAATGTAATTGTACAATTGTACATTTATACAACAGGCAAACATCTGTTGTATAAATGTTGTATCAATAAACAAATATTGATTTTAGAATACAGAATATTTTCAATAGACAACATTCAGAAGAAGAGGAAAACCCTATTTACCTTATAACTATCTCTGAGAGGTAGATTACTCATTTTATGATCAGATGTTTGAGTTTACAAAAAGCAATTAATTAAAACAGAACACAAAAAACTTCCTGTGTAAAGGAACTAAACCTGGAGTAGAACAGCAAAATATTTTGTTCGATAAATGATGGTTAAAGCTGCAAGAGAACAATTTCACACTCATAACCCAAAACTCCTGTCAGGCGATTTATGCTGCTCACCATCCTGAACAATCTGATGCCTCACATCACATAAACCCAAAAAGAGACTTCTAACAGTTTGTATTTCACTCTGTGTGGACCCAACAGTGACTTTATCTGACACCAGGATTTTATTTTGGCAAATCTTCAGCATCTCAATTAGCAAAGATGAGACGCTCTCATCTGTTCCAGCTACTCTCTGATTCACACTGATAAAGACGGCCAGATTTTACATCAAATCTTAAAACGAGGAGCTCAGCACAGCGTTAATACTCCAAAGTACAGGAAGTCTATTAAGTAGAAATGCTATGTGTGTGTGTGTGTGTGTGTGTGTGTGTGTGTGTCTCAGGCCTCGCCTAGACAGCCCATGACCTTCAGTATCAGTTCCTCCTTCTTCTTTCTTCCACTGATGTGCACTCCTCTTTCTTTCAACCAGGCCAACAGCGTTGCACAGGTCAGCTTTGACAACTGGAGAGACACAGACAGACAGAGAAGGGTTAAAATAAAAAGAAAGAAACAACAGAAGAAAGAAGAGAAAATTAGAAAATACCATAAAGAGATGCAGAATAATAATAGCCGTGAAGGAAGAAAAGAGAGAAAACAATGAGAAACCTTTTTGTTTTGAAGCGAGTGGGGGGAGGGGCTCCTGTTTAGAATTCCTTCAGTGTTCATTGTTCAGGAGTTTTTTACCAGGAGCTCAATTATCCACAGAGGTCTCCTCTTCTCCAAAACAAACAGACTACAGCTGATTTTAACCAGTAAAAACACTATATAAAAACATGAATGTTAAACTAGAATTACCTCATCGCGGCTGTATGTCTTCACGCACCAGTCAAGATACACTTAAGGTTTACATCCATGTCTATGAAAACATGGATGCTTCACACACATCTTCCTCTCAGCAGCACAGAAGATCTATACACTCAGCAGTTTCAAGATGAGAGTCACCAATTCAGTATCTGACCAAAGATATGATATGATATGATATGATGCTGAGTAATGACCAGAAAATTGTTTTATGCAGAACATTATGATGTCTAACTAAAGCTGACTTTTGGTCTTTTAGATATGAAATGTCATCACTTCATCATTTATCCTGTTAGACATTTGTGTGAAATTTTGTCATAATTAGTTTATGAATTCTTGAGTTTTGTAGGGATGTAGTCAACCAAAGAAAATCTTGGTCGACTGAAGTGGTACATAATATTCAACTAATCGATTAGCCGTGGGGGGAAAAATGTGCATGTTATTTTTTCTGTGGTGGTGTGTCTGGCACTGCAGTTACACCAACAAAACGTTAGTCGGTGGTGGAGGACTCTGTGTTGTAAAGTTTAGTTGATTCAAAACACACAATAAACATATATTAAATATGTCTTAATAGAGACAATTTCAAACACAAGTAAGCAAATTGGCTTCACTGTAGCAGCATTTACAGACGAACACTTGTCTTTATCTGGACACATTTACCCCACCAATAAAACATGCTAACATTATTAGCACAAGCCTATGGCATTTTACATTGTGTAAATTAGCCTAGCTACTGGCGATCTTTCCCTCTTCTCATATAAAACCGGGGACAACACCAACATTTAACAAAGGTAACGGCACATAAATTGGCTCCATTACAACTCACAAGATTCACAGACAAAACAACCGTCTTACACTAAACACGTTTTCCAAGCAAATACAACATGCTAACGTTATTAGCGCTAGCCAATGGCATTTTACATTGTGTAAATTAGCCTAGCAGCTAGCGATCTTTCCCTTGTCTCTTATAAAGTCTGGGACAACAGCAACATTTAACACAGGTTACGGCACTCAATTTGGCTCCATTATAACTCACAAGGTTCACCAACAAAACAACTGTCACACTAAACACATTTTCCAAAGAAATACAACATGCTAACGTTATTAGCGCCAGCCTATGGCATTTTACATTGTATAAATTAGCTTAGCGACGAGCAGAGATTTCCTCTGCTCATATGAAGCCAGGATAAACCTTGAAGTATAAATCCCTAAAGGCTAAATCACACACAAGACTTAAAATGCTATTTTAGCAGACACATGTCTTGACAGTTTCTAGCGGCACCGTGCAGCAGTGAGAGCTACACAGTTAAAGGGGAAGTTCCGTTTTTTGGGAACTGCCCATTGGTCCGACCATAGACATCCCATTGTTCTGAAGTCCGTTCCGAAATCATCATGATGCCCTGTGGTTAAGTTCTGGTTAGGTTTAGGTACAAAAACCACTTCGTTAGCGTCAGGAAAAGATCATGGTGTGGGTTAAAATGAAAAAGAAATTGACATACATGTAAGCCGTGAGCCTGCTCCGCCTCAAGCCTTTCCCAGCTGACCCAGAGCCGGTCGCGGCGCACCATGCGCCCGCTGCGAGCTGTTCAGCACCGCAGACAGTCGGACTAACGGGATGTCGAACTAATGTGCTGTCGGACCAGTGACATGGACCCCGTTTTTTTCAACCTGGACCTTATTTCTGGCATTAAATACGGTTGTTTACTCACCCAGATAAGTTTGGTGTCATTTGGAGTCATTCGGAAGATATTTAGATCCGCGAGAGCCGCGTACATCCATATAGTGGGAATGATCGGGGCACCAACAATGAGGCTCTAAATAACACATTATCTGCCGCGAAACTCGTTCATTTCACCAATATGTTTTTATGAATCGCTAGAGTTGCTTGTCATCATCATCCAGGTCATTTATACTGACCTACTAACCTCTGCAAAAAAAAATCAGAGGCAATTCTTAAAGACAATCCTCTTTACCACCGAAACGTTCACCTTTCTGTTTCTCACTTTTTGTCACTGAGCACTATGTAATAATAAATTCACGTTTTGAATAATTAGTGCCTCTGTTTTTGCGCAGTGTGCGGGCCGCTCTACATAAGCGATGAGAAAAAACTAAAGAAATGTAAATTCTCATAGTTATTTATTTATCAAGCAAACAAATTCAAGGAAAATAAACAATTTATGCAGCTGTGGAGGCTACTTACTCAATCGAAAGTTGCCCCTATGGGTAAAAAACATAGAAGTGAAATCCTCTGTTGTGAGACAGTCTGGAGACATCCAGACGTGTATCTCCTGGCCTCAAATCCCACTTGGAGCAACAAAGGCATTCCTCCTCTGTTGGCATAGTGGAACACTGTCCACAAGAACACCACCAGTTACACCACCACCGGTACACGGCTCTCGCGGATCTAGAACATTTTCACAGGTAACTTAGCCTGTCCCTCCCGCCACAGGAAACAATGGATTAATCCTGGAAAGCTATTGATGTAGCACTTTTCTCTTTATGAAAGTAACGCGATTATTCGACCAATGAGAATTTGGTCGGACGAGAGCATATCGACCAAATAATTGGCCATTACCATGTTTTGTGAGGCCATAATGACCTTTGACCACCAAAATCTAATCAGTCAATTATTAAGTCCAAGTGGATGTTTGTGCCAAATTTAGAGAAATTCCCTCAAAGTGTTCTTGAGATATTGCGTTCATGAGAATGAGACGGATGCAAGGTAACAGTGACCCTGACCTTTAACCACCAATATCTAATCAGTACATTGTTGAGTCCCAGTGAATGCTTGTGCCAAATTTGAAAGAACTCCCTCAAGGTATTCTTGAGATATGACATTCACGAGAATGACAGGAGCGGATGGACACCTGAAGGCATAATACCTCCAGCCATAGCAGTTGCCGGCGCAGAATCACAAAAAGGAGTCAATGTCAAGAATATTTGATTACCTTCAGCACACATTTGAAAATGAATGAAGGAAAATGTGTTGTTGAGACTTCATACAGATAAATGGTGTGTGAGCAGCTCCCATATATATAACATGTCTTAGTGTTTGTTAAAATACTACAGAACGATGTATTCAGAGGTGAGGCTGGGTAAATGTAAGTAAAAGAGTAACTGATGTATTGTTCTTGAAAAGTTGCAGGTTGGAGCTGTAAAACTGATGAATGTTGTTATTAATGTGCTCGGCTCCCTGCAGGCTCCCAGCTCCTGCTGAACATTCATCACTTTAACAGTCCTCCTCGCCCTCCTCTGGAAGGCAGGCAGGCAGACAGAACAGTGTGTATGCTATTCATCACTTTAATACATCACGTTAATGCATGTTGCCCTCCTAAAGGATGTTTATGAGGACGCTGAAGCTGTACATACAGTACGAGTGGATACACTGGAAATCACCATCTCTCACACCTTGTTTAACTTCTATATTTTAAACAAACTGTAGCAAGGCAAGCGCCCCCTTGAGGCAGCACGTTTCATTGCTCACAAAAAACTAAATGGAACAGTCTGTTCTCAAGGTCTGGATGTACCCCAAAAACGGACAAAAGAAGCACTCACCATTCTCTTTGTGTTAAACTGAGGCCCTGTCTATACATATATAGATATTCTGGTAAACTAATATTTTCCTCTACATTCGGATCTCTTGTCCACATGAAAACAAAGTTTTAGGTCCCTACAACAGGGCTTTTGTAAAACACCTTCTTAGGTGCAGATTTTTTTGAAAACTCCAGTTAGTGTTTATCTGCGTAACAAATCAATAACATCAGCAGCCTTTTACCATCTAAAAAACATTGCTAAAATCAAAGGTATAGTGTCTAAACCTGACTTGGAGAGACTTATCCATGCATTTGTCTCTAGTAGGTTAGACTACTGTAACGGCCTGCTCACTGGCCTCTCCAAACGGGCCGTAAGACAGCTGCAGTACATCCAGAATGCTGCTGCTCGGGTCCTGACCAGAACCAGGAAGTACGAGCACATTAGTCCTGTGCTCAGGTCTCTACACTGGCTTCCTGTGGCTCAGAGAATAGACTTTAAAGCAGCTCTGCTTGTGTACAAGTCTCTCCACGGCCTAGCACCAAAGTACATCTCTGACATGTTAGTGCCATATGAACCATCTCGGACTCTGAGGACCTCAGGGACCGGCCTCCTGCTGGTGCCCAGAGTCAGGACTAAACATGGGGAATCAGGGTTCCAGTTTTATGCAGCTAAAATCTGGAACAGTCTTTCTGAAGATGTGAGACAGGCCTCTACTCTGACAATGTTCAAATCTAGGCTCAAAACAGCTCTATTTCACTGTGCATATGACTGAAAGGATCTTATCTGCACTCTTCTCTTTTAAAGTTCATTTTATAATGATTATTTATGTTTTGATTTTGTATTGTGATTTTAATGCATTTTCTTCTTCTGTAAAGCACTTTGAATTACTTTGTGTACGAATTGTGCTCTACAAATAAACTTGCCTTGCCTTGCCTTGCGTGGACAAGTAAAATGAAGTGTGTGGGAACAATGATGTAATCTTGTCAAAGTGCATATGCCCATTGTTGTTTGTGTAACAAGCATACACTAGAGACAACAACGACGATGCAGACTCCTGGTGTGTGTGCTAAGTTTTGGATTGGTACCTACTGAATCAGCAGATGGTGGGGAGGAATGGAAGGAAAAGTTAAGCATTTCCAGAGCATCACTCATATGTTTAAGAGGGCGTCTTCATTCCTAAATAAAACAGGAGTTGGCGGTGATGAGATCTCTAGTAGGTGGTTTGAAAAAGGTAACATTAGCCTGTACACTTAACTACCTGTGTGATGAGGTAGACTGCTAATGACAGCTAACGCCCGGTGTTGGGCCATGTGGCTGATATAATGAAAAATAAAAGCCTATGCTAAAGATGACGATATAGATTGATGTTTTCACTTTGCATTGATGTGATTGGATTGTTGATCATTCAATCGATAAATCAATCCAGATCGATGGATCGTTACACCCCTACTCAGCACTTCAGCCCAATGCAGCAGGGATTTGCATTTCCATATTAACAGGGCGACCTGCCTAAATGTGTGTCTAGGACTACTATGACAGCTGTAGTCCCTCATTTTGCTTTTCCATCAAATAGCATGGCAGGTGAAGTTTACCTGTTGAAGGTGAGCTGTTTGCAGAGGTGCAGTAAGAAAGCCCCCCATTATTTTGTTATCTAAAAGCCTTTTTTGTGAAGTAGCAAAATTAGGAGATTTTAGAAGCTACAAAAGTGCTGAGAGCTGAGCAAACAGAGACTTTTAAAAATGTCTTTCTCTCTGGTCTCCTGCACAGACAGAGGTGAGCTGAGTCTCGCAACGCACATGCTTGCTTCAGGGGAAGAAGGGGGATCATCAGCAGTTGGCTGTGGTTGGCAAGATGCCACCGCTACCCACTTAGAGGCAGTTGGGTGTTCCTTTGACCCTACTACGTCCGGAGATGGTCCAACTCTGGCACAGCTAAGCGCATCTTAACTGATAATGCAGAGACAAATCAGCATGCCACTGTTTGACTCACGGCCAAAAATGGTTATCAAAAAGGTTACTAGAGAGCAGGAGCCTTGCCTGGTTTTTTTGCATGATGTGCGCTGATTCAGCAAAATTCAGGACTGAAAATGCCTTGAGGGGGCAGGCTCAGCTGGTAACACACAGCTGCAGTTTGGTTATGGATGTGCTAACTAGAGGTGGAGGAAGTATTCAGGTCCAATACTTAAAAAAAGTGCAAATACACACTTTGACAATACCTACTACAAGTAAATTGTAGGCATTATAAATCTTACTAACCCAAAGTATTAGAGCAAGATTTACTAAAGCACTGTTAGTGCAGTAAACTGTTCCATGCTGTCAGTGTTTTCCTATTCTATTGGATGTTTTTGAATTTATATTACTGCTGCTGTGTTAATGTGTAATTTTAATGCTGTAGATGTTTAAAGTTGTACTGATTTTAACTCCTTTATATACTGTTAAACAGCAATGCAATCATATTCTATAAGATCATCATGTGTTTGTAGCGTTGTTGTCCTCTGAGATTGATGTATCTATAAAAGTCTGGCCTCAGCCACTTTTTGAGATATATATTAGGCTTGTGTCCGTTTGAAAATTTTCCAACCGGTTTGATTTAAAGCCAAATATCTAACCGAACCGATAATTCGAATTATATACCTAATTTTACCACTGGGGGTCACATTTGAGCTATTTTTCCCAATAAAAGCCCATTATAGGTGTAATGCGCTTCCAATCCACTAGGTGGCGATAATGCTGTATTAAGCACCAATACACACAAGGTTACACAAGAAGAAGAAGAAGCAGAAGGACACTTCTCTCACAGCAGCAGCAGCAAAGACAGTGGATAAACCAAGACGGTCCACTGCAAATCAGTTTCCTGTATCAGTGTCACGTGGGGTTCGCGACCACCACGCCCCTTTAGGAGACTAACAGCAGGTCCTGAGTCCATTGACTTCAGTGGGAGAAATGAACGTGATTACAGATTATGGCCGATTCTTTCGCGCCATAGTCATGGAAGCAAATATTGGACCCATTTATCACAAGCCACATATCTTCAGAACATGCCGCCACCAAAATGGCAAAGTTCAGACGGACAAATCAGGAGAAATTTTACTTAGTTCAAGACCTGTCTCTGTCTCAACAACACACTCTCGTGATATCTGGAAACAGATAGCTCCTCTCTGGTGCTGAAATCAGTGCAGTTTCACCAAAGATACTGGACTAAAAAAAATATTTTTTCCAGCGGATGTCTTAGTTACAATATGATTGAGCTAATTGGAGTAGTTTCATGTTGTATCCGACAACAGGAGGCTTTTAACAGATGACGTCCTGATGTTAGCTGCTGCTACTGTTAGCTGTCCCTGTCAGCTGCAGCCGCTGATGCTTTCTAGACATCGTGATTTCCCAAAACTGAATAAATACCACACATAGCAACACAAAACTGCTTTGCTAGCTTAATCATGTTGTAACTAAGATATCCACCGGAAAAAATATTTTTTTCACGGACCGTTTATTGAGTAACTGAGTTATTACAGACACCGCTAACGGCTAACAGTTAGCCCAGCTAATCTACGATAACCAAGCGAGGTTGGGGATACTCGTCTTTGACTGGCGGTTGTCCATCATCTTTGATTGGGCTACGAGGGACAACACCTACTTAGGAGAGCGGAAATGTATACCTTTTCATACAATGGGGGTATATTGTAGGTGGGCCATCTTGTTATAATACAGTATTTTTGGTAGCAGACAGCTGTTCGGAGCTGCGGAGTCTGCAGTCAAGATAAGTTGAATATAGTCCCTTGACACACCGCTGATGTGAAAAGCTCCCCTGGAATCAGATGTCCACAAACAAAACTGTGTGACGTGAAAATTACAAAATTTACACTAGCTCAGGCAGCCATATGGACTAGGATATTATAACTCCTCCCACAAAATGGGAAAAATGTTTTGTTTTTTGTTTTGTTTTTTAGTTTGTTGTGTACGACGGAGTATTAGGGCCACATTGAAGAGAAAAAAAATTAGGACATTTCGAGAATAAAGTCCTAACTGAGAAAAAGTCATAATATTACGAGAATAAAGTCATAGCCTAGGCTGCGTGTTGTTTAGAGGTGAAATATCAGAAGACCAAAAAATGAGAACCATGGAGCATCTTGTGAAGTTATACTTTGGTATAGGTTTCACAAATAAGGAAATACTTCATCTTTTGGCACATCAGCACCAAATTATCTTAAGTATCAGTGTGTCAATTCCAAAGAAAGAACCACACTGACTTGGAGGAAATTGCTTCTTTTGTGGAGGAGGAAATGGCTGGTAGTGGTGGACTGCAAGGCTATCATTTGTTATATCTGCGTGCTATACAAAGGGGTTTCATAGTTTCTCAAGAAACAGCGAGACTAGTAATCAAGATTTTGGATCCAGAAGGAGTGGAACTCCACCAAGCACAGCGTCTCCAACGTCAACAGTACAACAGCAGAGGGCCCAACGCTTTATGGCACATGGATGCATATGACAAACTAAAGCCGTATGGCACTGCAATTAATGGTTGCATTGACGGATTTAGTTGTTACATAACGTGGATGAAGGCACACACCCCTAACAGTGATCCCAAGGTAATCGGCAACTACTTCATAAGCACAGTGACACGCACTGGAGGCTGTCTACAACTGTTGTGGGCCGACCCAGGTACGGAAAATGGGCATGTCAGGGAAATGCAGCTGTTCCTGCACAGAAATCTTTCGGACCATTATGCAGGAGAAGGAAGCTTCGTTTACGGATGCAGTACGGCAAATCAACGGATAGAGACATGGTGGGGGGTCCTGTGGAATCAGAGTGTACAATTTTGGATGGACATTTTTCAAACGCTCAAAGATGGACATTTCACTGGTGATTTCCTGGACAAAAACCTGATACAGTTCTGCTTCCTCGACCTTATTCAGGTAATTGCTAAATATATATAGAGCCAGATGATTAAGTTACAACAGGTAAAAATAATCCCACATCACTTCCTAATAGTTTCTTCAGAAATCGTAGATTTAAATGCAATCCTGAAATCTGTAGCTTGTCTTTTCCAAAAAGATTGGAAAAACCAAGCGGGAAACTCGCGTTGGTAAGTGAAATTATGTTCCTACAATAAATGCAATAAATGAAAAACTTCATCTCATGGCGCTTTTGCTGCTGTATATTGTTGTTGTATAACTTTAGGGTATCTTGGTAGGTTAATGGTCAACATTTAGCTTTGTGTGGTAACATTATCCTACGAGACGTTAGCGTCAGCGTTGTTAGCGTTAGCGTCGTTGTAACTCTAATTTAGCTGTGTGTGTGTGTGTGTGTGTGTGTGGCATTTTCATTGCGTATGTATATATTGAAAGTGAAGCTATGTAACGTAACAAAAAAAGTTTTCTAACGTGGAAATTAATTAATTAAGAAGCTTTATTGTCATTGCAAGTCAGTGCAATGAAATTTTGTTTGGTATTCATTTCTTGTAGCAGCTACAATATTGTATTTAAATGTTGTATTTAAAGCTTATTTGAATAAATTAATTAACCTGAATGTAAAAGAACACTAATGCTAACATGATCATGGCCTTGTGTATTTTGAATCTAATGGTCAGTTGTTCTTTTTTTGTGGATATGTCCACAGCATCCCACCCATTTCCTGGCCACTGAAGAGCCTGTTTTTCCGGCAGCAGAAGCATACGATTGTCCCTGTTGTCCTTTCCGGATGCCACTAAATCATAAAATTCTTTACCATCTGAGAAATCACTTAGATGGAGCAGTCCACCATGGAGGTATGGTCTGAATTTACTGTAACATATTATATTATACATATTATATTAGTAGACTCTGCACAGAAGTAGGTAAAACTTCCTTCAGTTGCCGCTGTGCAGTGTTGTGATAAGAGTTGATGTCGAATAGGAGGCTTAGCTGTGTTGATTTTAATTCAGTTTTCTTAGATAAGTGATTACCATCAAATTCATTCATTTTAGTTACTTTGAAGACAGAATGACCACAAGCTATCAGTTATATTCTCAACAAATACTTATCCTTCCTCTATTTTTTCCAGATTGAGTAAATGTGTTCATGACTAAATTAATAACTTTAGTTATCACTGACAAACATTCTACTTTTGTATCCAAATTGAGTGACATGTTCTGCTTTCCTCTTAGGAGTGACAGAGAAGTTCAAGAAGTTCAGTCAGATGGTCATGTTTTGTTTTGTTTTGCTTGAATAAACTGTTGAAATAAAAAAAAAGTTCTTGAGTCAATGATTTATCAGTCTGTGGTGGCAAGTGTGTTTTATGCTGCAGTCTGGGGAGGCAGCATCAGACACAAGGATGCAAGGCAGCTGGGTAAACTACTTGGTGGTAGAGAGATGTACACTGAAGATGTGAGAGGCCATTCAGAACAACCACCAGGATCATCCACTTGATAACATCTTGATGGATAAAAAAAAAAAAAAAAAAAAAAAACGCAGTGGTGGACGTCTCCCCTTTCTTCACTGCAGGATGAAAAGATAACACTTGTACATTTTTTGCAGGGAAATGGCTTGGTCTGCATGGAGGCTGAGCCCATATTATAATTTTTTGCCCCACCTACTGCTAACTATTGCTTCCATAATTTGATCAGAAGAGTCTGTTCATTGTTGCTAAATAATAGAACAACTTTTCCTTTGGTAATGATTTGCATTATTTGCTATCACTGACACTTGTTCACTCATTATGATATTCCATTAAATGGGTTGCATTTTTTTTTTTTTTATAATTTATTTCACCTTATTTAACCAGCCAAAGTTAACGGAGAACCACTGTCCTTGATTACCTGGACAAGTCCCAAACACACAGTACACATACAGTACTGAAGGCTAGTATGATACATCAATACATAGGACATGACATAGCACAGTATAGGTGAGAAAATAGGTCAGATATAATAATAAAAATAAAATAGTACAAAAGATGGTGGTGTACTGGATGTCCTCTATAGAAATGTAATTGTAGAGAGAGGGCTGGTCAGGAGGTAGGCCTACAACAGGCTGGCAAAGCTAAGTTCTGTTAGTAACAATTTGAGTAAATAAAATAGTCAATATAAATACAACTAATATAAACAGATTGAGTTTATAGATTGATATAGATAGAGTTTGGCTAAATAGTGGTAAAAAGTTTTCAAAGGTCTTTTCTTTCAGTCTGATATTATTAGACTGATGTAGGTCTACATCACTGGAAGATAAGTAAATTATATAATGTGATCTTTTATTGATTGTTTTACAATCTGTTGATTGATGTAGCCTACAGTATATGATTGTGTGTAATTGATAAATAAAACTACAGTTAGTCACTCACTTCTCCACTCCTTAGCATTCTGCTAGACCATGCTTTTTACGAGTTTCCGTTACTAGTGTTATAAACGGTGACAAACATACTTTGCAATGTCCACTGAAAACAGTTTTCATGTTCATTGTGTTCATTGAATGTTTTTAAATCAGCCTTCAGTCAAATAGTAGATTAGACATTGTTGCCATGGTGAAATAATGTGTCCTCACATCAATAATCATTTCAAGTAATTCAATATTTCCATTTATCTTTAAACGTTCGTGTAGTAAATGTTTATGTAGTAGGGAAGAACATCATGAAATCTGACAGTCAGTTTGCGCTGTTTCGACCGAGTTTCTGAAATCCTGACTTTCCCTGAACAAACCACAATGACGTAGTGGATGTGGGCGGGGCTGGATGTGTAACCTATGTGACATGGGCAGGGCTGGACATCCAGCCACGCCTTCCCGCAGGCTGCAGCCGTCAGCACTTGCGAAAGGTCAGTACGCCTGTGACGAGACTGTTTTTTAACTCTGCATTCTCCTAATAGGTGAAAATGGCTGGAGCCCTCCCGTGGATGCATATACTGCTGTGGAACTGTATACTTGAAAATATTTAAATAGCCCTACACAATGTGAACTCTGCTTAATTGCAGAGCTGGGCATACACTGTATAGGTGATCAAACTGTCAGTGTTTTTTCTGTGAATTCCTTAAAGCTAGTGCCAGGGTTAAAACAGTTTCTATAACATGATTTATTGTTTATGCATTAACTGGTCAAAATAAGAGTGGTCAAAGAAATATTCAGATCCTTTACTTAAGTAAAAACAAACAAACAAAATAGTAGTAACTTGCTGTGGAAATACTCCATGACAAGTAAAAGTCTTTAAGTATCAGAACTAAAGGTTATTATAATGCAGAAAAATGCTCCTTGTGTTATCCAATATTTTCCTGTGAATTGTAATGGAGTAAAAGTATTAAATTGCATGAAATGGAAAGGCTCACATGAAGTACAAGTACCTCAAGTTACTGTTAGTACAGTGCCTGAGTAATGTACTTATAATCCATCACTGAAGAATAAACATTTGAAATATTTCACAGATGCCTTTGATCATTAAGAAATAACAACACAAACAATCACATGAAACATTTTTTAATAACTTCTGCAGTACCCAAACAATGTATATAAAACTCACAATATGAATTCTGTATAAAACCTCTTTATGCAAAAGAATTTAGAAATGACCCAAACAAAATCATTTTCTTTTAAATCCTTCTTTATAATCGATGAAAATGAATGGAATCCAGCAGCTTCAATCATTAGCAATGTAACAATTTGATCACACTAATAGCAGTTTCTTCAGAAATATTACAGATGTGGATGCAATCCTGAAGTCACTGGTACCTCAGCTGGTGTAAGAATCTCAAAAACAGTGTGACATAGGCTGTCTTTTCCATTTCATATCATAACATAACATTTGAACTCGTTAAAGCTAAACGCAAGAGCAAGGGCTAAAACAGTTGCTGTAACGAGAAATGACCTTATTGTTTATGCTTTAGCTGGTCTGTCAGAATAACAGTAACTAGAAATAATGGACAATGGACAATGGAATCTGCAAATAACCAAAAAAATATAAAATGCTTTTATAATCCATCTATCCACTATGAATGGAACCCAGCAGCTTCAACCATTAGCAATGTTAACAATTTGAGAACAACCTACCAGTCAATTGTTCTGTAATCAAAATACTATTGAACAGTGTCACAAACAAAATTTTCTATTAGACACAGTGTTTAAGGGGTGTGAATTGTGTCAGTACAGTTTGAAGTGGAAACATCCAGGAACAACATTTGGCAATTCCTGCCTAAATGATATCCATAATTCAAATGTTGCTCTCTAGAATAGAATTGAACTCACTGCGGAAGTCAGGAAAATGATCATAGCTGTCAGACAGTTGCAAGAGCATCCCACATGTACGTCCTATTGGTCTCCTTGTGAAATTGGTCTGAACTCTAAACTCCACCTTGATACAACCAGACACTAACAAATCAGAGCCAGTGCAAAACCTCAAAACTCTCGCAAGCTTTTCCTCATTAAGTTACCTGATGTATCTTTTCAAGTGCTGGGCTACCTCTGCTTCCTTCGATGTCATCCCTGTAGGAAAGTTTAAAATCCCTACCACTTTCTTTGGTGTCACTGTACAGTTTGCTCAGTTCGTCAGAGTTGAGATGCATCTGTGACTGTGTGATGTCCCTCCAGCAGTCAGTGACATACTTTGGTTTTTGCACAAGTTCTTTGTGAGCTAGTTCCTCCAAGATTTCTGGCAGGGAAGCAGTGGTGACCCTCTTCCTACACTCATAACTGTTAAGTACTTCTAGGAGGTCATCAACATCAACAGAGGAAAAATCATCCAAAGCATGCCTGAGGACATCCTGCTCTTGGCAGGTCACAAACTGATGAAAGCTTGTCTTCAGGTCACTGTGAATTGCCCCCAAAAGCATTTACTCAAGAAAAGGTGGAGCTAGCTTGATTGGCAAGTACTGGCAATCTTGAAATCCTTTCAGAAGAATTCACCCTATTGCTTTCCATGTAGCAGCACAGAAATCATGCCTGAGGAAAGGCACTTGCAAAGTTGTTCCAAGGGTGCATCGCTTATAGAACTCCAACCAGAAGCTACTATAGACAACTCTGACTACACCAGACCCACTGCCTTTTTCCACTGTGTTGTCAGGCAGTAGACGCCTCATTTTCAATGTTTTGTTCATAATGTCAGGATCAGAAAATACCTCTATCATTTCACTGAAACTGTTTGAGTGGTGTAAGACCAAAGTCATATCAGGCAAAGTATGAAGAGGGCATTAAGGTAACTCATCAGGTTGATAGATCAGTGTGTCACTGAGAGAGTCATCATCTACTCTTTGCTGTGCACCAAAAATGATCTCAGGGTCAGAGGTTTCTGCTTCTTTCACTTCTGGTACATCCTCTAAAACAGCATAGTTGGCATGGGCGAGGCTAGCCCTTTTTTAGGGGTGCTTCAGCACCCCTAAATTGAAATTCAGCACCCCAAAAACCTGGAGTAAGAAATGTTGTTATTCTAAAAATGTAGTTCACATTTGACAGGTTTAGATAATGTCCAAAACTTAATCCATAGTTTGTGGTTTAAATCTATATTTTAAGAATGAAAATGAAAACACCCCCGCCTAATGGTATCATCCTCTTCCCACTAACGTTACTTCTCTTCAAAGTTACCTGCAGTTACCGCTCTGCAGGACCACAGCCCGTCGTCCAGCACGATACAGACACACTCTGAGAATCCGCTTAGTTGTTGTTGTGAATGAAGTAAGTTGTTCCAAAGCTGTCTCACTCTTGTTTCCTTTTAGAGTTGTTCAGATTCGGATACCAAATCGGCGAGTAACGTTACTAGAGTTCAGGCACCATTTACCAGTTAGCGTTATAACCAAATAACTAGCCTACCCATGTACTGCGTATGTGTGTCTCGGTTTTTAAAGTTTAGCATTACTTTACTAATTTTAAGAATCGGGAGTCATGTAACAGTTAAAATGCTACGGGCGTCTTTTTCCGGTCAGTCGTCATGGAGACACGAAGCTTTGCCAGTGCTGCGGCGTTTGGACCAGAGTGAAAACAAACGTGTGTACGAGCTGAAAAACGAAATGACATATCACTGTATACCACCAGTCTGTGTGAAAACATTTACTGTCGCTGCTGCACACAGGCAGCTTTTATTTATTCCTAGATTTATTTTAGTTCTCAGTTGTGTGTGTCTGACTATCAAACTAGACAAAAAAAATAAAGTTAATACATGTTTTTCTTTTGCTGTATTTATTCATTTTTAATTTAAATTAAGGGTTTAACCTGAACAGGCCTTACAACAATAATAATAACAACACACACACACACACACACACACACACACACACACACACACACACACATATACACACGGCTATTTATAACACACTGGTATGTGATGGGCATGGTATGAGATGTGTGAAAGATAACGCCTTGCATTTGTCTCTCTCTCTGAGTGTATGTATGTGTGTGTGTGTGTGCGCCTACCAGTGACCAATGGACATAAGACATTTCTTTAAAAGAAAAAAGACAGATCCAGGTAAGAGACTAGGGACAGTCCATAACGACTTAAACAAATAGGCCTAATAAACCATGTTTCTTATAGTCCCCTGCTTTTATTTATTATTATTTCTTATTTCAAACCCACAATGGAGAATATACAGCTTCTCTTGTGGAAGGATTTATGATTTTAAAAAAAAGTGTTTGCAAGCCTAATAATAATAATGATAATAATAATAATAAAGATATTTAAAATGGCACGCTTTTGTCCCTTTTGGTTATAAGCTTAGAATCTGAAAATGGTCTCCATAACATTTTTGTGACATGACTAGCTGTGGAAGTAACTAATTACAAATACTCAAATTACTGTAATTAAGTGATACTGTAATTAAGACCTCAACTGTCCTGCCCACAATATATTTGTGTATGATTGTCAGTGCCAGGAGAAAGGGAGAAAGAAGGAGAAGGAGAAAGGGAGAGCACGCAGGGAGAACCAGGTGAGAATACAACGACAATAAATTGACATACAGTGAATAGTGGCAAGCAAAACGTGAACTACTCATACTCCTATACTAACTTAAGTAGTCTTTATTACATTTACTTTGTGTAACGTATTACTGTACACTGCATCTTTTTATATTAAAGGAAGAGGAGAAGAACAGGGAGAGTCCTTAGGAGAAGAGGCTAGTGAAAGAAATAAGACTGCAGCATGCAGACCACCAAACAAAAACAGCAGGGACAGAAGAGATCGTTACAGATTTAGGTGATAAGGACACTGGGCCCAAACAACTAAAGTTGCCTCAGTACCCCCCTACTCAGTTTGGCACACAGAAAAGAGCCTTCCAGGAACAGTGGTTCCGAATTTTCAAGTGGCTGGAATACTCAGCAAGACAAAATGCTGCTTTCTGCTTTCCCAAAAATCTCAGAAAGGTTGCACTGGTTAATGATGGGATAAATAACTGGCAAAAGGCACTTAGCAAGTTTCAAAAACATGAAACTACACAGTCACATAAGGACAGTATGTTGTGTTGGAGCAGCTACAGAGCAAGCCTGTCAAAAGGCAATGTTATTGAGCAGATAGAGGCAGCGAGTGCCACTGAAATTAGTGAAAGGAGGGAGTACCTTGAGCATATTGTGGCAGTAACCTGCTTTTTGGGGAAGCAAGGCATAGCATTCAGAGGCCATGATGAACGAGATGAGTCACAACAAAGGCAATTCCCTCGAGTGCATGTCACTTTTGACAAAATTTGATCCCTTCTTGCAGAGATACACAGCTCCTTCAAACATCACTTATCTCTCATCTGATAGACAAAATGAGATGATAGAGTGCTGTTCACAAGAAGTAACAGAAAATATCATCAGTGAGATAAAGGGATCAAAAATGTATGCCATTATGGCTGATGAGGCCAGGGATGGAAAAACAGAACAGTTGGCACTCTGTGTTAGGTATGTGTCTGCAGAGGGTGCCCTCAAAGAAAGGTTCCTAGCCCTTACAGAGGTGTCACAGTTTGACGCTACTTCAATAACAGCTGCAATTGAAAATCAGTTGGTAAAGAAGGGAATTGATCAGTTGAAATGTGTGGCACAGACCTACGATGGGGCAGCTGTCATGAGTGGGGATGTTGGGAGTGTACAAGCCCATTTAAAAAAGAAAAGAAGCACCCTGAGGCAATTTATGTGCATTGCTATGCACATGAGCTAAATCTTGTTTTATGCCACACATGCAAAGCTGTCCCTGAAGCCACAGAGTTCTTCACCATACTGGAAAGTCTCCATTCTTTCTTTAGTTTCTCCCTTGTAAACCACCATAAGTTTGTAGACACTCAAAAGAAGTTAGGGTTGCAGCCAAAAGAACTTGTGCAGTTGTCAACAACACGCTGGGCCTGCCAGCTTCATTCAGTGACTGCAGTGATTGATAATTTCCCTGCAATCATTGAGTGTCTTGCCACAATCAAGACACCTACAGCAGTTGGATTGAGGGCAAAACTCAGTAAATTCTCCTCAGTGTGTCAGCTGTGACTGACACCATGAAGCAGAAACACAGTGATACCACTGCTGCACATCTTTACTCCAGAACAAAAGCTATGTGTGAGGCAAGCCAGATAGCAGTCTCAGAATCATCCCCAGGACAGAGGCGCAAAACAAAGAGAATGGATGAATTTCTTGTTGAGTCAACTTGTGGGGCAGGTAGTGAAACCTGTGGCTCTTCGGAGTGTGAAGATCTCAAGAGGAAACTTTTGTTTCCCTGTCTGGACAGAATGATCTGTGAGCTTGAGAGGCGTTTCTCTGGTGTTAATGAGGAGGTGCTCAATGGAATTCAGGCATGCAATCCAACCTCAAGCCACTTCTTGTCTCAGCCTCACCTGACAGCACTGGCTCTGCATTACCATATTGAACTCAGGCCAGAGGAAGTGATGGTTGCAAAAAACTTTCTGAAGCGCAAGATTGAGGCTGGTGCAGCTCAGGACATGCTAGCAGTGTACAAACTCCTAGATTCTGAAATGTTCCCTTCACTGAAAGCTGTTATTCAGGTTGCATTGACAATACCTGTTAGCAGCTGTGAATGCGAGCGATCTTTTAGTGCCTTGCGCCGGCTCCATACATGGCTCAGGAGGACCACAGGCCAAAGCAGACTCCAGCACCTAGTTGTGTTGTCTATTGAGAAGGAGTTGGTTGAAGTAATTGAACACCAAAGGGTCATTGACAGGTTTGCCACCCTCAAAGTGCGGCGACACAGATTAACTCTCTCAAAGTAGAGTGCATTACCTGCATACATGGTAGAGCCAAATGGGAATTCAGGGGAAGTACTTTCAAAGATTTCTTTTTATATCTATAATTTCTAAATATTTTCAAGACCTGGGTAAATAATCTGGATTTGGGGGACTTTTTGGTTTTACCTTTTTTGCTCTTGATGTGAAGCTTGTTTTATTATTAATTATTGATGACTTACAACATGACATGACTTATTGGTGTATAAAAGTTCAGACAGATGTGCAAGTAGGTTAGAGATGGCCATTTGTAAATAATTTACAGAAAATGTAACAAACACATATATTGTGTTGTGCATATATACAGTATGTGATGGCTTTGTGGCATTAAAGTTTTCATTGAAATTTTCAAAGACTTGCACGTCTTTCCAGTCAGTTTTTTCCCAAAAGATGATGCTCTTCTCTCATAAATGTCATAATGATTATCCAAAATTATTTTTCAATAAACGTTTTTTGGTTTTGTGTGAAAAAAGGGTGGGGTTGTGGGTTGTGGTGGGGCTCATTGGGTGCTCAGCACCCCTAAAGCTCTAACCCTAGAATCGCCTCTGATAGTTGGTATCCAAAGACAAACTGATGGGATCACTGATTACATTGTCAAATGTGATTGCTACATGACTGGCGCTTGCACTGATTACGGAAGACTCTGTGATGCTTTCTTCAGAAATAATGAACACGTCTTGCAGGGAGTTGTGAAGTTCATCTCTAAGATCTAACTGCTAATTTCTGTCCATTTTGAACTCCTGTGTTGACCCTTCATCAGCTGGCACAAAATCAGGCTCAGAGACATAACCATCATAGCCAGGGCTATCATCAGACTCCTCACTCAGAACGGGTTTTGGTTGAGTTGCTATGTAGAAGCGCAAAGTTGGGAGTTTGACAGTACTGTAGATCATTTCGATGGAAACATCTTTAGGAAGAGGATTTTGCTTGAAATCCCAAACTTCAAATTCAAAATCAGATTCATGACCTTTACTTGATTCTCATTCTGGAAAGAAGAAGGCCTTTCCTTGTTTTAGGATCTCACAAAAACCTGTCTGAATGTTATTTGCGACCTTCCTTGTCCCCCCACCTTGCTTTGCTCTGATCTGTTTTGTTCATTGCCAGTGTGAATCCATCCTATTTCAATATTTCTTATGGACTGTTTTGCTCTACTTCTTGTTTTGTTGGAAGTTTCTGGCACATCCTCCCCATTGTGGTTTTCCTTTCTAGGTTTGAGCTTTTCCCTTAGTTTCTAAAAATACCCTGTTTTCACTTTGATGAGTGTGCGTGACGCTTGCAAAAACTGTACAGAGCAATCCTGTCTCCATACGATGGAAGATAGTTTGCCAGTTGAGCATCTTCCATTAGCAGGATGACCTCTCTGTCAATCTGTGAATATGGCAGAGACATGTCTGTTAAAGGGTAAGTGTGTAATATTTGGCATGGTTTATTATCAAATCTGAATCTGAATATTCTAACCATTAATGTGTTTATATAAGTGTATAATCGCTATAAAATAAAATTCGTTTGGTTTTCGTAGTCTTATAATTATGCTTTTATATACTATATATATAGCAAGGGCCTTGCTTTAGAGAGATCGCCATCTTGTGCCGCCATGTATGTACGGCAGACCGAGCGGACAATCCAGCCAGCCAGAGAACGCGTTTCACGTGTATAAATAAACCAACAAAGACAGCGGGAGGAAGGAAGAAGGAGGAGGAAACAGCAGAGAGTGTTAGTATTTCGTCGATGGAGAATAGTGAAAAGTTTTTTTAGTTATAAAGTTTGCGAATGGACCACACTTACCACGCAACAGGAGAGAATGAACCCAAACCGTCATCTGTGAGGAAAAGAAGACGCAACTTCACTCCTTGTGATGCACTCTCTGCGGCGCTTTTCCTCCTGATGATATATCTCCCCAACGATGGTAGCACCGAATCCCATTCTGTGCAGCAAAATGGGAGCAGAGGATTCAGCCTCTCTCCTCGCCCACACAGCATCCAACACATGGAGTTCCTCATCTGTATGCTCTGGCTCAAACAGGTATGGCTCTGGATCTGTGTCCGCTACAAGAAACTCTTCAAAATCGCGTTCAAAGTTGGCCATTGCAGCTGCTACAGTCCGGAGATAATGCTAGCCTAAATAAACAGCTGAGCTCTGTTTACAGGCTACGCTGTCAGTCAGTGTGCGGGCTGGAGATTGGTGGAGCAGAGAAGGGAGGGGGGTCCCCGCTACGTACTGTAAACGAGTATGTGTGTATTAAGTACGTATTACGCTAGAAGAGTTTGGGACGGAGTCTTTTAGCCTCTGGAGAGTTACCGGAGTTTTTGGAGTGCTCAAATAAATGGGCCTTTTTCCCGAACGCTACTCTGGTCTCCTGCTCGTGAGGGATTCATTACAATATCGTAACATGGTTTAGATTTCTAAATAAACATTCACCTCGTCGCTAGATAGACCTACTCCTGAAAAACTTGTGTCTGCGCAAGCCTTTTTGTCCCTACGAGGCCACCGTCATTTACCTGATGGGAGGGGTGAGCGAGTGAGCCCTGCAATCTAGAATTTGACCACTGATGTCACTGTTTTCAATGGTTTTCAACCCATTTAATTTTAGATGTAAGATGACAATAATATACCTTATACTGTACGTAAAGACAAAAAAGATGAAAAGTTACCTAAATAGGCCAGCTGCGATCACTAGCACTCCTGTGTTACACTTAATTGTATCAGGCAGAAGGTTTTAACTTGAGTAATGGTAACGTAAACAAGCAGAGATGTTCATTCAAAACATATTCCAACACACCGGCAGTTGAGAATATACTTAGACTAAGAATATACTTTTTTTTTTAAATATCCATAAGAATTTTAGTTAATATGCTAGAAACAGCGTTTTTGGGACGGTAGGTTTTTGCGGCTTGTAAAATAGAGTTGTAAAATAGGGTCGTATAAAGATAGATCTGCTGAATATATCTAATATCTAGTAAAGCCAAACTAGTAATTACACTACACCTAGATGAACTCTGTTAACAAAAAGCACGGGTGTTGGCTAATTTTAGATATTTTAGATAGTACTCTAGAAACGGCATGATTGGGACGGTAGGTTTTTGCGGCTTGTTGTAAAATAGAGTCGTAAAAAAATACATCTGCTGAATATATCTAATATCTAGTAAAGCCGAACTAGTAATGACACTGCACCTAAATGAAATATGTTAAGAAAAAGTAAGGATGACGGTTAATTTCAGATATTTTAGCTCTAGAGACGGCGTTTATAGGACTGTGATTCTTCCGGTTATAGAGCTGTCAAATAGTGTCATAAAAAAGTAAATCTACTGAATATATCAAATGTCTAGTAAAGCCGAACTAGTAATGACACTGCATGTAGATGAAATATGTTAAGAAAAAGTAAGGATGTTGGTTAATTTGAGATATTTTAGCAAGTTTTCCAGAAACAGAGTTTTTGTGATTGTGATTGTTCTGGTTGTAGAGTTGTCAATAATGTCGTTTAAAAGTAAATCTACTGAATATATCAAATATCTAGTGCAGCCAAACTATTATGTTATTATTATTATTATTAACATTATTATTATTATTGGTGGGAAATTATAACAGAGGAATATATTTGCCGTTTTAATATCAAGAACACTTTCGTGTTTTTGTGTGTATACAGGACGTTGTTGAATCAGGGAATCTGTGTGTCCATCATGACAAAATATCCTAACTGACTTTACATTAGCATTGTTTCCGTGGTACTGGTACATAATTTCAACCCATTACGTGCTACCACCACTGAATGCGGTGTTAAGAGGTCGTGGTCATTTCACGTATTTCTGTGAGATCAGGTTGCTCCCTCAGGCCAAGGAACTCCTGAAGCAGCACCAAGCAAACAGAGGATACCAGGAAAATAGCAAACTACCAGGCAAGAGTAAGAGCCCATAGACCTGGGCTGTTTTGCCTCCAGTTTTAGCTTGTTACTTATATACATATAGTTTTCAGCTTTGTTTTAACTGTGTTTCTTGGCCAGTGTTATCAATGCAATTGATGTCTGTTCACAGGACAGTAATATTATACAAACTAATATCAAACTGAACCGTGGAATGCGGTGTTAAGAGGACATGGTCATTTCATGTATTTCTGTGAGATCAGGTTGTCCTAACCACTGCAGAGTCTGCAATAATTTCGCTTTCAGCCATGCTTCTTGTTGCCGTGGGTTACAGTATGATGTCAATATGTCAACAAATCGAAATATCACAAATATCATGACATGACGTTTTCATATCATGTTTAAATTTATACTGGTGTTATCCGAGTGTAACACTGATGACACACGTATTCATACGCAGCAACGTCATCATGCAGAAACCTGTGTCAGGTCGTGTGGGAAAAAGTTTTTTAAAAGGCTTGGGGAAAAAGGCTTTTTAAAGCTTAAACAAACACACCTGGGCTAAAATTTAACTTTAGTTTAACTGAGAAACTATAGAATGATATAACATCTTAAAAATGTATAGTAATAATAATGGACCTGTCTTTTAAGTCTCATGAAAATTCACCTTAACAGTATGTTAACAAAAAAGACAAAGAGGACCCGTCTGAAATGGCAGTTATAATACTGCCATTAACCTAAAAAACAAGCTAAGCTCCCTCCAAACACGAAATATTAAACATCTTAGTTCAGTCTATAGTTTAATAGACTTCAGTTTCTTGTACAGCAGTCTTATATGTAGCTGAAGTTAAAGAGTTTTCAGCTCACAGTCAGAAAAGAACTTCTCTCTCAGCTTTTGCAGATGGGAATGAACCCAGCTGAACACCATAAATATTTTAGCTTCCCTCTGTGAGCACTGAATCGATCTGTGCAGATGCAGAGTATTCTCACCATGATAAAATACACTTTATCTGCACCCTGTGAATAAGAGACGTGCTTCATTACAGCATCTGAATGGACGATTTATAGTTTCATCTATGGAAACTCTCAAGTGGATGAATACATTAATAAAACTAATAAAGACGATAACACCTTTTCACCTCCTGGGCAAAACATTCCCTTTTCCTGACTGACTTTCTCAGAACATTCATGAAAATAGTTTTTAATTGCCAGTTATCTCTAATTTCTCGGTTTGTATCTGCAGTATTTCATTAAAAATGAAGTCTTGACCACAGGAAACACATTTCCTCCACCTTTCTCCTGACATCTGTTTTATGAAAATGAGTCTTCATGATGCAGAGGTGAAACTTCCTCTCCACCATTATGGTCATAAAACTGTCCATAAAGCAGGGGTGGGGCTAGGGGGTGGCTACTTGGGCTCAAGCCCAACATGTTTTCTAAAAAGCCCCGAATGTGAATTTTACGTTGGAAAAAAAAAAAAAGAAAAACGTCTCGTGAGTAGTGTGCAGTACCGGAGTCCAACAGAAAAGTAGCCTGCATACTGCGTAGCCTGCCTGGGCCTGCCCTGAAGAAGAAGTGTTTCCTTGTTTATAATTCTCCAGGGTAAAAAAAAATTTCCATGACTGTGGGTGAAAGTGGAGCACTTACTATTGTCAGTGAACGGCCGGTGGTCACGGCGTTACATACGAAGGTTAAGGCTTTAGTTTGTTTCATTAGTCTGCTACATACAGTAGTTCAATATTCAATATTATGAATGCCACCATGAACAATGACAGGCACCCTCTCCATGCATTAGAGGTTTTTAGGAAGAGCACACATGGTGACAGGCTGATGCCATCAAAATGCAAGGAGGTACAGAAGGTCTTTTCTGCCTGCTGCCATAAGGCTTTTTAATGATCAGTAGTTTGCAATAATCTGATCCCATTCAGTGATGTGCAATTATCTTAACATACTTTTAACTTATTTAACACTGATGCCTTCTTTATTTTATTCCTGTGATTTGTGACTGATTTGCTTTAATTTAGAGTGTTGTTTTTCGATCCAGTATGTGGCTGCAAGTGATGCTGCTGTTCCATTACAATTTCTTTTTATGGATTATTAAAGTTTATTGACTTGACTAGGCGGTGGTAATTTGTGGTGTTGCAGCAATCATCAGTGCGCGAATTTCATTCACCATCTGGGCTAAGCCCCAGATGTCCTACAATCCTAAATCCGCCTCTGCCATAAAGGCTTTTTATAGGGTAGGAAATGCTCCAGTAATCCCTTTTCCTCTCCTCACATCTACCTCCACAAATATTAACCTGCATGTAAGGGTGTGTTTCAAAGTGTGTTTGTGTAGAAAGCAAAGAAAGAAAACATACAAACAGACAAAGTAGTTTAGATTTAAAAACAAAATATGAGAGAAACATGGGAAAAGGGAAAGAAGAAGAAAGAAAGAAAAACACACCCAGTCAAAGAATTTAGACTTTGCTTTTGAAAATATAGTGGTACACATTTTCCTCCAGTGCAAGTCTTCCTGACCTGACTAGGCAGCACATACCCCTACAAGTGTTCTCGTCTACTGTTAAATGCCAAAGGAAGAAGAAGAACACCTACCAGTAAAGAAGAACAAGAATGCTCATCACTGTCACTTTTTACCCAGCAATCCAATCACAGTGCAGGAGGAACGGGACAAATACCACAAAGACCAGCCATCACATTTTCAGTCCAGTTCAGACCAAAGATTCAAGACAAGATAAGCTGAAACTTGCAACTACTTGCAATGCATTGATCTGTGTGCACTGTTTCTAAAGATCCTGCCAGTTTACACCAACAAGCTGGCTGCGTAGTGTATCATCTCCATAGCAACAACTCTCTGTAATTCAGTTCTAACTTCCTGCTTTTTTGGCTTATTTTATAGCTGAATATAATTAGTATTTTCTGAAAATATAAATGAAGATTGTGATTATGAAAAACTAGTATGATAGTGATGAAACAGCAAAAACATAGACAAAACAAGCTGAGCTTCAGATGGACTGCATTTATGATAATTATGCCAAAGCCATTATATAACCAGCACAGATTAATCATTCAATGTGTGGGCTGTGTGTGTGTAACACAAGCACATACGACGAGCAGCAGCAGTGACCCACCGTCTGACACCGACACAAAGGACGGAGATCAGCATACGTGTCAACAGCCGCAGATGGCCATATAAATGAGACGGACACAGGCCCGGCAGGGACTAAGGGACTTGCCACAATGCCACAGCAAGCAAACACAGCATCTGCAGCCAGTTTGTAAGTGACTTGGCCAGCGGACTACAAGTCGATTGGCTGTTGTAACCAGTAACGTGTCTTACATTCTTAAACCAGCCTCTAGCCAACTGACAAGCTGAGGCACAGATAACACCATCAGCCGGCTGGAACTGAGCTAAGACCGGCCTGGTCACACCGATGCAACTTTTCACTTCGACGTTCTAAAACAGTTTCATCTTGTTGCGAGTCTTTGGACTGATCTGGGCTTTACATGTACAAGTGTTGAACAGCAACAACAATGGAGGAGAAATATGTCGTGAGGCACGCAGGGAAGCCACACACATTCTGCAGCCTGCAGAAAGATAGGAGCCAAGCGCACCCCTGCGGCTCGACCCAAAGGCAATGCTGCACCAGCTGCAGGCAGATATAGCTCAAAGGGTAGCTGCTCAGCATGAACGTTAAAGGAGCATTCTGCAGGTTTTGACACATCAACTGCCAATTATGGACACTGCACAACATCACTGAACATTTTGATTTCTGCCTACAAAAAGAGAGTTATTTTCTACCAAATAATTTTTATATTGATAATTAAGAATGAGAATTCATTGACGACACTCTTTTGAATTCAAGGACAGCACAAGGACATAAGCTAAAGGAAATAAAATTTTTGGGTAAATATATCGGTACTGCATGAAGGAAGTTGAAAATTGACCACATTTTGTGCTTTTGAATTGCCAGGTGGCTTGTTAATCCAATGATTTCATAACAAGTGTTTTTAGGATACCATGGAGTCTCTCTCCCACTACTCTGAACTAGACCCTGCACTACACCACCTCTTCTTCTGCAAGCTTGGGGAGTCTGTAACCATGCTGGAAAACACACACACACACACACACACACACACACAAACAAACAAACACAGACACACACACACACACTGAAACATCCTGTATGAGAATATAATTAGGACTTGTCATATCTCGGTTTTGGTACTAATCACAATATAGAATATTGGAGAGTTTCATTTAACGAGCCATTTAAAACTTTTGAGACATTATGCTAACTAGGGATGGGCATTTAAAGTCATCTCTTTAATCCAGTACTCACAATATAAAGTCTCATGTAAGCTCAGGAATGTAAATTGGCCAACAGCAGGCTTCAATGAGCCTATTAAACCATAAATTCAAAGTTTACATGAGAAAAATCAGCAAGCTTTCTGCTGCTCCCGTTACAGATGTTAGCTGCAGTGTTGAAGGACCGCCTCCAAGGCACTCTCTTTAAGTCTACATCCATGTCTGTGAAAAAATGGATACTTTACACACACAGAGGATCTTTACAATCAGCACAGGTTCAAGATTAGAGTCACCAATTCAGTTTCTGACCAAATGTCTCCCCTTCTGTTCTTGGGGTATGACACTGATGGCCAGAATTTATGCAGAACATTATGATATCATAGTAAAGTTTACCATTGACCTTTCTCATGTGAAAGGTCATTTCTTCATCATTATCTGTTTTGAGTCTTTTGTGTGAAGGTTTGTCATAATTAGCATAAGAATTGGCCAAAAACGTGTTTTGTGAGGTCACAGTGACCTTGACCCCATTCTAATCAGTTCATTTTTGAGTCCAAGTGGATGTTTTTGCCAAATTAGAGGAAATTCCCTCAGAGTGTTCGAGAGATATCGCATTCACAAGACAAACTAGTCCATACCCATTGAGTGCACAGTTGCCCACATACAGTTTCACATGGTGTGTGTTTGGGATACAGGTCATAGGACATTGCAGATTAAATAGTCAATTGAACCCATTAAGAAATGCAATGTATTCAGACAGAGTTTTTGTGAATCTGATAGTAGGATTACTTTATTGAAAGTACAGTAGTACTATTGCCAATAGTGGGATAGTTAGTGGGCTAAAACTGCACATTAGTAGTTGAGGTAGCACGTTGAAAGGCAGATAGTTGAAGTGTTTATATGTTGTATATCAAAAATAGATGACCGCACACTGAATAGACTTTACTGTGAATTTATTGAGAGCGAACAACGTGTTTCGCCTGTGGCTTCCTCAGGGTCACTCATCTTCGGATGAGAGAACCTGAAGAAGCCATTTTTGATATGTTACTTAGGATGTGATCGACCAGCACCTGATCCCCTATATCGGCTGTGCAGAGGGAGTTTTGTTTACTGTTTATATGTCACTGGTAGAATGACTGACTGACAGTTTCCATGATTATGTAGAGCATACCATGCCATGACTTAGTCATACCAAAAATCAGAAAAAAACATTTGGCCACAGGGGGAGCCACAATGATCGGTCGCAGTTTAGCCATTTTTAAGCATTTTTCTGTTATTATAGCACCACCCAGTTTCCAGAGAGTTAGAGTTAAATTTCTCCAGTCACCTTGAGGCGTCCTGTTCTACATATGTACCAAGTTTAGTAAAAATCGATATGGCAATTAGGCCTAGATAAGAAATTGGCTCTCTAGTGCCCCCATTTTGTTTGATGGGGTCAATAATGGAGAGGTCCCCTCAGATTATGTGTGGTCATATGTCTACAAAGTTGTGTGGTGATCGGTGAAACCCTTGAGATGTTACATACCTTTATGTGATGAGCCACGCCCTCCGCAATATTCATTGCCTTATAGAAGCTCAGTTTTAGTAAGTTTTCCAACTTTTGCCAAGAAGGAACTTTAGATATTGGTCCCTAGATTATGTTCACAGAGTTTCATGCAGATCGGTCAAACTTCCTAGGAAGAAATTGATTTTAAGTGTTTTTCAAAAAATTCAAAATGGCGGAAAATCTATATAACTGGAAGTTATGGGTTCTTGAGGCAAATTTGTTCCTCCCTTGAGGAGAGGCATCTCTGTGCAACGTTTCATGTCTCTACAACATACAAGGCATGAGATATGCCCATTCAAAGTTTGCAATTTCAATTATTTGCTATAGCGCCCCCCTTTGGCCAATTGGTGTAATATTGCTTCATTCACATCCTCCCATGACCCTCTACCACTGTGCCAAATTTCACATGGATTGACGTCAGTGAGGAGAAAAATGTGGAAAAGACACACCCACAGACAGAGTTTTCATCATTATATAGTAAAATAAGGTCAGTGACTTTGACCTTTGACAAAATCAAATCACTTTATAGTTCAGTCCAAGTGAACGTTTGTGCCAAATCTAAAGGAATTCCCTCAAGGTCTTCTTGAAATATATTCAAAGGAAGGAGACAGACGGACAGATCAGTGGCCATGCATTCAGAGGGACAGTCAACCCGAAAACATAACACATAATCTGAAAACTCATAAAAAACATAAAATCTTGTATAAAAGTTTCTGCACACTTATATTCAATGATTGTCAACTTTTGCATCTGGACGTTTGCAAACCCACGCACAAGTCCTTTTCACAGATTTCATGTCTGCATTTAATACAATCCATCACCTGATCCTGGCTGACAGACTGAGAGAGAACTGTGGACTGGACTCAGAACTGCTCACATGGATGTTACATTTCCTCACAGCGAGATCCCACTACAGAGGGAAGGCAGCACTGTGTCAGAGATGTGTTTTACCTCCAATGGCACACCAAAGGGCAGCACTCTGTCTCCACTGCTGTATATTTTATACACAGACAGACACCACAAATGATTCCTCAGACACCATATTATAAAGTTTGCACCTTTGGTCAGCCTGTTGGAGGAGCAAAACTTCAAACATGGATCATTGCTCAATGAGTTCATTAGCTGGTATGATCCATCACCACCCACTCTATCTAAGATCAGAGGAGGAGATGGAGGTGGTGAAGGAGTGTATGAATCTGGGACTTACTATATACCACAAGCTCTCCTGGGATCAATGTCTCGATGTTATTTATAAAAATGGCAAACAGCTCATGTAGTTTCTTAGAAAACTGTTGAACTCCTTTAACACTGATTAAACATTTCTTAAATTGTTTTGTAAATCTTTTACTAGTAGCATCCTTTGTAAAGGTATTGCACTGTATGTTGGTATGGAAGGTCCAAAAGATTTTAAAGACAGGGGCAAGTCCAATTCAAGGACTTTCAAGTACTTTTTTAAGCATTTACTTTTACTTTCAGTGATAAAACTATTTTCTCCACAAGCACTGACCTCACTGTAGAGAAACAGAAAAATAACTTTATTTCAGCCTTAATCCTTGAAATCTGTCTAGTGGTTAAAAACTAAACTTTCAACTCTGTCAGAGAAAACTGCGCTGAGTTCAGACTGTTTGCTTCTAGCACAGCTGCACTCACAGATAACTGAGTCTCCTACCCGCCTGTCAAACAGCATCAAACCATTAGTCTTCTAGATAGAGTCTGGATCTGTATGGCATCCTGTGGGTATAAACGCTGAGGTGGCTACTCACCCTGCTGCAGTGTAGTGGCCAATAAGCTGAGCTAGCTGCTAACAGTCACCACTGAAACTAACAAACTCTACAAATCAATTCAACAGCTCCACCATCCACAGTTAGACACACACCGCTGCTTATTTACTGCCAAATTTATTGCTCACAGCTTGCACCAACAACTGACTCTGCACTGGGTGAGTGTTTTGCAGGTTAGCAAAACATCCTGGCACCAACTATTTACTGGAGTTAACAGCCTGACAGTGCTACGAGCTCACACCAAATTAGGCAATTATTCCAAGCATGGCTGCTCCTAGTTTATTACATTCTTCTGATACAAGGGTTCCCACACATTTTACCAGTGAATTTTAAAAACTTCTCTGTCACATTTTACCCAATTTCCATGACATTATCTAAGTAGTTTAAAATGAATAGGCCTGTACAGCAATACAGCCATTCATCATCAAGCATGTTCTCCCTAGGCATTTGCAGGTGCCAAAAACTGTAGTTTGTGGAATGGCCATTTGAGGCAGGCTCCAAAAGCGAGTCAATCCCCATAGATCCCCATGTTAAAATGCGCAACCTTACAGCAGAAATAAACATGTTTACAGCGTGGTACAAAAAATGGTTTTGGTCTCTATAGCTAATTTCCCCTTTCATGACAACTGTGGGGGGGGGGCATCAAGCAGGAGCATGAGTGAGAACAGCCAACACCACAGGGCTAGCCAAAGTAGCATAGCTTGTTAGCCTGGGTTGTTAGCCTTCGCTAACTTAGCAGCTTCGAGCAAGGCGGGCGTGTTTAAGCAACAAGGCTTCATTTTGCCCGCCTCTTTGCCCATTTTTGATTGGCCGGGAGTTGGGCGAAGTCAGGCACTGCCAAGATTGCGACGGCCAGAGCCAACTACTTTGAGCTTCAAATCCGCTCCTCAGAAACCACTGGTTGACGCCATGGCAACTACATCCATATTTTTACACAGTCTATGTAGAAAACCAAAGATCATATAGATATCAATGCAATGTGGTGTGTTTGCATTACAATTTTGTGTGCATTCATTTCTTGCCAAAAAAACATTTGTTTTATGGACCTGTCTATCTATTATTTTCCGACCTTGCCTTGCTGGCTGTCATATCCTGTCTGTCCTCCATCGAAGTGCATCAATGACCCAACACAGTGGTTGGATGCTGCATATCTGGAAATCTATCTATAGCTGTTGTGTATCATGAGGTTAAGTGATCTATAAAAAACCAACCTGTTAACAACCAACTGTTTGATCTACAGGCTGAGATTTAGTCGGAGACGACAGCCTGATGCTCTCACCAAAGCTAACGTCCATCTCCACGTCTAACTCCATCTGTAGAGCATCATTTAGAGATTTAACATACTAACAATGAATATTCATATATCTTATGTGGCTCAAATTTCAGTGTGAAAGTCTTCATTAACCTGCTACACAGCAGCTTTCCTGTTTCTCCTGATGTGACAGCATGTTACTTTCCCCAAAAGGTGGCATGGACTTGGCGATGACACGATGCCAATCTGGTCCATGTTATCACATGATGCTTACATGTATGTTTATGCTTATACTTATGGTATACTAACGGTAACACAACAGTACACTAGTTTTTAAATTAGTAATGCATAGAATGTATTTTGCTTGATGTTGGATGTGTTTTGAGATTTTTTTATGAACATATTTTAAACAACAGCCATAACAATGTTTATGCAAAACTTTTTAAAAAAATTCTTTTCATTTTTAAACGATTTTCAGGCCTGGAAAACAGTTTTTCTAATTTCAATTTCCCAGGAATTTCATGACCGTGGGAGCTCTGTAATACATTTTATTAAATAATTTATCATTCTATTCTCCTCACAATTTTATTTAAAAAAAATTTCAAAGACCAAGTTTAAAAATGTCTGATTTTCAAGGTATGCCAGAACTTACATCTCCTGACTGCCATATTCAGCTACTTTAAGCAGCTCAAGCACCTTGTATAAACTTTATCCCAAAATAAGTCACTGAAATAAACCAATTAAACTACTGTATAACAAACAACTTAAACAAAAAAAAATGCCCCCTAGGTTTCCTGGAAAAAAACTAGGAAAAAAACACATACAGAAATCCTAAAGTTAGAACCAACTAAGTTTAAAAGTCAATTCTTTTGTGACAATAATCCAATTTACCAAGCTGCAGCAGGGTGACTGCAACACACGATCAGCAGGAGGTTATGTTAACTCATAGACAGGCTGGGTGCAATGTATAGGGGTGTGTAAAATACACCTCCCCTTTTTTTGACGCATCAGCCATGTTCTGTATTTTAACTGTGTCTATATTTTGTTTATTGTTTACTGTGTTGCACCACAAATTAAAGTTTTCTTAAGACAAAGGCACCTGTGTTTGATGTCGTCTGGCACAAATAGCTGTATAAGAACGATTAACTGTTTAAAATTAAAAAATCTGACTATAAGCACTCAGTGCCAACTTTGAGATCTTCAGAGTTTTGCTTCTTGCTGCTAAAGTGATCAATTATTGAGGTTTTGAGATCATAGATGGTGAGTTCTATTTTTATTTCAAATTATTTAACCGTTTCCATCTGATCTTACTGGTAAGTAAGTAAGTTAGTAAGTAAAGTTTATTTATATAGCACCTTTCACAGAAAGAATTCACAAAGTGCTTTACAGTAAAATTAGAAAACAGTAGGATACATAGTATAAAAAAGAGACACAACCACACACATAAACAAATTGTCACAACACCCACACATAACTAAAGGCCTGTCTAAACAACAGGGTCTTCAGCTGACTCAACAGAATTTAAAGTGTGAAGAGACAGTGGCAAAGCATTCCAAAGTCTGGGAGCCACTGCTGCACAGAAATGTAAGCAGGAGCTTGACTGTTTAAAACTCTAAAAGTAAGAACTACAATTTTAAAATGAATCCTGAGATGAACTGGAAGCCACAGCAGCCAGGCCAAACAGAAGCGCCTCTTACTCATGGTGAAGCTGTAAACTCAGCAAGCAGGTTGCTATGCCAATGTTTTATAATACAAAGCAGCTAATCAAGGCCTGATTTTTGCTCTTATATATTTAATAATCTGTGTGTGTGTGTCTGTGTGTGTGTGTGTGTGTGTGTGTGTGTGTGTGTGTGCGCGCGCGCGCGTGTGTGTGTGTGTGTGTGTGTGTGTGTGTGTGTGTGTGTGTGTGTGTGTGTGTGTGTGTGTGTGTGTGGGTGTGTGTGTGGGTGTGCGTGCGTGCGTGTATGCATGCGTGTCCAGGGGCCAAGGGGCTAATTTAGGCTGACCAAACGTCCTCTTTTGCCCACCCGCGGCGCAGCATTATTCTAAGCTTCCAAGATGCCAAAGCACAAGTGCAGCTTCATAGATCAACTGCAGAAAAAATTCCCAATTTACCATCCCGACCCGGTCGGGATATATGGGAGGCTGAGTGCACCATGTGCAAAGCTGGCACATATGATTCTGTGTCTAATAAAGTTGCTGGGAAGCTCAAAGTTGGATTTTCTAATACAGAAGAGGTATTATTTAGAACATTATTTCATATTATTTATTTATTTGTCCAGTAAGACTTGAAAAGATAGCTAGTATTTTACAAGTAGATTTTTCTAATACAGAAGAGACATCTTTTCTATCATTATTTCATTCCAGAGATTTTACATTTATTTTACATTTATATTTATTTTTGTACAATTGAAACTTGTATTTCATAGGATTATTATTTTAGGCATAATAAAAGCAAGTTGAGTAACCTCTGAGAAGCCTATCTAAATTTCTGTCTTAGAGAGATATTATTTTGTAATATAACTGCATTTTCTATCCATAGAAACTTTAAATATATTAAAATTGTAAGGCATCTGTGAGTAAACTCCAAGTATCATTTAAGTACTCGAAGTAGGCTATCTCGTGGCTGGGGCGAGTGTCCTCTTTTTTGGAATTCAAAATATGGTCAGCCTAGGCTAATTTTGACAAATTGGTATCACTTAAAGGGACCAAACAATTTTGGTATTTTTGACATCCTCTATGTCTCTAGTTTACATTTTGGTATGATAGACCTGCCTCAAAACACCCTTCATGATGGACAACAGCAAGAATCTGTGTACCCGGCCCGGAGGGTTACCGGGGCCCCGCCCTGGAGCCAGGCCTGGGGTTGGGGCCCGTGGGCGAGTGCCTGGTGGCTGGGCTTTCGCCCATGGGGTCCAGCCGGGCCCAGCCCGAACCGGCTACATGGTCTCGTCCCCCTGCAGGCCCACCACCCGCAGAGGGATCCAGAAGGGTTCGGTGCAGTGTGGATTGGGCAGCAGACCAAGTCGGGGGCCTTGGCGGTCCGATCCTCGGCTACAGAAGTTGGCTCTTGGGACATGGAATGTCACCTCTCTCGCGGGGAAGGAGATGGAGCTGGTGGAAGAGGTTGAGCGCTACCGGCTAGATATAGTCGGCCTCACCTCGACACATAGTTCTGGCTCTGGAACCCAAGTCCTTGAGAGGGGGTGGACCTTCTCCTTCGCTGGAGTTGCTCCGGGTGAGAGGCGGAGGGCCGGGGTGGGCTTTCTGATAGCCCCCAGACTCTCTGCCTGTACGTTGGGGTTTACCCCGGTAGACGAAAGGGTTGCTTCCCTGCGCCTTCGGGTCGGGGAACGGGTCCTGACTGTTGTCTGCGCTTATGCGCCGAACAACAGCTCAGAGTACCCGCCCTTTTTGGAGTCCCTGGGACGGGTGCTGGACAGTGCCCCAACCGGGGACTCCATTGTTCTGCTGGGGGACTTCAATGCTCACGTAGGCAATGACAGCGGGACCTGGAGGGGTGTGATTGGGAGGAACGGCCTGCCCGATCTGAACCCGAGTGGTGTTCAGTTATTGGACTTCTGTGCGGGTCGCAGTTTGGCCATAACTAACACCATTTTCAAACATAAGGATGTCCATCGGTGCACGTGGCACCAGGACAGCCTAGGTCGCAGGTCAATGATTGACTTTGTAGTCATATCATTTGACCTGCGACCATGTGTTCTGGACACTCGGGTGAAGAGAGGTGGGGGGGAAGACGCCGCGCAGACCCGGCAGGCCCAAACGAACAGTGAGGGTCTGCTGGGAATGCCTGGCAGAAGAACCTGTCCAGATGATCTTCAATTCCCACCTCCGGGAGAGCTTCAACCACGTCCCGAGGGCGGAGGAGACATTGAGTCCGAATGGGCCTTGTTCCGCTCTGCCATTGTCGAGGCGGCGGCTGCAAGCTGTGGCCGCAAGGCTGCTGGTGCCAGTCATGCCGGTAATCCGGCATGACTGGCACCGTCAGGCTGAAGAAGGAAGCCTACAGGGCAAGGTTGGCCTGTGGGTCTCCGGAAGCAGCTGGCGGGTACCGGCGGGCCAGGCGGAGCGCAGCGGCGGCAGTCGCAGAGGCAAAAACTCGGGCGTGGGAGGAGTTCGGGGAGGCCATGGAGGAAGACTATCGATCGGCTCCAAAAAGGTTCTGGCAAACCGTCCGGCGCCTCAGGGGGGGAAGGCGGCAACTAGCTCACACTGTTTACAGTGGGGGCGGGGAGCTGCTGACGTCAACTGAGGACATTGTCGGGCGGTGGAAGGAATACTTTGAGGAGCTCCTCAATCCCACCAGCACGTATTCCAGTGAGGAAGCAGAGACGGGGATATCGGGGGCGGGTCGTCCAATTTCTGGGGCAGAAGTTGCCGAGGTAGTGAAACAACTCCGAGGCAGCGGAGCCCCGGGGGTGGATGAGATTCGTCCTGGATATCTCAAGGCTCTGGATGTTGTAGGGCTGTCCTGGTTGACACGCCTCTGCAACATTGCGTGGACATCGGGGGCAGTGCCTCTGGAGTGGCAGACCGGGGTGGTGGTCCCCATTTTCAAGAAGGGGGACCAGAGGGTGTGTTCCAACTACAGGGGGATCACACTCCTCAGCCTACCTGGTAAGGTCTACTCCAGGGTGCTGGAGAAGAGGGTCTGGTCGATAGTTGAACCTCGGATTGAGGAGCAATGTGGTTTTCGTCCCGGACGCGGAACCGTGGACCAGCTCTTTACCTTTCGCCAGGGCGCTGGAGGGGGCATGGGAGTTTGCCCAACCGGTCCACATGTGTTTTGTGGATTTGGAGAAGGCTTACGACCGTGTCCCCAGGGGCATCCTGTGGGGGGTGCTCCAGGAGTATGGGGTTGGTGGCCCCTTGCTAAGGGCCATCCAGTCCCTGTACCAAAGGAGCACGAGTCTGGTTCGCGTGGCCGGCAATAAGTCAGATCTGTTCCCAGTGAGGGTTGGACTCCGCCAGGGCTGCCCTTTGTCACCGGTTCTGTTCATAACTTTTATGGACAGAATTTCTAGGCGCAGCCGAGTGGTGGAGGATGTCAGGTTCGGTGACGGGAGGGTCTCGTCCCTGCTTTTTGCGGATGACGTGGTCCTCCTAGCTCCATCGAACAGTGACCTCCAGCTCTTGCTGGGACGGTTCGCAGCCAAGTATGAAGCGGCTGGGATGAGAATCAGCACCTCCAAGTCTGAGGCCATGGTCCTCAGCCGGAAAAGGGTGGATTGCCCTCTCCAGGTCGGGGGGGAGGTCCTTCCTCAGGTGGAGGAGTTTAAGTATCTCGGGGTCTTGTTCACGAGTGAGGGTAGGATGGAGCGGGAGATTGACAGGCTGATTGGGGCGACGTCAGCAGTGATGCAGGCGCTTAACCGGTCTGTTGTGGTGAAGAGGGAGCTTAGCCAAAAAGCGAAGCTCTCGATTTACCGGTCGATCTACGTTCCAATCCTCACCTATGGTCACAAGCTCTGGGTAGTGACCGAAAGAATGAGATCATGAGTGCAAGCGGCCGAAATGAGTTTCCTCTGCAGGGTGGCTGGGCTCAGCCTTAGAGATAGGGTGAGGAGCTCGGACATCCGGGAGGGACTCGGAGTAGAGTCGCTGCTCCTCCACATCGAGAGGAGCCAGTTAAGGTGGTTCGGGCATCTAGTAAGGATGCCACCCGGACGCCTACCTTGGGAAACAAATTTTTGGATGATCTTTGGGTCCTCCCCAAAATTGAAAATAGTCAAAATTGAGGCTTCTCCAAAATCGACAGTGTCTGCCTTATCACATGAATCTCAGGAAATAATTATCAGAATGTCACCAAATTTGGACTGAATGTTCACAGACCGTTACTCCACACAATGCAGCAAAGATTTCATCAGTACCTTGCTCCTTTTAAAAAATGTATACACCTAAACACACATGAATTATAGGCGGACATGGAGTAAGGAATAAAAAATCCAAAAGACATGTATATATGTGTTTGCCATTATTAATGTAAATAAGCCAATCACCCCAAATTTGCATTTATATGTGCCAAAGAATGTCATCTTATCATAAAAGTAGCTTATTAGATTATTCACCTCACCATCTGATGTCACCAGCCCCTGACAGGTAACTAGTGCAGAACTTTAAACAGACAAATAGAATGGGGCCCTATTAGTCCAGGGGTAAAGGGATCATTTTCACAACTTGGTAGGCCCCTATCACCCAAGGGGACCAAACAATTTTGCCATTTTTATCACAAATTTTTATCAAATATTTTATTTAAATATGCACCAATTTTGTTAATGAAGACAACCACAAGGAGGGGAAATTGATTACGCAGTTACTGTGCTAACACTCAGTGTTACTGTAGCCTAGAGTAGGCCTACTAGCACTCAGAGCTGCCCAGTTGCTATTTGACCCATAACTAGGAGGCAAAGAGAGTGCTATCGCTTGCCTAAGGCGGACTCCCAGGCTAGCAGAGGGAAGGAGGTGCCTTATTTCTCCATTGTAGGCCGCCCCAAAATAGGGGGGCCCATCTGCTGCCCTTATCCTTGATCAGTACTTCCTAAGAAGTCAGTCAAGTCAGTCGGATGAAGTCCAGCAACAGGTAGAAGGATATCAGTAACACTGCCACTGAGGAGGAGAAGGAGGGAGTGGTAAGAGAGGATGCAGGTGACACTGAGGTCAGTATGCCAGTCAGAGAGACAACCATGGAGCAAAAGGTTAGAGTTAGATGGCCTAGCGCAAATGACAGTAAAGAATGGGAGATAGTTAATTGAGATTTGTCAGTAATCTTAAGCATGCTTAGAGGAAATGCAATAGAAAAGTTAGAAAAGATGGGAGATATTATTTACTCATATGGTGCAGAGAGGTTTGGGGTGCATGAGAGAAAGAGGGGTGAGAGGGTACAGTCAGGCAAGTCTAGGCTAGAAATAGAGAAGTTAGTTAAGGAAAGGAGACAGTTAAGAAAGCAGTGGAAAAAGGCTACAGAAGAAGAAAGGGAGGGAAATAATATGTTGCAAGAGGAGTTGAGAAGCAGGCCGGCAGTTCTTAGAAGGACAGAGCATCTCAATAAAAGAGGAGGAAGAAGGAACATGTAAGGACAGTTTTTTTCAGGGACCCTTTTAAGTTTGTTCAAGGATTGTTTAGCCAGGAAAATGGAGGGCAGCTTAAAGCAGAAAGGCTAGAAGTTGAAGAATATTTGAAAATACATATTCAGATTCAGAGAAGAATAGGATAGTAGGTTTTCCACCGTATATATCTCCATTAGGAGGGATAGAGCATGAGATGGATGTCAGGCCACCTAGGTGGAAGGAAGTTCAGGAGGTGGTCAGCCGCGCAAAAGCTTCTTTGGCCCCAGGGCCAAATGGAGTCACCTACCGGGTTTCTAAAAGTGCACCTGATATCCTTAAATTTTTGTAGAAACAGCTAAGAATAGTTTGGGAGTAACAAATCATCCCAAGAGCATGGCGTAGGGCAGGGGGTGTCCTCATTCCTAAGGAGAAGGAGTCTGTGGACCTAAGGCCAATTCCGTATGATTTCTCTCTTGAATGTGGAGGGAAAGATTTTCTGTCGTGTAGTAGCGCAGAGATTAGCTAGCTATTTAGAAAGGAATAGTTTAATAGATACCATGGTGCAGAAGGCAGGAAAACCAGGTTTTGCAGGGTTCTCAGAGTATATTAGCATGATCTGGCACCAGATTCAGGCAGCGAAGATTAAGAAAAGGGACCTGCATGTAATATTTTTAGATCTTACAAATGCGTTTGGTTCAGTACTGCATAGCCTCATTTGGAGTGCGTTTGACTACTTCAAAGTGCCACAGGTAGTTGTTAACTAAGTGAAAGCATACTTTCAGGATATTAGGTTGTGTATAAGTACGGCAGGCTTCACAACAGGTTGGCAGAGGATAGAAATAGGCATCATGGCAGGGTGAATAATTTCTCCATTAGCATTTACTATGGCAATGGAAGTAATCATCAGGGCTTCTAAGTGGGTGGTAGGTGGGGAGAGACGGCAGAACGGGGTGCATCTTCCACCAGTTAGGGCTTACATGGATGACATGACACTGGTGACCACAAAAATGCCATGTACAAAGAGGCTGCTAGAGAAGGTAAATAAGAACCTGAAGTGGGCCAGCATGAAGATCAAGCCTAGTAAGTCTAGAAGCATCTCGATACGTAGAGGGAAGTTAAGTGACAGGAAGTTTGTCATAGATGATAAGGACATCCCAATAATTAGGGAAAAGTCAGTAAAGAGGTGGTGAAATTTAGAAAAGATGTGGCTGCAGGATTGGATAGAATAGATAAATCAGAACTTTCAGGAAAGTTGAAGTTGTGGTGCTTGCATTTTGGGCTATATCCTAGGTTAATGTGGCCATTGTCAGTTTATGAAATTCCAATATCCATTGTGAAGAGAATTGAAAGGTCACTTAGCTCCTACATTAAGAAGTAGTTGGGCGCTCCTAATAGTGTTGCATTGTTGTAGTGTATACATTGTTGCACTGCCAATATCTAGTTTAACAGAGGAATTTAAATGTACCAAGGTCAGGACAGAGCTCTTGTTATCTGGGAGTAAGGACGTGGTAGTTAGGAGTGTGGTTCCAAATCCAACCAAGGGGAGGAAGTGAAACCCAAGATCGGCAGTTCAGGAGGCAGAGGCAGCTCTAAGGCATGCGGAGATTGTAGGTAATGTTCAGTTTGGCCGGGGAGGCCTGGGGCTTGGCTCAGGCAAACCGGTATGGAATAAAGCAGGTCTCAAAGATAAAAGAAAGCTGGTTGTGGAACAGATACGTAGACAGGAGGAGATATTAAGGGGTGCAAAGGTAGTGGCCCAGGCTAAACAGGGACAGTGGTTGAATTGGGAAAGTGTAGAGAAGAGGGAGCTTAGTTGGAGGGACCTGTGGAGTATGGAGGAGAATCGTATTAGATTCCTGGGAGGGGCTACATACGATGTGTTACCAACCCCCCAGAACCTAAAACTGTGGGTAAATGAGGACCCATCATGCCCATTGTGTTCAGGTACCGCAAGCTTAAAGCATATTTTGTCAGGCTGTACAGTTAGCTTGTCATGAGCACGATATACATGGTAACCTAACCAGGTGTTCAAAAGTTTAGCTACAGGAATTGAAGGGAAACGAAGACAGGTAAATTCAGAGGGTTTTAAGAATAGGAGGTTAGCAATTCAGTTTGTCCGTGAGGGAGAAAAATACAGAAGGGAAAAGTTAGTAAGGAGGCAAGGGTGTGGCCGCCTAGTAGGTGCTTGTGATTGGGAAATGCAAATAGATTTAGGGGGAAAGCTTGTTGTTCCCCAGGAAATAGTTTGTACCAAGCAGAGGCCTGACATAGTGTTGTGGTCAGTGAGTCAACGGATAGTTTATTTCATTGAGCTGACAGTTCCTTGGGAAGACTCAGTGGAAGAGGCCTATGAAAGAAAAATACTGAGGTATGCAGACTTAGGAGCAGAAGCTGGGCAGTGAGGATGGAAAACTAGGATTTGTCCAGTGGAAGTGGGGTGTAGGTGATTCATAGCAAGATCAGCTGTCTTGCTCCTGGGGGAACTTGGAGTGCGGGGACAGAGTTTGAGGAAGACAGTGAAGGAAATGTCAGATGAAGCAGCCAGAGCTAGTCAGTGGATTTGGATGAGGAGGGATAATGTCAGCCGGGGGCCAGCAGGCAGAACTACTGAGCAGGGTACATAACTTCTTGAGATCAGGTGAAGAGATCCACCAATCAGTCCTCTCAGGAGAAAATCCAGGAAGAGGAAGGTTATTAAAGTGTGGGAGTGGCCTACTTGAATCCATTTTGTTTGAGACCATGCTGCAAGGTAAGTGTGTTTGCTGATCCTGTGAGTTTATCTTCTCTATCTCATTTAACTTTAGCTTATATTGGAGTTATGCTATGTAGTGTGTGAAAGAGAGTATGGTGAATGTGCTAGGATAGGTAGTATCAGCACTGTCTCTCCCTGGAGCTCGCATGTATGGAGCCTGGGTTTGTTGAAGGTGGCAGTGCTGTTTGGGCTGAGAAAGCCATGTGTAAGTAAGGTAAAGGAGGTTGTTGGGTTGGTGCGGGGAGAAGTGAGACCTGGCATTAGGGGAGCGTCTCTGGGACACTAGATCACTGTATAGCCTCTTGGAGGTGTCGTGGGACCAACTAGACGAATTACTGGTGAAAGGAGGTTCCCACCTGATGAACCCAAACACATGTTAGTTATCACTGCTCATTGGTCTGTATTGTTAAGCCCAAACAGCTTCCTATACAGTTAGCGCTTTCAGTGGCCGTGGAAAGTCAGCCATATTTAAAAAACTGAAGACTAACAAGACCTGCCTAGACACATTCAGAGAGATGGGAAGCTCCTGGGAGGAGACCTATTTGGAAAAGAGGTCACATGTCAGATGTACCTGCCTTCCACAAACATAACTAAAGTTAACACGCTTCGCTATCAGCTATTTTGTGCAAGGCGTGGAGAAATAGACTCCAGTCAGCTTCCACCTTGTGAGGATTGTCTCTACATGCACCAGAGGCTGTATTGGACCTACTATCATGCTCCTGCTCACGAACATGTCAATTTTCAAAATGGCCATGCCTGCAAAGTTGTCTGCATTGCACAGATATGTGTGAACTAGGAACCAGGCAAATGAGCTGGAATGTTTTCCAGAGCTGAATGATAGTGATGTGGACGATGAATGATGTGACAGAGTAAATGCTATACTATATAACGGCTCTAGATGGTCTAAATTCTAATTTGTGTTCCTAGCGTTGACATTATCTCTGTGCTCTGCCTTATGCCATCTCTCCCTCTGTTTTAAGGACTCACCAGCCACAGCTCCAGTCTCTTCTCCACCTGATTCAAGTTCTGGCTGCACTAGTTACCTGTCAGGGGCTGGTGACATCAGATGGTGAGGTGAATAATCTAATAAGCTACTTTTATGATAAGATGACATTCTTTGGCACATATAAATGCAAATTTGGGGTGATTGGCTTATTTACATTAATAATGGCAAACACATGTATACATGTCTTTTGGATTTTTTATTCCTTATTCCATGTCCACCTATAATTCATGTGTGTTTAGGTATATACATTTTTTAAAAGGAGCAAGGTACTAATACATTCTTTGCTGCATTGTGTGGAGTAACGGTCTGTGAACATTCAGTCCAAATTTGGTGACATTCTGATAATTATTTCCCAAGATTCATGTGATAAGGCAGACACTGTTGATTTTGGAGAAGCCTCAATTTTGACTATTTTCAATTTTGGGGAGGACCCAAATTTTTTTATTAAGCTACTAGATAGGCAGGTCTATCATACCAAAAGAGGAAGTAAAAAATACCAAAACTGTTTGGTCCCTGGACTATGTGTGTATACCACTCGTTTCCAGTGGTTCTGCAGCTCTCTGTAGGTTCTAAATGGTCCATCTTTAGGCAGCTGACAAATGATGGTGATGATCTGACCTTTCCTCATGCTGAAACACACACACACACACACACACACACACACACATAGTATAGTATATTATATATGAACATATATATATGTATATATATATATATATATACATGTATAAATATATATATAGTATATATACATATGATTACCTACTGAGTGAGAAATAAATGTATCATTCCAAGAGACAATCAAGGCAAGGCAAGGCAATTTTATTTATATAGCACCATTCATACACAAGGCAATTCAATGTGCTTTACAAGAGAAAACATAATAACAAAACAATAAATAGTTAAAGACAGTGCAGAAAATGCATTTAAAAAGCAAACATAAAGCAAAAGCAACGGCAGACAAATATAAAAACAATAGCTACAGATTATCCTAACAATAAGTTACATATCTAGTTCACTGGTAAGCTGCAGTAAATAGTAATGTTTTCAGCCCTGATTTAAATGAGTTAACAGTTTCAACCGACCTCAGATATTCTGGAAGTTTGTTCCACAGGCGGGGAGCATAGAAACTGAAGGCTGCTTCACCGTGTTTGGTTTTGATCCTGGGAACACTGAGTAAACCTGTTCCAGATGATCTGAGGGGTCTGGATGCTTCATAACGTACAAGTATATCAGAGATGTATTTAGGCCCAAGACCATTTAGTGCTTTACAGGCAAGTAACAAGATTTTAAAGTCTATCCTTTGACACACAGGAAGCCAGTGCAGTGACTTAAGCACTGGTGTAATGTGCTCCACTCTCTTGGTGTTGGTGAGGACTCTGGCAGCAGCGTTCTGGACGAGCTGCAGTTGTCTGATTGATTTTTTACTCAGGCCTGTGAAGACACCGTTACAATAGTCCGGCCTGCTGAAAATGAAAGCATGAATAAGTTTTTCTGTATCTGGTTTAGACATAAATTATTTTATTCTTGCTATGTTTTTAAGGTGTCAGTAGGCTGATGTAGTAATTGTCTTAATTTGACTATTGAAATTTAGGTCTGAGTCCAGAACTGCACCAAGATTTCTGGCTTGATTTGTAGGTTTTAGTGTCATGGCGTCAAGATGAGCACTGACTATTGATCTTTGTTCTTTGGGGCCAAAAGCAACTCTATTTTCAATCTCAGTTTTGTCTGTGTTTAGTTGTAGTGCTTCAGTCTTTTCATAAACAATGAAAAGACTGAAGCAGAAGAGCTGCAGCTCCACCTGCTGCTCACAGTCAGTACAACACAACCTGCCTTCTCTCCTTCAGTCTGAATAAAGTATCTCTTTTATCCCTTTTCCACCAAATGACCTCTGGTTCTTGAATCAGTTCTGTTCAGGACTCTTGTAAAGTTGGTGCTGTCTGGAGAGGCAGCCCACATTTCTACCAGTTTTGAGCAGAACCACTGTAATCAGGGATGCATCATCAGTGGAGGGCATTGCACAATGTACAACAAAGTACAACAGCGGCAGCAAGATGGCAGACTGCACTGATTACCTGCGAGCTTTTGTGCTGTTATTACAGATACATGATTTTATGTTAAAAACAATGAGAAGCAGATGTAGAAGACTGTTGTGTGCAGGACTCCATCCTCTCTTTACAAACTGTAGAATGTGACACACCACAGATTTCATCGCAGTTCGCACTATAGTCAAGAAAAAACTCTCAAAAAAAATCATGAAGCTACACACAAAAAAACTGCAAAATATATTCAGGCTGAATAAAATCAAACAGTCTGATGTATAAGTCTCAACAGTACTGGTTAACCTGTGTGAGGGAAAAAATTTACAATAGATTTATGAAGACCTTACAGGCAGTGTTGAACGAAACAAGATGACTATTGTTTCTCTAATGACCAGATATTTGAACTAGTAGAAAAAGCAGCAGAGGTTTGGTTAGAGGTGCATCAGCCTTGAGCTTAAGGCTCATTTATGCTCAACATCAGATACAGAAACAAAGACAGATGGAACCTTCTGTTCATACTCTGTGTTCACTTTGTCTGTATTTGTGCATGTTTTCTGAAAGCTTATGGATACAGATGAAATGGAGCAGTACCACTGGAGATCAAGCAAGATACGACCACTGGATATATGACGAAGAGATTTGAATGATGCTGGAACGAAACAAATCTGTAACATAGCTAAAAGAATTCTCCATCCACATGTTGTGATGTATTTAATGGCCTCACAGACAACCACCGTCTACAACATTGCCTTTGTTTAATTAAAGGTACATTTTTATGACCTCCTCAACCATCGCCTTGTTTGTTGTTTTGTCACTTCTTTGGCTCTGCCTTCTAGTGCCATCTGTTGGTTGTATCTGTGCCAAAATAAAGGGTGCATGGAAGTATGAGGGTAGTGATGTTTACAACATGTGAAACAGATGTATCTATTTTTGTACTTTGTACTAAAGGGTGTATAAATGATCAAACTCTTTGGTGTTGTGTGTTTTGCGTCCAGCAGGTGGAGCTATCCTATCACGGCAGGACATGACACCAGATTGCTCCTCCAGGGTTGAGGGGTCGAAAAATAAAGGTCACCTCCGCTGTGACATCATTATGTTCTGCAAAAACACCTTTCTTACTAATTACTCAACCTCATATCTCAGGAACAGAAGGGGAGACATTTGGTCAGATACTGAATTGGTGAAGATGGGAAGATGTGTGTGAAGCATCCATGGTTTTGTAACTGGACAGGTTTGCGGAAGCACACAATCACCAGGTGGTAATTCTATTTTGTACTTAACATCCAGCATCCCAATTAGTCTCTCCACTATCTGTATTGTGTGGTGTTTTAGCCCCAATTTAGTCATTTTCTCTGGAGTTCTAGACTGGTTTACATCGATATTCTCTGGCAACTGCAACTTGGGTGATTTGTGGAGGCATACATCCACACTGCGATAATTCTAGTTTTCTTGTATGAAAGTTTCAAGCCAAATCCCACCAAACTGTCTTCACTTTCAGCCTGATGAATTCCACCTGCTCTTTCGGAGGTGGGTTTTTGTGAGATTTTAGCATTAGTATAATTGACGTCGCATTTACATGGAATTAGACGGCACTCAGAAAATAAACAAACAGTCCAACAGAATGGCAGGATGGTAAAATGAAACATGCATGACTGTTTGTTGGGATGCTGATGTCATATTGTTTATAATGAATGGAATAAAATACATGAAATAAATTATCTTGTGTTTATTATTTTTAGTTCTTCTAATAATGTCCAGTAATTTATTTTTATTTATCCTTTATTTAACCAGGTGAGTCCTATTGAGATTGACATCTCTTTTACAAGGGAGCCCTGGCCAAGAAGGCAGCAAACACATCACCCATGTTTTCTTCAGGCAGAACATGGACCTATCAGTATTTATTGTTGGCTTTGTCTTGTCAGAATATCTACTTTCTGTCAGATGTAAATGTTTAAATATTTCTTATTCTACCATTTGAACTAACACATACACACACACACACACACACACACACACACAGATATACGCCCACACACACACACACACACGGATATACGCCCACACACACGTTATTCATTTTATGTCAGACTGGGTCCAAGGTGAAGGCTTGACTGCATGTTGCAACACTCTGTCTGTCACTTTGATCACAGACAAACACACACACACACACACACACACACACACACCAGTCTGTGCTGGATCTCCTATATACACCCTCTGACTGAGTAACTCAGTTTTACCTGCCTCTTTAAGACTGCACTGCAGCTACGTCCATTCTTTTATACAGTCTATGGTTCAGACCAACACACACAGTGTACCATGGATGAGGTAGATTCCTGCTTTATTCCACCTGGGAGTCTGGTGAGCCGAGACAGACAACGCTGGAGGAGACCTAGAAAAACACCCTGAGGAGAGCCCAGCTACACACACACACACACACACACACACACACACATACATACATATTTTTTTCCACCAATCACTGTAGACAGAAACATTTGTTGAAAAATTGAAATTAAATGCAGGGTGAACAAAATGAGGCCTTTTTGGCTCAAAGTGAAACTAAAATGTCCACAGAGTAATCTCTGCTTCAGCTAGGACACACAAGTATCAGTCCATCTGTCCACTTCATCCCACCTGCAGACTGTGTCTCTGTCCAAATGCCTGCAGGATCCCTCTGTGTCATCAGCTGGAATCAACGGGAAAATAAGACTTTGTGAATGTGGAAAAAATAGCTAAATATTCATTAGTCTGTTTTTCTTAATATTTCAAAATTATTTCTTTACAGCAGTGATTCTCAACCTGGGGGTCCTTTGCCAGTCTTTGCTATGTTATTGAGAGTCACATGCACACAAGTTAGTGATTATGCAAAAAAATAAATAAATAAGAAATTGGCTTTAAACATCATCACAAAGCTTTCCTGAACATTGGCCTCTGAAGCCTAAGCAGCCAGCAAGCTAGCTATGGAGCGATGGCTTCTCAAAAAAAGTACTCAGACTCAAGCCCTAAATTCAGAGCAACAGGAGGTTTCTCAAGGTGGGTGTCAGGACAGCCCAACAGCAGCACCATCTGCTGGAAAATGCAAGGCGCCGGTTCCTGCAGAGTCCAGAGCTCACAAGAACCGGAAATATCAGCGTGACTTTCTGAAATATGAATTTACATGCCAAACCCAAGACAACGTGGAATACCCACAGTGTGTTATTTGTTCAGAAGTTCTTGCAAATGAAAGTTTAAAACAAGTTAAACTGAAGAGACATTTTGAAACAAAACACGCTGCTCACATCAACAAACCCTTGGAAATTTTTCGCCGGAAAGAACTGTCGCGACAAAAGACAATGGTGAGTGAGCTAGATGCGGTCCCTACCAAGGCCCTGACAGCTTCTTATGAAGTGGTATATCTGCTGGCTCAATCAAAGAAGCCTCATACTATCAATGAAAGTCTCATCCGTCTAGCAGCCATTGCAAAGACGAGAGCTAAGCGTGGTGGAAAAAATAGCTAACACACTTGAAACTATTCTGCTGTCAAATGACACACTGAGTCGGCACATTAATGACATGGCAAATGACATTAAAAAACAGTTCAAGGAGAGTGGGAATTTTTTTACTGCAAATGGACGAAATGACAGATGTGTCTGGTGATGCACAGCTGCTTGCGTTTGTGAGATACAGATACAAAAATGTACAAGGATATGTTGTTTTGCTCATCGCTGGAGGGAACATGCACAGGTCGCAACACTTTTAAGAAGCTGGACAGTAAAATGCACAAGGAGGGACTAAGTTGGGAGAGGTGCGTGTCCGTGTGTACAGATGGAGCTGGCACTATGCAGGGCACAAAAAAGGGACTGAACGCCTGTGTTTTGGAAGTTGCTCCACATGTGAACTTTTCAGACTGCATTATCCATAGAGAAGCCGGGCTTGCAAGAGCCTCGAGACAGAACTCAGCAGTGTTCTCCACTCCAACTGCTATTAAGCTGGTTAACTTCATAAAATCCCATCCAGTGCAAAACAGATTACATATTAGGCATTGAGGTCAGATGGCTTTCCCAAGGTAAAGTATCAACCAGACTGTTTGAGCTACATGATGAGTTCCGCATCTTCCTCACAGACTGTGGTTCTTCCCTCACTAGGCCCCTGACGGACCCAAAGTTGGTTGCTAGCCTTGCATATTTGGCAGGCATTTTTGACAAATGGAACTGTCTGAACATGCCCCCTCAGGGCCCAAACACAACCGTCCTTGCTCTTTCTTACAAGGTGACAGCATTTAAAGGTGCAGTATGTAAGAATGTGGCCAAAACGGTTACTGCACTCAAATTCAAAATCCCTCCTCCCCTACAGATTTGAGGTTGCTGGACAGCGGCACGCTGGACACTGACGGCAAAAATAGAAGTCCTGCGTATCTGTTGCGGAGGGCTCTGGAGTGCCGCAGCTGAGACGGAGCCGGAACGCAGCACAGCCACAGCCGGTGGAAACACACACATTGACTAGAATTGAATCCTATCGGCTCTGCTGCCGTGCCAGAGCGCAGACGCAATCAACACTCATCTGGTGGAAACTGGGGGTGATTTTGTTGCCCACAGGCGGCTGCCGTGGAAGGGCCGCGTCGCCGCGTCCTTGATCTTTGGTTTTCCAGCGGACTGTTCGAGCTGCTAACGCTGCTGCCGGGATACAGCAAAGGAGGAGCCGGCCGCTAATGCTATGTACCGGGACACTGCTGATGCTGCTTGCCGTGCTGCTTACGTTTGTTTCTCCAAAAAATCAGTCGGGTCAGTGACCCACCTGCACATGGGCTACAATGTATGATCGAAAATTAATAACAGTTGAAAGTATTTGAAATGTCCATCCACATCTAGCTATGATGCTAGTTAGCCAACTTTGGCTAAAGCTTACCTGTCAAGGAGAAGAGCAGCCACTTCGACATCCAATTTCAAATTCTTCTCCGCTTTCAACCGCCTCCACTGTTCAAAAGCATCTCCTATATAGACCCTCCATATTAACACTATTCCTTAGTCTCTGTGACATATTAGGATGTAGTGTTGTCACGGTACCAAAATTGGGGCCCGCGGTACAATACCATTGAAAGTATCACAGTTCTGAGTAGTACCACGATACCATAGCAAAAATTAGGCAGATGTGCCTTTTGTCATTTATAAAAAGATAAATCACTTTTTTATAATGCATCAATGATATTTCAATGGAATAAATTACTTAGATTGGATTGGATTAACTTTAATAATCACCAAGGGGAAACTGGATTGCCACCATGGCCAACATACAGTGCAACAATAAGACATAGACAAAATATACATATACAATAACGTCACCTAGGAGTGCAGTGGTCCAATGCAACAATAGCAAAATGACCAGAAAAAAAATAAATAAAAAAAATAAAGATTAAAATGAATAAAAAGAGTACAAATGCAATTAAAAAGTGCAATGTACAAGGATGAGTATAGCAGCAAGTTGTAATAGCAAGACAGTCGTCGTCGTCGTCGTCGTCGTCGTCGTCCTCCGCTTATCCGGGTCCGGGTCGCGGGGGCAGCAGCCTCAGCAAAGAAGCCCAGACAGTCCTCTCCCCAGCCACTTCCATCAGCTCTTCCGCAGGAGCCCCGAGGCGTTCCCAGGCCAGCCGGGCGATGTAGTCCTTCCAGCGTGTCCTGGGGCGGCCCCGAGGTCTCCTCCCGGTTGGACATGCCCGAAACACCTCCCAAGGAAGGCGTCCGGGTGGCATCCTTACTAGATGCCCGAACCACCTCAACTGGCTCCTCTCGATGTGGAGGAGCAGCGGCTCTACTCCCGGATGTCCGAGCTCCTCACCCTATCTCTAAGGCTGAGCCCAGCCACCCTGCAGAGAAAACTCATTTCGGCCGCTTGCACTCGCGATCTCATTCTTTCAGTCACTACCCAGAGCTCGTGACCATAGGTGAGGATTGGAACGAAGATAGACCGGTAAATCAAGAGCTTCGCTTTTTGGCTAAGCTCCCTCTTCACCACAACGGACCGGTTCAGCGCCCGCATCACTGCTGACGCCGCCCCAATCCGCCTGTCCATCTCTCGCTCCATCCTACCCTCACTCGTGAACAAGATCCCAAGATACTTAAACTCCTCCACCCGAGGAAGGACCTCCCCCCCGACCCGGAGAGGGCAATCCACCCTTTTCCGGCTGAGGACCATGGCCTCAGACTTGGAGGTGCTGATTCTCATCCCAGCCTCTTCACACTCGGCTGCGAACCGTCCCAGCAAGAGCTGGAGGTCACTGTTCGATGGAGGACCACGTCATCCGCAAAAAGCAGGGACGAGATCCTCCCGCTACCGAACCTGACACCCTCCACCACTCGGCTGTGCCTAGAAATTCTGTCCATAAAAGTTATGAACAGAACCGGTGACAAAGGGCAGCCCTGGCGGAGTCCAACCCTCACCGGGAACAGGTCCGACTTACTGCCGGCCACGCGAACCAGACTTGTGCTCCTTCGGTACAGGGACTGGATGGCCCCTAGCAGGGGGCCACCAACCCCATACTCCCGGAGCATCCCCCACAGGATGCCCCTGGGGACACAGTCGTAAGCCTTCTCCAAATCCACAAAACACATGTGGACCGGTTGGGCAAACTCCCATGCCCCCTCCAGCACCCTGGCGAGGGTAAAGAGCTGGTCCACAGTTCCGCGTCCGGGACGAAAAACCACATTGCTCCTCCTCAATCTGAGGTTCAACTATCAACCGGACCCTCTTCTCCAGCACCCTGGAGTAGACCTTACCAGGTAGGCTGAGGAGTGTGATCCCCCTGTAGTTGGAACACACCCTCTGGTCCCCCTTCTTGAAAATGGGGACCACCACCCCGGTCTGCCACTCCAGAGGCACTGCCCCCGATGTCCACTCAATGTTGCAGAGACGTGTCAACCAAGACAGCCCTACAACATCCAGAGCCTTGAGATATCCAGGACGAATCTCATCGACCCCCGGGACTCCGCTGCCTCGGAGTTGTTTCACTACCTCGGCAACTTCTGCCCCAGAAATTGGACGACCCGCACCCGATACCCCCGTCTCTGTTTCCTCACTGGAATACGTGCTGGTGGGATTGAGGAGCTCCTCAAAGTATTCCTTCCACCGCCCGACGATGTCCCCAGTTGACGTCAGCAGCTCCCCGCCCCCACTGTAAACAGTGTGAGCTAGTTGCCGCCTTCCCCCCCTGAGGCGCTGGATGGTTTGCCAGAACCTTTTTGGAGCCGATCGATAGTCTTCCTCCATGGCCTCACCGAACTCCTCCCACGCCCGAGTTTTTGCCTCCGCGACCGCTGCCGCTGCACTCCGCTTGGCCCGCTGGTACTCGCCAGCTGCTTCCGGAGACCCACAGGTCAACCATGCCCTGTAGGCCTCCTTCTTCAGCCTGACGGCTCCCCTCACCTCTGGTGTCCACCAGCGGGTTCGGGGATTACCGCCACGACTGGCACCAGCTGCCTTGCGGCCACAGCTTGCAGCCGCCGCCTCGGCAATGGCAGAGCGGAACAAGGCCCATTCGGACTTAATGTCCCCCTCTGCCCTCGGGACAGGGTTGAAGCTCTCCCGGAGGTGGGAATTGAAGATCATCTAGACAGGTTCTTCCGCCAGGCGTTCCCAGCAGACCCTCACTGTTCGCTTGGGCCTGCCAGGTCTGCGCGGCGTCTTCCCCCACCATCTGATCCAACTCACCACCAGGTGGTGATCAGTTGACAGCTCTGCTCCTCTCTTCACCCGAGTGTCCAGAACATATGGTCGCAGGTCAAATGATACGACTACAAAGTCAATCATTGACCTGCGACCTAGGCTGTCCTGGTGCCACGTGCACCGATGGACATCCTTATGTTTGAACATGGTGTTAGTTATGGCCAAACTGTGACCCGCACATTAGTCCAATAACTGAACACCACTCGGGTTCAGATCGGGCAGGCCGTTCCTCCCAATCACGCCCCTCCAGGTCTCGCTGTCATTGCCCACGTGAGCGTTGAAGTCCCCCAGCAGAACAATGGAGTCCCCGGTTGGGGCACTATCCAGCACCCGTCCCAGGGACGTCCCAGGGTACTCTGAACTGCTGTTTGGCGCATAAGCACAGACAACAGTCAGGACCCGTTCCCCGACCCGAAGGCGCAGGGAAGCAACCCTTTCGTCTACTGGGGTAAACCCCAACATACAGGCAGAGAGTCTGGGGGCTATCAGAAAGCCCACCCCGGCCCTCCGCCTCTCACCCGGAGCAACTCCAGCAAAGGAGAAGGTCCACCCCCCCTCAAGGACTTGGGTTCCAGAGCCGGAACTATGTGTCGAGGTGAGGCCGACTATATCTAGCCGGTAGCGCTCAACCTCTTCCACAAGCTCCAGCTCCTTCCCCGCCAGAGAGGTGACATTCCATGTCCCAAGAGCCAACTTCTGTAGCCGAGGATCGGACCGCCAAGGCCCCCGCCTTGGTCTGCTGCTCAATCCACATTGCACCGAACCCTTCTGGATCCCTCTGCGGGTGGTGGGCCTGCAGGGGGACGAGCCCATGTAGCCGGTTCGGGCTGGGCCCGGCCGGGCCCTATGGGTGAAAGCCCGGCCACCAGGCGCTCGCCCACGGGCCCCAACCCTGGGCCTGGCTCCAGGGCGGGGCCCCGGTAACCCTCCGGGCCGGGTACACAGGTTCTTTCTGTTGTCCATCATGAAGGGTGTTTTGAACCGTTCTTTGTCTGACCCTTCGCCCAGAACCAATCTGCCTTGGGAAACCCTACCAGGGGCAAAATGCCCCCGACAGCATAGCTCCTAGGGTCATTAGGGCACTCAAACTCCTCCACCACGATAAGGTGACGGTTCTCGGAGGAGTAGCAAGACAGTATAGCTGCAATTTAAAGTGCAATGTACAAGGACTAGTATAGCAGCAAGACATGACATCAGCAATCCAGATTAAAAAGCCTGGTTGCTGCAGGAACAAAGGACTTCCTCAATCTTTCTGTGGAGCATCTGGGCAAAAGAAGCCGCTTACTTCTGCCACTTCTAACAAAAGTGTGATGCGGGGGGTGATCATCCTGAGACAAGGTAGCTCTAAGCTTCCTCCTAGTCCTCTGCTCTGTTATGACCTCCAGAGAAGCAGGGCTCATACCAATAATAAGTTTGTTGATCCTGTTCCTGTCCTCCAATGTTAGGCTGCCACCCCATCAAACAACCGCATAAAAAAGGACACTTGCTAATACACCATTATAAAAAACATTTAGAAGAGATCTGCTGATGTCAAATGATCTGAGTTTCCTCAAGAAAAATAATCTGGACTGGGCCTTCTTCTACTTATTGACTTATTCATACTTCAAAAACAGCATCAATAAGTGATTAACATAGGGGGGATCAAAATGAAATAAATAAATAGAATAAAAATCAACCAAAAATCAACCAGCCACCCTCCTCCCCTGACAAGTCAACAGTCCCTTAAGTGCAGTGAGGTTTGTGGAAATGTGAATGGCTCATTTCTCCTCTGACAGGTCACATACCTGTGTGCCGTCACGGCTCGGCTGTTCAGGTACTACTGGGCAGTCATGACACCAACTTATTCATCTGGAGCCGGGCTTCTCGGTCGCAGGTAAACCGCGTTATCTTGCGGTGGCCATAGTGCTCCGCCGTATTCCTATATGTGACCCCTGTTCAACCCACAACCGGCAGGATTCCCCTTTCCTTTCTGCTTCTGGTTGAAATCTGTACTCGCACAGCGTGCTCCTAAATGATTTCTTGTGCTCACATAAAACTATTTTTATTCGCAAATGCGAGTAAAATGCTTGCACCGTAGAGCTCTGTAGCGGAAAACAAATCACCGTAGCATATATAAACAAATCTAGCCTACAAGTAAAAATAAATTAATAATAGCTTTCACTGCTTAAAGATCCTCAATAGCTCAGCTAATTCCTGAAATGTCACTGGAAAACAAACCACTGCAGCAGCATATTGAGTGCCAGGTGGCCAGCGCGCGCCATTACTGGACGGCGCATGGACACTCGTCCTCTTGCAAATGGACTTTGAACTTATCCAACAGTAGTGGTGCTGTGAGGTACCGTAGTACTACGGTCCTCCAACATGATGGTATCATGTGTACCATGGTGTTTAAGTACCACAGTCCAGTACCAGTGTACTGTGCAACACTATTAAGATGATTTTACGACTATTTGCTTTAGATTTCTTACATATAGCTCCTTTAAAAGGAAGCTGGAGCGATGGGCCGTGTGTGCGGAGGAGGGCAGTGTGGATATGTTCCCTGAACTTGAAGATTTCATGGAGAGTTATGACGTAAGCATTGAGACATTGAAAGGAGTTATTGCCAGTCATCTCAGAAGCCTTCTTGTCAGTTTCAACAGATACTTCTCAAAAAATGACACACCATAGAAAAATGACTGGGTACCCCAGCCTTTCACCTGCTCCAGTGTGCAACACCTGTTGCCAGAACTGGAGGATGCCTTGCTAGAGTTCTCCTCTGACCGTACATTACAGACTGCTTTTGCATTGTGCACACTGGAAGAATTCTGGCTGTCAGTGGCTGTGGAATACCCAGGACTATCAGAAGCTGCAGAGCTACATATTTATGTGAAAAGACAGTTTACACACTGACATTCATCAAAAAAAAAAAGATTTCATCAAATACAGATCACGTCTCATGCAAGTTGAGGACAATCCGCGTGTGGTAGTCTCCAACATAAAACCAAGAATACAGTTGCTTTGTTCAAAAATGCAGGCCCAGCCATTCCACTAAAATGTGAGGTTAAGTGAATAATGTCCCTGCCACAAAAGGATGAACTGATTGATACTAGGCATTGCGCATTTAAAGAGAAGTCTGACAAAAACAGAAAACAATAAGGTCTGTAATACTCTGTTATACGTGTAAACACCTTAGTTTATGTCAGTAATATTGAAACATGCAGGCCCAGGGATCCAACTAAAATGTTATGTCCCTGTTCATAACACAATAAAAAATAAATAACTGTTTTATCTTAGGCATTTAGCCTTTCACTTTAAGTCCGACAAATATGGAATGAACATACAGAATTTAATCGTTTCTAGATATACTGTTACAAACAGAATGGCTAATGGAATGAATGTTTACTTTCTTTTTTTACTCTTTGTTAATAATGTTAACACTCACCGTTACCTCAGTAATATGAAGATGTATTACAATCTTTAAGTGTTCATTTGGGCTTAAAGCAGACATGTTGAATGTTGACTGTGAAAGTGCTGTTATTTTAATAAATTTAAAAGCATCTGTCTTCCAGTGTGAGTTTCTTAACTTTCATGTGTAGTATCAAAGGAGCTATATGTAAGAAATCTAAAGCAAATAGTCGTAAAATCATCCTAATATGTCACAGAGAATAATAGAGGAATAATGTTAATATGACATACTGATCTCACCGACAACAATAGTACAGCCAGAATATTCACATTTTTTAAAAAAAAAATTACAGTCCGCCGTCTACCAGTCACGCAGTCAATAGAGTCTCAGTTACATCAGTTACAGTTACGACTGAGCTACAATGGCTAACTGTGCGACTAAACCCAAACGACCTCATTATGATTCCCAAAAACGCCAAGACAAAGCTCGAGGCAAAGCGAGGGTCTATATAGGAGATGCTTTTGAATGGTGGAGACGGTTGAAAGCGGAGAAGAATTTGAAATTGGATGTCGAAGTGGCTACTCTTCTCCTCGACGGGTAAGCTTTAGCCAAAGTTGGCTAACTAGCATCATAGCTAGACGGGGATGGACATTTCGAATACTTTCAACTGGTCTTCATTTTCGATCATACATTGTAGCCCATGTGCAGGTGGGTCATCGACCTGACTGATTTTTTTGAGAAACAAACGTAAGCAGCACGGCAAGCAGCATTAGCATTAGCAGCCGGCTCCTCCTCTGCTGTATCCCAGCAGCAGCGTTAGCAGCAGAGAAGCTGGAATTGCTCGAACAGTCTGCTGGAAAACCACGACTAGTGGCAGTATTTTGAATTTGAGTGCAGTAACCATTTTGGCCACATTCTTACATACTGTGCCTTTAAGTACTCAATTTGTAAATCAGGAGGTCCAGTCAGGCCAAGGGGGGGTGTGAGGTAGAGCCCTGCGCGGGACTGTTTTCTTCATCCCGCTCCTGCCCGCTCCCGCTGAATTTCTGACCATTACCGCCCGCAACCGCAACGTGTGTGTTACACTCTCGCCCGCTCCCGCAAATATCTGAGAATTTATGTCTGCACAGTAATAGAGATACATTGATTTTCTATGGCTTAGGCTGCCCGAACCCTAACAAGAGCTAGAAAAGCTCTCGGCCTCTTAAGACATCACAACATACAGTTGTCAGCAGCGAGAGACACATATGATGTTTGTCAATTTAGAAGATAATTTTGCAAATCAAGAAAGTCACAGTTTGTCATAGTGCCATTTAGTTTTGTGTGAAACAGTTCAATGAACTACATCTATCATCTTGCACGAAATACGTCACCAACACTAGCGTTGCCTTGGCACATTTCACTTAGTTCTTCAAGAATGAGGGAACAAGCATTAGTGCTGGTCTTTTTATCTGCCTGGAAGAGAAAGAACGAGCAAGACCTGTTGCTCATGTGAGTCACAGACTGTATATAAAGATGGACGACATGACAGCCCCCCAAAAGTGAAGCCAAAACATCTCCATTGCCCCCTCATGGCTGTTGCAGTCTAGACCCCGCCCTCTCCATATTAGTGGATGGGACATGGGCCAAACTAAAAACTCAAAGTAGACGCTGAATGTTTTCTCAAAGATGGTTTCTGTCAGTTTGGTTAGTTCTTATCACTCTGTTTGTTCAAGCATTTGAATTTCTTATGAATTTGGTTTTAATTAGTTATTAGATGTTATAAAAATAGGGTGTGGCATCATGATTGACAGCTGTGTGTGCCAATCAGTGTGCTCACAGTCAATGACGCTGCCTGGGATTGGTCAGACGGGTGTATGGGTGGGAACTTCATACTGCGGAGATCGCTACTGCACACTCTAGCTCCAAATGACATCACTAGTGCATGATGGCAGCAGCTGTATTTGGGATATTTTGGCTTTCTGTTTTTTTTTTTGTACAGAGAGGGGAAGTGGAAATACATTGTCATCTTTGGTGTGAGTACATCCCAGTACCAAACATACAGGCGTCGTAGCTTCAGTGAAAGAGAAGGTTATGACATCACTTATGCTACTTTTAGGTGGGTTGTCTTTCTAATTACATATTTTCACTTCAACAGTTTTAAAACAAACTGCTACTTTCTTGATTTGCAAAATTATCTTTCAAACTGACAAACATCATCCAAGTAACTCATAGAACAATTCAAAGTGTATCAACAAATTATTGTCTCTTGCCATTGACTACTGTACTTTTTTTCCAAAATAAGAACCCATGGGTGGAAGGTGAAGGACTTCTGTCTCTCTATAATGTCAGCCATTAAAAAGGGCCAATGCAACAAATAATCGCCTGTTAACCTGAATGGTAACTTCTTTAAAACATGTATGAAAGTGAGATAGAGACATGTTTATGTAACACAATGGTTCATAGTGTGTGTGTGTGTGTGTGTGTGTGTGTGTGTGTGTGTGTGTGTGTGTGTGTGTGTGTGTGTGTGTGTGCGTGCGTGCGCGCGTGCATGGGTGCAGATCATAGACTGTATAAAAGGTGCAGATCTGATGACAAGTTTGGGGGACACACAATCAGTTATGATTTCTTTTTAATTGCACGCATGCAAATCATGCTCACAGAGCGCTTGACATTGCCAGCATATTTCATGATTTCATAGACGCTCATCACCATCACCAAGTCATTCAAAAAGCACTACACAGTGTGGGGAAGACATGTCCCCCCATCCCACCCCGGATCTGCACCCATGTGTTTGTGTGTGTGTGTGTGTGTGTGTGTGTGTGTGTGTGTGTGTGTGTGTGTGTGTGTGTGTGTGTGTGTGTGACAGACACACAGAGAATGTTTTCTGTCTGTGTGTCTCTGCTTGGGAAGCCTTTGTCACGCAAACACGAATCTGATCTCCACAGTGGAAGAAGTACTCAGACCCTTTACCCTTTATTTCAGTAAAAGTACTAATACCACAGGGTAGAAATACTCTGTTAACAGTAAAGGTCCTGCATTCCTATTTCATCAAATGGATAGTCTCTATACACAGACTCTACATTCAGTAAATGTAGAGTCTGTAGTCAAACCCCGGAGATCTTGCCTCCAGAAGAAGAACAGAAGAGCCCTGGTTTCCGGTGCTAGGCTGTTTGTAGTACGCATGATATTGACTAATCACGTTTGAGCCGGCTGCAGCTGTTGCCAGGTTAAACGGTCTGTGCAGTCAGACTCCGAATACAGCCGATGGGTTCCGAGAATGTCAAATGACAAAAGTATATGGGTAGAGGCAAAACTCACTTTGAACTACAGGATAAGCTTGAAACAAAGAAGGTTGAGGTTCACCTTTGACCTGTCTCTTTTTTTAAAAATCTGTCAATGATTAAATATTTTAAGTGTGATTTCCGCTGTGAGGGTCTAAAGGACAGAGGGATGTTGTATGCTGTAAAGCCCTGTGAGGCAAATTGTATTTGTGATATTGGGCTTTATAAATAAAATTGATTGAATTGAAATTGAGAATACATACATAAATCACATATCAGATCAAATAGACGATTTTCAAAAAACGCACTACAAAACCCAACAAATAAGATGTTATATTTGTGGTCACACTGATTGCAGAAACACTAAAATCATAAGATACAGTCAGAGTTTTTTCACTCACAGTCTCTCCTCTAAAATCTGATAAAACTGTGTTTTTTTCAGCAGCATCACTGAAACAAAGGCTGTCACTTTTCTCAAACCTTTGTGACAGCTTGGGGGAGGAAAGTTAGTCACTGGCTATCGATCACATCATCTGACTATCAGCATTCACTCTGAAATTAAATCTTACTGCAGCCATTACAATCTGCTGCAAGTATGTGTGTCTTTGTTCCCTGCATACCAATGTGTGTCTGTGAGTCTATGTCATGGTATGTAGCATGTGTGCAGAGTGAGGTTGCGTGCAGCGTTTCCAGTGATCACAACCACACACACAAAACTCATTCGTCTCTCTCGTCAAAACCTGTAAGACTGTCAGCGAGGCAAGCCAAGAGTGTTTTCTTAACATACACAAGCACACACACATACACACACAATAACACAAAATAAAGTATATCTGTCAATACTACAAATTAACCTATAAAACTAAACAATAAATCTTTGCTTTCTTGCCAGCTCTTTCTTGAATAAATGAGATCACAATCAGAGTTTAAGTTAGCTGGTATATGCAGGTTTTTGGCCAGTATCACGTGTAGATGTCAGGCAGATAAAAATATCAACAAACAAAAAATGAACGATGGGAAATATGCAAAATAAATCAATAAATTCATTAACAGTATATCAAAAAGCCTTATGCTTTGTGACCTATAAGATATATTTAAATATAATCCTATATAGACCAGAATTTAGGATTTTTATTACGGACTGATCTATTTATCCACTAAAGCCATACAGAGTGCGTCCCTACCTCTGCAGAGCATAAGCAATATCCTAGGCGGTCACGGTCTTCCTGGGCCACACTGCCTGTATGAGGAGCATGTGTGTGTCACAGAACCTCTTTTTTTGTTTTGGTACCCATGTTAACAGGTTATTGCAGCCACACTATCTGCTTGAGCAGTGCTATTCAGGTGCAGCTCAGCTGCTACTCAGCTGCAGAACGTGTAGGAGTCTCGCCAAGTTTTTCCATGTGATTCAGCAAAAACAGACAGTGAAAATGGTCTTTGATTATCATAGTGACATTATACCACCTTTCACCTGTGTCAATGTCTTTATCTTTCACAGACATGAAAAAATATAAATATATCTTTTTAACTCAACTTTTCCTGTTTCCATTTCAAAACAAAAGCCCACTGACAAGGTTTCTGCTGACAGAATCCCTTCATTTGTTAACATGAGGTTTTTCATTACGTAAAATTTGCAGAACCATGTTGCTGACAATGCAGTGGCGGCATGGCTCTATAAACCTGTGGAGTATTGGCTTTTAATTGTGGAAATACAGTAGTCATAGCAGCAGGCAGCTCTGCAGCAGCATAGCAGCAGCAACAACACTGTCTATGTGAGCACCACATGTACGCGAGCTGCAGCAGTTCAGTGAGAAAGCCCTCACACAGGCAGTGACCCGCATGTAGCATTCTTGGTTTAGTTAGCTGACTGTATAATGGTTCACGTTCCATAGGAATACCCTCAACACATCGTGGGTCTTCTGGTAGATCAGACCAGACCAGATACGCTTCACTTCACCATGACAGGCCAGATGGTGGATAGCGCCCTTGGTACTTATAGTGATGCTTGGCACACCAAGTCTTTTCCTTACTTTGCCTCTGTCACTAAACCTGTGAGTAGTCACTTTGTTCAACAGACTGCATTTTCATTTAGTTAATTTTCAAGTTATTTAATTTAAAGTGTTTTATTGCTCTTTAAATGTAGATTGTTATATGGCTATTCAAGGCATATGGCTGTCATTTTTCCTGTATAGCCGGAATTCTGGAATATTAACAGCCATATTGGCCATCAAAAAAAATCTAATGTAAACCCTGATCACAATGATAAAAATAAAACTTTGACTAAAACAAACGTCACCTATGCTATTAGAAATAAGTTAATATACTTCTATGAAATAAAACATAAATGTGAAAAGAGAAGCAGTATTTCTTCACACAACAAACATCACAGATTTAATGAGTGCAGTTGTTGTACTGATGAAGATTTTACAAAATGTGTAAGGTGGCTTCGACAAAGATATTTAAACATATTTGGGTTATGGCTTGATTAGGATATAAATACAGACATTTAAATTAACTAAATGTTTTTTGCCAGTCAATGCAAGAAGAACTTTTCAAAGATTTATATTTTTTTCCTCCTCAGCAGCAGACAGAGAGATTATTAACGAACAAACTCTTTGATTATCACATGTAAGACTTCCTTTCAATCACCTTGTGGTCAGAGCTGATCAGATCAGATCGATGGATTAGAGGAGCAGCTGCTGCAGAGGACAGAGGATGCAAACTTTCTTCTGCCTGTGTATTTATTTTTTGACATTTTGTTTTACAAAAAAAGTGCGTTGCCCAGCATATAAAAAAGGATTTCAGTCACTTCCACACAGTGAGACATATAGCTTATAAAAGAGGACCTATTCTCCACCAGCAAGCGAATGCCGTCTGCAGTTATTTTGACTTAACCAGCGGAATTCCTTACAATCCGATGGGCTGCTAAACAGGTGACCAGCCTTACAATCTTTTGTTGTGTTCATCCTGGGCACGAATAAGAAAATAATTACATTAAAGAATTACATGTTAAGTCACTGCAAAGACATGATTAGATGTTGGGCAGTGCGATGTAAGCATCATACCCGAGGTGAATGGCGCGTATGACACGGATGATGACACAAATGAAGCAAGTTGCGCGATTTCATGTCATACGTTTGTTCGCAAGAGTTGAAAAATCTGAACCTAATCAATCAATTCAAGCCGCAACAGCCAATCAGGATTAAGAACCCATTACTCATCTCTCTAACTATTGCCAAGAAAGTAATCTTCCAAAGCTGGAATTCTAAAATATCTCACAATACCATTCACTGAAACAACCTGCTTATACATCTCAATGGAAAGAATGACAGTTCACATAAAACAATATTTATCAGTCTTTAATGATAACTGGAAAACCTTAAAACATCTAAACTTAAAGAACTCACCCCAAAACCAAAGCCACGTACACAACCATATGTCCACACCATCTTCACCAACAAGACACCATGATAACAATCTTCTAAACATCACAATACACCACAATTCTACATCGAATCATAAACTCATACATATTTATATACTCTATATTTATCTAACCACTTATTTCTTATCTCTTTCCTATCTGCCTGTTCTATTAACATGAATCATCATAGCAATTCTATATGCAGACACACATAGTAATAATAACAATAATAGAAATAATATTATTATTGTTATTGCTGTCTCTTCATTATTCTAATCCCCTCTACAGTGACACCATCAGCCGGCTTGAGTCGAGCTCAGACCAGCCAGTTCACACCGCTGATGTTAGCATGTAGCTACATGTAGCAGTGTAGTAAACTATGTAATGAAAACACCTGTAGTAGTATGCCTGCAGTGGATGAACATAATAACAAATCCAACAAACTAAGACATCATACTGTAGCCAAAATGGACAAAAAAACTGAGCATTCAGAACAGTCTGTAGACTCATTGTCTGCTGACTCTGTGGTTTCTCTTAAAAGCCAGATAAAAACACAGCTGTTTGGACAGGAATTTGGGTAAGTTGTATGCACTAGCTCTGTATCTTCTTTATTTGGTGTTTTCTTGTAGTGTATTGTGATTTTCTCATTATGTATTGTGCAAACAGTTTTGCACTTTTAACTACGTGGCTCAGGCATCTTTGAGTATCCTGAAAAGCGCTATGTAAATCCAATGTATTATTATCATTACTTTATCTTCTATGTTTCACTCTTAATTACTTACTTATGTTTACCTCGTTATTTAAAACTTTGGCCTTGTTTAATATGAACATCCAACAGTGTAACACTATCTATAAATGAGACACAAAATACAGAAAAGCGCAATCAGTCCCCTTTAATTAAGCACTGGTATCAATCAGGTATCAGTTTTGGGACTGACAAAGTTGGATCGGTGCATCCCCAGTGAACACTCATGGTTATCAAAGCAATGGATGTTTGTGTGTAAATGTGACTGTGTCTATCTTTGTGTGGGATTTTAGACCTTGAAAGCAAGGACATTTTGTACAGCGAGGATATTTTGTCCTGTCCCCTTTTCTTCCATGAGCTGACTGAGAGTTCAGACTTAAACACATGTACACCCTCGGACAATATTCATGTGTTTCCCCTGCAGATTTGCACATGCTATTTGCACAATGGTAGCTGTCACTTTTTTAATGTAAATATTCATTTACATTTTTCATGCCACTTTTTCATACATATCATTTGTTACTTTAGGTACACTTTAGCTCTGGTTCTATTGGGCCACCATGTTAAGTTTCAAATGAATGAGCAGGACTGTTGATCTTTAGAATTTTCTCTGCATGAATATGATGAGCTACCTTCATCCATCAGGTATTTAATTGAAGGGATTAACCAAAAACAGACATTCCTCTTTGTCTATAAACACTTTTTTAATCAAGTTTCCAATAAATATACTGACTGATTGACTGACTGTGTCACAATATACATTGATATCGCAATATGAAACTGCACATATTGTACTAATGAAGGTACTCAGAAGTATAAACGTACAAGCTTGTGTGCATGTGCATGTGTGTGTGTGTGTGTGTGTGTGTGTGTGTGTGTGTGTGTGTGTGTGTGTGTGCGCGCTCGCAGAAAGTGGAACTAGTCAAACTCTGTGTATGTTAAGCGTGAGATGAGGGAAACTCAAAGCCAGTTCAGCGTAAACCTGAGTCAGTTACTATGGCAACATACTCTGTGAAGCAAACCTGTTTTCCGTGGGCATTAATCAGAAAGGATTATCAAAGAGGAATCCCACAGAACTGCAGGTTTGTCAGTGAGAAGAAATTAATCTACGTGGATACAATATGCAATGATTTATGAATACTTTTTTGTGTTTGACTTATAGTTGCTGCCCAGTGCATTTGGGCCCCATCAGATTACAGATGAATAAGAGGACATAGCAAATTACATCAAAATATATGAACATTGTTAATACATAAAAATGTTTCTTTATTTTCTGTATATTAGATATGCATTAACACATCACATTACATAACGTCACTTCACATTACCTATTAACACACTCTGCAATATTTTCCAATGTCACCTCCCACTATTTAGCCGCAGCTGCATTATAGATTTGTTGTTTTTTTAAGAGATGTTCTGTCATCGAAATCTCCAATTAAGTTGCGATGAAGTAAGTGGCTCTGCTTTTAACTCCGCTTTCTGCCATTGTCATCTGCACTCCATTGATGATGTCTTTTGGTGCTCATCATGAGCGCGCTTCCCTCAGGCTGGACATACTCAGAGTTGATTGAACTAATTCTGATCAGTGTGTTGAGTCTGCTTTCTGAAATAGGGCCCTGAACACAAGACACTGATATAAAATCAGATTTATAAAAGCACTAGAAGAAACTAGGGCTGTCACTTTTTATTCGAATTTCGAACATTCGTTCGATGGAGGGGTGAAAAGTTCATATTCGAACTGTAATTACCTGTTCGAAATGCAAGCTGCAGTCTCTACAGGCGCATCAGACCGTTTGATGTAACGTTAGTTCGCCGTGTGATCCAACAGAGGGCGCTCAAAGAATTCACTATCATCTTATTGCATGCACTATTGACCTATCACTAAACTAAGCTAATGTTAATGTGTTGTTTTGCACTGAAAATGGAGGACAGTAGCGAGCAAAGCCGTCCTGAGCGGACAATCACGACACCAAAACATCTGAGAAGCAGCGTGTGGAAGTATTGTGGGTTCTACGCCGTGGATGGCAAAGTTACGAACAAAGATAAGGCTGTTTGTCGACTTTGTAACCCCCAATTTCCACCAGATGCGTGTTGGCTGCGTCTCCGCTCCGGCACGGCAACGGAGCCGATTAGATTCAATTCTAGTCAATGTGTGTGTTTCCACCGGCTCCGGCAGTGCTGCGTTCCGGCTCCGTCTCAGCTCCGGCACTCCGGAGGCCTCCGCAACAGATACGCAGCACTTCTATGTTTTGCCGGACGCCGGAGCACAACGCAGCAATTCAGCACAGAGCAGATCGTGCGGGGCAGGAAGTCGTGCAGAGAAATACAATAAAACATCAGGTTAATTTTCAAAATAAGATACAGTGTTCACGGCGGATCATATTTCCCTGCACTACACCTTGAAAACTACATAATGGGCAGAGGCAGGCCTTAAGTCAACAGGTCAGAGGTTTTCAGACGTCATTTCACCCCGTTGACACCGTGGACGAGGAGATATCCATCATGGCAGTGCACCGAGATGGACCGCAACGGACACGCATCCGTCCGTCAATACCCACCGGCTGCGTTTGCTGTGCGGAGCGGTGCAGCTCCGCCGGAAGACATCTCGGTGCACTGCCATGATGGATATCTCCTCGTCCACGGTGTCAACGGGGTGAAATGACGTCTGAAAACCTCTGACCTGTTGACTTCAGGCCTGCCTCTGCCCATTATGTAGTTTTCAAGGTGTAGTGCAGGGAAATATGATCCGCCGTGAACACTGTGTATCTTATTTTGAAAATTAACCGCCGTTGTGCTCCGGCGTCCGGCAAAAATAGAAGTGCTGCGTATCTGTTGTTGTTGTAATTCGAATATATTCGAACGAATTGCGGGTCATTTCAAATTCGTTCGAACTTGAGTTTTTGAAAAAGTGACAGCCCTAGAAGAAACTGCATTTGGCTTAGTTTGTTTTGTTTAGTAATTCTAAGTATGTAAACAGACAGGCAGTACACATATAAAACTTTGCTGAAAGTTATATTTATTTTCTCTACCTCTGGCTTTTCTTTTTTCCTCATAATGAAGACCACAACTGAAGGAAGGAAAAACGAAATCCAATGGACGTTATGGACACAGCTAAAAGACCTCAACTTGACGTGGCAGATGACGTGGCACTTCTATCACACAGCCACCACCAGATACAAGAGAAGACAACCTTACTCACAGATACATCAGCCCAAGTGGGTCTTAACATTCACAAGGGAAAGACCAAAAGCATATGGATGAACACAAATAGTGTGGAACCAATATCACTTGAAGATACTCAACTTGAAGAAGCAGAGTCCTTCACCTACTTGGACAGCACCATCAACAAAGACGGAGGAACTAATGCAGATGTCAAAGCCAGAATAGATAAGGCAAGAGCAGCCTTCCTACAACTTACGAACATATGGTGCTCAAAGGAGATACAACAACAAACAAAAATAAGAATCTTCAACTCCAACGTAAAATCAGTCCTGTCCTATGGAGCCGAGACCTGGAGAACAACAAATAACACAGCTAGTAAAGTGCAAAGCTTCATAAACAGGTGCCTGAGAAGAATTTTTAAAATCCATTGGCCAGACAAGATCACCAACGAAGATCTTTGAACGAAGACACAGCAAATACCAGCTAAAGATGAAATAAGATGAAGAAGATGGAAATGGATAGGGCACTCTCCTCGAAAACCAATGTCAAACATCACCAGACAGGCTTTGACGTGGAATCCTCAGGGGAGGAGAAAGAGAGGTCGGCCAAGAAACACCTGACGAAGGGATCTGCGGGCAGACACCAAGAAGATGGGATACACCTGGTCACAGATAGAAAAGAAAGCCAGCAATTAGGTACTCTGGAGGTCCCTTGTCGACGGCCTACACCCAAAAGGGGTGTATGGCATAAGTCAGTTAGTAATTGTTGGGAATCAACATATATTTACCTCACACAGCAGCACCAAATATGTTGGGGTCAACACACTAGGCTTCACATGGAGGTACCAAATATGTTGGGGTCAACACACTAGGCTTCACATGGAGGTACCAAATATGTTGGGGTTTAATTGGCTATCGGAAATAATTAATAATTATTATTAATAATTATGTTAAATAATGTGACTTAATTAACATTAAATCACCTCGTGGGGCACCATTCCCGTAAAGGGAAAAATGATAGCCAGTTAAAGATATCAGTCTCATAAAGTAGGCTAAGCTATTAATTTGGAGTTCGATTAATACTTAAATTAATGACATCAACCCAAATTAACAGTAACCAAAACAAACAAATTCTAACTAACTATATACAAGCTTGGTGTGTATATGTGTGTGTGTGTGTGTGTGTGTGTGTGTGTGTGTGTGTGTGTGTGTGTGTGTGTGTGTGAGAGAGAGAGAGAGAGAGAGAGAGAGAGAGAGAGAGAGAGAGAGAGAGAGAGAGAGAGAGAGAGAGAAGAGAAAGACAAAGTGTGGTGATCAAGTAGCCGCTTGGCCTACAAAACAAAATGGCTGACAACAGAGAACTACCAAAATGGCCGAATCAAGGCTGGCTTCAGGGGGAGGTGTCTGTCTGACCGGTCAGGACAAAGACAAAGGAAAAGAAGTGGGAACTTTGAAATGCCTGTTTGGGTGTAGCTCTGTTGAAAGCCGTTGTTAATGAGTCTATGTGAATGTGACTTGTGTTGCAAACGGTCTGGATTAGTGCAGAGATTGTTTAGTTGTGTGCAAGAATCTGTTTGTGAACAGTATTGGCAAACTAAACACTTAGCTTTGGCGAAGCCAACTAATCAATGACCTAACTGCCAACAATCACAACAATAACTCAGTAAACAGCATTAAATCACATACAAGTTAAACAGTCCTGCTTAGCCTGTACAGCTGTGATAAGCTATGCCCAGTTGTTACATTACCAATCCTTGAATGAATGGAAGAAAGAGTCACTTGGTAGTGCTGCTTTGTTAGCCTACAGAAGAAGGCTGGGAAGGTGTGGTTTCAGCTGCAGTCTTTGTGGTGTCCTTTGTTCCAAAGGTTCTGATCCAAGGAAGCTGGTCGCTCGGGGCCCTTAAAGAGTTAGACACTGGGTGCTAACTCACTTAGTTCCTTGTTGCTGTAAAGCTGGTTGCAAACCTTGTGTTTGCAAGAGAGTCTGTGGTCAGTTGCCCTCCCTTTAGTGGTTTGGGCTATGGAGCCAGGGTCTAGGCCTCTGGACTGTTCCAGGCCCAACCCGAAAGAGGTCTTAGCTGTTCAACAGCTGGAGCAAGAGAGCGCAGGAAGTTCTGTGGAAGGGAGCAGATTTTGTACAACTTGTGACATCACAGAGTCACATGTCACTGTAAAAGGTCTTGTCCAATCAAGTTTTGGGACTTGAGTCTCACTGAGGTGTGAGGTGAGACCTCCTGTGGAGATGAGTGTCACCTAGCTGTCTTTGTTTGAAGACAAAGAGCATGCAGAGGAAAAAGCCTTGAAATCAGTGATGATTTTACCAAATGATAAATCATCTGTGGTCCTGTGAATCCCAACATAATTAACATGTTCATGTGCTGTTGAAACATATTGTAATAAATCTCAATATTGTTTTTAACTGAAAAGCTGCTGTTATCTCTTTGGTTTTAATACAGTGCTCACCACTTGATTTTAAAGGACCTGTACAAAGTTTAACAATACCTCCAAATTCCAAATTCCAACCACCTACATTACACTATGATGTACTAGTCTAGCATGTTTTAGTGAAATTCCATGCACATTTTGAGACAGTTTGTCAAAGCTAACGATACTTAGCACTATCAGCCAATTCGTATGATTTGCTGTAACGTTACCATGCAGGGATTTGCAACCTCAAGATCTACAGGTCTCGCAACTTTTTACCAGTAGCAAAACAATCTAAACCTGTTAGGATAAAGGGCCAGATCCTTTTTGTTTAACCAGAAACAGACCCAAAATCATCATCACCAAACCAACCAGAAAGCATTTAAATAAACAGTAATTTAAGCATGTATAGAGCCTGCACATTTTAACGTGTAACTGGGTGAATTAAGGATTCATTTAAAAAAAACAGAGTTGTATGGAGCTATATTGGAGCCAAATGTTTTGTACTTGAAAAATAAAATTTGAAACTGAAAATTCAAGTTTTGATCTTAAATTTTGAAAAAAACATCAATGTATTCAAAATATAAGTGATTCTTTTGAATAAATTATTTATTTTCATTTTTCACTTTCATATGTTTAGATATTTGAGATCCTATTTCTTTCAGTTGCACATTTTATCTTTTCAGATTCAAATCTTATTTTTTACAGTTTCAGAACTTTTTTCACTTTCAGATCTTTCTTTTTCAGTGTCAGATCTTTTCTTTTCAGTTTCAGACTTTTGGCCCTGATCTAGGGTGGCGCGTGGCATCAACTGAGAGGGGTGTGGAATCATGACAGACAGCTTAACAAAAAGGCTGGGGACCTTCCCCTGTCACGTTGCCTTCAGGGAACTAGGAACTAAAACAATTCAACTCAACACTTTATGTGGGTTACACAATGAGATTGGCAGTGAAAAAACTGAACAACAAACTTCCATTTGTACGGCATGCACGAATATCCTGCACAGCTAAATCTGTTTTAACTTCCACTATAAGGCTAAGGCTGTTAATATGTCCCTTTATTAAGTTTTAATATTCTTCAATACGTGGTAGCCTAAGTTCATCCAAATATCACCTTTTTTTTAAATTTACGCCGTTTTCGGAGATGTGAGATGTGAAAGCTGTTTAAGCCAGTACTGAGAGCCAATTGCAGAAGAGGAGCGATAAATTATGCCAGATTGTGCACTTCAACAGCCACACTTTAAGTGCTGAAATTTCTGATTCCACGTAGCACTGTGAATCCCTGCTGGAGCCAGCACACAGGTGAGAAATGTTCAAAATGAGAGGTCAACATACAATGTTTCTGACGTCTTTAAGTGGTGAATTGGCAAAGCTGAAGGTTAAGCATGGTTGATGCCACATGATAGGGGAAGGTCCCTGGCCCTTTTGTTAAGCTGTCTGTCATGATTCCACACCCCTCTCAGTTGATGCCACGCCTCCACGCTAGATCAGGGCCAAAAGTCTGAAACTGAAAAGATCATAAACTGAAAAAGAAAGATCTGAAAATGAAAAAGAAAGATCTGAAAGTGAAAAAGAAAGATCTGAAAGTGAAAAAAAGTTTTCAAACTGTAAAAAATAAGATTTGAATCTGAAAAGATAAAATGTGCAACTGAAAGAAATAGGATCTCAAATACCTAAATATATGAAAGTGAAAAATGAAAATAAATAATTTATTCAAAAGAATTACCAAAGTTAGTCAGAATTATATTTAACCTGAATTTTTTGTACACTTCTTTACATATATATAAAATTACTGTCTATTTAAATTGAGTCTGGTGGGTTTAAGATGGTGATTGGTGGTGGTAGTTACTTGATGGTGACGATGGACATATTTCTGGTCAAACAAACAGAATCTTAATCTTTAACAAAAGGTCCATCTCTGTGGGGTCTTTTCCATAATGTTGTCAGACACATAGAATAACAATGTGAGCCTGTCAGTGGCTAAAGCAAACACTTCTAGTGGACGTAAAATGATGGCGCGAACATGTCCAAATTGTTTACAGTGTTGCCTGGCTGCTGCTCGCACTCAATACTGCACCAGTTTCAAAAACCTTGTTCCAATCAATCACTTCCACATGAAAACATGGGAGAATAGGATCTGGGTTGAAAAATACCATTTCGATCTATTTGATGTGCAGAAAGCTGCACAGCAGTTCTTCAGCATGGTAGCAAATGTATCCCCCCTTGGTGTAAAAGGATGTGATGTTTTGTGGGTGTTCCTCAAAATACCAATGTATCCATGTCATATTAACAGCTTTTGTTACACAGTGTGTTATTTTGCTTTTTTGTACACCTGCCATAAAATTTGACAACTGTCAAACCAAGGAAATGCCAGTAGATTAATGAATATGAATACACAACATTATAACTCTCCTTACTTTAATTACTCTAAAGAAAACTAAGACCAGTGGACAAAAATATCAATATTAGTTTAAGTGTAAAGTTAGCTAAGTTATATTGAGTATTTTTCACTGTTTTACCTTTCCCTCAGATATCCTGGCCAATGTACAAGGCAGTTTTGCATGGATGAAGTTTATCAATAACAGTTAACAGTGATTTTTTTGTTTTTCGTGGTAAGAGACAATCTTTGACTTGAAATAGTTGGCTTCAGAAAGCTGAGGAAAGAAAATAAACCTTTGCCTACTGAGCTTCTCTCATTATTTTACATATTTAACTAGTTAACTGGCTGCTGAGGACACAACAGGATCTGCAGCTAACCGCTGAAACACACACAGTGGAAGATAAAACAGTCATTACGTGACAAAGCAGTTGGCCCGACACTCCTTTCCGTGAGAAGCAGGTTTCCTTGAAAGTTGAACTGATACGAACTTTAGCCTCGTCCTCGCCCATAGCTGACAGGATGCCGACCAATCACAGAGCTCCAGTCACAGACAGGGAAGAAAGTGACCAATGACAGCGCTTGAAAGACGGTGGGGGCGGTGTCAGTCGCTGTGCCAGGAACTTCGAGGCGCCGTGAAGCAGCTACATTTAAAACGCAATCCGACCGGAAGTTAGCTTTTCAGAATAAAACCAAATATGTCCAAATACAGGCTATGGTCCAAATCGACGTAAAGTGACGTTTAGAGGTCACAGAATTAGTTGTCTTGATATAATTTTGCTTTGTTTTTAATGACTTGCTCACGTTTACTGATGTAGGATTCACCTAAAATCAACTGAATAGAAAATGATTATAAAATGAACAAAATACCCTGACAGAAAAATGTGCATTTTCTTTCTTTAATCTTTGATGAAAAACTGCTGCTTTTCTGTGTAAATGTAACGATAATACTCAAGACTAAAGATGGAAATTAGCCTTAAGCTAACTCTTGTGACATTTATGTTCAATATTATACATGTTCCCTTTACCAATAAAATTAGTCAGTATGAGACACAGTCTGGCCATCGGCTAAAAAGTATGGCTGTGAAAACAAACCAATAAAAAGAATAATATAACAGCATAATGTGGCATTGAAGCAAAATACACATATTGTTATTTTCTAAGCTTTACATACTACTTTTGTATATTTTTCTGTACACATTTATATATTTTGACACTTTATGTAGGCTACTCACCATATTTAACATATTTTGTTTTATATCTTACATACTAGTTTAAAATATTGGAGCACAAAGCACATATTTTACTTTTGTATTTTTGAATTGTTCATACCTTATACTTCTTATTTTTATCTCTATAATTCTCTATGAGGGTGGCACAGTGGCCTCACAGCAAGAGGGTTGCCGGTTCGATCCCGGGTATGGGAGCCCTTCTGTGCGGAGTTTACATGTTCTCCCCGTGTCAGCGTGGGTTCTCTCCAGGCACTCCAGCTTCCTCCCACAGTCCAAAGACATGCAGATTGGGGACTAGGTTAATTGATTGTCCATAGGTGTGAATGTGAGCACGAATGGTTGTTTGTCTCTATGTGTCAGCCCTGTGATAGTCTGGCAACCTGTCCAGGGTGTACCCTGCCTCTCTCTCCCTCAAGAGGGTGAAGCGGTTAGAAGATGAAGATTCTCCATGCTTTACATCAAGCGACTGTAACAAACCACAATTTCCCTATGGGGATCAATGCAGTATTTCTGAGTCTGATTCTAGGTAACTTGCCACAAAGTATATTATTCATGCACATCAGTATGCCATTACCTTTGCAAGACCCTCACTTACACTACTCTAAAGTTTTTTGCTCTATTACTTGCATATTAGACTGATATTATACATGTGTTTTGTGTGCATGCATATACATATACATACATCTCTATATCGATATATATCTATATATACACAGATCTGGGATGGTAACTTTTGTATTTTAAATGAATCGAAATAGGTTCCAGATGACTGACTACCCTGAAAAAAGTGTAATAGGTAATGTGGCCCAACTATTTTAAGAGTAATGTAACTTATTACATGTGATTACTTTTTAGCAAATGTGTTAACCTAAGTGATAAAGCTGAAAAAATGTCTGGAGATAGACCATGCCAAAAGAAGGCATTCCTTTCTTTTTTTTCTCCTTTTTTCCCCTGTATTGCTGCAATGATATTGCCGAATTTGATCGGTTTAATCTAATTAATTTTTTTAAATTCTAGTTTATGAAATTTAAATATAATAATAATATATTTTTGTGTATGAGTGCATCATGGAGAAGGCTACAATTACATTTCAAAGTGAAATCCTGAGATGTATAATGTCAGTAAAGTTAAACCCTGAACTGTGAAGACTCATCAGTTAAATGAGACCTTTACTTTGAAAAGAGAAACCGGACTACTGGTATCGTATTCCAGAGATCTTGACGGCCGTGAACTCACCACCTCTGAAACTTGGGACTCTTGTTGATAGAAACTGGGTTAAATGTCGGTGTGTTTATGCGGAGTCACGGCCCTGACAGGCTCGGTGGCATTATAAATCCACATTCAGCCTGTTTAGCGGCTCCGGTAGACTGCTCTTTAACTTTCAGGTTGTCGGACATTTCAGACACACAAATGGGTGAAAAGGAGGAAAAATGCCCTGATGGAGTCAAATATTACAGACTGTCAGAGATCGAGGAGCAGAACTCGTTCAAATCAACGTGGATCATGATCAATCACAAAGTCTACGATGTCACCAAGTTTCTAGAAGAGGTGAGCACAGTTTATGTGTTGCGACAGTCAGCATGTGGGAATATCCCACACCAGGAACTTGCATAATATACAGAAAACACACTTAACTTGACTGAACATTCATGTGTGGTTAGCTGCCAAAGTGTTGTAAAATTTGTCTGAGGAAACTGGTTTCTGTGCTCAGGTCAGCAGCACAGGGACCCCAGAAAGGCTCCAGTGGGAACCTCTAAAAAGCTTAAGCCAACATCCAACTATAAATTAATGTCAGCTGATTGTAGTATTAGGTATGAATGTGTGAAAGGAGCTCAAAAGTAGTTAAGCAGGTTAGCATTACCGTAACAGTAGTATTAACTGTTAACATTATTGAACAGAATTCAGATGTGGTTTAATACAGAGCCTGATTTATACCAGATTTTTATTTGAGTCCATACTAATCTGGATATTGGAGAGTTTAAAACTTATCTTATTTTAAGAAATTAACATTGTCGCAATGTTCCTTTAAATCTGATGATAAAATAATAGTGACTAAGATATTAAGTGAGTGGATCATTTCATAGTGTAAGAAATTAACTTGCTGGGCTCTCTCACACTTTTTTGATTTGTTGTTACTTACCGGCTCACATAAACCTAGCCTATCAGGTAATATTGTCGTTACATATTTGCCCCTGTTTGAATGAAAAGTTGAAAAGACTTTTATTTTGTTGCTAATCTGTAGCCTATGTGGAAGACCTCACCATGAGTGTTTTTTATTTTTTTTTTTTTTTTTTTTTTGCATTATTTTGTGACAAAATAAGCTTGACTTTGTAAAATGATTTAATGTTTTTTTGTCCTCTGACCTGATAAACTGTATTCACATGTTTGTGAAATAATTGTGCATCAAACTACTCATGTCCAAACCATAGACATAAAATAATGGATGCAACCACATGACATCATCCATTGGTTTGTGGACTCCTGTTTTGAAGCCTAGAGTTTGGTATTTTGGAGCCATCTTGGATTTTGGGTGGATATAACCTCAGTGCTAGCTGCTAGCTTGGTTAGTCCTGTGTATTTATAGCTATGGTTAACTGTGATAATACTAGTGCTGATTTTTAGCTAGCAAAAAACAGTCTTTAAACCATTTTTATAGGAAAAACTTAATATTTGACCAACATGAGGCTTTAAAACACACTGAAATAGTGACAGCTACAGTTACAGCTACACCTAGCCTACTATGTGAATTTGGGGTTACACCATGGTTACATTACCTAACCAACAATGTCATCGTGGTAGTGATTTGTCAAAGGATGCCACCTTCCTGTCACTCAAACTTTCAAAGCTGTTGCTAGCTAGCTAACTTAGTCTGAGCTATGTGTGGCTTAAACTTGCAGATTGATTGATGGGTGCAGGGTGTGCTACTTATGTTAAAACTGGTTGGAACTAATTTCTGTAAGCACAACATATTTTGTTTTACAGGAGGAAAACATGATTGGATTTCATGTAAAAATGTTGAGGCATTTCTTTTTGTAACTTTTTGGCACTTATTGTTAAATGGATGCACAATATAGCTGGGGATGTGACCTAAAGGGGTTAAAAAGTAGGGCTGGGTATTGATACCTTTGACGTGTCAACCTAAATTACTCAGTACCAAGTAGTATTGACACGTCTCCAGTCAAAAGACACCTGCATTCAATCCTTAATGTACCAGGGGTCTGGTAAAGTCGAGCTTGATGTAATTGACAGATTTAGCAGTTAAGCTTGCCTGGATCCCGCAAAAACTTTTTAATTTATGGTTTTCCTAAAACTTCAATTAAAGCCAAGCCCCAATGAATGCAGAGTCCCTTTCATTAACTGAGTGTGGCTACTCGTTTTGACAAAGAATCGTAGGTCTAAATTGGAAGCTAGCTGTGGTTGCCATTGATTCAGTGAGGCAGTTAATGGTTATAAACATTCTTTGGATGTAAAACCTCTTAAAGCCCACTGAGCCATCTTGAGCCAAAGTTAGTGTTTTGATAGTAAATTAATCCAAGTTGTGAATAATGTTTTGAATATTGTTATTGTTTTTTGTTGTTGTGTGTGCTTGTTACATTATGAGCTAACTTTTCACCACAAAATTATTTTTACAATGGATGTAACAACATCTCTTTTTTTGTCAGATAATATCAAATTATTATTTTTTTTTTTTTCTGTAAGAAACCGTTTTAATGAGCTTAAAGTTTAGGTGATGACAGGAAGTACAAGTGAGGACTTTGTCAAGACAGCAGATTTCTCAAATACTAGACTAAAATTTAACGTTTTCTATTTATATGTAGTTATACATCATGTGTGTTGTAGAGCTGCAATGATTAGTTATTTGATTGATAAGTGGGTTGACAGAAAATATATTGGTAATTTCTGTAAAATTGTCATAATTGTCAATTTTTTAAGTAGGATCTGCTTGATCCAGCTTCTCAGATGTCAGTAAACTGAACATATTCTGGTATTTGGCTGTTGGTTGGACTAAAGAAGACATTTGAAAACTTCATCTTAGACTGTGGAGATTTTCTAAACTTTTGTAGACAAAACATTAATTGATTAATCAAGAAAATAATCTTAGGGTAGGGAGGTTAGCAGAATAAGACTCTAGAGATCCATAAGCATCTAAGAAGTTTTTCAAAAGAATGATGTAATGTTGTAGTTATTGTGGAGAAACTTCCTAGTTTTACCTAACTTTTTAAACTCAGATTCATATTCAGTCATTATTAATTTAAGAAGCTTCATTCCTAGTATTTGTTGAAATGTCCGCTGATCTGTAGACAAATTTTACTGGTTTTTTTTCCTCAAGAAAACAAAATGACGAGTAAATTACAGCCGTCTGGAGTAAAGCTTTATCTGATTACCTTGGCCAACAGTTTGGACCTTTGACCGATCACTTTGTCAGAATGACTTGTTGTTTTCCTGCTGCTGGTTTAATGCTGTACATGGTTCAGGGTGTAGACATGTTGTTAATCCCGTGTCCAGCCTGAATAGTCTCAGTTTACATCTGAAAGTGTGAAGAGACTCTGAGTGAATAATAATGTTTATGTTTATGTTGGAGTCAGATCAGTTTGCAGCTCCTGGATCCGGAGTTAAAAGAGAGAGTTCAGATTTTCTAAAGTGGGTTTATATGTGGTACTTATCTATAGTCAGTATATGACCTACAGTAGACGTCAGTCAGCACGCCCCCAGTTTGGAGAAGTAGGCTGGAGTCCCACATGAAAGCTAAGCTGCCGTGGATGGGTCAGCAGCAAAACGTACACCGATCAGCCAAAATATTAAAACCACTGACAGGTGAAGTGAATAACTTTGATCATTTTGTTCCAATGTATTGTTCTGCTGGGAAACCTTTGGTTCTGGCATTCATGTGGATACCACCTGACATGTTCCACCCACTCAAACACCATTGCAGACCAAGGGCCCTATTTAGATGGTCTAAAGCGGATGGCGCATAATCCATGTCGCAAGTGTCATTGCGATTTAGATGCAGGCGCAGTTGTCATTTTCACGCCCTGCGCCCTCATCGTCTAACTAGCAAATGAACTTGCACTTCTCTGGGTGTGTTGGTCTAAAAATGAGGAGTGGTCAGGCACATTGCTAGTTAGATGGCGTAAAAAGCAAATGACCAACAAAAACCTGGTCTAAAGTCAACGGCGCAGTATTTCGCTGTTAAACAAGTTAGTAATATGCGTCTCTAGGCGGGTGCACAACGTGCGTGCACTGTGCTCAGACACACACGGAGCAGCCACACATATGCAAAAGACAACAAATAAAAATATGATTACAATGTGAAAGGTTATTATTGTGCACATTAAAATATTTATCAGAAACACAATTTAATGGCCAGTCATTAATCAGAATGATCTAATTGCAGTAATAATGATCATCATAATTTGTAATAATGTCAAATGAAATTGTGAAATTATCTGACCAATCAATCATTTTTTGATTGAAAACTAAAGCCCACACATTGCAATTATTTTATTATACTTCTACATTATATTAGGGTTGTCAAAAGTATAGATACTCTGAAAAGTATCGATACTCAAACGCTGTATCCGGATACAATACTAATTTACAAAAGTATTGATACTAACAGTGCACGCCACCTCAGCGCCTGTTGGGTGCGCGCGACGGATCCGACGGACACGCGCTGTGTAGGCAGCGTCTGGCAGGCACAGAGCCCTTGCTGCAACCCGGCTTGTTGTCGTCACTGTGCATGCATGCACACATTTCTGTTGCTGTAATATGGCCAGCGCGGCTGCAGGAGGATCAGCATCAAACTAAAATATAACTTCTAACGTTAATGTGGGAGCTAAGCAGAAAACTTTATCAGTCATGCCCATCTGTAACATTAATAGACAATGTTAGTTTAACAGGAGAACACAATGATGTGTGTCTGAAAAGTTATGTTAACTGTAAAGTCACAGATTGAAGCTGAAAAAACGTTTGGTTTCTCCTGTAACCCCTGGTTCTCTGATCACATAGTGAGGTAGAAACAGGAGCATCCTGAGCCTAAACTACCAACTCTATTTGATCAGCAACGAAAATATGGTGCCAATTCACCAGAAGCACAGGAAATAAACAGGGCTGTAGATGAATACATTTGTATGGACAGATCTTGTTTCTGGTTGTTATTTATTTTGGGGGGATTTTTTTGTTGTTGTTATCATTGATGTTACTGTTCTGATCTTTATTTAAAAAATGACATGTCTCTTAATTTTTTGCTGCTGTATCGAAAATGGTATCGAGTATTGAATATTTTCCTGGGTATCCATATTGAGTTTGAAATTTTAGTATCGTGTCAACCCTACATTATATTATATTATATTGTTATCTGAGTGTAGAGAGGACACACATGCAAATAAGAGGCAGAACACAGCTCTAGGAAACGTGAAAACAATTAACAAACGTGGGTGGGGGAGAAAACACTGAACAGGTCCTAGCTGCAGGATCAGCACCTTGGGGCGCTCCACGGCAGTCCTGACAGCTGTGCTCTGTTATATGATGAAAACAGGTTTGAATAATATTCCACAGATATTTAGTAAGGTCTTTCTTGTATTAGTGATCCCACGTCTGCTTTACCTCGGGGAGCTTGGGTGCCTGTCTGCTGTCCCTGTAGATCTGGCTCTGACAGGCCTTCACCTCCCACATGAGGAGATCCGTCTCCTCAGCTGTGAAACGCTCACTCTTTCCAGTTGGTAGGTCCGCCGTCTAACTAGCTCTCCGCCATGCACTCAAGTCGCGCCTCTTTTAAAGGGAATGACAGGTGACACTCTGATTGGCTTATTGAATGATATGGCCATAACACACCCATGACTAATTCACAGAGTAAGTCCAACCCTTTTAGACTCTCCGCCATGGCGCACAGTCTAAAAATGCACTGTCTAACTAGCAAGTGACTGGGACACACCCATGCGCCGCATGCCTGGTGCTTCGCGTTATAGACAATCTAAATAGGGCTCCAAGTGCTGGTGGCAGATCCATTTAGTCCAGTGGGTTGTGAGGTGGGTTAATGGCACATGTCACAGATGCTCATTCAGACTGGGATCTGGGGAATTTGGAGGCCAGGTTGACACTTTGAGGTCTTTGTTATGTTCCTTTGGCCATTCTTGAGCGACGTTTGCAGTGTACAGCCACTGCTGGTCTGCAATGATGTTTGAGTGGGTGGAACATGTCAGGTGGTATCCACATGAATGCCAGAACCAAAGGTTTCCCAGCAGAACAATGCATTGGAACAAAATAATAATAGTTATTCACCTGTCAGTGGTTTTAATATTTTGGCTGATCAGTGTATTTTAGCTACTTATAAAAAAAAGTCCCACGTAAAAGAAGTCACTATCAGTTTAAGTGTGTGCTATATTTAGAATATGTTCACTGCTTTCCCGTGCTTTCAGACAGCGATTTCCAACAGGAAAAATGAAGCTGTTACATCTCTCTCTTCAAAAGCAGACTCCATTCAGAAAAATGGATACTCATATGGATTACGTAAATGTGTTATCTGCTGCGAGGGTACTAAGGACAGAGGGATGCAGTATGCTGTAAAGCCCTTTTCGGCAAATTGTGATTTGTGATATTGGACTTTATAAATAAAATTGAATGTATACACACACCTGTATGTGTGTGTGCTGCCTTTGTTAAAGCTCTGGCCTCGCATTGTTGGTAAATGAGTGCAGCACATTTTTATGAAGTTGAATTATTTGTTATCAATGCACAAATAACATTTTATTCAAAAAAAAAACTTGGATTTTAGAGGTTACTAATTAGACAGCACGTCTGGAGAAATTTATCTCATCAACAAATCTCATGTTCAAACACAAACTGACAGTAAATGTATCCACTGACAGGTACAGGTATCTACTTCTCCATTGTTGTTAAAAACACATCAACACTGTTGTTGCTTCATCAAAATGAACACACACACACACACACACACACACACACACACACACACACACACACACACACACTAGTTTATTCACACTCAAACTCAATATTTGTGTTTTTTAAGTCTGCAGTAGGAACCAGTGGGCTTGGAGCTGTGAGCCACAGACAGGAAGTCAGACAGTGTTGACAAACAAACACATTGATTGTTTTGTTTTGTTTTTTTAATGGTATTTGTTGACAGTAAGAAAAAAACAGAATAACACCAGCTTTATGTTTGAGGCTAAAATTGTGGCTCTCATGGTATCAAGTGATATGCTTGATTTTGTTTTATTTTTTATCAAACTATATTTGATGAATCTTCATTTTTGAAAACAACCTTCATGTTTGTGGTTATTATTTGGAACCAAATAATTTTACCGTGCAGGATGACATCTCACGTTGTCATCTTGTTGTGTCAGGGCAGAAAATGACTAGTTGTATTTTGGATAGTTTACCTATGGCCATGAGCTCTGGGTAGTGACCGAAAGAATGAGATCGCGAATACAAGCGGCCAAAATAAGTTTCCTTTGTGGGGTGGCTGGGCTCAGCCTCAGAGATAGGGTAAGGAGCTTGGACATCTGGAGGGAGCTCAGAGTAGAGTTCCTGCTCCTTCGCATCTAAAGGGGTCAGTTGAGGTGGTTTGGGCATCTGATCAGGATACCTCCTGGGCGCCTCCCGCTGGAAGTATTTCAGGCAAATCACACTGGTAGGATGCCCCGGGGCAGACCCAAAACATGCTGGAGGGATTACATAACTCATCTGGCCTGGGAACACCTTGGGGTTCCCTAGGAGGAGCCGGAAAGCGTTGCTGAGTAGAGGGACGTCTGCTGCCCCCACGATCCGGCCTCGGATAAGTGGATGAAGGTGGATGGATGGATGGATGGATGGATGGATGGATGGATGGATGGATGGATGGATGGATGGATAGTTGAACCTTGATTCCAAGAAAGCTGTGAAGCTGTGTAAAATGTAAATAAAAATAGAATGCAATAATTTGCAAATCTTTTCAACACATAGTTAGTTAAATACAGCACAAAGACAAGACCATTATTTATTAGCCAAACATGCTGATTATAGCTTCATGAAGGTTTTATCAACCAAATGATTCACTGATTGATTTGGACCTTGAACAGGCAGAAACAAAGGATGCACCGATTTGTATTTAAATAAGATGTCATTCGCCATTGGCCGTGGCCGATGTGTTTCTGTTGTGTGACCTTAATTTTGTGCAGGCTAAAAAGCAGGGCTCCAGACTAACAGTGTTCTGTCATCCCAGGGAGCAAATTTGTGTTTTCTAGGATAGCGAAGGCATGACCCCCCTTACTCTGCATCTGATTGGCTTGCCCTGACATTCTTACCCTAACCCTCACCAATGCTAGTCTTCTTGCCTAAACTTAACCAATCCAAGCAACAAAGGCAAGAGTACAGGCAATCTAGTTGACTGCTGACTGAAGTTGCATCAGGCCCCCAGGAAGTGCACCAGGCCTTGAAGCCATTTTTATTAGTGGCCAAACATTGATACTCCACTTCCTGGGGTCTGTCACGTGATGCTGTGGAGCCCAAAATACTTTTTCCCATAGACTTACATTGGAAAAGATACATCTATAAATCAGTGGATGCATTTTTTTAATGTTGCAATCCAAATAACTCGTTCCACTATCAAGATCTAATTTATTCAGTCTGAAAACATTTGTAAAGTATAAAATAGCTCAGGATTAAATTATTTTATCCCCATTCAATTTAGCAGAGTGCTATACCATAAGTCAGCTGCTTGGGCATACTCAGCCATGGTTGGCCATGCCCGGGGGCTGCTCTATGGGCCCAATGATGCAGAAGCAGCGGAAATTGTCCAGGTAATTCCATACCATGTGAATAGAGCTTTTTTCACTTCATGCGCCACTGAGCAACTTTCATACACATGAACAGGGGCCTGCTGCCAATGCTTTATCCAGGTCTCTGAATGCATCCGTAGGTTACACTGAGGCACATTATGATGAGAAGATCTATTCAGTAAAAATTACTATTGGGCGAAGGTAAATTACAACTTTCTTAGGATGTGTTCAAATGTAATTTTGTAAACTGTAGTTTTCAGTGAGGGAATTCTGATATATATATAGAGTGAAAAGGCTTTTGATGTAGTTTTTTTAAACATATTTTCCTCTGAAATAAGGTTATTTTAAAGGCTGTTTCACAAATTTGTATTATTGAAACTGTGCTCATTCAAAGGTCGTGTAATGATGGATTGAATGACTTTAAAGCTGTTCAGTTATTTTTTCTTAATGTAGATTTCTTTGTTCCCCTGAGCAAAAAGCGGGAATAAATAACAACAAAAACAAAAATATCTATCAGAAACCTAATTATGACAGAGTGCAAATATGCTGCTGTATTTAAAGTTTCAGACTAAAAATTCACAATAGAGGTAGTCATAATTGACCTTGTTTGCAGTTGAAGGTGTCCTGTGCCCGGGGATTTTTTTTGCTCTAAATTGGAAGCAAACCTGAGCTGTTTCTCTGGTGAAAAACAGAAATTGTAATTTCCTGAACTGACAGCTGAATGATAAATAAATACGTCACAGTTTGTGTGTTTGTTTTTTATCTCAGCACCCTGGAGGAGAGGAGGTGCTGAGGGAGCAGGCGGGAGGAGACGCCACCGAGAGCTTTGAGGATGTCGGACACTCCACCGACGCCAGAGAGATGTCTGAAAGCATGTTGATCGGAGAGCTGCATCCGGTCAGTGTCTGCTATGTGAATGGAACTGCTCTGGGAGCTGTAGCAACACTCTTAATGATGTAATGATGTAATGCAGCTGAGGATGTCATGTGACATAAATGTCTGTCTGTCTGTCTATCTGCAGGATGACAGAGACAAGATCGCCCCACACGAGGTAATGTAATGTCATCAGAGTTACCTCAGTTCGGTCTCAAAGACTTCAGATGTGTAACAGAAATGTTTCATGACAAACTGGAGGTGTGGAGAATAAAAATGGCTACCCATTTGCATTATGGGAAATGTAAAATGCAGTGTTTTTGGAGCTAAGCTAAAAAAAAATCAGGGTATCACCTCTTCTGCTACACAGATTTTTACCAGTCTTTTATCAAATGTGTCACACCTTAATGTGCAATAATGCAGTATTGTGCAGTATTAATTTACAGCACCATGTCTGTTAAACATCAGTTTCTTTGCATCTCTGACTCCTGGTTGAAAATGTTTGTAGTTGTTACTTTTCTTGGTCCTATCTCTGATTAATGAGAATTGTATTGTAGCTGATAAATCATTTACAAGTGTATTTTCTGGTATGCTTGCTGCGTCAGAGTGGTTGTGCATTAATTCTTATGATTTTTCCCTCTTGTGTATGAAATGTGTTTTATGGAAATGTTTTCTTTGTTTTGATGTTGTCTGTGGTTTGTGTTTTACAGGAAACGCCACTGACCACTTTGACTGACGAGCCCAGGTACACACACACTCACAATCACAGACCAAAGCTGTGCTCAGGCAGAAAAATGAATTAAATTTGACTTGTGGCAGTTGCATATACAGCTATTGGAAAGATACAGTGTGAGAGTGATTAGAGCCAAAGAACTATTTACCATCCAATTTCAGGGATTCTCCCTCTTCACCCCACAGATCTCAATCTCACTGGGTTTTAAGCTGAGTGAGTGAGTGAGTGAGTGAGTGAGTGAGTGAGTGAGTGAGTGAGTGAGTGAGTGAGTGAGTTGGTTTGTGAGTCAGTGATAAATTTAACTAGCTGTCTTTGTCTTGCAGTTCATGGACTAACTGGGTGATTCCTGCTCTGGTTGCGGTCATCGTCACGCTGATATACCGCATCCTCACCACGGAGAGCGAGTGACATCAGTCATGCAGCTGTGATGTCATCAAAAGGCACTACAGTCAAATTCCCCAACTCCTCACTGACAGCTGGAGCAGCCAGTGGCAGCGTAGAATGACCAACCACCGGGAACCAACAATCAACTGACGAATGGATAGAAGTATCTGCTCTGGGATCAATAACTCTACGCTGCCTCGCAGTACCATGATACCCAAGTTTCATTTCATGTTGTTTAACCAACCAATCACATGGCATTATGCTAATGAAGTCACTTATGTTGTTGATGTTTTGTGAAATTTCTTTAATGTGAAATCTTGTAGAAATGCAGTGAACGTATAATTTGTTGTATCTTTTATATATTTGTAACTGAATGTAAATGAGTTTAGAAATATGCAATCAACAGCTAACATGATCACCATCATGGTGTCATCATCAGATGAAAGTCATGTGCCTGTACTCAGATCCTTTATGTAGGATATCATAACATGAAACACTGATGACTCTGCAGGTGCCTTTTGGATTCGTTTATTTTAAACTATTATAGAACTTATTTTAGATCTCCAAATTACTGCTTTTCATAGTTTGCTTAAAGCTTTGATTTGTTCCAAATTTGTCAAAGTCTCAACTTTCTTGGACTCTGCAGTGAAGCTGTTTCTAGCAGAGGAAACCAAACATTTCTCAGACTGTCACAGTTGATTTTTTTTTACACCAAATTATCTTATTAATTTTGATAATGACCAGAAACTGATCAGCTGTGTGGCATCATCGCCGACCTTCATTTCTAAATACTGAGGTCAGTATGTTCTGACCTGTATGACCACAGGGTGTGAGTTCTTAAGGAAAAAAACATTTGTTTTCCATCACAACTGTTGTCTCAAGAGAATATAATGGAAGTCAAGGTAGATTTTATTAGATTTTATTCAGTGAAATTAAATTGTATACAATAAAAACAAATGGATGCAAAAGACCCCAAGACTATAAATAAAGTTATTTTTGAACAAAGTGTATTTCCCAAATTTTTTGTTCATACAATTGTGACAATTCAATGTGATTCATTTAGAGGGTATACAACTTCAGCTGTGCAGGAAAAAAAGGAAAATAAATAATAATAAATACTTCAGTTGGCCACCAATGTTAAATTTAATTTTTGATTGAACTTAGATTGTGACATTCGGTGACCAAAATTCAATGTACGACATCTGATGCCAACGTTTTTCCAGCAGCTTTTTGGCCCCTGAACATGGGTGTTTTTAAGCAACCTTTCTCTGTTTTTCCAGCGGAGATTGTGCCACAAAAACTGTCTGCTTTTCACTAACACATTGCTGCATTTCTTTTTTATTGTTGGCATCAGATGTTGTACATACATGTTGCTTTTCACCAAGACATCACTGCTTTTTCTGCCATGAAAAGCATTGTTTTATACCAGGGCATTGCTGCATTTACTGCCGGTATAGTGCCATGAAAAGCGTTGTTTTCTTTAATCTTAAATATTGCTGTTTTTTTCTGTCAGAATAGTGCCACAAAAAGTGGTTGTTTTTTTACTGAGACACTGCTGTACTACCAGCAGGTATTATGCCACCAAAACCTGGTATTTTAGCTCAGACATGATCTTTTACTAACCCTAACCACACATTAACCACAGTGTTAAGATTTAGTGTATCTGCTACATAATAACGTACAAATGTAACACATCAGCGGTTTGCAGAAAGGCACAATGCCAACATTTATTGTGGTCACTGGGTTGGGAAACAAGACTAATAGAGTGAGCCATCAGTGTGCTCACTGTTTGTTTTTGGGTCAACTTTTGGACTCTGCAGTGGGGAAGTGAACTGCAGAAGTCAGAACCACGAGGTCCTTCTTTGACAAAATAATTTGACACTAAAGATCAGTGACTGCAGACTGAACTCTGCACACTGCAGGATTTTTATAAGGTTAGTTTGGTAACTCGAGTCTGTGTTTGACAAAAGATCAGACGTCCACTGAGCAGGTCAAGGATTTCAGTCTGTCAGTCCGTCAGTCCATCTGCCTGCAAATCAAACACACTGTATCTGTACCATAAAATGATTCAATAACAGACCTGTTTTGATTTTTCACATGATTTTTATCAGCTTTAGAACCATTAGCCTTCACTTTGGTTTGAGGAAGTGACATCAGATCGTACAAAATGGTAAATATTTAGATTTGTCTTCGTGACAAAAATCAGCCACTTCACAACAACATACAACAATGAAAACTTAAATGTGGATTTAAAATGTGAAGTTTGTTCAAAGGAAGCTGCTCAAAGATAGGTCAAGAGGTCATAAAAATAAAAAAGATTACTCAAAGCGGACAGTCAAAATTTTATTTCATTTACAACACAGTGAGTCATATTTCTTTCAATATGAAATGAGGAGGAAAAAAGTTAGTTAAAAGTATCTGAGTGGAAGGTGTTTTACTCCAGTTAATCTTTATCTACTTTATCAGATAAATGTTGCAACATGCAGCTCACTTAGTCTCTGAGTAAACTCACAGTCCTGCAGCACCACCCTGTGGATATGAAACAACCATAGATTGGTTACTAAAGAGGGCCTACAGGGCACAGGCTCAGGGGCCCAAAGTGTCAGGGGGCCGCCCTAGCCTTCACCTGCAAAATGTCACACCAGACCTTTTTACACAGAGATAGCACCACAAAGTCGTTTCTTTGATGCCTTCGCATTTTTACATAGAACCAAACATCAGCGACATCATGACGCTCCAGTGTGATTATAGACAGCATGCCAGCATCATTGAATCAAAAGACAGTGACATGTAACACAAAAGCATCGGCCTCTGGTGTGACATATAACTTGGGCATCAGCAGTGCTTTATAAACAATAACAATGGCATTAACATGTCAATAATCATTTACCGAATCTGTTATACGGCGGCTGATCTTACCCTCTGCTTGGAGGTTAAGGACGGTCGACACATAGCACATCATCATAACATCACACCTGTGCTATCCATGATCCTGCTGACTGACCTGTTGACGCAGACATTGCCTTGGAGTTGTTACTACCTTCAATGCCGTCGTAAGGTGAGACACCTCTGTTCCCCCATTATTATATTAAATTAAAACATACGAACCAGGAAGAGACTCAAAATGACCACAAAGACATGCAAAGGAAAACACTAACCACAAAAAGGTGCAAAACAATGCAAAAAAAAAGGACTACAAAGGCCCTGTTTCCACGATGCAGTACGGTGAGGTTCAGTTAAGTTCGATAGTAGTCATACCACATTGTGATAACACTCAGTAACAAGTGAAAGTCCTGCATTCAAAACGATATTTTAATATTGTTCTTCTTCTTTCGGCTGTTCCCTTTAGGGGTTGCCACAGCGAATCATCTGCCTCCATCGAACCCTATCCTCTGCATCCTCTTCTCTCACACCAACTGACTTCATGTCCTCTTTCACTACATCCATAAATCTCCTCTTTGGTCTTCCTCTAGGCCTCTTGCCTGGCAGTTCCCACCTCAGCATCCTTCTATCGATATATTCACTATCCCTCCTCTGAACATGTCCAAACCATCTCAGTCTGGCCTCTCTGACTTTATCTCCAAAACATCTAGAGAGAACCTTAGCATCTTCATCTCTCCTACCCCCAGCTCTGTCTCCTGTCTTTTCCTCAGTGCCACTGTTTCTAAACCAAACAACATCACTGGTCTCACCACGGTCTTGTACACCTTTCCTTTTAATCTTGCTGGCACTCTTCAAAGTACTCTTTCCATCTTCCCATCACACTGGTGGCACCTGTCAATACATTCCCATCGCTGTCCTTAATCATCCTAACCTGCTGCATGTCCTTCCCACCTCTATCGCTCTGCCTCGCCAACCTGTATAGATCAGTCTCCCCCTCCTTACTGTCCAACCTATCATACAAATCGTCATATACGCCCTTTGTTTGGCCAGCTAACCCTGAATCTCTCTGTACTCCTGTCTTCTCTCTTCAGTCCTCTCAGTGTTCCACTTCTTCTTAGCTAACCTCTTTCTCTGTACAGTATACACTCCTGCACTTCCTCAATCCACTACCAGGTCTCCTTATCTTCTTTCTATCCAGATGACACACAGACACTCTCCTTCCCGTCTCTCTGATAACATTAGCTGTAGTTGTCCAGTCATTTGGGAGCACCTCCTGGCCACCCAGAGCCTGTCTCAACTCCTCCCTGAAAATCACACAACCCTCTTCCTTTTCAGCTTCCACCACTTCATCCTCTGCTCTGCCTTTGTCCTCTTCATCTTCCTCATTTCCAGAGGCATCCTACACACCACCATCCTATGCTGTCTGGCTACACTCTCACCTACCACTACTTTGCAGTCACTGATCTTCAGATAACATTGTCTACACAAGATGTAGTCCACCTGTGTGCTCCTGCTCTTCTAAGTCACCCTATGTTCCTGCCTCTTCTGAAATAAAGTATTCACTACAGCCATTTCCATCCTTTTTTGCAAAGTCTGCCACCATCTGTCCTTCTGTGTTCCAAACCTGTCTATCACTTCCTCATCACCTCTGTTCCCTGCCCCGACATGTCCATTGAAGTCTGCACCAATCACCACTCTCTCACCTGATATTCTGCATCACTTCATCTAACTCACTCCAGAATTTCTCCTTTTCTTCTAACTCACATCCTACCTGTGGGGCATAGCCACTAATAACATTGAACATCACACCTTCAATTTCTAGCTTCAGACTCATCACCCTTTCTTACACTCTTTTTACCTCCAGAACATTCCTAACAAACCCCTCCTTCTGGATAACTCCTACTCAATTTCTCTTCCCATCTACACCATGATAAAACAGCCTGAACCCTGCTTCTAAGCTTCTAGCCTTGCTACCTTTTAAGATGGTCTCCTGAACACAGAGTATATCTACCTTCCTCCTCCATATCGTGTAGTCAAGTCTCCAGCTCTACCTGTCATAGTCCCAACATTCAAAGTCCCTACTCTTAGTTCTAGACTCATGCCTTTTCTCTTCTCTCTCTGCCTATGAACACGCCTTCCTCCTCTCCTTTTTGCGACTAACAGTCGTCCAATTTCCACCTTCACCCTGTAGGTCAACAGCACCGGTGGCGGTCGTTGTTAACCCGGGCCTCAATCGATCTGGTATGAAAGTCATATATTCGTGATCCCCCCATCCCCCCGTCCCCCCCTGACACAACCCTCTGCATTTATCCGGGCTTGGGACCGGCCCAATGAGAACACTTACTTGTGCCCCTTGGGGCTGTATTGCAAAATGATACTTGAGTAAAAAGTACAATAGCATCAAAACATACTTAAAGTACCAAAAGTAAGGGTACACATTATGCAGAATAACATATATTATCTTATTGCATTATAATTATTGATGTGTTCAGCTGGTAAAGGTGGAGCTCATTTTAATGACTTCTGAATACAGTTTATTGTCAAATAGTTGTTGTTTTTTTCACAAACAGGGAACTTGCATCAGAGTTTTGGTGCATATCATTAAACATAACAGAAAATGCAAATTAAAGCAAGCGCTACAAAAGTCAAGAAACATAAATATAGATTTGGGGAAAATATTAAATACAAATATGAAAAATAGTGTCAGAAATATGCAATATATCTGTTCTAAAATGAAAGAGCTGAACAGTTTGACATATTGTATGCAGAAATGTGCAAAAGTCAAAAGTTGTTTTTTTAAATGGGCTACTGCTGTGCAGTCTAATCTATAATAATACATTTTATGAGTTGATTATATTTTACATTTGATTATATTTTGCATTTGATTATATTTTGAATTAATACTCTAATCTGTTAAGAAACTTAAGTTATCAGGGGGGTTCAACAAAAAACATGATGAGTTTATTTATTTTTAATGAATGGTTAACTCATCAATGGATAAAGTGATGCTTTAAAACACATTGTACATATAAATTTGAAAAAACATTGGGGATATACTTTTTTTCTTACATGGCATTGTGTAACAAATTATTCTAAATATAAACTATGCCTAGTTTACAATTATATGAAGAGATATCTTTTTATGCTTTTGTGATCCAGGAGAAATCCCTCTGAATGTCCTGTTGTTGTTTTTCCTGAACAAGAAGAGATCGAAGAGGACCCAGAAGAAGTACTTATATACATATACATATATATATATATATATATATATATATACAGATAGATAGATAGATAGATAGATAGATATATGTATATATATATAGATATATATAAACCTGCTGAAATGAATATTCTGTGTAAATAATCAATGGGATGCTTCATAAGCTGATTGTATCATTAAAAAATAAATTCAGAACTGTATTTCCCTGTTTTAACTTTATTCCCTCATTCATTTTTCTAATGGATGGATATTTTTGAAAAATCCTGAGTGAAAGCTATAAATCTTTCATATGATTTTTGACATATAGAAGTAATATGATATCTCATCATGTTCTTTAATAATAGCCCCTTTTACACTGCCTGTTCAAGGCCAGAATATTGCAATGTTATTCCATTCCGTTCTGTATGTAGGGTACAATTGTGGAATGGGGGAACACAGTTGTCTGGCCTCTGAGCCAGGATTGCATGCAGTGACAGCTCAGAAACAAGGTCTGTGTAAAAGGGACAGCCAGCAGGACGGGATCATCGGTAGAAGGGATGTGACGTTTTGACATATTATGTGTGTGACCCACCACAGGAGATTTAAAACCAGCTGACAATTGGCACAGAGGCCAATTAGGATAACAATGAGGTCTGGAAGCTCCTGCCCCTCCAAGCAGAGAACGAGATCAGCCGCCATAAAACAGGGACTGTAAATGATTGTTATTGACATGCTATGTCATTATTGTTTAAAAAGAGCTGCTAACATCTATGTCACACTAGAGGCCAACGCTATTGTGCTATCGAAAGCCACATGGCTCTATGAGTCTATTTTGACATTTGTATTACTACGTCAAATTTGCAAGTACATTTCTAAGGTCTTAGGACGTTTAATACTGGGTGCAACCATTTCACCAGTTTTGGAGGGGAGCAGTATTTCAGTCCATAGGGACTTGGGTTGGGAACCGGAGGGTTCACCTGTTCAAGTCCCTGTTTGGACAAAATATGGAGCGTGGACTGGTAGCTGGAAAAGCGCAGGTTCACCTCCTGGGCACTGCTGAGGTACCCTTGAGCAAGGCACTGAAACTCCCCAACTGCTCGGGGCATCTGTCCATGGGCAGCCCCCTCAGTCTGACTTCTCTCCTCTTAGTGCATGTATAGGTCCTGTTTGTGGATGTGTGTCTATTTCGGACCTGTGTGTGTAGTGAAAAAAGTGAAAAAGTGAAAAAATTGAATTTCCCCTCAGGTGATTAATAAAGTATATAAAATAAAATAAAAAAAAAGAAATATGTAATGTAAATTACATATACATACTATGTAAATTGTTAACCTCATGTGTTAGTGTCTGTTCATGAGTCGTAAGAAATCATAAATAATCTCTTAGGAGTAGATGTTTACCCTAAGCTAGCTCTAGCTTTGTTAAATTTAACAATATGCTAACAGTGCAAGGCAAGCTAATCGCTAACATGCTTGATTAAAAAGGGAAACAACAACTGCGTTGAGATAGCTGTCAGAGGTATGATCATGATATAATGTTTTGTTTGTTTTTCCAAACCGCTCTAGCAAAGAGGATTAGCGTACCATTAGCATACTGTTACAATAGGAAAACACAGGTTCCGGTTCAGCACCAAAGTCGCATCTATAATTCACGCAAGATATCATGTGGGCTGGGAATAAGGTGGATTCAAAGCTCGGTTTTCCTGGGTAAAACTCTAACAGCATTATTTAAATAGAATTTTTTATATAATGTATACTGGATGAAAACACACGCAGGCTATGGTATGTTAAGGCCACAGTGGCTTTAATAGCTTCCAGAGGCCATTCGCTCTCTTTAGTAACCAGGAATTCGTGACAAAATGAATCCCTCGCAGACAAAATGGACTGTCCCAAAAACTAAACTGAAGTTGCGTTGAAGACGTGATAGTACGTAGCCAAAACGTACCCACTTACAGGCGCCAACACTGGCCAATGCAGCTACTACGTAAAAATGGGTGGGCATGTTGACACCAACCAAAGGCAGCTTTAATGTTCTAAACGTCTTGAGACATCAGAAATGTAGTAAACAGGGCATTTTCTGTCGTCTTAACACGCATTTGATGCATTAAGACATTACAATTTTACCTGTTCAGATTAACAAATTTGACTTATTAATACAAACTTTAATACAGATTTGTAGAGCCATATACCACTTTCAATATGTTACACATCACGTCATTCACACCTGTTTTGATTCTTTGATGCTGGCTTGTTGGCTAAAATCACACACTGATGCCACCGTTATTTGGTTCTGTGTCTTAACAGGTTCCATACAGTGCTTGAGTAAATGCAGTTTGTTACCTCTTGAACCTCTGGTTCAGGAATTAACTGTACATACCAATAAATAAATTAATAATAAGGTAAACCACATCTGTGATGCTAAACCATAAGCACACTTTCTGTTTGAATTCTGAAACACATGTTTTGCAAATAAGTCCACATGGTTGTCTACATTAGACACATCACCCAAAACTAAACGCCCATGTGTTTACTAAACAATGCCACTGAAATACCAACATATCAATCACCTGCACCCAGAATGTACCTGGGAAAACATCCTTAACCAATTGTAAAAGAAAAAGAAAAAAAAAACCCCTCAGAAATCAGATGTTGAACATTATAAATAGGATTCAGGTTTGCTGATGTGCTGATACAGTTATGAGGGTATGTGTATTGAGAATAAACAAATGTGTTTGTTTCCCCATTGCATTTGTGTAGTCTGTGTTTACAGCTGCTCAGAACAGAGCTGCCAGATTAGCTCTTTATTGTTCAGTACACACAAATGTTTTTAGATGCACTGTGATCTCACGTGGCTTTCTGTAGAGGAACAATGCAGTCTTTTAAACTTTTTAAGGAATGTCATAAAAAATAAGAAATTACAATAAATGACTGACCAAGTGTACATCAGTGGTGAACATAAATATCAGCTAAGACAGGCCAGTTTAAGATATCTATTGCCACCTAGACCAAGGATAAATCTCCTTAAATCTTTTGTCATTCACAGAGCTGGATTACTATAATAATATTTAAAAAATAAACACCTGAGCAGCTTTCAAGAAAAAATATAATCAGCTCTTAATGTTATTAACTCTATGAAGGAACAGTCAATGAAATGGAATGATGTAACTGAAGAAACTATTTCACAAAAGCAAAGAAAAGAAAAGAAAAGAAAGTCATGACAGAGATGGGTTTACATTTTTGAGGGCATATAGCCTATAGCAAATTTCCCCATTTTAATATAATGTGAGTTCTTTGGACGCAAGGGTAGTTTTGAGGTAGCAATTTGAAGGGGCAGGTCAATTTTAAGTCCTGATGTTTTGTTTTCAAGTATTTATTAACTAAAGCAGTTAATCTATTTCTGTATTTATGGCAGTTATTTACAGAGCAGCTGCAGTGATGAAATAGTTAAACTCCTCTATGTTTTATCTCTATATAAGGAAATGCTTGCTGAGTGACGTCAGCATGATGGTGGTGATGACAGCATGCGTTTGTTTACCAGCTTTGGAGTGACGCATGTCACGGAGCTACATGGAAAGCTGGTTATATAACAACATCTGATTGTCAGTCCTTTTGCTTCAAACTCACAATAATCATAAACATAAGAAGATTTATTCAAAGTAACATCACTTAATTTATAAATCACGCAGAGACAAAGAACATACAGTAAGTTCAAATGTTTAAAACTGTAAAATATTAATATTTGCAGTGATGATAAAAGATAAGATGACTGTGTAACCAGACTGTTTTTTTTCTTTCTTTTGTTGTTCCTATGTGTAAATAGAGTAACTATATACTGTTACAAGCTTAAAATGTTCTATAATTATATTTTTAGTGATTGTGACTGACGATGTGTACGTTTTTACAGGTACCTGAATTATTTTTCATTTTATTTTGGGTTGCTGGCAACTAATTTCATTTGTGACTAATGTTGTGTTTTATGTATTTTAAGTGTATTCTCTTTTCATTATTGCTTTAACTTATGTAAAGTGTCTTTGGGTACCTTGAAAAGCAGTCTAGAAATAAAATGTATTATTATTAATATCATTATTATTATTATTAAATTGACAAAATAAGAATTTTTGCTAAAAAAAAAATAAACCATGCATGTGAAGTGAAGGAAATTTAAAAGCTGATAAGTAAGGACAAACCTGAAATTTTATTTCATTATTTATCTTATTATTATACAAGTTAGATGTGTTTGTAACTGCTCATATGGAGGGTTTATGTGAATTATTGTTGATGTGTAAACAGTTAAAAATGTTACACAATATAAATCATTTGTTTAGTGACTAAAACACATTTGTAGTTTTGAAGTTTTTTGTCACTTCAGTGACTTTGCACATCTTTACACTCTTGCATATTCTTTATCATGTGTAATCTATAGATATACATATAAAGAGGCAGTAGTAGTTCAGTCCATAGGGTTTTGGCTCTTCAAAAAACAGCTTCATCCTCACATTAGTCCTGTAGGTAAGTTACAGATATGTTTATAGGCCAGTTATAGACCAGATCAGTTTTGAGGTAACTGTACTTTTTTGGAGTATTTTTTATTTTATGCTACCTTATACCTCCCACTCCTCTACACCTACAGAGGGGAAAAACTACTGTGTATTCTGTTGTTGTTGTTGTTGTTTACAGTATCTAAGGTTTTCTGTTGTTATTGTTGTTGATGTTGTTTACAGTAGCCTATTTAACGTATATGCTGTTGTTGTTGTTTACATGAATCTGCGTCACTGCATGCAAACAGGTCAAAGTTGAGGTGACGGTACGCGTGTCCCCGTGCCAGCAGCGGACGGGGGAAACTGCACGCGCTCTGTTGTTACCACGTTGTCCGCCGGAGGGGGCGGGAGTCTCTTCCCTATACAAGCAGCCCGCAGCGGGACTCCCGCAACCGCGGGGCTGCCCGGCACACATGTCCCGCTTACCTCTCCAGTTCCACACCGAGGGAGAGTCTCCCTCCCCGTGGTTGAGTTTAGAGAACGGCATGGAGAATGAGGAGGAGGGGGAAGAGGAGGAGGAGGATCTGGACGATGAGGTGGACGCTTCTCAGCTGGAGAGGTTTATGAAAGACAGAAGGAGAGCCAAGTCCCTGCCCGCCTACCCGGCGGCGCTCCTGGTCGGCGTCGGCGAAAGTGATGGGAGGAAGCGGGTGAAGTTTGCCGACTCCATGGGCCTGAACTTGGCCAGCGTCAAGCACTTCAGCTCGCTGGAGGAGCCACAGATTCCGAGTAAAGTTCTGTCGCGACACAAGAGCTTCCCGCCGCAGCAGCACGACGTACTGAACGACCTGTGCCAGAGCTTCAAGTCCAGCCTGAACACGGACCGCCTGGTCGCCTGCTTTCCGGAGCTCCAGAAGGCGGAGCGGCGAGTCCAGCGGCTCCGCGTCTGCCTGGAGAAGATCGCCATCACACAGTTCGACGTGCGGGGCCAGATCCGGGTCTTTACCGGCTGCGCCGAAAAAGACGTCGGAGTGAGGTACACTTTCAACGACTGGCTCTCCTACGTGGACGCACAGGCTCTGCCCGCGGCCGCGGATCAGCCGGACTTTGTAGGAGAACGCTTCAGCTTCACCATGTACACGCCGCCCTTTATGGACCCCAGTTCGGCCGTGCACTTCGCCGTGTACCTGAGGAACGAGGAGGGGGAGTTCTGGGACAACAACGAGGGAAAGAACTACACTCTCCAGTACCATTGTATGCCTAGCACCGCGTCGTTTGTCAGCGCAGCTTTCCAGCCCATCTGACCGGTGCGCGTGTCGCGCGGAAAACCTTTAAATCTGTGCGGAAAACCTATCATCCGTGCGTAAAAGCTCTCCATCTAATGTCAGATGAAACCCTTTGCTGCTGTTTTCCACCTGCTGAACAGGAACACCATCTGTGCAGTTCTGTGTCATACGATGAGTCTTTCTGTGATCAGGTGACTTGTAGTTTGTCCGTCAGAAGCAATGACACAGATCAACTTTAATTTTCTTTAATTCTGGCCTCTTAATGATTCTGTCATGTCTTTTCTTTTTTTTAAGAATTAAGCAGCCTCATCAACACTCAATATTGTGAAGGACCACAAAGCGGACATTTCTGGATATGATTGTGTATGAACTTGGATCGATGGATTGTCTTTAAGGACACATAAAAAACAAATAACTGATTATTTGCTCCCACTTTAAAGAAAATAGTTGCTGCCACACCAGTGTCAAGAACCTCTTGGACGTTTTAGACCTTTGGACATAAGCTCTCTGTCTCAGTGCAGCTCTTGGACTCCATCTGTTGATCAGAAAAAGGACTTGGAAACAATTTTAAAGTTAAAATATACATATATGTATATATATATATATATATATATATATATATATATATATATATATATATACATATATATATATATATATATATTGTGCCTGTAGACATGTTCATTTCTATAATTAAAAGGTAGAGGTATAATTCATAAGCTGTTTTGCTGACTCTGTGTCCTCTTGCAGTCATTTGTTATTTTCACAGCAGAATCATAAACATGTCAATAACAGCATACTGGTGTTGATGGTGCACTGCAAAATGACTTTAGTGTATAATCACCTGAAAATAAGAATCTTTTATCTTAGAATGAGCGGTTTATATCTATATTGGGAGCCTTGTCTATGGAGATTGTCATGTTGCACTGCCATGTTTGTACAGTAGCCCGGAACAGAAAAAACAAACACTGGCTCGAGACAGGGCCATTCATGTTTTGGGTACACAAAATTATAGTAGTTACTGAGGAACTAATGAGGAACTAACTATTAGTTAATGGTCAGTTCCTCAGTAACTCATGATCAAATTTCATAGAGGGGTTAATCACGACTTGATAATTAGTGAACTAGTTACTTCATCAGTACAGAATCATTACTGTGTAACCCGTCCATTAGTTAACCTTTTTATGTCCTAAAGTAAAGTGACACATAATTAGTAGTCTTTCATTACTTCATCATTATTTTTACAATTAGTTCCCTAACAAAAATAATCAGACAGCAGGATTCTTGACAAGAGTTTTATTCATTATTTTCAGACCACATACACATTAATATGATCATCCATGTTATTCTGTACGATGATGCCTTAGAAATAAATATGATAGTGTGTCACATTTTAGGTAGGCTAAGCTTAAAGAATTTATCATGGGGGCTGCGTGTAAAGTACTGTATACTGATCACACTGTTGTTCACAGTACAGTTGTTTGAGGTGCACACAATTTAAAGTAGTTACTATGAAACAAATTTGGCATGAATGAGGAACTAACTATTAGTTAATGGTCAGTGATTTAGTAACTCCTGATCAAATTTCAGAGGAGTCGTTACTGAGGAACTAATGAGGAACTAACTATTAGTTAATAATTACCTACCCTTTATGTGTACCCTAAAGTAAAGTGAGACATCAAAATGAGTAGGTAATGACTATTGAATCATTACCTACTCATTAGTTACTCTTTTTGTGTACCCTGAAGTAAAGTGAGACATCAAAATGAGTAGTTAATGATTACTGAATCATTACCTACTCCCTTTGTCCCTTTTTGCGTTTAACTTTATTTATGAGAGGAAGTTTACAGAATGCAGATCTTCAACATTACACATATATGTCATATATCACATATGCCAGGGGGGATAAGAGTTTACAAGAAAATATTACAATGATCACAAATATTAATGGTTTTGATTAAGGGAAAATTTAATGGAATCGATGTAACGAAAGGTACGAAAGCAACTAAAGAAGGTTTTCTATGTGTAAACTTACATTTGTGAATGTGAACTCTTGCCAAAAGTAAGATGAGATTAATAATAAATCTTTCAATGGGTTTTGCCGTATTTCTGTTAAAGTCAAAAAGTCCAAACAGCACATCCCTCCAAAACAGCTTAAATTATTTTTTAATATTGTATGCAATAAAATTACAAATATCACTCCAGAGTCTTTTGACAATGGGGCAGTGCCAAAATAAATGAGTAACAGTTTCAAGCGTAGGGTTTAGTCTTTGTAGTGTGTTCAAATGCAACTGACACAGGGTGACGTGAGGTGACGTAGACGACGCAACAGTTGGCTTTTGTTGCCGCTAGTTCTTTGATGTCGGTTTGGTGTGTCAGCACCTTGTACAGAATAACATGGATGATCATATTAATGTGTATGTGGTCTGAAAATAATTAATTAAATTCTTCTCAAGAATCCTGCTGTCTGTAAAGATGATGATGAAGTAATGAGAGACTACTCAATATGTGTCACTTTACTTTAGGACATAAAAAGGTTAACTAATGGACAGGTTATTGAGTAATGATTCTGTACTGATGAAGTAACTAGTTTACTAATTATTAAGTCGTGATTAACCCCTCTATGAAATTTGATCATGAGTTAATGAAGAACTGACCATTAACTAATAGTTAGTTCCTCATTCGTTCCTCATTAGTTCCTCAGTAACTACTCTAATTTTGTGTAGCTTATTGTAAAGCTTGTAACTGCTGAAAGCAGATCTTTTTCTTGAGCTTTAATCAGTTGTTCCAGGATGATTCGATCGTAATACTTAAAGCAAAACGCAAACTTAACCAGTTCCTGTGAATTCTATGTGACCTTGCAGTGTTGTTAATCACTGCAACTTTGACCAATCATTGTTGTTTCCCTTGAGTTTCAACAGTTACAACAGTCTCCCACATAATGTCAGCAAACTCGCTTCCTTGTTTCTGGTTGAGGATGCAGATGTGCGCGACATGAGCATCTTACATTTATTGACGAAAAGTACTGCTTAAGACTGTGCAAAGTAACTCCCTGATGTTCTGCACGAAAGTTAGAATACACTTGCACTGTGTGCAACACTGTAGTTGAAACAGAAAGACATTTCTACCACATAATAAACCTGGAGACTGGCCGAAACATGAACCACAGACATATCAGCCTGACAGAGGTAGATCTATTGCATGTACTGAAAGAATCAAGGTTAGTTAGACTCAGTATGGAGGTTAGTTGTGACATTCGTGTCAATCATAAACTCAGAACTCGGAGGTTTTGTTCTCACTGAAGTCTGGAACAAATTGCCTTTGATTCTTACAACATGTTGTCATTCCAACTCTTAAAATACAGCTGCTTTATCAGTGGACCTACAATTTAAAATATGACCCACCTGGTACCCTCCTGCATCAGTTCTGGACATTCAGAGACAGCGTGTCAACTTACACTTGTTTTTGTTTTCACACGAAATACACAGTTTTTGCTCATTAAATGCATACAGTCTTTTTCAAAATAAATGTACGTCAGTAAAAAAAATAGTTTTCAGGTTTATTTCCTTTAGTTTAGCCAACAAAAGCACATGGTTAAGAAAAAAACATGCTTTACCTGAAAATAAGCGTGTTTGTTACTAAATTGTCACATGACATCTTCATTTGACATATGTCACTAGTGAGTATGCTACACATAAAGGGCACTACAGTATGTTGTTATTAAAATAGCTCCACTGACTCACTCTGACTGACTGGTTTAACATGAAAAATGAACAGTGGATTCCAGGGTGAAAGTCAGAGTTTATTTGACCCGTGCACCTCCACTCCCACTCACCCTACATGGACTTTCTCAGTCTTTATACCAAGGTAGTTGCCAGTGGCGTTACAAACTGCCACCACCGCAGTGTGTATCATACCTGTTATGAAGGATGCCTCTGTGCGTTGGTGTATTATGCCAAGATCACTTTCAAAATGGTAAGGTGGTATTTGATGAGTTGGAAGTGAGAACAGGCAGATTTGTATTGAATGATACAAAAAAATCCCAACCATTTTGGCTGTTTTCACTTGCTCCCTCAATTTAGCTACCAAAAAACACTGATAAACATTGCAACATGCTCCACAATTTTTTTTTCAGAAAAGCTGTCATAAAATTGGGCATTTTAGGCTGCAACAATTCCCCAACAAAAGCCCACAAATTCCAAGAGGGACTGATGAAGGATCATAACACTGTGTTCAGTTTTTAGAAGCAGTCACAGATGATCTTTAGACTTACTGTTACTCTCCTGAAGATTCCATTTATTTCTTTGTTTGTGTAATTCATCACACTGAACATTATGTGTGCATTCATTTTGATTAATGCTACATGATTGTTGCTTAATGACGCAGTTTACACAAAGATTGTTAATTAATATGACGCAAATAGATTTAGCCATGTTTGCAGATGATAGCCTATTATTCCTATACAATCACAGGCCAAACAACACCATCCCACTTGAAATTAATACGTCTATATGGTGTTTTTTCCAGGTTTAAGGTGAATAAGGATAAATCATCAATTATGTTCCTAAATGAACAGGAGAGAAGAAATCCCACAATACCCCACCCATTTGTTAATGTCATTGATGGATTTGTTTATTTGGGCATCAAAATTACCCCACTGTTGAAAATCCTTAGCTCAGCAAATTATGTCCCCATACTACGTAATTAAAGTGTTGGAGGATATTGCAAGATGGACATCATTGCCTCTCTGTATAATTGGATTGCATTTGGTCCAGACGCAATGATTGGTCTGCGTTTTCTTAGAACCATGTGAGAATGGTATAATTATGAGTTTTTATCTCTGGTGGATTTCACTTACATTGTAGTGTACCATCAGTATTTTAATAACATTTTAACCTAAAAAAAGAAAAGCGTAACATTTCCAGAAAGGTAAGTGTCACTTTAAATAACTCAACAACCTCCCCTTTCTACGCCTGAGATGTACTCCATTCAGAATTGTTTAGCCAAAGGGTTAGTCAAAGAACTTTAAAATATAATGATAGATCATTACAAAGATAATACTGAAAGTAAACGACAGAGTTGGATCCAGGACATCAAGGAGGACATCTCAGAGGAGGAGTGGGATTCGATGTGCTCTAAAGCACAAACACAAAGAATTAACTCCAGATTAAAATTTATAGAATACAATTGGATAATGACAACCTATATAACTCCAGAGAAATTAAATAAATTTGACCCTAATATACCAGATTTGTGTTATAAATGCAATACGCATAAGGGGACCTTATATCACTGCCAGTAGAACCGTAAAGAAATTCTTTTTGGAAATCTGTGGTGTATTATATTCCTCAAATTACCTCATCTCCTATACCTCTCTGTCCTAAGTTATGTATACGTAGTATAAACCCAGAAAACTATACTTTGTCAAATAGGGAAAAAGGAATGGTTTGGACGTTAAATTGCCTTATGCTGGAAAAATGTTAGCCAGGGTTGCCACCTCTAATGCATGTGGCATGTGACACATGCATTCACCTTCCATCTCACGGTCTCACTCTGCCAAGTCCCACTCCCCCAGTTTCATGTTTGGCATGGGCTTTCCTCTCTGTACAAAACTGTTCCACAACAAGCCTCGGTTTACATCATAGTGATAGCCTACTCACTCTACAATATTTAGCTCTATGGCAAATCATTATAGCCTACCTAAACTTTATTCTCATTATAAAATTATGGAAGCATTAATCAAACATCAGTCACAGTCAGTTGAGCGGAGCCTGTGTTACAATCAGGCATTGTCACGTAAATGACAAAGTCCAGCACTTGATTAGACCATAGTACGAGACAGCAGCATATCAAGTAGGCTGGACCCGAACTGAAACCGAGCAAAATTTCTGAATTGTTATTCTAATACGGCCCGACCTGTCAGGCTCGGGTCGGGTATCCATGCTCTGCATAGGCCTACCCTGCATCTCATCTCAAGGCTTATTATTATTATTATTATTATTGTTATTATTAGTATTAGTATTATTGTTTTTATTGATTTTTTTTAACACATTATATGCAATGAACAAACAACTCACCCACCCCACCTTCCTGGGAGACTGGCCAACACACCAACAGAAAAGTACAGTAACTACAGTGATTCTACAACGTTATGATCTTCGGTTACAGTCATTAAATCACATTTCTTGTAGTGTATACATTATTATAATAATCCAGGAATGGTTGCCACACTGTTCAGAATCTACTGGCCGAGCCTTGAGTGGTATATCTGGGCTTTTCCAGCTTCAAATGAGCCATTACTTCCTAAACCCAGTGGCTGTGCATAGGGGGGGACTAGATTTCCAACTGTATAATATGAGACGTCTTGCTAAAAGCAGCGAGAAAGCAACAGCGTGGGCTAGTACATGCTAATTCTCTTTGAGCAGTGCCAAAAATAGCCAGTTTTGGCTGGGGTGTATGGTCTTGTTAAACATAAATGAAATTGTTTCACCTTAGTCCAAAATTGTCTTATACTTGGGCAAGCCTAAAATTAATGCAAAAGGGTTGCTGGGCCTTGGTTACAATGTTGACAGGTTGGATCAAAGTCCGGATAAAGTTGGGCAAGCTTGCTCCTGGACAGATGGAGTCTGTGAAATATTTTAATTTGGATCGGACAGTGTCTGACACATATGTAGGTTGTGTGGATCATTGCAACAGACGATTTCCAGGTTTCGTCATCGATCCTCTCACCAAGTTTGTCCTCCAACCAGTTGGTAGGAGTCTGAGAAGGAAATGTAGTGAAATATTTTTTGACAAAGTCTCTGATTTGGAGGTACCTGAAAAAATTAGATTGTGGAACACCAAATCCCTTAACCATCTGGTCAAAAGACATAAACATGTTTTCTTTGAACAAGTCTGCAACTTTGCTCAGGTCATTTCTGGACCATTGTTGAAATGCTGTGTCTAACATTGAAGGTGTAAATAGAGGGTTGTTGAAAAATGGCATATAAGAGATGGTTGTCCTAGTGCAAAGAGGGTCCTGCATTGTGCCCAAATTTTTAAGGAGCCTTTAATAACAGGGTTTCCTGCAACCTTTAAATTGATAGGTAGCGGGGCGCAGACTAAGGATCCTAAATTTACAGGATCATTAGAGCTCCTTTCCATGATTTCCCACTCCAGGCCACACTGATCCCCTGACTCCGAAATCCAATATGTTATCTTATGTATATTTGCTGCCCAGTAGTAGAAAATAATATTTGAAAGGCCAAATCCGCCTTCCTCCTTACAACGCTGAAGAAAAATCCTTTTTATTCTAGGGGTAGTTTCATTCCACAGGTAGGTGCTTATATGTTTATCTAACTCTTTGGAAAAAGCTTTGGATATAAGCACAGGAATGGTCTGAAACAAGAATATAAATCTAGGCAAAACTGACATCTTTACAGAGTTTATTCTCCCTGCTAAGGATATTGGGATCAGCGCTGAAGGTCTAGTTTTGCTTTATCAAGAGCAGGTTTAAAATTATGTTTAAAGAGGTCTCCATATTTTCTAGTAACTGCAACCCCAAGATAGGTGAAGTTATCACAGCTTACTCTGAATTTGCCTGTTTGTTAATGGTGCTGAGCAAGCTTTTAGTAAAGTTTATCTTGTAACCAGATACTTCCCCAAATTTTGAAATAATGCTCATTACATTTGGAATGGACACATCTGGGTCAGACAAATACAATACAAGATCATCTGCATAAAGTGCCAGTTTGTGTACCTGCTCTCCTCTTGTAATACCGTATATATGTTCAGCACTTCTTATCATGACTGCCCAATGGCAATATCAAACAAGAGTGGGGAGAGAGGGCACCCCTGTCTAGTTCCCCTGTTCAAGTGAAAGTACTGGGATAGTAAACGATTGGTGCGAGCTGCATGGGGCGATGCATATAGTACTCTTATCCATGAACAAAAGGAGCCGCCAAATCCAAACTTTTCTAACACTTTAAATAGATACTCATATTCTATCCTATCAAATGCTTTATGCGCATATAAAGATGTCAGGACTTCAGCCATAGTTGTTGCTTTTGGAGAGTAAATAATATTGTAGATATGCTGCAGGTTTCCATACAATTGCCTTCCAGAAATGAATCCCGACTGGTCTGGGGGCACTATCTTATGAATGAGTGTGTCCAGTCTGGTTGCTAGTACTTTTGCTAAAACCTCCAGTAGATTTATTGGTCTATAGCTTTCACATTTTAATGGGTCTTTGCTTTTCTTTAGGATAACTGAAATTGTCGTCTCAGTCATTGTGGGGGGCAAAAATCCTCACTGTAATGCCTCATCAAATACTTAACATAACTGTGGGGCAAGCTTGCTTGAGAATTTGATGGGGCTTTTTACTTTACTAATAGCCCTTTGTATTTCCCCCACTGACAGAGCCTTGACTAAGGCCCCATTATCTTCAGCATCCAGGCAGGGTAATTTAATGTTGTCAATAAACTGTCCAATTTGTACCTTGTTTACAGCCTCTGGTGTGTATAATTATTCATAGAATTTCTTAAATTGTAGAGGTAGAGTCTGATCGACAACCAGACTGAAATGTAAGCCTCTGCTTCTGCCTCCCTTAGTTGGTGAGACAGTAACCTGTGTGCACGCTGCCCAAATTCATAGGAATCACAGTGTGATTTTAAATGGAGTTCCTCTGCCCTATCTGTAGACAGAATATCAAATTCGGTTTGCCATCTCACCCTTTCTCTATACAGGTCTGCTGAGGGCGTTGTCGCATGATTTATATCTATTTTGTTAATTAAGGAAGTTAGTTCGTCTAAGCGCTGTGCCTTTCTTTTGTTCATGCCTGCAGTAAATGAAATAATTTGCCCTCTAACGTAGGCCTTCATGGCTTCCCATAAATTACTCCTACTGGTATCCGGTGAATCTTTAGTTTCCAAGAAATAATCTATTTGATTGGATAAAAATGAAACAAACTCCTCATTTGATAGCATAAGGGGGTTCAACCTCCACATATGCCTAGAAAATTAATTATCTGCAAGCAGAGTGACAATACTACTGTGCTATGGTCTGAAATTACAATTTCTCCAAAGTCATAGGAATTGACAAAGGGAAAGAGCCTCTTACCCAAAAGGAAAAAATCTATCCCCGAGTAAGATTGATGTGCAGGTGAGAAAAACCTATACTGTCTGGAGTTGGGGTTTTGTAGTCTCCAGGGATCTACTATACCATAGGCCTGGAGAAAGGACTTAATGTATTGTGTCGAATTAGCAGTGGTTCTACTGGTGAGTCTTGAGCAGTCCAAAGTAGGGCGTAACACACAGTTAAAATCTCCGCCCAGGATTAACTGATGATTATTCAGCTCAGGGAGCATAGAAAAAAACTCCCTAAAGAACTCCACATTATCCCAGTGTGGAGCAGTTTTACTATGATAATAGGTATGTTGAACAGTTTCCCCTGCACAGTAATAAATCTGCCATTTTTATCAGATATTACTTAAGAACTAGTGTATTGGACATTCCTATGTATAAGTATAGCAGTGCCTCTACTTTTAACATTGAAGCTAGAATGAAAGACTTGCAGATGATAGCCTATTATTATTGCCAATAAACAAACACATGTATATAACAAACATAACCCCAGTGCAGGTCACCCAACTTGTATACCTCTCACCAACTGAGAGGCTGCTTGACCATCCAACAACATAACAACCACCGTATAAGAACACCTTACCAATGAGTCTGAGCCTCATCATGAACTGTTGTGTGTAGTTAAGACCTAACATCTCTCCACTAGCAATAGCTTCATCGCCAATCTTGTGAGTAGCTGTATATACTCGGTACATCAGTAATAACTCACAGAAAATAGCACCAATGATATCAATGTAAATAAAAATTATACGGTACCTTAAGGAAAATATGGTGCCATCACCATGTAGAGTAACAGCCTCTCTGGACTTCCCTTGAACCATTATTATCAATGAACAAGACAACAAGAGACCACCGGAGGGTCAAATTAGGACTCACCCCTGTATTACCCCGACTGGACAAAAACTTCTTTCAGCCATCCTTAGGCCAAAAGGAGGTAAATAGTCACTTGAGATCCCTCAAGTTTCAGATGCCATCTTAAAGTATCCAGCCTTGGAGCAAAACACGGTGATGAACAACCCACTAGTTATCGTGGCAATGCTTCTTTTTCTCACCACATTCTGCCCATTCACATTGCCCCGGGGAAATCACGCCCTCCACTCTCTTACCAAATGTTTTTGTGTGACAAAATTGAAATGTCTGTTGGAAGTGAAATTGTACAATTTATCCATATTATGTGTTTGGAGTTGTAGAAACACTATAGGTTGTTTTCAATTGTATTCATTTTAATTGGATGTTAAGACCCAATTTTGACCATAATGAGAAGAGTATGTGCCATGTCAAAGTAAAAGATCTCATATAATAATAAGCATTAAGTTGCTTTTGAAATAAAATAATCAGCCTGTTTTAAAACAAAGAAGACCGCCTATCAGATCCGCCCACTTTGGCCGCTTAAAAACATGTGCGCTCTGGTGCGCTCTCTCTCTTGTGTGTTTCTCTCACTTGTATTTTCCTCTCTCTTGTCTTGCTCTCTTTTGCTCTTCTTCTAGACAAGTGCCCTTTTCGACCTGCCCCTCCAACAAAGATTCATCAAACTCAGCGGCTGCCAGCCACTTGCCACAGTGGTTCTCGTGCCAAACCCAAAAGCTCTTTGCAGTGTAAGGAAACTGACGTGGGGTACCCACAAGACTTCACAGGTTCAACGGCTCCCCCCTCCACAGTGTGCCAGCTGGTTTCATTCTGCTGGAAAGTCTGGGAGTTGCAAAGTGAAAGTTCAGGGCCCCAGGAGAAATGTCTGCATGGTTCGCTGCTAAGAAGGGAGGCAACAAACTCCCCTCACAGGTGTCCCCCTGGGCAGTGGTAAGAGCTGATGTTGAATAGGAGATCTAATCATCTTGATCTTAATTTAGGATTCCTTAGATAAAGAATTTGCACGTTCCCGCATTCCCAATTTATCTTCACATAGACCTACTCTCTCACTATTGCCAAATTAAATAACTCACACGAGTGTTACTTCTTGTTTTAATCCATTTATACATACTGTTGATTTTGTGTTATTTCATATTATCCTCATTCATTTATTCAGTTGCTACCCATTTAGTTTAAATAAATTTTCATTTATCGCCAAGTCGTTGTCTGTGGATATTTATTTTGAGCAGGAATTAAGATCACTGTATGGAGAATTCATAACCCAGATATTGAGATTGATTCATTATTGATGAGCTTGCTGGGTGTCATCTTGTCTTATTCTTAGAGACCAGTGCGCACAGTCAAGTACTGGAGCCTCTTCCATACCGAGAGCCACTTTCAACAACTGGGCCATAAACCCCACCAGGCGTTCCCTTTCCTCGCGACCCTCTTTAATGCCAGTGATATGTAGATTACAGCGCCGTGAGTGAGTCTCTAGGTCGTTGTTCCATGTTTTAAGATTGTCCGTCTGTTTTTTCATTGCTGAGACGTCCTTCTCGAGGCACGCAACGCAGTCAGAGTGGCCACCTGCCTTCCCAGCGTTAAATTGTCGGCTTTTGCTGCCTCAGTAGCCTGCTGCAGTTCCCGTCTCAATTCAGAGCTACAGGCTACAGTGAGGCTAAAAACAGAGTTCATATGATGTTTTTCGAAACAACTTTTTATGTTGCGGCTGCAGCACACTTTGATCACTACGGATGAGCAGTATGGAGACACTCTGTGGATTCAATTTTGTGTTCTTGGACGTTATTCTGGGGTGCCGTTTGCCATTATGTGTGCTGTCCACTGCTACCGCTGATCTCCGCAAGGGATGCAAGGACTCTAAAACTTCACCAGGGCCTCCATCGGCATATGGGTGAGTAGATAAGGGCTGAATTTTCATTTTTGGGTGCACTATCCCTTTAATTCATCCAGTCAGCTGATTTTGATTTTAACATCTGTCTTTTCAGATAAATTCTGTCTCAGTGTCTCATGATGGTGAACAAAAATACAATTTTAAAAAACATGAAAACTAGATAGACTAATGAAAATATTCTACAGTTATTATAATACAGAAATTTTTAGGGGAAAAAAAAGTCCCTAGGACAAACGTTTTATCAAAAAAGACCTTAATAAATTCTGCTTTCAAACCAAGAAATTAATCAGCTATCATCTTGAATATTGATAAATTCTATGTGACTTTGACTGCACTACATTTTATCTGACAGGTGAAATCAAACTTTACAGATTCATATTTAATGTTTAACATTACATAAGCTCATTGAATATTATTAAAACCATATTTCATCCTTCCCTTCCTTAAGATTTCTCTTTTTAAATTTCTTAAACTGATCTCTGAGCATCTGCAGTGAAAACACCCCTATTACTTTGTTGAAAATTAACTAAATACATTTCTGAAAGTCCTGTACTGTAGTAAAATTTCAAGGTACTTTAGGTATTTTACTCAAGTATGTCCATTTTTGGCTACTTGGCTACTCATTATTTCTACTGCACTACATCTCAGAGGCAAAGTCACAAACTACCCAGGAGTATTTTAAGTCATTAAAATGTATTCCACCTTTACCAGCTGCAACATTAAAGTGATGAACACATAAAGCAACAGTAATTATACTCTAATATTATTGTGCATAAGTACTTTTACTTTTATTTTTGAAAGTATTTCCAAACTTTGATGTAAAAAATGTAAAAAAGTGCTTCTTCCACCTCTACTAAGGAGCAGGTACATGAAATATGAATTATAAACATTTTGACAGTCAACACTTTGTTTAGTTTTACTTTTGATATTTGATATGTTAGTACATTTTGCTGCTGGTACTTATTTCATTTGACCTCAGTAAAATCTTGACATGCTTAGATAAAACAACTTTACTTACTGATTCTGTTTGTGACGAGAAAGCAGCAAAGGGTTTAATGGAATGATCCTTCATTGTTTTAAAAACTTTTCACCATCATCAGAAGTGAAAACACAAACTGTTCCAGCTCAGTCGGCCCACTTCTCTTTACCAACTGCAGGAAGCAGAGTCTCACCCTCGTCTCTTTTATCAAACAGCACACAGGAGGAAAACTGTGAGATGTGCGACACTGCAGTGAAGGGGAGATGCAACCACAGCTGTGTCTGTGCTGGCATAACAGGAAAGTCTGAGTCTTCAGATCCTCCACAAAAGTCTAAAAAACAACATAAACTGGGGTAAAACTCAAATAGTAGTACATTTACTGTGTGTTTTTAAAACATACAGGAGAAAACTAAACTGCCAGATGGATAAACTAGAATTACCGCCTCACAGTTGTATGCCTCCATGAACCAGTCAAGTGCAGTTACAGTTTACATCCATGTCTGTGAAAAGATCATCTTTCCCCAGCAGCACGGAAGATCTGTACCATCAGCACAGTTTCAAGATTAGTCTCACCAATCCGGTATCTGGTATGTCTCCCCTTCTGTTCCTGATGCTAAATAATGACCAGAAAAGTGTTTTTGCGGAACATTATGATGTCACAGTGAAGTTGATCTTTGAACTTTTTGATATGAAATAATATCACTTCATTATTTCATCCTATTTAACGTGTGTGTGATGTTTTGTGATAATTAGGGTATGAATTCTTATGCCTAAAAACAAGTTTTGTGAGGTCACAGTGACCTTGACCTTTGACCATCAAAGTCTAATCAGCTCATTCTTGAGTTCAAGTGGATATTTGTGCCAAATTTGAAGAAATTCCCTCAAGGTGTTCTTGAGATATGCCTTTTACAAGAACGAGACAGACAAGGTCACTGAGACCTTGACCTTTGACCACTTTTGCATGCACAAGACTAAGATAAGAGACAATCCAAACACATAATGCCTCCAGCCAGTGCTGTTAGGTGCAGAGCCATGAAAAGAGACAATTTGCTGTTTTAAGATCTTTACCACTAAAGGGGCCTAAAATGTAAAGTTTTTCCTGAGGCATGTTGGTACCTAAATGTGAAGGGTTTACCTGTTGTACGGTGGCCTTGTTGGAGGTATATAGAATAATACTATAGAACTATAATATGTAAACATTTATGGTGCAACATTTATGGTCATTACGATAACATTTAGCATGTTGTAGACATGTTTGTACCTGCAGAGAAAGTGTTTCAATCCGATTTCAAAGCTCTTTCTAAAATAAAGCATACTGGATAAAAAACAGAGCAGTGGCTGTATGTCAGGGTGCTGCCCCCCGCTAGAATAGGATTGAGCCCCAAATATGCACAGCACCCTCTGCCAGATGCAAAACAAATGAAGTCTATAATTTGTTTTTAATATTTCTCCTGTTGTTATTTACCTAAGATCTAAAGAAGTGTTAACAGGTGAAGTTAGGAGCACAGTTGCTCGGCTCCGACAAAAACAGAAGGCAATCCGGTTGTCCGGTGACACCAATAAGAAAACCACTTGGAAACACTAGGTGGGGGAAAGCTGTCTGTTTTCACTTTATAATAATGCCAACGCTTTGAAAATCGATGCCTCATGAGGGCCTTATCTCCTCCACATCTGAGCACCAAACCACCAGTATTATCACTGGAGCCGCCAGCCAAGGTAAAGCGTTTGGTGTATTCTGAGCTGCTGCTGAGCAGTTTAACATGATCATCAAGAATAATACCACACTGATACTCCCAATGTAAAAATGTATTATACTATGTTGTTATGTGCTCTGCAAATTGGGCTTTTGGACCGGTTAAAATATTTGGATGTTCTTGTCGGCTGTGTACAGCAGGAAATAAGAGTTACAGGACTGGCCGATGCTTAATTCATATTATAGTAGCCTGCGTTATGTAGGTCATGCTAATGATGTTAACAAGCAGTGAGCTTTCTGTCATGGTTTTTCAGTTTAATTATACTTGCTAATTTACAGACACAAGTGAACATTTATTCTGTACGAGAGGCCAGTCTGTCCTCCTGCTGTCTCTCTGTCCCTCATGTAAAGATGATAGACAAAGTTCAGAAGTCCGTCGCCTCTGGAAATAGCTGTGTTGACAAACCTGACGACATCTGTTTAATGTGTCAACAGTGACACAGAGGTACAAAGTGATGAAGGAATATTTCAAATAAATCTCAGAGCGGTGAACTTGAGGACAGGGGTGTCCTTTATCCTCACAATAATCCCTTAACTCAAAGACACATGACCACCACATTACAAAGTGCCTATATGATAATTATTGTTTCATTAAGATTAAAAATCACAGCACAGTTATTCTGTAATAATGCTGCTTGTAAAACTGAGCAATTTGGAGAAATCAGGTTCTTCTGATCAGTTTGACATCACAGACAGATCTAAATACAACAGTACCCATGAGCCTTAGCTGCATGCTATGGAGGAGAGGCCTGTAAGAAGTGTGATTCAGAGTTTTGGTTACTTCAAAATGCTTAAAGGAGCTGTATACGACATTAAGAGCATCAGTCTGAGTCAGGCACGGAGCCAGGATTTTTTCTCTCCCGGGGCTAAGGGGGAGCTTGACCGATACGTGGGGGTGCTAAGAAAATAATTGATTTTCATGACTTCAGTTACTTTATAAGGAGGTTCTTGCTTTTTCAGTAAAATCAGCTATGATACACAGCACAAGCATGCTCGATATAAAAGTGGTTTTAACTGAATTTGGCCAAAGAATATTCAACAAAGTGACCACAAGGCAATGGCAAAAATGTTTCACGTAGCAGCGATGGACTGCTCTGGAGCTCCTTCAGGTCCTGGCTCACGAGTTCCTCTCTCAGATTCATTTTTGGAAACTCCCTCTTCTTCTTTGTCCCACTGGGAGACCGGGTCTTGGTCTTCATTTTCTACCTGCACTCTTTTTTTCTTTATCACAAAACGATCCATTGCAACGGACTGTAGGCTAGCTAGCCTTAGCCTAACGCGCGTGTATGAACAAAAGACTCGGATAACATCACACACAAAGGAAGCATGGCCTAGTTCTCAGTTTACTCATCTTCAGATTTTGCTCGCAATTAGCAAAATACTTCATGCTGAAATGCACTCTGGGAGTCAAAGTTGGCTTTTCCTCTCCAGTTTCTGTGTCCACAAACATCTTGAACCTTTAATATTTTATATCAAACAAAGATATTTTCTAACACAGCTTCATTTCCACCCAAGACCAAGAGCTTTACTTTCAGCTAATTGTCTACACAATGTATGTCAACAGTTAACCTTTAATCAGTTAACTGTTGACATACATCAATTACGCTGGTTAACCCTAGCTGAACCATTAATCAGTTAATCACTGAGAATATTTTTGCCAAGGTTACACATATTAGTTTAAAGATTTTTTTTCTACTGTTCAGTTTACTGCAGTGCGCACTACCTTGATCTGATAGGAGCTAGCTAATAAGCTAGCGACACTGCTCATACGGCCATTACTACTACTGACACTGCTCTAACCCAAAAGTGTTGCTGCAGAAACATTGTGCCCTCCCTGTGGTCTTCCTCCAGCTCACCCCAGTAAGCAAGCATCTCAGATTTGAGTTGTAAAAACCTGTTTACAACAGTTAGTTCCGACCAAGTAATTTGATTGGACGAGAGGCATTCCATGAGTGCTGATATAGAGTATAACATGACTGAGACATGTAACAGTAAAATCACTCCGCTCACAGGTGTTATAAATATAAATACAACCGTTAATTAACAAACTGTCACGCTACATTGACACAAACTGACACTGTAGTGTTACACCAAGAAGATGGATATTTCCCCCAAAATTACATCTGAATTAAATTATGAGAGGTTGTCAGGAGAGGACGAGGAAAAGCAAAGCCAGGACTCTTCTGTGCAGACCTCCAGGTGTGTTTGTGTAACATCAGCTGACCTTGACAAACTGGAGAGGAGCAAAAATTAAGCGATAACGGTCAGGAATTATCAATGATCATCTGATGAGGTACTGATGAGGATGAGGGAGGTTGGAAGCTGAATCCGGCCGTGCCATCATCCAGGTTTGCCAACGTTTCATCAGCCGAACTGGATGAAGTTACACAGTTGCAGATCAATGTAAATACAAAGTAGTTTGTGTGTTCCTGGCGTGTGTGCTGCGTTGCCTGGCAACAGACCAGGGGAACTGTTTTTTTTTCGCGGAGCTACATAACATACTTAAATAATTTATTTCATCAGCTTTTGTTTACATTTCTTTACTCAGCATTGCTGTTTAAGCTGTTGTTGAACTGTTGTATAAAAGCAATATCACACTGGTGGTCGTGATGTACTGTATATCGTCATGGCTATAATTGTCTATGACCAAATCACAGCTGTGACGATATACAGTACATCACGACCACCAGTGTGATATTGCTTAATTAGCATTGTTGACTAATGCTGTTAGCACCGTCAGCACGGCTAGCGGTGCAAAAGAAGCCGCTTACTACCGGGTACTCGCCACTTACCCACAGCAACGTGTTACACCACCAGGACGGTGTTACCAGCTGTAATCACACAATAAGCGGTGCTGCTAGCTAGCTAACATTAGCTTCCTCCCAACGCAGGTAATGTGCACTGCAGACGGCCAATGGCGACCAGAGGGTGGGCAGTGGGCACCATGTATGGTAAACACAGGCTCCAGCTGTCTGTCAGCAAAGCCAACATAAAATAAAAGATAAAACATTTACATCACAAAACATTCAAATGTCACCATCGCTAAATTGACTTTAACTTCTTCTTCTTCTTTTTTTTTGAAAATTAACCGGTTAGTTACATGTTTGGGTGTTGGCCTTTCAAAAGCAAAATTAACCACTACTGACATCCCTAAGACAGAATTAATCAAGACTTTTACTGTGTAATATAAAGTGGGCAAATTAAATTTAATTCCAGACCAAAACTTTCTAGGCCAAATAAAATCCTCCCTCCATAAGACGGGAGCCACGGGTCAGAATCCAGTCTGAAGTTCTTCGTACAGAGCACGTGCAGACTGCATGGAGCATCCTCTGTGATTGTTCACCTGATGAAACAAATAGTAATGATTGCGCAACGTGATCTTTTACACCTGTGTGTGTGTGTGTGTGTGTGTGTGTGTGTGTGTAAGTGGGCCAGTGTGCTCATCCTTAAACCAACAGATGGGTCTATTAATAGAAGTCACTGGTACGTTGTGTGGGTCAGTCACCTCCTTCACCTCCACCTTCCTCCACCAAAAACCAAACTGGGCTCACCTCATCTGCTCACTCTGCTGCGACACACACACAGTCACGCTGTTTGTGTGTGTTTCACCTACAACCACAGACACAAAACCCACACACTGAAAAAAACAAAAAACACAAAACAGCTCAGTCCACTGTCAGATGTTTATCCAATCTATGTGGGCCAGGGTATAGGGGAGAGACAAATATGAGACAGGGGGTTTGGAGTTTTTCTGCCAGAAAATTTTGAGTATCAAACACTTCATTTTCTGCATTCTGGTGAATTTACATGCACCAATTTTTGCCTCTTCTGTATCAAATTATAGTATTAATCTTTAGTCTTTAATTTATAAAAATAAAAGTCTTCTGCTACTTTATTTTTTTTACTGGGGGGATCTACTTCACACTATATTTTACCATGTTTCTGACCATGAGTAGATCTTTGGTGTTTTGTTTGCCATATTAACTTCTGATCAGGGTGAAAGGTGGCTGGAACAGTCCTGTACTTCGCGCCACTAAAAGATTCTGTGCTGGTGCAAGGTATTGAGAAAAAGGGAGAGCAGCTGCCTGACTAAGGCCCTGTCTATACATGTATGTATTTTGTAAACTGAAAATATTTTCCTCTACGTTTGGGCCTCACGTCCACATGCAAACAGAGTTTTAAGTCACTTAAATGGAGATTTTTTTTTTTTTTTAAATGCCCTCTAATGTGAAGATTTATCTAAACTCCATTTACTGTTTATCTGTGTGAACGTGTAAAACACAGCGTTTGGGAAATGATGAAGTAATCTTCTCAAATTGTGCGTACCTTCAGTAGGTGTTTTGAAAAAGGTAACATTAGTCTACTATTCACAGCTGGACAGCTAACCCCCCCGCCCTGGGTCACAATGCCCTCCTAAGCAGCGCTGCTCAAACACGGCTCGACTGCTGCTCAGCTGCAGAACATCTAGAGAAAAGGAGTCTTGCCTGGTTTTTCGCCTGATGCACATTTTCAACAAAAACATAGACAGTGAAAATGGTGTTTTGATAATCATGCTGACATACGGTTTAAATGACTGAATGATTGTATCTGTCATAGACATGAGTATGAATATATATAGTATTTGTTTTTTCACTCAACACTTCCTTTTCCGTTTCAAAATAAAAGTCCTCTGACAACATTTCTGTGGACAGAATCCCTTCATTTAACACAAGGGTTTTTATGGTGAAATATTCGCAAGACCATGTTGCTGGCAATGCAGCAGCAGCACAGCTCCATAAATATGTGGAGACCAGCTTTTAGATGTAGAAATATAACAGTTACAGCAGCATGCAGCTCTGCAGCAGCACCTCAGCAACAACACTGTCTGTGTGAACACTGTACATATGAGCATTTGGAGTCGTTTTAACGTCCTAGTGTATCAGAGATATTTTATGGGTTTTTTGTTGTTGTTTTTTTAACAGAGGGGATACAAAAGTATCTGGATATGTATAGACAAGATCTAAACCAATTTGTTAAAGTTGGAAAGATATTCATGAAGTTGAACTTCCAGGACCAATAACCCATAAGCAAAAAGTTGATAAAACACAAACGATGCTTCTTTCCAACAGAGACAATGAGCTACATTTTATCAAAATGATCTGCCCTCCAAGCTGCACAGAAAACGTTACTATATTGTATGTCATCAGCCTGCTGTGAGCCGTGTGTGCAGGGACTTTCTACTAAGTGTAGTCTAAGTAACACCAAAAAGAGAAAAATTCATCAAATTCAGTCTCACACATTGCTGTGTCACATTATATTATATATTATATTAACTTCACTTGCAGGAAATAGTTTTCTCAGTAGTTTGTCAACTCTCAAATTATTCTGTGGCCCTTACACCATTTAAATAAATCATTTGCTACCAGGATGTCAAGTGTTTCCTTCTATACAATACAGGTGTTAAAAAATGTTATGTGTTCAGGAATCCATGAAGCAGGGGGCTGGAGGAGAACAATAATAAGTGATGAAGGCACAATGTACAAAAAATGACTTCACATCTGTTTAAGGTAGAGCTTTTAATTCTGATACAATACTGGGTAGCTTACTTTAAAAAAAAACACACATCATATTGTTATTTATCTATTCTGTGAGTAAAATCTGAATCTGCAGTGTAACCAGTAACCTGTCACTGTCAGGCAAATGTAGTAGGACAACGTTTTCCTCTTAAGTAGAAGTACACAGTAAGTTTGTAGTACACCATTGATTGGCATATTTTTAAGGGCTTTGGCCTTTTGTATATTTCTTGGGGTACAATGAGAAAAAACAGCAACATAATTTAATATTTATCCTGTTCTGAACAGCCAGGTTCTGAGCAGGCACTGCACTGGTGTTGTAAATATTGAGGGGGATGTGTCCCGTGTTCACAAAAAAATCTGACGTACCCTCTGTTATGTCACAACCTTCTCAAGTTTTGACGTGGCGGCTGGGGACAACAAGACGCATCTTAGTTAGGCTATACATGTTTTTTGCACCAAGTACAAATACTGTTGACAAATAGATGCTGTCAGTGATGTTTGTTGGGTCTATAATGATTTGGTACTGCAAACAATAATACGAGTTCGCTAGCAAGCTATCGTTAGCATTCACTAGCTAGCTAACTTGCTCCTAGCTACGGCAGGACATTTTAATCAGCACTGATGTTGGCTTAAGTTTAGTTTATGTGTGGTCAGAGATCACTTTCAAATGTTGCCGATAATACTCCACTGTCTGTTTGCAATTTGCTGTTTAAAAAGATGACGAGGAAGAAGAGGCAGTTACAAAAAAAGACGTCACTTTCAGTAAGTGTATCTGGGACAGCAGGTACAAAGAGTTATTTTGATGACGTCGCCCAGTTTTGATGACAGAAAGGCGCATTGTTAATATCTATGAAGATAAGCCCCTCCTCCTTCCAAAGAGTGTGATGTGAAGAAACACGCGGGATCACATGAGATCACACACTAAAGAAAACCTCCAAGGGAAAAGACTTCAATACCCAGAATTCCTGTGAGGTGTAAACTTCCAGCAGCAGTCTGAGCATAAACAGAGTTGAGTTTGGACTTCTTGAGTCTTAAATTGAAGCTTTTCACATGAGGCGAAGCTGCAGCATCTCCATCACCCTCTCCCCTGTTTCTTTGTTGTTCATTTGACACTTTGAGATCTTGTGATAAACAGAAAGTGTCTCTGAGTAATGCCGGGATGTCCACACTCTGCTGTGGAAGAGTTTTCATTTACAGAACATTGAGGTTTCTCAGACGTAACACCCATTTGCGACAAATAATGTCCAATACAATCAAAACTTATCAACACACTAATTCTGTTTCAGGGGTTAGACATTATTTTTAAAGGATTTATATATATATATATATGAAATCAATATAATTTATAAATTAAGTTGATCTGCTTTCATTATTTTAACTTTTAAACTTGCCCTCTGCCAGAAAACGTCCTCGTCTCAGACAAGAATTCACAACGTCAAACTATTAAAAAGTTAGTGAGTTAGAAACCTTAAAGATACAAAATTATCAGGTATAACAGTGTCAAAATATAATCACTGCTATAATCACTTTTTGCCTTTAATGGACAGGACAGTGTGAGATGGGGAGAGAGGGGCAGGGACATGCAGCAAAGGGTTGCAAGCCGGAGTTGAGCTTGCGACCGCTGCAGTGATATATGCCCCTTGAAGATGAGTCTCAGATTTTTGTCAACTCTGTCAGATTTCCACAAAAACATTATTTAATCAGGTATAAAAGGAGTTAACTATATCACAAGGACTTCTGTTTCACTTCCTGTTTTCTAAAAAGGTGAATGCTGTTCAAACACTGTTAAGATTTCTATTTTTCTTTTAAAAATATATGAAAAAATACTGCTATCAGATCCAAACTAAATAAGAATGGTTTATAAAGGAGTGTTTTTAATAGCATAAGGAGAACTCTTAACTATGAAAAAGAAAATGGCTCCTCACTGTGACTACTGTGAAATTATTAAATATATTAATGTCAGCTCCATCAGATGTTGTCTCTGACATCCATCACATATGATAACTTATACATGATATTCCTGCCTCCTTGTTATCAATTTATTCATCATTTTCCATAGTTATTTTATGTTGTCAAACTAAAAGCAGAGGGGCGCAGAAATCAGGGAAATGCCAAAAAAATCCACCCTCCTCCTGCAGCTCTCTCCTCTCTGTCCTAAGCCCCTCCCACCAGACGACCATGGGCATATGCATGCGCCTCTTACAGTAACCCCCCCATAGATTGACTTATTAGGGTCCGGGTAGCTAAGCTGCCAGGACACTACTGTAATCCTAGGTATTCTTCTTCTTCTTCTTTCTTCTTCCAAGGAAATCATACTTCCCATGGGTGAAAACTCACCAAATTTTGCACAAAGGTCCAGTCTCATGCCAGATATCCTCAGCTGTAAACTCAAGCCAATAGTCTTGATGGTGGCGCTACAGCAAGTGTCTAAAGTTCAAAGCTTTGAAAATTCATGACAAATCAACCATACGTGCTACAACTTAACAATCATCAAACTGTAGTCCCAATACTTAAGAAACTTTGGTACATTAAAACCTATTAAAAATTATGAAGTTCATCACTGTTTTTTTTTTTCAAAAACTGTAAAACTTCTTAAACCTATCTCCTCCCACAATTTTTGCTCAATTGACACCAAACTTGCTACAGAGCATTTTCAGACTGTCCTACAAAAACTGTGTTTCTCAGATTTTTGATTTATCAAAAATTGAGCCTACAGTGCATCAAAATGTTTGACTGTAAACGGTACTGTAAACATATACATGCAAATTCTTGCTAAATAAATCTTCAATGTTCATGAAAAAAAGACAAAATTCTAGAGTCATGGTTGATGAGGTCTGGCAAATTTCAGAATTTTATCTCAAAAACTGAATCTTTGACAGCATTTAGAATTTTGCTCTAATGTGAACAATTGGAGTCAATGTAAAAATGGCAATTTTAAACATCAGTTTTTCACTTATGGAGCAAATTCATCATTGTTACAAACAAATTACCAACATCTTCATGCTGTCTAGATGCAATATGTGTATTTTCAGATTTTTGTCTTAACTGAATTTTTTACAGTGGTTTCAAATCTGCCTTTCCATGCACGGATGGCTGCTTTCCTGCACATCAGTGAATGGCTTACTCAGTTTGTGAAGCCACTGTTGAGTTGCTATTTGCCAATTAGCTCAGAGCGGTAGATGACCGTCTTAGGTTCCAGAGGTTGCAGATTTGAGCCTCACCTGGTGCAGAATCCACATTGTAATGTAATAATCTTCTTGTGCTCCAGCTTATTGCTTAAAATTGCCTGAGCGTGACTGATCACTGTGCAACATCTTCAAGTCTTTTTTCTGCTAGAAAATCTGCCTTCATGAAAATAAACCAAACTTTGCACAAAGATCCATTGTCAACACTTCAGTGTGAAACCATCTGAGGCTTCTCACTTTGCACATAGCTCAACTGGTTAAACATCAGTTTTTCACTTATGAAGCAAATCAATCATTGTTAAAATAAATTACCAACATCTCCGTGCTGTCTCGATGCAATATGTGTATTTTCAGATTTTTGTTTCGATAACTGAATTTTTTTTTTTACAGTGATTTGAAATCTGCTTTTCCATGCGTGGACAGCTGCTAAACCTGCACGTCTGGCTTAGTCAATTTGTGAAGCTACACATGAATTGTCTCATTGAATTGACTAATTAGCTCAGTGAGATAGACATTGATCCTTAGTCTCAGAGGTTGTGAGTTCAAGCCTCAGCTGATGCAAACGGCAGAGTGTGTTGCTGAATTCCTAAATGTCTTCCAATTCTTCTGCTTGTTGCTCAGAATTGCCTAAAAATGCCCGGACCCGACCCATTGCTGCGCAGCAGCTATGATTTCATCTTATTTCAGCTGAGTTGCTCACAGCTCATTTGCTCAGTTCCTCCTTGCCCTGCTCTTTTTAGTCTGTAGTCTAAACTAAGTAATGGTGGCATCACTCCACTCCAGTGTGTGATTATGCACTGCACTGCGGCTTTGTGGAGTTAAGAGGTGAGTGGTGCGACGTAACACAACAGTGTCTGCCTCTAGTGTGACATATGACATCTGTGTCGGCAGCACTTTAAAAATAATAACAATGACATAACATGGCAATAACAATTATTTACCATCCCTGTGATATGGTGGCTGATCTTGTCCTCTGCTTGAAGGATAAGGAGCCTCTGGACTTCATTGTTACCACAATTTGTGGACATTTTAGGCTGCTGTTACTCTTCTTTGAGTTAGCTGCTAACTGCCAACAGCTACTTTTAAACACAATTCTCTGATCTGTGATAATAAACAGAAAGTGTCTCTGAGTGACGGCAGCATGTCCACACTCTGCTGTGCAAGTTTTCATTTCACAGAACACTGAGGTTTCTCCAACATAAATAAAGAAGAGAATGAGTGAATATTATAGAAATTTCATGTTTCAGTTTTTTTTTATAGAGTATTATTGTCCAACATATCAGATAATCACATAAAGGATGGACAACTTGTGCGTTAGAATACAAAAATAATACTAGACAGAAAATTAATAAATCATGGATGCACCGATCAGACAAGTCAGCTTATTATATTCAGTTTCCAACAGTCTGAGCGCTTTGTTATTGGAGCCATGCATCAGTGATCAGAGACTGAAAGTCTGTTAAGTAGTTAAACTGGAGATGTTCACATTTCCATGACTTGACTGAGACTTTTTTCCATCGTGTGATATGATCCAAAGCTTCAGAGCAGGTATCAACAGATGTCTTTTTGTCAGAGTGAATATACCTTTTTTTTTTTTTAATCACTTGATGTCTTTCTTAAAATCTCCTTGGTGGTTTCTGAACTTTTTGTGTCACTTTTGGAACTGTTTGATTATTTTGACAGTCTAAAGTACCAACCGTTTGTATGTTATCTTTTTTTATTTATTTTAATAATCTGAGAAGTAAGATAACTCTTTGGTCAAACAACAATGCTAAATCTGAAGTTATTACAATGACAAACTTTCTAAAGATAGTGACTTAGTATGACAAAATAATGACTTAATATAAAAAAAATATAGTTAGTAGGGGTGAGGGAAAAATATGATACAGCATTTTATCATGATATTTTGAGTGTCAATATTTCATTGATACACAGTTTTTTTTCAGTCCACTAGATACATTTTGCTGCAACACAAATGACTGAGGTGAGATGAACTTAATATACATTTTTTATCAAATTACATAAAACAGAAGTTGACAAAGTTTTCATTTGGGGACATAATTTGCAGGTGGATAACCATAATAAATTGCAATATATGTTATAACGATACTTTGCATATCACAAATGGTTTAAAATTGCCTAAATATTGTACTGTGACTTCATTATTGTGGTAATACTGTATTCTGGGTCCTCTGGTCATTCCCATCCGTACTGATGTAATTAGTAATTAGGGCTGGGCAATGTGAAGAAAACTGAATATCCAAATACCTCCATATCAATATTGTGACGAAGTGTTTTCACAAGATAATTACACAATTAGATTTTTGATAAATCACCAGTAATGTAGATAAAATGACTATGTAGGTAAACAGCTAGAACAGTCTGGCGTGTTCAGAAAATTACATTACTTTACTACAATGCAGTCTTTAAAACCATGAAAAGACAACACTTGCAATATTACATTATCCAAAATCTAATATCTAGTCCCCTAACACCATATTGACATAATATTGATATATTGCCCAGCCCTATATTAAGTCATTGTTTTTAGAAAGTTAGAGCTACATTTTTTTTCATTACTTTGGCAGAAATGAGCTGTGATCAATCTGTGATTGATCAAAGATCACTTAATCATACAGATTCAAAATGGGTGATCAGGAACAGATCGATGCATCCATGAAAAAAAAAAAAAAGAGTCTAAACTCCAACAAACTTCAGGTACTTCACAGCTTCACTCTTTCCTACATCTCCCACAATGCTTTTCACCCCTCCACCTCCACCCATCAGAAGAAACAGTGTTTGGGTCACAGAGGAAGCAGAATGTTTGTTTGGGGTGATGACGACATGGCAGTGATGTGCTCCAGGCTGTGATGTCACTTCCTGTTGTTTGCTGGGACAGTGCTCCTTCCACCTCCACCTTTTCATCTCAAACAGAAGGTTTATTCTCCACCACGATCCTCTGGGTCTCAAACATCTTCCCTATGGAGACCTACAGAGACATACAGAGACAAAGAAAAATTCACTCGACTAACAAAGATGTGTGGATGGAAAAGTTATGCTTTTTTCACCCCTTTTCCCTAAAAATAAAACAAATTCAAACAAAGTCTATAATGACTTAAACAATTTCCTGGAAACAAAATGAAAAGTTGTAATAAAACAGCTGAGCTAGCGAATGCCATTGAATGTTGTACTTTGATGATCCGACCTGCTCAACAAATGGGGTAAAATTATGAGAGAAAAACCTGCAAGTGTATGAGAAAAAAAAAAGCTTGAATATTCTCTGAGATTATGAAGTCACAGATAAAAACCCTCAGAAATTCTCTGAAATTAAAGACACAATTTTATGAAAAAACAAACAAACAAACAAATGACTTCAGGGCTTTCTGTCACAAATTCAGGTGATGCAGTTTAAAGACTGTCAAAGTCCACGTAGGAAGTGGTGGATAAAAAGTTCAAGCAGGACTTTCACCCCGTCAACGAGGGTTTGTGTCCTGTGTAAGTCAACATCGGTTTACTATTTTTTAAACTTAGTTGACTTGTTATTTTCAGTGTGTGTGTGTGTGTGTGTGTGTGTGTGTGAGTGTGTGAGTGAGTGAGTGAGTGAGTGAGTGAGTGAGTGAGTGAGTGAGTGAGTGAGTGAGAGAGAGAGAGAGAGAGAGAGAGAGAGAGAGAGAGAGAGAGAGAAGAGAAAGACAAAGGCGGGAGTGGTGATCAAGTAGCCGTTTGGCCTACAAAACAAAATGGCTGACAACAGAGAACTACCAAAGTGGCTGAATCAAGGCTGGCTTCAAGGGGAGGTGTCTGTCTGACCGTGTGGTCAGGACAAAGACAAAGAAAAAGAAGCGGGAACTTTGAAATGCCTGTTTGGGTGTAGCTCTGTTGAAAGCCTTTGTTACTGAGTCTATGTCCTATGTCAGTGTGATATGTGTTGCAACCGGTCTGGATTAGTACAGAGATTGTTTAGATGTATGCAAGAATCTGTTTGTGAACAGTATTAGCAACTAAACACTTAGCTTTGGCAAAGCCACCTAATCAATGACCTAACTGTAATCTATCACAACAATACTCAGTGAACAGCATCAAAGCACATACAAGTTGACCAGTCTTGCTTAGTCTGTAAAGCTGTGATAAGCTATGCCCAGAGGAAAGAGTCACTTGGTAGTGCTGCTTTGTTAGCCGGCAGAAGAAGGCTGGGAAGGTGTGGTTTCAGCTGCAGTCTTTGTTGTGTCCTTAGTTCCAAAGGTGAAACTCCGAGGAATCTGGTTGCTCAGGGTTTCGCAGAATTAGACTCTGGGTGCTAACTCACTTAGTTCCTTGTTGCTGGAAAGCTAGTTGCAAACCTTGTGTTTGCAAGAGAGTCTGTGATCAGTTGCCCTCCCTTTAGTGGTTTGGGCCTCTGAAGCAGGGGTGAGCTGTTGAAGCTCCTGGAGCAAGAAGAGAGAGAAGCCTTCGAAGGGAGCAGATCTTGTACCGAAAGCCTGTGACATCACATGTCGCTGAAAAAGTTCTGTCCAATCAAGTTGTGGGACTTGAGTCTCACTGAGGTGTGAGGTGAGACCTCCTGTGGAGATGGGTGCCACCTAGTTCTCTTTGTTTGAAGACAAAGAGCATGCAGAGGAAAAAGCCTTTAAATTGTCCAGTGATGATTTTACCAAATGATAAATCATCTGTGGTCCTGTGAATCCCAACAGTCCAGTGGAAGTGGGGTGTAGGGGATTCATAGCAAGATCAGCTGTCTCACTCCTGGGGGAACTCTGAGTGCGGGGAGTTTGAGGAAGACAGTGAAGGAAATGTCAGATGAGGCAGCCAGAGCTAGGCAGTGGATTTGGATGAGGAGGAATAATGTCAGTTGGGGGCCAGCAGGGAGATCTACTAGGCAGGGCACATAACTCCTTGAGATCAGGTGGAGGGATCCACAAATCAGTCCTCTCAGGAGAAAATCCAGGAAGAGGAAGGTTATTTAAGTGTGGGAGTGGCCTATTTGAATCCCTTTTGTTTGAGACCATGGTGGAAGGTGTGTGTGTTCGCTGATTCTGTGAATCTCCATTAACTTTAGCTTATATTGGAATTATGATATGTAACGTGTGAAATAGAGTATGGTGAATATCCTAGGAAAGGTAGTATCGGCAAGGTCACTACCTGGAGCTCGCATAAACGGAGCTCGCAAAAACAGAGCCTGGGTTTGTCGAAGGTGGCAGTGCTGTTTGGGCTGAGAAAGGCATGTGTAAGTAAGGTAAAGGAGGTTATTGGGTTGGTGTGGAGAGCAGTGAGACCTGGCATTAGGGGAGTGTCTCTGGGATGCCAGAGATCACTGTCTCCTGGAAGTGTCATGGGACCAGCTAGAAGAAACACTGGTGAAAGGAGGTTCCCACCTGATGACCCCAAAGAGGTGTTAGTTATCACTTCTCATTGGTCTGTATAGTTAAGCCTTGCCATAATAGCTTATCACAGGGCTTAGGAAGTTATTCACTGACAAAATTCAAGGACAAATTTTTTGTGTTTATTTGAATTGGAAAATATCCCAGTTTTTTTTTCTTGTAAATGTGTTACTTCAATCCAAAAAATTATGAGTTTATGTTGTAAATGTTACTTCAATTGTGGAAAATATTTAAGATTTTTTTCCTTGTAAATTTGTGTTTTTTCGTGTACATTTACCAAAGTAATCTCAGTCAATATCCAAGTTTTTTTCTAGTAAAATTCAAGTCCGGCTAAAGCAGAAATAAATGTGTAATGAGTTTATTACCCCACAGAAAAATGTGTCGTAAACCACCCAGCCAAATTTGAACAATTAAGAAAAACAAAAAAAAAACTGCCAAGTATATAAAAATCAGGTCTCAAAAACATGCAACAAAAAATCCTTTTTAACGTTTCATTAAGTATTTTCTAACATGTATAATGTGTTTAGAACAAATTCCCTTATATTGCTTCACCCAGACTTTAAGACTTAAATCTTGAAAATTGTGAGTTTTTTTCACATAAGACTATCCCTCTCCCTTAGCTGTTTTTATTATTATTATTATTATTATTATTATTATTTTTGCTTTACTAAAGACGTCCCTGATATGTTGTCATATATACTTCTACAACAGGAGAAATCAGGGGCCCGTTGCACAAAAGAAAGATTCAGACATCCAGGATAAATGACTGAGCTGGGTTCAACGAATCCAAAACAAGAGCGTCCAGGCTTAATTGGTTGCACAAAGACCAAGCCATGATAAGCAGGCACGGATTCATCAAGCCAAGTGAAACCAATCCTGGATCAGTGTGCGCACGCGGCTTCCTCAAATAGTACCGCCATCGATCACAGATTCACCATGGCAACAAGAGCAGCTTACTTTACCCTGTCGGAGGCAGAAATCCTCATGGAGGCTTATGAAGAGGTAAAGGATAAAGTCAAAAAGAAAGGTAACAGCGCCGCAGTTATAAAACAACGAGAGAAAGCGTGGCAAAGTATTGCAGACCGCCTGATTACGTAAGTAGTGCACAAACACACACTCACTGCTCCGCTGAAACCATCACAATTACAATCCAAATAGTTAATTAACATCTTCGAAAACGTATTGTACTCTGATTAAGAATCAGTTGAAATTGTAAGTGAAATTGACTGTAGATGTGAGTGAAATTGTGTAAATGTAACTCCATCAGACTGTATAACTCCTTAATAAATAGATGAGCTCACTGACTTAATTGAATTTCCCAAATAAAGTTCCTCTTATCTTATCTTATATTTGCTCCTCATGCTCCATGCTCCTCTGCTGTTTCATTATGCAAGTGTGTGTGTGTGTGTGTGTGTGTGTGCTGATTGATCATAAGAATATATATATATATATTTGACATATAATGGATGAGCTGTCAGATAATTGAATTTCCCATTGGGGATGAATAAAGTTATCCTTATTCTTATTCTTAATGAACACTGTGCATTGCTTGTTACTGTATGTGCATTGATTGGTTTAATAGTCTTCATCTTATAATTTCAGATGGTCTGCAATGCTGACTATCTGATCAGCAATGTTGTGTCAAAGTGGCCTGGCTCGGCCCATGTCTTTCGGACCTCTGGAATCTATCAGCGCCTATCACAAGGTGAGCCACACAACCTCTGTTAATAACCACTTTTTACATCATGGCTGTGTCAAGAATGTCACTCTATTTATGAGGTTGTGATGATGAGATCTTGTATTGACAGGTGAATTCTCTGGTGTGTTGCTGGGGGCCTTTTCTCCTCACACCATACACAGACCCTCAGGAAGCACAGCAGGCCTATAATCATGCCCATGCCAGGACAAGGGCCAGGATCGAAATGACGTTTGGCCTCCTGAAGGCACGCTTTCACTGTCCAGCAACCATTTTTTGGTTTGAAAAACGTGTAATAGCCGTCTACATGAAGACGTGACGTCTAGGCTAAATCACAGCTGAATTTGGGCTGTGAGTGAAAATTTGGTAGACGTCTAACAATAGCCAAAGTGTAGACGTCATTAATTATACAGCTATGTAGAGACCATGTCCAAAACGTGGAGATAAACATATTTTAATTACTGTTGACTCCCCATATGTGATTGCATATCATACCGCACGCCAACTGCAATGGCGAAAATTACATTTAATCAATTTCAAAATTAAATCGGCTAGATTTGGGTTACATGTAGCTACACTAAATTGAAGCTAAATATAGCCAATACGTTCAAATCATGACTATTGCTTGCTGGGTGTCTTCACCACCTCAGGGTCAGCCCTTTGAGGGCATGTGACATCACTGTGGCCTGCGCTGTCCTCCACAATGTGGCCTGCCTGAGGAAGGAGAGGGCCCCTAGAGTGCCATCACACATGGACTGGGACAATCCTGACATCTTCTCTGATGACGACAGTGGTCGGCTGGTCAGGAACCAATATGTGTTAAATTATTTTAGTTAACATGCATGCTTTGAATTTAAGTTAAATATGTCCTGCAGTGGCAGAGACGCATGCTGTGAGTTAAATATGTCCTGCAGTGGCAGACCAAATTTGTGTGTTTTTTATTCAGTTTAAATTGATTTGGCCTCTTATGTTGTTTGTGCTGTATACTGTGTGTATACAAGCTTGCAGGGAGGCTACTGCATCCATTCATCTGTCTGTTCATTTGTTGCGTATGGATTTGTCCTGCATTTATTTCAGTGTGCAGACATGCGGGGTGTATCATATACAGACCTTTGAATGTGTATTTATTCTTGTGTTGTATAATATGCTTTGATTCCGTGCTTTCTGTCTTGTAGAGTCACTGTGTGACTTCAGTTTTGAAAGGACTTGATGGTTTACTTGCTTTGATTTATCCTTATTCAATAAGTGTTACTCTTTGATGTGTATTTATATTTATATGGGATGTGTATTTTATATATAGTCTATGGGAAACTATAAATTATCTAATGATTGCAAAATCATCATTTATCTAAAATGATTGCAATTAATGTTCACAAATGTTTAAATAATGACAGTGGGTCTGGTTGAATGTGATAACAATGTGCAGTGGGCAGTGGAATAACTATTGGTTTCTGTTTGTGGTGACTGCTGACTGAGATAAGGGATGAGATTAAATAGATCCTGGAATTTAGCCTGGTCTGGAGCAGGCTAGCTCCACAGAATAAATCTCTATGGTAACTTATGTCAAAACATATCCCACTTTCCACTATCCTGCTTTTGTGCAACCGGATCAGGGATAAGTTGAACCAGGAAAACCAAGATATCCCGGCTTAATACCTTATCATAGTTTTGTGCAATAGGCCCCAGGAACACTTAACTCTTAACACAGATGCTCTACCTTATACTTCCTGTCTGCTTCTCTGCTGTGTTCTGTCAGATTAATGTCATATTAATCCTGAGGGTGGCGCGAGAGGAGAGATGTGTGTGTTTCGTGTCCAGAGAGCCTTGTCACTGTGTTATGTCAATATTTGCCATCTGAACTCTCTGTTGTCAAATAGAAAAAACAATTATGGTCGAGTGTGATGTTGTTGAACTCTGTGTGTGTGTGTATGTGTGTGTGTGTGCCACAGTTCACAATTGATTTCCTCATTTTTTTTAAATGTACAAAGACACGATAGGTTCAACTACAGAACATGACCAAATATGACCCCCCACACACAGATGTCCTGAACATGAAGTTGTCTGTACATCAGTGTGTGTCTCTCTGAACACACAGTTCACCTGTGGTCTCAGAACACAGGACACATACGTCATCTGCTTAAATTTAAGAACTATTTCATAACTTAGAAAGTTACTAAAACCTCCAGCAGAGTGAATGTGTACAGCTGCTCTGGTGGCCACTCGAGGCGGTGACCCTTCTGACACGCTGGAAAACTGAACTGGAGACACAACTTTAAAAAAACACAGCATAAATCTTGTACTTTTTACAGCACTATATTTGTCTGACAGCTTCACTTACTGTTCACATGACAGTTTTTCAACCCTGTTCTGTCCCGTGAAAACCATATATCTCCAGATGTGTTGATGTTGAATGTTTCTGATAAACTAAAGGATGAATTGTTTATTTATGTGTTGGACCAGCTGGAAAATGCATCATCACAACACTGAAAACAGGGCTGTTTTTCTGACACATAAAAACTTGACTTATTGGACATGTGTGGCTCTCGGGGAATATCTAATTTTTTTCCCCTCATACTGTAAATTTACAACTTAAATCTTAGAAATTCTGAATTTTATTCACACACACGTATGACTCTTTAAATGTTTTTCCCTCCAAATTTCTAACTTTGATCTAAAGTTTTTTTTTTACTGATAAATTTACAAATTTAATCTCAGAAATTCTGAGTTTTTTTTTCTTGCAGATGTAAAACTCCATGCTCTTAGAGAAAATGCAAGTTTTTTCTTGTAACTTTGATACTTAAAGGATAACTTACCTGGGCCCTATTTCCCCATGTGTATGTGTGTGTATGATTCATAGGTACAACTCGTTCTAAAATTGGTTCAGTAACGGGGGCAAATGCGCTTTGCTTGTTGCCGGAAGAAAACAGAGGAGCCATGCTGAGCGCCGCTCAGAGTTGCGCTGGTTGTCCCGGAGTACATCTGAGAGTTTTACTGCATTGATTGAAAACAATGGTTCGTGTTTGTGCTTATCCGAATTGCAAGAACAGGATGTCGCACAACACCCTGTACAGCTTTCATAGGCTGCCTTTGTCGGACGGTGAGATGCTGAAGTTGTGGCTAGTTGTGCTACAAATGGATGCTAACACTCCTTGCAGACCATCGGGTCTGCAGTGCTCACTTCTCCCAAGATGACTACTGCCAGCCGAAGAAGAGAAGACATCCAATCCCGAAACACCTCTTCCTCAAGAAAACGGCTGTCCCATGAGTAGAGAGAGCTAGACAATTTTAAAACGAGTTGTACCTATGAATCACATACATATGAGGAAATAGGGCCCAGGTTGAAAAATACTTAAGTTATCCTTTGAGTCTCAGAAATTCTGAGTTTTATTTCTCTCACATGTATGACTCTATATTCTCAGAGAAAAGTCAAGTTTTTTCCCAGCCATGCCACAAACATATGATCTTATAGAAGATGATGCATTGCTGTAGATTAAAGTACCCAACAGCAAGAGACACTGGGGCCATCCTTAAGATAACATAACCCCTCTATATAAAAACTACATTACTACAATTGTTAAAGTTCATGGCATCAGTGTCATTTCTTTTGCCCATTGTGTGTCAGCTGTGAGTTTGCTATGTCCCACGAGCTCTCTTCGATCTTTCAGTCTGATATGCAGGTGCATCTAAAAAAAAAAAAAAAAAAAAGTTTAATCATTTCAGTACTTTGATTCAAAAAGTGAAACTCATATACTATATAGATTCATTACACACAGACTGATATATTTCAAGTGTTTATTTCTTTTAATTTTGATGATTACAACTGACAACTGATGAAAACCCAAAACTCAGTATCTCAGAAAATTAGAATATTACTTAAGACCAATTTAAAAAAAGGATTTTTAACACAGAAATGTTGGACTACTGAAAAGTATGAGCATGTATAGCACTCAAAACTTGATCGGGGCTCCTTTTGCCTGAATTACTGCAGCAATGCACAGTGGCATGGAGGCGATCAGGCTGTGGCACTGCTGAGGTGTTATGGAAGCCCAGGTTGCTGTAACAGCGGCCCGCAGCTCTTCTGCATTGTTGGGTCTGGTGTCTCGTATCTTCCTCTTCACAATCCTCAATAGATTCTCTATGGGGTTTAGGTCAGGCAAGTTTGCTGGCCAATCAAGCACAGGGATACCATGGTCCTTAAACCAGACATTGGTACCTTTGGCAGTGTGGACAGGTGCCAAGTTCTGCTCCACATCTCCATAAAGCTGGTCAACAGAGGAATGCATGAGGACAAGCCTTCGGAGGCTGCGTAGGCTGCGTCCTTCAAAGGATGCAGACTCTGAATTGGGACATAGCTATTTGTAGCCCATTTCCTGGACATGTCTGTGCGTGGTGGCTCTTGAAGCCCTGACTCCAGCTGCAGTCCACTCCTTGTGAATCTCCCCAAAATTCTTGAATGGGCTTCATTTCAGTATCCTCTAAAGGCTGCGGTTATCCCTGTTGCTTGTGGACCTTTTTCTACCACATTTTTTCCTTCCATTCAACTTTCCATTAATGTGCTTGGATACAGCACTCTGTGAACAGCCAGCTTCTTTGGCAATGACCTTTTGTGTCTCACCCTCCTTGTGCAGGGTGTCAATGATCGTCTTCGGGACTACTGTCAAGCCAGCAGTCTTCCCCATGATTGTGTAGCCTACTGAACCAGACTGAGAGACCAGTTAAAGGCTCAGGAAACCTTTGCAGGTGTTTTGCGTTAATTAGCTGATTAGAGTGTGACACCAAGAGTCTTCAATATTGAACCTTTTCACAATATTCTGATTTTCTGAAATACTGAATTTAGGGTTTTTACTCAGTTATAATCATCAAAATTAAAAGGAATAAACACCTGAAATATATCCGTGTGTGTGTAATGAATTTATATAATATGAGTTTCACTTTTTGAATCTAATAACTGAAATAAATCAACTTTTGGATGATATTCTAATTTATTGAGATGCACCTGTATATATGAATAAACATCTCTGTTAAATGCCACAGTTGGTGAGTGCTTTGTGCTAAGGTTACCTGCTGAACGACAAACTATAGAGGCACAGTGGCTCTCACATTTTTCAGTTTGGAGGCTGTGTGTGTTTTGCAACCACAGACTGTGTGTGCTACTGGGTTAGCTGCTAACAAGAGTCTGTCGCTACAAAGTGGCTCGTTCTTCAGCTCGCGAAGTGTATGTTACTGTGTGCTCCATTGTTTTGCAGCAACTCGTTCTTCATTTCAGCTCCTTTAAGCCCCATTTCCACCAAATACTTTCGATATGGTACCTTTGGAACCAAAAATAACCCTTCAGACATTGTACCTAGACAAACAAAATAGAACAGGCTGCAGTGAGAGTCTCTCTCCATGGGATATTTAAAAATAGCGGGTTTGTGCATTTAGTTCTTCTCAGGCAAGCTCGGGGGCTTAGTATTGTAGAGCAGAGTGACCATCCACTATTGACCAATCAGCAGATTGCAGTGTCCACAGCTCCACCTTTAAGTACCAGATCTGTGTGCCAGAGTAGCCCCAACAGAGGGGTGACCAAAAATGGGGACAGTATGGAACGTTTCCATTGGTACCATCCACAAAAAAAGCATACCTAACTGTACTGTACCGCACTGCTTGATGGAAATGCTTGATGTGTCTCAGAGCAGAGAAGACTGCTCGTTTTTTTCTTGATTTTGAAACCTAATTTTATATACTTGCTGATGTTTTCAATTTTTCAAATTTTCTGTGACGTGTCAAACTCAATGCTTTACCTGGACTTTAAAGCTTGCTGACTCGTCTGGATAGCTGGGGCAAAACGCCACCTCCATTGCCAACATGTGCACACATATTTCTGATGACGCTGGCTGTAAAATGGTTTATTCAAACCTGATTTCTTTTTGGTTTGAAGAGGTTTGAACTATGATCTAAGTGTTTTATATTTATTCTCATTATTATCTACCCAAGGTCTCCGTATGTTGTCAGTGTTTTTGTTCATTTTATAAAAATACTTGAATGAAATCTTAGTTAAGAGTTAAAAATAAGACTCCACAGTCTGGTGCAGTGTATTCCCTGTGAAAATGTCTTAAAGTACACAAAGTATTTTTGTACTGTGGTAGGAAGATGCGTTTGTGTGTGATGTTATGTCACTGCAGCACCACCAGGGGGCACAATCCCTCCACAGATAACTCAGAGCTTCTTCTTCATCATCATCATCATCATATCTGTCCGCCTCATCAGTTATTCTGCCGTCAACCCTCTTTCTCTCTCTTCACACTATCAGAGCAGACCCTCTCTTGCCTGGCTGGAGCTCCCCTGTGTGTGTGACGTCCTGATTGGCTGGAGTGTGGCGTAGGAGGGAGGGGGGTGGCGGTGAGGCGGGCAGCTCTCTGAACCAATCAGCCGGCAGGAGGCTTGGCTCTCATGTAAATTGTTGCGGCTGTGGCTGCTAACAAAGGGATGGTCTCTCTCCCTCTCTTCATATCTGTCTGTTGTGGTTACTCTCCATCTTTCTCTCCATCAGTTTGTTCTATATCTCTTTGGATTTGTTTCTCTTTCTGTCTTTATCTCTGCAGTGGTCCGTCTCTGCTCAGCCTGCTCTCCTTTCTGTCCGCCTGTTTATTTCAGCTGATTGCAGTTCAGTCAGTTTTACTTTCATGAATAATAAAATAAGAGTTCTAAATAGAAACCAGTAAAAACACTGATATATTTCATTTGGATCATTCACTTCAACATGGATCTATATAACTCAATTAAAACACAAACAGCAGGTCAGCCTCTAATGAAGGCAAAGCATGCTGGGATATTAATGTGGCTATTTGCCTTCTCTACCAGTGTGTCTCTCCATGTCAGAGGGTGAGGCCCCTGGTACCCCCCCTACTCGAGTCAGAGAGTGATAGGGAGTTGGCTTTTTAGCATTATCGTGATTTCTTCATCTAAATCATCAACATGTCTTAGACCCGATCCCAACTAGGCTACTTAAGGAGGTCTTACCTTTAGTTAACGCTCATATATTAGATATGATCAATATATCCTTATTAACAGGCTATGTACCACAGTCTTTTAAGGTAGCTGTAATTAAACCTCTCCTAAAAAAGCCCACCCTGGATCCAGAGGTGTTAGCCAACTATAGGCCAATGTCTAATCTTCCCTTTCCTTCAAAGATCCTTGAGAGAGTAGTCGCAGACCAGCTGTGTGACTTTCTCCATGATAATAATTTATTTGAGGAATTTCAGTCAGGATTTAGAGTGCATCATAGCACTGAGACAGCACGAGTTAAAATTACAAATGACCTTCTGATTGCTTCAGAAAAGGACTCGTCTCTGTACTTGTTTTATTAGATCTTAGTGCGGCGTTTGACAAAACTGACCATCAAATTCTGCTACAGAGACTGGAACACTTAATTGGCCTAAAAGGTTCTGCACTAAGCTGGTTTAATCTTATTTATCTGACCGTTTCCAGTTTGTTCACGTTAATAATGAATCATCCTTACGTACTAAAGTTTGTTTTGGAGTTCCGCAAGGTTCTGTGCTCGGACCAATCCTATTTACTCTATATATGCTTCCTTTAGGCAACATCATCAGAAATCACTCTGTAAATTTCCATTGTTATGCGGATGATACACAGTTTTATTTATCTATGAAGCCACAAGAAAGTAATCAATTAACTAAACTTCATAATTGCCTTAAAGACATAAAAACCTGGATGAGCACCAATTTCCTGATGTTAAATTCAGACAAAACTGAAGTTATTGTTCTTGGCCCCAAACAACTCAGAGACTCTTTATCTGATGACATAGTTTCTCTCGATGGCATTGCTCTGGCCACTAACACTACTGTAAGAAACCTCAGAGTAACATTTGATGAAGATTTGTACACATATGATTATTGTCACTCATGTATACTATCAGATAATAATATATTATTATTAATTATAATATTATTACTTTCATTAATGTTGTTGTAAGCTACTGTCATTACCATCTGTACTGCACCTCTCTCTCTGTCTCTCTCTCTTTCTGTCTCATTGTGTCATACGGATTACTGTTAATTTATTATGTTGATCTGTTCTGTACGACATCTATTGCACATTTGTCTGTCCTGGAAGAGGGATCCCTCCTCAGTTGCTCTTCCTGAGGTTTCTACCGTCACCCGCCCCCCCCCCCATTAAAGGTTTTTTTTGGGGGAGTTCTTCCTAATCCGCTGTGAGGGTCTAAAGGACAGAGGGATGTTGTATGCTGTAAAGCCCGATGAGGCAACGTGTGATTTGTGATATTGGGCTTTATAAATAAAATTGAATTGAAAATTGAATTACAGACCCCGGGCCCCTGAACCAGAACACCTTTATGACCGGACTGTCAATCAAACGACTACAAAACAATGCTAAACCTCCACAAAGAGACACAAAATTACAACAAATGAAGCAAAAACCACTACAAAGAGATGAAAAACAAAAAGAAAGAGACAAAAAATGACCACAAAGAAAAAATGATCACATCTAAAGATGCAAATATGATTGATTACAAAGGGATGTAAAAATGATCGACTATGCAGAGATGCAAAATTTATCGACTATAAAGAGATGCAAAAATGATTGACAACAAATAGACCTGATGATCAGTGACTACAAAGAGGTACAAAACAAACCACAACGAGATGCAAAATAACCATAACGGGACACAGAATGACCACAAAGAGACGCAAAAGTGACCGACTAATTTGAGACATAAAAATGATCGACTACAAAGAGATGCAAAATGATTGAGTATAAAAGAGATGCAAAAAGCTTGACTGCAAAGAGATGCAAAAATGATCAACTAATCAACGACACAAAATGGTCAACTGCAAAGGGGCGTAGAAATGATCAACTATAAAGAGATGCAAAAAGATTGACTGCAAAGAGATGCAAAATGATCCACTACAAAGAGGCGCAGAAATGACTGACTATAAAGAGATGCAAAATGATCAACTACAAAGACATGCAAAAACAAGCGACTACAGAGATGTAATAATAATCAACTACAAAGACATGCAAAAATGATCAACAACCAGAAAGAGAAGCAAAACCATTATAGAGATGCAAAAATAACCAGAAAGACGCAAAATGACCACAAACATGCATAATGACCACAAAATGGGCAATGACAAAGAGATGCTTAACAACTACAAAGACATGCAAAATGATTATGAAGAGACGAAAAACGACTACAAAGACATTCTAGATGAGTAGAATGGGTCTCACTGAGGAGCTCAGTGACTTTCAGCGTAACACTGCCATAAAGATGCTATCTTTACTGCATTTACATCAAACTTGAAGTCCTGTTTATTTGTTTATTTATTAGGTTCCCCATTAGCCATCCCTCATTGTGGGAGTAATGGCTATTCTTCCTGGGGTCCTCACACAGGTCACAATTATATACATAGTAAAAACATACAGAATAACAGTCACTGTCACTGTGAAGTGGAACTTGTTCCAAACTGCCTCAGGTAACAGTGTCAGCAAAACAACTGTGGATTACTGGTTCAGAGTATAAGAAGCAGCATACAAGCCTACAGTCATAGTGAGCAACACCAAGCATCTGCTGGACTGCTGTAAATCACACTGCCACTGGACTCTCTGGCTTCACTGGTCTGATGGGTGAAGATGGGTTTGGTGGAAGTCAGGAGAATAGCAGTGTCTTTCCTGTTTCTACACAACACAAAGCAGCTCCATACAGACATGGTTTCCTCAGTTTGGTGTGGATGAACTTAACTGGCCTTCACTGAGCCCTGACCTGAACCCTGACTGAGAGCCAGACCCCTCTCATAGCTACGTTTGCTCTCCATATTCTAAGACACTGTAACATATTGACACGATGAGAACAGTTCATTTTTGGTAAGGATTCAAAAGCCACATATGCAGCTACACTTGGCATGCTGTCAGAGTCTCATGGGAGTTCTCTCCTACATAAAGACAATCACAGTCATCAGTGTTATAATGGAAAGCTAAACTTAGCCTTCTTCATATATTATCCTCTCCATCTACTCAGCATCACACCCGCTCACACAGAACAAGTATGGCGCACACACACACACACACACACACACACACACACACACACACACACACACACACACACACACACACACACACACACACACACACACACACACACACACACACACACACTCTGAGTCGTGACTGACTGACCTTCAGTCTTACTCCCACCAGGCAGGAGGTGTAAGATTAACATGAGACTGCTGCACTCATGACAGACTGCAGATCTGTATGTCAAACACTGAAATATTACAGCTGTTCTTCTGACAGCAGCTCTGCAGCCCAACCACACTCACTAAACTTAACCTGAAGACCTGTTAGAGCTTCATCAGGTCAGAACGTTATTACACATACATATATATTATGTTATATATATTATATATAGATGTTGAATTTTTCTGATACACTAAAGGATGAATTGTTTCTTTATGTGTTTAGAAAAATTCTCCTTCTTCTAAGTTAAAAAACCCCTGTTGGACCAGCTGGAAAATGCATCATCACAACACTGAAAACAGGGCTGTTCTTCTGATACATAAAAACTTGACTTATTGGACATGTGTGGCTCTCGGGGAATATCTAAATTTTTTTCCCTCACACTGTACATTTACAACTTAAATCTCAGAAATTCTGAATTTTATTCACACATATGTATGACTCCTTAATCTCAGAAAAAAAACCTTTTTCTTCTTGTAAAATGTCTTGACCTTGACCTCTGGGCTGTGTGACGTCATCTTGCGAGAGCTTTGCATGCTGAGCTCTGCTCAGAGTGGCGCTGGTTGTCCCGGAGTACAGCTGAGAGTTTTACTGCGTCGATTGAAAACAATGGTTTCTGTTTGTGCTTATGCTAATTCCAAGAGCAGGATGTTGCACAACACCCCGTACAGATTTCATAGGCTGCCTTTATCGGACGGTCTGCAGTGCTCACTTCTCCCAAGATGACTACTGCCAGCCGAAGAAGAGAGGACATCCAATCCCGAAACACCTCTTCCTCAAGAAAACGGCTGTCCCACGAGTAGAGAGAGCTACAGACACAGTGGAGCAAAGCTTGTGACATCACACAGTCCAGAGGTAAGGGAAACGCTTAGTATGCTATTTACAGAGATAGCACTGGCGATCTGAACCTGTCAGTGGCGAAAAAAAGCACTTTTAATGCGCAAACTTATACGGGACGCATTTGCCCCCTGCATCCGGCACCCTCAATACTAAAGCAATTTTAGAACAAGTTGTTCCTATGAATCATATGCACACATACTCAGGGGGAAATAGGGCCCAGGTTGAAAATACCGAAGTTGTCCTTTAAGTCAAGAGCGTGTGAGATTGAAACAAAACAAATGTGTTTTATTGGGTAAGATGATGCTTTTAGTCATTTAGTTCCTTTGCAGAAACGGTTTGTTATTGTTTGCTGGTATGTGGTAAATACAGTCTTGTGCTGGGTTCAGACTATACAATATCAGCTCAATTATAGCCTATCCCACAGTATCGGTTGTGATTGTTTTACCCCGTGTAGTGTGTCATAGTAGACAACTGATGCCACATCAGGGACGCCTCACAACGTCCTGCCAGGTTTTTGCACCCTCAAATTCATTGTTTTCAATGTAGTTGCGCAGCAGGCGCACTTAAATGCCAAAACAATGCTGTTGTGTTGCACATTTTTCCCCGAGTGCCTATTTTTCAGGGCATGATGGCTGTGCCCTGAGTTCAACTTTTGGAACACAGAAGTGCACACCGCATGTCATATGACGAGGACCAACCAATCACAGCCAACAGATATCTTTCTCTTTGTCCGTAAAAATGAGTCTGTGATAAATATGAAGAAGTTGAACAATTTTCTGCAGGGCTGCCAGAGCTTAACATCTGGCCAACACACAAGCAGCACCTGGAAGATCAGCTCTGCAGTCAAGATTGCAGGTTAACTGCAACCTGCTGCCACACTCTTGAAAGGTGCCACAGACAAGGCACAAGAGTAGGGCCCAGAGCTGACCTCGCATTTTCCAGGCAGTTAAAGATGTGGCATGTGAGGATTACACACTGCAACCAGCTGAAACTTTTCCTGGCTAAAATTCCTTCAGTGGTCATTGTTCAGGAGGTTTTTACCAGTGGCTGAATTATGCACAGAGGTCTCTTCCCTTCCAAAACAAACAGACCAGCTGTGTAAAACCAGAAAAAACGCTGAAAGAAAAGCAGTTCCATGTTAAAAAAAACAAAAACCAGTGTTTCTCTGAAGCTCCGGCAGAGAAGGGCAGTTAACTACAGTGGCCAATATGAAAATACAAATGTCCCTATCAGGAGCAGGTGTTTGGCTTTCGTACATTCTGGGCTACTGCAGAAACATGACGGTGCAACATGGCGATATCTGTAGATGAGCACCCTCTCCCTGTGTGGCTATAAATACGCTCATTCTAAGGTAACACAGCGATTCTTATTTTCAGGTGATTATACACTAAAGAAAACTTACTTATTACATTCCATTCCATTCCATTGCTGCCAGTATATCCCCCTTAATTCAACACACTGGACCTTTAAATCCGTCCTGTCAGCCATCCTGTTTCCCTTTTTGAATGACAATTACAGACTACCGCCACCTGCTGGTGTGGAATGGTATTTACTCTCACACAGAAGCAGAATGTAAGTACTCGTCAGCTGTAGTCTTTCTGATGTGTTCAAGTGCAACACAGACACAGGTGACGTGAGGTGACGCAAGTATCGGCTTTTGTCGCTACTAGTTCTTTGATGATGGACTAGTGTGTCAGGGCTAGGGCTGCATGATATTGGGAAAAATTGACAATGCGATTTTTTTGCCCCCAGCGATATATATATTTCGTCTTAGGTCTTTTGAAAATACCGTCATATTATTTGGCACTATGGACGCTTCATAACCAGGTCAATTCACACACTTGTGAGTAAAGCATATAAGAAGGGAAGGCTCCCGGCTCCGTCTTAGCTCTTCATAAGCTAAAGTCATATTATTTTGCGCGAAGGAAAATTCATATGATAACATAACAATATACTATTTATCGTGTTATATGGTGAAACGTTTCACCTTATAGCGTGATGACTTATATTGTTTACACGACGACATGTAATTTCTGTCTCTACATGCTCTCTGTATCGTGCATGGCGGAGTTCTGCGCGCACACACACACACACACACACACACACACACACACACACACACACACACACACACACACACACACACACACGAGCACACTAAACTAGAGGGCGGCTGGGGCTGCATTTTCCCGAGTCCGAGACATTTATAACCGAGCCAGGCCCGAACCTGCAGCACGGCACTGTGCCCACAGTCAATGGAGCGGAGCTTGTGTTGCGTTCAGGCGTTGTCATGTAAATAACAAATTCCAGCACTTGAATAGGCCGTTTATTCTTTATTCCACTAAATTAGACATCTGTTGGTCAGTCATTAAAATGGAAGCGAGTTTTATGCGCATCACTCTGCAATTTAAAGGTGCATACTTAATTTAATTAGGGCAAGCCACATCGCAAGCCCTGCCATGTAAATATTGCACACATGTGCATCGCGATGGCGATGCTTAAAAGCTGCAAAATACTATAGACCTAGAGGAAGATGTGGAGTATCTACAGCCTATTTTGCCTTTAAAGAGAATGGATGGCAACTTAACACTGTAAGTAGGGCAGTAATGTCTGCAGCAACATAACCAAAAAATAATTTTGATGTTGTACTATATTCTCACACTGTAGGTGGACAGTAAAATGGTGGCTGCTAATTTTAGTGAAAACCATCTACAGTGGTGTGTAGTTAAAAAAAGAAGTGCCGCCCTGAACAGCAGGAGACAGTAAAAATCGAAGTTAAAGAGCCGTTGAAAGTGGGAGGAAAGAGATAAAGCGACGGAGGGAAACCTGGAGGTGGCCAGCAGAGCGGCTCAGACAAAGAAAATGAGGTTTTCTTGCGTAAGGGAGAGAAAAGGGGGGAGGAAAGATGAAAAGACGAAGGGATGCTGTCAAACTGAGTGGCGGAGAAAGATAGAGAGAGAGAGAGAGAGAGAGAGAGAGAGAGAGAGAGAGAGAGAGAGAGAGAGAGAGAGAGAGAGAGGAGGATGGAGATGGAGATGAAGGGCGATGGAAGCAGGAGGATGAGAGGTGCTCAGGTAGATAATAAACTGGAGCATAAGGAGAACTCTACACCGTTCCAGTTTTTCCATTTGTCAGGAGTTGAGAGCCAGGCAGCAGGCAGCACAAACACGTTTAACTGTCTGGCAGAGAGGGATGAAACCCAGTGACCAACCTCATCTCATCTCATCCACATCTTTAGGTTGTTATGAGTAGTTTATCTTTTAAATCCAGAGGAATATTCTAGTAAGGACGAACACATTAAAGCTATGCAGGCATGAGGCCTTGTGAGGAAAAGGAAGGGCTTTCTGAAAATTTCTTGATATCGTTTCTTTCTATAGAGCTGCAAAGCAGAGGGAATTATTTTGGGATCAAGAGCTCTGGAAGTAAACCAGTTTATTTCTGCACAGACAACGTTATGCCTACCATACACTGTAAGATTCTGAAGAGACGTAAATTACATCTAAAGACAGTGTAAGACATTGCAAGGACTGGGAATATTGCAGGGTCACTATTTTCAAGACTACAAAGGGATTATACTTCTCTGATAATTTTCCATCCTGCTCCTGGTGGAATATATTACTCCCTTTCAGATATATAACATATTACCAATTTCTTATGTTTCTGCAAAAACACATAACCCTAGACAAGACCTTATTTGTCGACAGTCGATTCCTCATCAATATAATCCATTAGAGTTGGGCTGATTTCGGTTTTGTTGGTCCAATCTGTTGACGAGCTTAAACTGGTTTGATCTTATGCAAACTGGCTGAACTAGCATTTAGCATTATGGCAAACTAAAAAGTAGTCTACATTAGCAACGTGTGTAGATGGCGTCATGACGCTATATCCAACTTGAAGTAATAAGCTATACGACAACATGGTAAACACAATATGTTTATAACAGAGCCTCTAGTGTCAGACGTTTGCAGACTGTGTGCTATTTACTGCTGAGCCCAGGCCAGTGTCCACAACATGAAGGAAATCACATTTTACCAGAGATGGCACAAAGCAGCCACGCTCTGTTTGCTTACAAAGACGTTCATGTGTTTTTTTTGGGATGACCTGAAGAGACATGGCAGAGTTAGTCTCTCAAGAAAACTCCAACTGTACCAATATTTCAACATTTTGCATATTCAGCAGGTGCCCCAGCTGGCCGTGAGCAGCACCGTATGCTCTTTCTAGCTAAAATTTCACCAGACTCTGTTTTTATTTATGCCTGTTGCTCACCTTGAAAGTTCTGCAATGGACGAGGACTGGCTGATTCACGAAGTTGATTTGAGAAATTCTCTACAAGAGACCTCCTTACTTCACTACAAAAACCTCAGTAAGTTCAGTGTTGACAGGGAGCTTTAATGTCACTCGATGTCACTTCAATATCACACTGTTGGCGGACCCCAGGCAGAATAGCTGCAGCCCTGCTGTAGCTAATTGGGATCCTAATAAACAATAAACTCGATGCTATGCGATTGTCAGACCCTAGTTTGCTGCTAGGACATGGTGTCATTATGTTGCACCCAGGAGCAGCTGCTGAGTGAAGTGTGACACATGGTAAAATATGGTAGTCCGGTCCACTGTTTGGCTTAATATCAAACCAGTGTGAAAAAATTTAAATGGCCCAATCCTATAATCCATAAAGATAAACTGTTTTTTGTACAATCTTTGCATTTTGGATTTTGTCGCCTCAACTTGCTGCCAGCCTCTGTTGATTAGCTGAACTTTTTTAGTATGAGGAGACAGTGGAAATGAGAGATGAACTGTTTCAAACATTAAGATTTCTCACAACAATAAGTGCTGGTTGGTGGACCAGATACAAATTAAACACAGACTCTTGTTCACTCCACAACTCTACCAGTTTCTCCTCCTTTTCCACAGTCCAAGGGAACTGAGACTTGTTCACATTCTTCCCCAGAGTCCCTCCATGTTTACTGACCATCTGGTTTGCTCCTTCCTGTTTGGTGCTGGAGAGTGTGCTCTATTGGTTGTTGATTTTCATGTCATTTAACTTCAGTATTTGCATGAGCCAAGAATAAAAATGTACAATAATGCTAAACGTCGGATTTTGTTGGAACATCAAGACGAGAACAAGACTGATTTTCAACAGCTAAGACTGAGTTTTACGACCATGCTACACCAAACAATCAAGATCACAGGGATGCACCACAATCTCCCATGCAAAAAACAAACAAACAACAGCAACAAAAAAAAACATTTTCTGTTGCACAGGGAATGAAAAGCCCTCTCGCCAGTTTTGGTAAAGGGAGTCCCTTCATTTACTCACATTGCTTTTATTGTGAAAAATTTGTAGGTCATGTTGTGTAAAACCCATTTGGTACCTCAGATGTAGCTACTGCCATCTTGTGGCACTTGTATGTTACTACAAGATAAACTTTGGCTTGGACATGAACAATAACAGTAAGTCATCTAGAAGAACAAAGTGTTGAAAAATAGCATGATTATCCGCCCCCCGCACTTTTATTTGAGAAAGGACTGTATTCAGGTTTTTCCTTTAATTTGTCAACCACAAGAGCTCTTAAAAGACATTTGACATGATATGATTTTTCACTGTGGCTAATGCTGAGGAAGAAACCTGTCCAATTACAGTGAGTGACAATTGTTTTTGATACCAGGGACATCACTAACGTCATAACATCTCGATTCTGATAGATCAAACCTCGACTATGTCGTGACAAAGGTTGGTTCAGTGAGTTCACTCTGCGTTACTTTCAAATGTCAGATGAAATAATGAAATAAAACTGCTTAACCTGCTATTTATACACACACCACCAGGTAAAGTGTTTCTGTGGCAACCGTCCAGCCAAAAATAAAAGTGAGAAGATGAAAAGTGAGAAAGACTTGAGAGTTCATCTGTGTGTGAAATGATGATGTAAACTTCAACGGCATCATCAGTGTAGGGGTGAACCCACACATTCACTGCGCGCGCACACACACACACACACACACACACACACACACACACACACACACACACACACACACACACACACACTTGTGTTTGCAGATAGCAGGGCAGTGATAGGGCTGAATCTTGGGGCGGGTAGATCAGAGAGAGAGAGGGAGAAACTGAGACAATTACCAAAGTGTCTTGCATCGAGGTGAAACTTGAACTAAAAACTTCACACCCTTCATCTGCTTTCATTTCTCCCTCTCCCTCATCTCTTAAGTCTCTGGCTGGGCCCTTTAAGGAGGTTTATCAGTTTTCACAAACTCAGTTGCCTGAAGCACAAAACAAAAAACTGTTTACTCTGTTCAACTCTTCTCTTTTAAAACCTTTTTATTTCTCTAGGGAAGACTGACTGCGCTCCACTCTCCTCACACAGCGTTACATTTTAGAGCCCTGGCATACCAAGCACACAGTCAGCTGTTGTTGGGCCATCATTGGGCCATGGTAGAACAGTGGTTGCCTTCAAGCACTTTTGAAGGCAAACAAAAACAGGCCAAGAAATACAATGTGGGTCATGTCATACCAACAATTAAACAGTTAAATTTTAGATTTTCACAAAAAGCTCATCTTTAGTGACCTTAGACATGTTGATCTGTCTCACTGACAACTGGAGAACCAGCTATAAAAAACCTTTAAGAATGCGGAAGCCTATGACTCCATGATGGACAATACTATTTTATCAAGGTGAGTCACACTACAGATTTTATAGAAACCAACTCTGCTAAAGGAGAAGCAATGCAAATACAGGTTTCCTCTTTGTATTCTTAAATGAAAATAGACAAAACCACAGTGACTTGGACTGGACTTCTCCTAACTGACCTAAGACTTAACATAGAATTGTGACTTGACTTGTTGTGAGTGACTCATGGACTTGTCTCATTTCCGTAGACTTGAATTGGATGTATCTTGATTGACTTGAGACTTGTCTCAACTAGTTTTAAACACAACTTTGTCTTGACTTAATTTATTCTTGATCACAGACTGTGATTAAAAAAAAAAAAAGTGGTCACCATGATGTCACCTATTGGATTATGTACTCCCGTCTCAAGTTCAGCATTTCGGCAGGCACCATCTTGCTTTTTGGAGCCAGAAATGACCATATTTGGAGGAGACAGTGGAGCTGTGGAGGAGTGAGGGGTGGATGTGACTCGCAGACTGTGGCCTGTCACTCATAGTGGCCTGCCCTTAATTATGTGTAATTTTGGACCTTAATAAAATGTAAATGAGTGAATTATTTAAAAATTCACCCCCTGTACAGTTGTCATGAATGTTTATGTTAGCTATAGAGACCAAACCTGTTTTTTGTACCAGGCTGTAAACATGTTTAATTCTGCAGTAAATTTGGGCATTTTAACTTGGGGGTTCATGGGGATTGACTCTTGGAGCCAGCTTCAAGTGGCCATTGGAGGAACTGCAGTTTATAGCACTTTCGCGTTTCTTTTTTGTTTTAGCCTCAGACTGCCGCTTGGTCTTGATGTGATGATGATCACTTGCAACTTCACTTGGACCTGTCCCTTTTTACTTGAGACTTGGTCTGACTCACTGGATGTAAACTGTGGCTGTAAAGCTGCCATTGGCCGATCATTTCAGCCAGCATTCTCCATTCCTTGTGCCAGCTGCATGTTTCCGTTTTCAAAATCCCCATTGCTATGGGAAACAACACCAACAACATTTGAGCTAACAACCAACACGCCGAAGATGGCAAGTTTTGATGAAGATTTTGATCGTACAATTGAACTGGCTGCTTTGTTGTTTCTCGTCAAAAATGAATAAAACAACTTGTGAACACAATTCAGGAAACCCCAGGCTCTGTCTCGCAGGACTCTCATACCCGATGCTGATCAGTTTTCCAATGAACTCCTCCAGAACTTAAGTATGGTCATGCTTCACTTCTAGGGCACCTATTAGCATTGCTGATATACTTCTGTTAATGTTTTTTGTGGCGTTATCTTTTGTGAAGCCATTTTAATGACAGCGAATGCCTCCCCACATGCAAATGTTCCACTACAACAAGTTCCCCACGGCACTATTTTGCAAAAGCACAGTTGCTGCATCCTGGGCTTAGCTCCGCCCAAGATGACTGCAATTGGTTTAAAGAAATACAAACAAGCCAGAGCATTTTCTCCACTGTAGCAGAATAACAATGTGTGCTTCCAGACCTTTCTCTAGCGCTCAGGAGACAGGTGTGGCTGAGAGTACTTGAGGCTTAGGATTTACTTTGACAATGCACTAGAACTTCTCTTGAGTGACTTGAAACTTGACTCAAACTAATCTTGACAATACTTGACTGTGAAGGGTCCCGATGGACTTGACAGTGAACTCTAAGTTTTTTGACTTGGCCCACTGAAACTTAAAAACAGCTCTGGCAGACATAGTGAAAAATCAGCAGAAACTAAGATTGTTTATCTCTGTTTGCTGTGGAAGTCTCTGATGTCTTTGTTTTGCTCTGATGGTTTATTGATGCTCAAATTAATACACAGAACATCTTTAATCTGCTGTACTACATCACGAATCACCGCAGAACAGACAGATTGTCTTGCTCAAGGACACTTCAGCAGGGTGGGATAGTGTTCTGAAGGACGACGTCTCTGCATCTCACACATCTTGCTGCTTTGTTTCATGCTAATCCAGCCAATTACATTGCTCTGTTCTGATTCTTCCCTTAACCCCCCTCATCTCCCTCGTTTGTCCCTCCCTGCCTCCCTTAATTTGTCCTCTGCTTACCTGCTGAGTATGTGTGTGTGTGTGTGTATTTGTGTGAAGGTCCCTCAATGCCAGACTGCACTGTCAAACCCTCTCATTTATTTCTTTCCCCCTCGCTTTCAATCTTTGCTTCTACTTCCTCTAGCTATTCATGCATGCATGTGATTAACTGTGCAGATCAGAAGCGTGTTGGTGGAGTACTAATGGTGCAGAGCTGGGGTGTGTTGGTGGAGTATTAAAGGCGCTGTATGTAAGAATGTGGCCAAAACGGTTACTGCACTCAAATTCAAAATATTGCCCTGAGTCATGTCTACCCCTCCCCTACAGATTGGACAGCGGCACGCTGGAGACTGATTTGTTTGCCCACGGGCGGCTGCCGTGGCAGGGCCATGTCACCGCGTCCCCGCATCGCCGTGTCCTTGATCTTCGGTTTTCCAGCGGACCGTTCGAGCAAGTCCGGCTTCTCTGCTGCTAACGCTGCGACTGGGATACAGCTGAGGAGGAGCCGGATGCTAATGCTATGTACCGGGACACTGTAGCTCAGTTGTAACTGTAACTGATGCTGAGACTCTACTGACTGTGTGACTGGTAGACAGGGGTGGGTGGCACAACAGGCCAAAACACAAATTCAGAACATAAACATGATTTGCGGACTGTAAAAATGTTTTTTAAATGCGAATATTCTGGCTCTACTATTGTTGTCGGTGAGATCAGTATATGTTATATGAACATTATTCCTTAGTCTCTGTGACATATTAGGATGATTTTATGACTATTTGCTTTAGATTTCTTACATATAGCTCCTTTAATGGTGCAGAGCAGGGGTGTGTTGGTGACGTATTCATGGTGCAGAGCAGGGGTGTGTTGGTGACGTATTCATGGTGCAGAGCAGGGGTGTGTTGGAGGAGTATTAATGGGGCAGAACAGGGGTGTGTTGGAGGAGTACTAATGGGGCAGAGCAGGGGTGTGTTGGTGGAGTATTAATGGGGCAGAGCAGGGGTGTGTTGGTGGAGTATTATTGGTGCAGAACAGAGGTGTGTTGGTGGAGTATTCATGGTGCAGATCAGGGGTGTGTTGGAGGAGTTTTAACGGTGTAGATGAGGGGTGTGTTGGTGGAGTATTAATGGGGCAGATCAGGGGTGTGTTGGTGGAGTTTTAACGGTGTAGATGAGGGGTGTGTTGGTGGAGTATTAATGGGGCAGAGCAGGGGTGTGTTGGAGGAGTACTAATGGTGCAGAGCAGGGGTGTGTTGGTGGAGTATTAATGGGGCAGAGCAGGGGTGTGTTGGTGGAGTATTATTGGTGCAGAACAGAGGTGTGTTGGTGGAGTATTCATGGTGCAGATCAGGGGTGTGTTGGAGGAGTATTAATGGGGCAGATCAGGGGTGTGTTGGTGGAGTATTAATGGGGCAGATCAGGGGTGTGTTGGTGGAGTACTAATGGTGCAGATCAGGGGTGTGTTGGTGGAGTATTAATGGTGTAGATGAGGGGTGTGCTGGGGGAGTATCAACAGTGCAGAGCAGGGGCGTGCTGGGGGAGTATTTGAACACTCCGGTGAAGCGTCCTGTGTGTGTTTTCCAAAGTGCCAGAGTCTCTCTGACTTCGTCTCCTCATTTATTATTCATCAACATTCCAAGAGCACCACATGCCTGTTTACAACACTTTGTCTTTCCCTGCACTGCTTTCTTTCCCTCCTCTTGGCATTTACAGTGTGGCTGTCCTCCCCTTTCTTTTTTATTCTTACTTTATTGCTTTCCGTAAAGTCGACACAAAGACACCAACAGAAACAGTGCCAGTGATGCAGGAATCAAACAGACCACTTAAATATTCCTCAAGTACGTTCTGGTTACAGTAGTGTTTTTGTGATGGGAAGGGTAAATAGTATGTTTTGGGGTTTTTTTCATTAAACTTACACTACTGAATTTACAGACCAAGTGCAATTTTTTTCTGTCAGGTTATCTAAAAACTGGAGAATATCAAAAGAGCTCCAACAACACTTGTGGTATGAAAAACAACTTTATTGACTGACGCATTTTGGCCTGTGGCCTTCATGACCCTGATGAAGGCCACAGGCTGAAACGCGTCGGTCAATAAAGTTGTTTTTCATACCACAAGTGTTGATGGAGCTTTTTTGACATTTTCCAGTGTTTCCTCACTCTCCATGCACCTTGTGAATTGGTGAAGTTGTGCCAGAAACCACCTTCTACTTCATCAGGTTATCTAAAAACTAGGGCTACAACTAACGATTAGTCGACTAATCGGATAATTATTAAATTTTTCTTAAATTTAGCATGAGGTTGCTTTAATTATGTGGCAAATGATAAACACAAGAAATATGGGTACTTCAATGAAAAATGCATCTTTTTTTCAACTTTGCTGCTGATAGGCCGGTTCATACAAAAAGTAAATAAAAATGTCCTATCTAAAACCAATTAGGCACAGTGCTCGGTCAGTATAGACATAAATCCATAAATAAATAAACCTCTGTCCATTTTTTAAGGACAGGCAAATGTGTTTTATAAAAAATAAATAATAAATTAAAATCAAGTAAACATTTTTTCCTGTAAACCAAGGGCAGGCACATTAGCAACAGTAAAACAGTAAACAAAACAAATATTAAGTGCATTATGTGAAGTACATTCAGTGGTCAACTGCACAGTTTATTGCAAAAGAACTTTACAATTCTCAACAGTCTGAAATCTAACGGTTTTAACGACTGACGTTTCGTTCAACTGTCCGACGTGCTTTCTCTTTAAATGTTCGTGCATCACTGAGGTGCTTGCAAACCTTGCAAGTAATCTTTTTATTCGCCGTATCCAGGCTAAATTGCTCCCAAACTTTAGAAGTTTTGGTACGCGTAGCTGCTGTGTAGGACGCCGCCATTTATGTATACGTTACCGCTCGGCAGAGACGCTATTGCGCATGTGCGACTCTCGGCAGAGATTGTAATGAAGTGAGATGCCTCACTCCGTTGGAAAAACACGTCTGGCGACAATTGTCGACAATGGAATTCATTATCGACTATTTCTATTATCGATTTTTGTCGACAACGTCGACGAATCGTTGCAGCCCTACTATAAACAGAACAACTATATATTGGGCACTTGATGAGCTTAAACTCCAAAAACATAGACCCTAGAGTATCTTATCATCCAAAAATCTTTCCATTTTGTGATGCAGTTTTCTTCCCACAGTCCAAAATGTTTTACTTTTCATCCGCTCTATCTTGTCATCCTCTTCAGATATTTCTCTTCACCTCTTCTTGCTCTCATTTCTATCCCTCTCCTTTAATCCTCCTCTACCAGCTCAGCTGTGTCTTTCAGAATCATTATTGGCATTGCTGTCAAAAGTCACTGGTGCCAAAGCAACGTATAAGTCCATAACAATCATCTGAGTATAATACAGAATATTGATTGAACATTTCTTTCTCTCCTCATCTGTCCACTAATAAGGTTCTTGTGAAGTCACTGGAGACTTTTCTGTATTAAACCAGACTTTACTGAGTACCTTAACATAACCATAATATTGCTGCAGTTGCTTTGGACAAATTATTAAAGTCCCCCTCCACTCAAAAATGTGTTTTTCCTCTGTATATGTCCCCTACAATGTTTGACCTTGACTATACTGATCAATATCTGTGCCAAGTTTGTTACTAGAGAGGTGTTTTTCACATTTCTCTCATGAAGGAGGCGATGTCTGTTCCCCTTCCTAAAGATGAGATTCAAATCTACACTGGGCAGCTAGATTAGGTACGTCACTAATACAAAAGCCAATCACTGTCTGAAACAGACAACACATATTGATGAGGGAACAGACTTCGTCACAACAAGAGCAAAGAATTCTGACACCTCCAGCACAGAATGGACCACTTTGGATGAAAACCTGATCAATGTTAACACACCAACATTGCAGCGGATGTTACTGTATGTTTCACAACCCCAAATGCTGCTAGTTGCCGATGCTGGTGCACAACAGATTCCTCATCTGAGTCTGGCTCTGACTGAGGCTCAAACATACGGTTGAGTCGCTCTCAGGTTTTCTCTAACATTAATGCTAGCCATCTTGATGCACATGCTTTCCAGCCATGTTAAAGGGATAATGCTAATATAATACAGTATATCATAAACTTTGGATGTTAGTCGGCATGCCCCCAGATAGAGGCTAAGCAGTGCACAGCAGCAAAACCTATTTTGGCCACCTAGAAAAACAATCAATATCAGTTAAAGTGTATGCCGTATTGAGAGTAACTTCACTGCCTTACCTGAATGTAATTAACAACAGGAAAAAAAGCTTTTATATTGCTCTCTTAAAAGCCAGAATCCATTGAGAAAAAAAAGTAATTTAACATTGTTGAACAGAGGAGCTGCTGGTTTCCCACTGCCTTTATCAGTTAGATAGTTTGAGTTACTTTGTGACTTTGGTGAATCCAAACTAACTCGTTTAAACACCAAAGTCACACAATAGCACAAACTAACTAACTGATCAAAGCAGCAGTAGACCAGCAGCTCCTGTAGTCAGCAATGCTAAAATTATTATTTTTGTCAGCTGAGTCTGTTGGCTTTGACAAGAGCAGGGATGGGGAACTGAAGCCATTAATGGAATTGGACTTCTAACTACGGGGGCTGATGCAAAAAGCAAAAATGCGCATGTCCGTATATAGACCCGGTATTTGCTTAGTTATTTATCGATGAAGCCAGAAGAAAGTAATCAATTAACTAAACTCCATAACTGCCTTAAAGACATAAAAACCTGGATGAGCACCAATTTCCTGATGTTAAATTCAGACAAAACTGAAGTTATTGTTCTTGGCCCCAAACAACTCAGAGACTCTTTATCTGATGATATAGTTTCTGTGGATGGCATTGCTCTGGCCTCTACCACTACCGTAAGAAACCTCAGAGTGAAATTTGATCAAGATCTGTCTTTCAATTCTCATTTAAAACAAACCTCACGGACTGCATTTTTTCATCTGCGTAATATTGTGAAAATTAGGCCTATCCTGACCCGAAAAGATGCAGAAAAATTGGTCCATGCCTTTGTTATCTCAAGGCTGGATTACTGTAACTCTCTATTATCAGGTAGCTCTAGTAAGTCCTTAAAAACCCTCCAGCTAATTCAGAATGCAGCAGCACGTGTACTAACAGGAACTAAGAAACGAGATCATATTTCTCCTGTTTTAGCTTCTCTGCACTGGCTCCCTGTAAAATCCAGAATTGAATTTAAAATCCTACTGTTAACTTATGAAGCTCTAAATGGTCAAGCTCCATCATATCTTAGAGAGCTCATAGTGCCATATTATCCCACCAGAACACTGCGCTCTGAGAATGCAGGGTTACTCGTGGTCCCTAAAGTCTCCAAAAGTAGATCAGGAGCCAGAGCCTTCAGCTATCAGGCTCCTCTCCTGTGGAATCATCTTCCTGTTACGGTCCGGGAGGCAGACACCGTCTCCACATTTAAGACTAGACTTAAGACTTTCCTCTTTGATAAAGCTTATAGTTAGGGCTGGCTCAGGCTTGCCTTGTACCAGCCCCTAGTTAGGCTGACTTAGGCCTAGTCTGCCGGTGGACCCCCCTATAATACACCGGTGTCTGTCTGTCTGTCTGTCTGTGTCCCCCCCCCACCCCATTCATTCTGGGCTACTGTAAATATGTGGTGGTGCAACAAGGTGATCTCTGTAGACAAGGAAATAGATACAAACGGCTCAGTCTAAGGTTACAAAAACACAACTTTTCATATTTTCAAGTGATTATACATTATCACACTTATTATATTCTTCTTCTCAATTGTACTTTCAAAGTTTAAATCAGTCTTCTCCATCAGAGTCTGAAAACAACCACAACTCTGACATGAGGACACACTTCCATCTGAAACTGATACTACAGTTGTTTTGACCTTTGAAGGACACACACACACACACACACACACACACACACACACACACACACACACACACACACACACACACACACAGTGATTTTCTAGTGTACTGTGACAAGAACCTCCCTCTGCTCCCCCTGTTGTGTGTGTGTGTGTGTGAGCGCCAGACATCTTAAAAAAGCACCAATGGGACATCTTAGTTTACACACCCCTCTATCTGTTACTGCATATGTGTGTTTGTGTGTGTTAGCGTGTGTGTGCGCACGACCTTGGAAATCTCCTTCGCTAAAGTCCCACCCACTGGCCTTAACGAGCTCGTTTGCCTGTCTCCTGTCTCATTAATTGGCCACAATGACTCAAAAAAAAGCCTCGCCCCATTCGGCACGCCTCCTGACCAATTAGCCATCAGTGCTCAAAACCCTGGCATCAACCAATCACAGGCCGCAGTTAAAGAGTAATTAAATGTGATTAAGCTGTGAAGTCAAGGCCACGCCCATACAGAAATGGACAGGAAAAACACACGTGGTACAACAGTAATGAGGAGTTTCTTTGTAAATCTGCAGTTTTTTAACCATATTTTTTTTTTCACTCTGAGCACACACTAATTAGAAAGCCAGCAGAGATGAAGGCAAACTGTGCTCACAGTGTGCCAGTGTGTGTGTGGAGTTCCCTTGCTGTGATCTCTCGTTTCAGACCGTCGCACCGAGAGACAATGAGGAGGAGGAAGATGAAAAGGAGGAAGAGGAGGAGAGGAAAGAGATGGAGGAAATGAGGAGGATAGCTGGTTATAAATTGCCGGCGCTGTTTCGCTTCCATTGTTCTCTCCTCATTCTCCAATTTTTTCCTCAGGTCTTCTTTAATTCCTGATATTTCTCTTCATCAAACCCAGGGGGAATCCTGCCGATAAAATATGTCTCTCCATCTGTCTGTGTGAAAGACAACGCACACACTTCTTGACTTCTTAACTTGAAACATATATTAATTGATCATTGTTTTTATTTCTGCATCAATTTCTAACTCAAAGAGATGACAGAAGGTTTTTTGCACTCTTCATACTGTGTGCTTTGTACTCTTTGACCCATTGCTGCTTTCCCAGTGGCATTTGTGCTGCCGAATGTGGGCGTGTTTAGCAACTCACTGCCACATTTCCATCAGAATTTGAGCTGCCATCTATGGGTGTTTTTTAGCCACCTGTCACTGCTTTTCTAGTAGTGTTTATGCTGCCAAAACCTGGATGGTTTTTATGCAACCAGTGGCTGTTTTTCCGGCAGTGTTTGTGAAGCCAAATATGGGTGTTATTTTTCAACCTGTGACTGCTTTTCCAGTGTTGTTTGTGCTGCTGAAGATGGGTGTTACTTAGCAACCAATGACAACTTTTCCCATCCTTTGTGGTGTCAAAGATGGGTGCTTTTCAGTGATCCATTGCTGCTTTTCCAGTAGCTTCTGTGCGAAAGAACATGGGTATTATTTAATGACCCATCACTGCATTTCAAGCGGCGTTTGTGCTGCCTAACATGGGTGTATTTTGAAACCTGTCCCTGCTTTTCCAGTGGCTTTTGTGCTGCTGAACTGCTTGTTTTTCACGACCAGTTGCCGCTTTCCCAGTGGGGTTTGTGCCACCAAATGTGGGTATTTTAAGCAAAATCATGCATAGTAATCATATATTAACCACAGCATTGTTAGAAAAGTAAAGTTTTAATGAATCTGCTACATACAGTAGTAATACGGGCATGAAACCTATCCATGGTTTGCAGAAACATACAATGCAACATTCTTCTGACAACCAGGTTGCAAAATGAACACTGGTCAGATTAGACAATGATTATGTGTGTGGTATGTTCTGTGGCACACATTTCTCCCAAACTAAGAACCTCCAGCTAACAGCAGCCTTTTCTCCACATACATTTCTAACATTTGAGGATTTTTATACTTTGATGTCATAAACATTTAGTTTAGAGACATTAGAAGGAAAACACTACAACCTGAGCCCTCTTCTCATCACAATGACACCACAACTGTTGTCAAATTAAGTCCCTAAATGCTTTTTGCCAAACAGTCAGAAGGGCTGCGTTCAGGAGCAGCAACCACCGGGAGTTTTCCTCATCGTGTGTCTGAGGCTTCAGCTGCCTGTTCAGACTGTCAACAGACTCAGTTTCTCTCATTAACTATCGCAGCACTGCAGAGAAGGAAGAGGAGGAGGGAAACACACAAAAACACTTGAACACCCATCAATGCAGCCAGGCTGACAAAAATAAGAGGCAGTGATTTTTGAGAGAATCGATAGACTGGTCGGCAATCTGCTGAAGAGGAGAGAGAGAGGGAGGACACATTGTGGGAAAGTACAGAAAAGAAAAAAAAGTGAAATACAGAGTGACTCATAAAGGGAGGAGATGAGAGAGAGTCCTTCAGCATCAGGCTATGAAATGACAGTCCACTTCACACTAATGGAGAAGAGGCACTGACACTGATCCACATGTGGTTGCAGACCAACTGCCTTGCTGATGCTGCAGCAACGCTTCAATCGTCATCACCAAAAATGGCATCACCATCACTGCTTATGTGTTCCTGACAAGTGACCTTGTGTGTCACATATTAAAATGTCTAAACTAAAATTTGACTTAAATAAATATAAATAAATAAAATTATTCAAAAACAGGTTCCAAAATGACACCCCAGTCATCAGAAGAGCTGAGTGCAGAGTGCCCAAAAATGTGGGTGTTTTTTTTAGCAACCCATAGTTGCTTTGTCAGCAGCTTTTGTATACTGCCAAACATGAGTGCCTAAACATAACTACAGGTTAACTGCAGTAATGTTCGACATGTAAAGTTTAAAAGCATCTTCTACTAATAACGTACAAATGTAACGTCTCTGTGGTTTGCAGAAACATACAATTTCAATATTTATTCTGCCAACTGGGTTGAAAAATGAGCACTATTCAGATACATATGTCACTGTCCCATGGGGTTGGGTATTGTTTAAGTGTTATTGATTCTGATTCCGATTTTGCTTACTGAATCTGGTTCTTATTGAAGAAAGAACAAAAGTTAGTCTACACTTAGAACATTTAAGTATACACAGTAAAACGTCAACTGTGACATTAAGGGTTTTTTTTAGCCTTCATTTATAAAGAATAAATCCTCTTATAAGTAAGATCAACAAATACAATTACAACCCCAAACTATTTGAATAATTAATTGCAAAATATAACAGAAACAAGTTTCTGTACTGGAGAGGGGTTTGTGGGGATGAACTGGAAGCAGAGAGGTTCTCTCTGAACTCGTATCTAACAAAACATAAATTAGAATAATTTGTCGACATCATTAATTTACCTAAAAATAAAAGGAGAATGTCAGCACATCTGTGTTTTATACCTTTGCATGAGATGTTGTGACTGTTGACAATAGCTGTAACCGGAGTGTTATTGTGGTAGGGACACACAGACTATGGTGCACTCTTTCAGATTCATACCCTGTTGAAGTAAATGCGGTGTTGCACTGAGGGAGCTTTCCCCCTTGCACGAAATCTCCTCACTGCAGTTATTGCATTTTGCTGTGTCGTTGTCTTTTTTTAGTGAGAAAGCCAAAGTTTCAAGCATTTGCTTTTACCCCAGTCCCCAGCAGGAGAACTGTGTCTGTCTTTGACACTAACACTACTGTCTGTTCAAAAAAATGAAAACTATTTGATCCTTATGCATTGGATTTTTTTGCCTGCTGTACCGAAATCACTCCAAACTGTGACTTCTTCATATTGTTACAGCCCCAGTCTTTTCATTATGTTGTTTCTTTCTCCTCAGTCTCTTCCTGCTTCCTCTCCTCTTATTTTTTCTTTGCTTCATCACCACCTCCCCTTCTGCCTCACTCCCCTTTCTCCCCTTTCCTCCTCCTCAATCTCCCATTTTCCTCACCTCCTTATCTTCTTCCTCCTCTCTCATTCATTCCCATCATCTCTCCTCCTTCCTCCTCTCTCCTCCTCTCATTTTCATCTGTTGTCCTTACATCACATTGCCTTCTTCAGTCAATGAATTTCATCATGCAGTGAGAGAGAGTGACTATGTGTGTGGAGGATAGGGTATCATCATTGCATCAGACCCAGACTTCCAAGAATAGAAGAAAAACTAACAAACAAAAGAAAAGTACCAGAAAATAACACCATAGAAGAAGCAGAAAATACTGTAGTTATTAAGTCCATGGATACTTTTAATCTCACTGCATCATTTTATGGAATATGCATTACACTAACATATATTAAGCTAAGGTTCATCTGCAAAATCTATGGACAAACCCTAGATAGTAATCCCTTTTTACTGATGTCACATATATATCACAAAGAGACATAATAATTATGATTGTTGTCAAATTGCAAACATTGCCTGGAATCATGTGGAAAACTAGAAAGTGCTATGAATAATAATAATAATAATAATAAACTTTATTACAGACTGAGTGGTCCAGCTAAGAGCAAGACAAAACATATAAAAGATATAAAAAGACGCAATAAAAGAACGATACACAACATATTCACAGTGCAATATGTACAAATCACTTAAAAAACAAAATAAGAAAAAAGTCAATGACCTCAGAGGAGACAACTATACCAATGCTTCCATATCTTGGACAGATAGCGTGTAGTGCTTAAGTTGATGCTAGTCAATGCCATGATATTACAATTCTCTGAGTTGTTCAGCCGACATATAAATTTATACATAAAATTTCTCAGTGAGGCTTGCAGCGTATTAACACCTGCAGCCACAAACATCTCGCTGGCGCTACACCAACGTGGTCTTCCCAGCAGAATTCTCAAGGCATCATTGTACGCTACCTAGAGTTTACGCAGGCTTGCTTTGCTGTAATTAGACCACAAGTGGGCAGTATAGAGAGGAGTGCAGTGTGCTCTGAACAAAGCCACCTTCACTCTATCTGTACATGCACCAAACTTGCGAAGCAAACTATTTGCTTGAGCATATAAAGCACGGCATTGCCTGTAAATGTCTTGGTCATCCCTCAACTGGTCTGTAATGAGATGCCCAAGGTACTTAACTTTGCTCATAACTCTCAAATTATTACCTGCCAATTTGAATGTAGGAAACATTAGATATTTGTCCTCCTTTGTTCTACAAATCATGACCACACTCTTATCTGTATTAAATTTCATGTCATGGTCAACACCATGACATATGCATTGTGCATAGATATTTTTGATACTTTAAATTTATACTTTTCGTCAAATAAAGTATTGACATAAAAGTTAAAGAAGTATTCAACTTTTATCAATATTGTCAACTATTGTTTGATACATACTTTGGTTTACAGTAATTTAAAGTCATATTTGTTATTCCGTCTACAAACATGCATTTAATTGTTGCGCTGACGTGATGACTTCTCTGTTACTGCAAACATTTCCTAGAATCCTCTGGAATTTTAGGGAGTCAGTATGACACAATGTATAGTGCACAGAAATTTTGGGTACTTTAAATTTGTAATTTTCCTTTCCTATTAAAAACAAAATTTTTCATTTTATAGTTTTGGCTTAAATTTTCTTGGTACACAAACTAAAAGGTGCTTCAATAAAACTGGAAATATTTACATTATATTAAAATATCTTGAACTTCCTTCAATATAATTTAACATATTTAGGTTAAGTAATCCATACTGTTAGTGTTCCATATGCAAACACATGCATTTAATTATTTTTTTCGATTACTGTTGCAGAATGAAGTGAAATATTGTCAAATTGTAAACATATGCAGGAATCGTGTTAACTAGCAAGCCAGAATGACATACTGCACTGTAACATTTTTTTTTATACTTTTAATTTGTAATTTCCTCTTAAATAACAAGAAATCATTTGGAATCTACTCATAATTACAATATGATCAAGTTCAACAAGTGCAGCTCCCAAGATTTAATGGCCTGCCAATAGCTAAGACTCATGGGAAATGTTGTTGAATCCCAAAAAACTGAGCTTGTTGAAGTTTCTCATTGTAATCAAAATTAAATTCATAATTTGTCCAAGTTTGTTTTTATAAAATGTAGTATTTTCTTTACTTCTCACAGCACATTTCTCCTTATAAATTACCTCCGGTGTTTGAGATTTGTGAACTAAAACATGTTCTACTTCAAGAGCCAGCTTAAGTCGCAATAAAATCAGCTAAAGGATCTTTTATCAATGTTTTGAAAATAAAAAAAGGAGACTGCACTCTTCTGAATTTACACAGGTCATGTTAACAGCATATACAATTTTGGATATTCCAAAATTCTGAATGTAGCATTTTCTGATTAAGACATGTGGGATAAGTCAGTATTATTCAAGTATACAGCACATTCGGAATATGCATCTCAACTGGGATATTTGTTGCAGTACACAACCTTTTGCCTGTTTATGGTCAGCTCTGTTGTACACAAACCATCTCACCAACAGTTTAAAGGCTGGCATAGAGATCCATGCCCAAAAGAAAAAACTCATATTTCTGCTTGGAAAGAGAAATCTACTTTTAAACAATATGAAAGACTTAGATATCAGTAGGTTTTTGGCTTTGTGCAAATACCCCAACAGCGGCCGTGGTTAGACGGGAAAAAAAAGGGAGGCTGTGTTCAACAAGTCCACTACCGGTGGAAAACTGAAAAAAAAACAAATTCTAATATGATGCAAAGATGCAAAATGAAAAGTGGTTCCAGTTGTTCCACTTTTCTATATTTTCATGAAATAAACTACATCTACATCGAAAATAAACTACATCTACATCGAAAATAAACTACCTCGTGTTGATGGGAATATTAGTCCAATATTCATTTTCTTATGCCATGTGAACAGCACAGTAGGAATATTGTGTTTTTCAAAATAAGGGCAAAAACCAGAATATTTGGTGTGTGTAAACTGAGTCATTGGAGTTCACGGAGTGCTGAACCCAAAATCCAATAAGCACATTCCAAAAAATATGAAAAGGTGGCACATCCCAAATTTCCAAGTAAAGGAAAATAACCACATCACTTGTTTAATTGGCTCATATCACAACAGAAATACGTCTATGTATTTCAGCACAGAAATTTCCTTTACTTGGAAATATGAGATGTGCTACCTCATTGCATTTTTTTGGAATATGAATTTATATCTCTATCAGGAATAAAGTTCCACTAAGAAGAGGAAGACAAGTGTTGGATTTCTTCTGATTCAAGACTGTAAGTGACTTATGGTGATACTGTCCCACTGTGAAATGATAATAAACTACTTCGACAAAAAACCCTCTATTTCTACTTTCAAAAAACACTCTTCTTGCAATTTATGAGTCAATACGTACAAACCACAAGTAATTCAATCCTTAAAACATGCATCACATTAGCACAGGTCTTAAAATGATGTGTTACTGTAATAATTCTTCATGGTGTACTTTAATGACCGCAATCTCTGAGAGAGGACTCGTATGTTTGTTGTGCTTTTCTGACCCCCAAAAACTTGATCTCTGATTTCGTGCTGTGCTATTTTAAAGCTGTGCTGGGCAGCTCTGTATGTTGGCAGCTTCTGAGGGAAGCTAAGGGTGATGGTTTGAATTTTTAGGGCCTTCAAAAGTCAGAAATCAATATTTACACTTCAATACTCAGAGAGTTTGTGGGGCTGGTGGTGATGGGAGGACCAAAAAGAGATGAGAAGAAAAAAGATCTGACGCTACAGAGTCCAGTTCTCTGAGTGATTTCTCCTGCAGCTCAAGAGATATTTTGGATTTCACTTTATGTTTTCATTCGTCACTTTTTGTGGGTGCAGAAATTAACTCTTATTTACTTACTACTCTTACACTTAAGTTAAGCCACATGTTTTCAGTGCACAGGGTCAAAAATGCATCCAATGCAACCCCCCCAAAAATGGGTAATGTTCTCGGACTGTTTTGTTAACAGCAATGACCCTAGTATCTTCTGAGACACTTTGTAGTTCACTGAAAAAAAATTAAATTTTGTGATATTGAACTAGGTTTTCAGAGGCATAAACATGCAAAATCTGTTTCTGGGACCCTACATAAATTATCTACAGCTCATAGTATAAAGTGCATTAAGGACACGTCAAAGTCCACTGTGCTAGTTAAATGACACATTACCTGGGCGCAAACTATGGCGTACGGGGCAAAGGGGTTGTATATAGTACCTTAATTAATCATAGGTGTCTTTTCGGTGTAAAATATATTAGTGTCATCGTCCATTCCTTTTAAAAGTCAGGTGTGCTTGTGCAAAGCAGAGCAGGCAGGGAGAGAAGTCAACGCTGCGCTTCAACCTGCTGCACAATGGCCTCAGGCTTGTCAGAAGAGCGCACAGCTGAAAGTTTGGTACCAAAGAGGGGCGGCACGTCAGTTGTGTGGAATTATTTTGGCTATAAAAAAGAAGATGCTGCGCAACATCAGGTATTGTGCAGAACGTGCCTCGCTACTGTTGCTACCTCATGAGGTAACACTACGAACCTTTATCAACACTTAAAATAAACCCACAAAGCCATGTACAATAGGTGCATGGCTAGAATGCCAACGACCAGTGCTACAACTTCAAGTAAGCAAAGTACCAGCCGACAGGGATCACTGACCGAACTGTTTGAAAGTATTACTCCTTATGAACAGAATTCGAAACGGCACGCGGAAATAGTTCGAGAGTTCATAGCGAAAGACATGATGCCCATTAGTGTAGTGACCAATCCTGGGTTTACGGCTTTGGTAAACACAATGGATAAGCGGTACAGAATGCCCTCACACACACATTTTAGCCAGGTTGCCATACCTGAGCTATACAAAAAATGCAGACAGAGAGTTGCAGTGGAGCTGAAAACAGTGGAGTTATTTGCAACAACAACTGATCTGCGGTCGAGCCGTACGTCGGAGCCATACCAGAGTCTAATGGTGCATTACATTGACGAAGACTTAAATCTCAAAGCTCGCTGCCTTCAAGCATCCTACTTCCCGGACGACCACACGGGGGAAAACATTGCAGCCGCCCTGAGAGAGGGGCTTGCCAGCTGGGATCTACAGGAAGAAAACCACATCTCTATAACGACGGACAACGCATTGAATATGGTGATGGCAGCACAGATAAATGAATGGACCAGACTGCAGTGTTTTGGGCACCAATTACATCTTGCCATCGGTACATAAATTAGTATCATGACGTATGTCAGCATGTGTGTGCGTGATTGTGTGAGCAGAGAGAGACAGTGTGTGTGTGTGTGTCTGTGTGTGTGAATGTAAGAGGTGGAGGGAGAGAATGTGAATGTGTGTATTTATTCCAAAGTTGATAACCTTAATCACACAAATCAAATTGTATAAATTACACTGTTCTTATATTATTTTGTATTACAGGACATGCACTCAAAGATGACAGGGTGTCAAGAGCAATAGGGCTGTGCAAGAAGGTGGTGGGGCACTTCTCTCACAGTTGGAAGAAGAAGGCAGCAATGACTGAAGCACAGAGGGAGCTCAAACTTCCTGAGCACAGCCATCACTGAATGCCCAACAAGATGGGGATCCAAAGAAATGATGATTGCTGTGCTAGAGCAACTCAAAGCCATTTCTCAGGTATGGAGTCTACTCACAATGCACTGCATCCTCTCCTGGACTTTACAGATGCTCTCTCTGGAGAGGAGTATGTGAGCATCTCCTACCTCAAACCAGTTCTTCACCTTCTGGCCACATCAGTCCTGGCTGAAGGTCAAGAGGACACTGACCTGACTAGGTCAATCAAAACCAAGGTCCTGGCATACCTCAATGATAAGTACAGTGACCCCAGCATCCAAGAGCTTTTGGATGTTGCATCCTTCCTGGACCCCAGGTTCAAAACTCAATACATCACTGCAGACAACATTCCTACCATTAAGACACGACTCAAGACTGAAATGCTGTAATCAGCAAGGCGTGCATATAGCCAGGTTAGTAATAATTATGTATCTATGATATCACAAACACACTTTGTATTTATTTATTTGTAATCTAACTTCAATACTAATTGCTGTTTTTTTTTTCATCTGGTAGGAGAAGAGGTCTCGTACTGAAACCACTCCGAGGCCTCAAGGTGCACAGCCCTCTGGCGAAAAGGTAAAGAAGTCTCTTGGCAGCTTCTTCAAGACTGCTGTGGCCTCTTCTGCTTCTCCCATGCAACTTGAAGATGTCACTGAGGCAGAGTTAAACACTTACCTCATGACCCCTTGGCCTGGTGGAAGGTGCACAAGATCAACTTTCCACAACTGTGCAATATGGCCCGCAAGTATCTCTGTGTCCCTGCGACAAGTGCTCCTTCAGAGCATCTTTTCAGCGCTGGAGGGAATATAGTGACTTGCACTTGCTCGTCTTTAAAACCAGCGAAAGTTGACATGCTGGTTTTCCTTGCAAAAAATCTGTGAGCTCCTGAGAACTACACAGAAGAATCTTTCTGGCTGACAGTGCCACACTCATTTTGCACTTTAGTATGTTGTGTGCTGCTGTTACTGAGTGAATATCATATTTCCATTAGTGTTCAAAAAGTTTTTTTCCCCTTCTTTTAATAAGAACATTCACTAGTTTATTTTGTGTTCGTTGGGAGTTTGATTTACCTAAAAAATGTCCAGATGGTTAAAGCAGATATTTGTTCTCCTTACTTTTCCTGCACTTTAGTATGTATGATGTTACTGACTGGAGATCAGTAAGCTTTATTTTTTTTATATTTATATCTGACTGTATATTTTATTCATTTATTTATAGACTGTCCTGTTAAGTTCAGACAGTGTTTAAGAAGTGCAGTCCACATGTTTACATATAATGTTTCATGAAACGTGAAAAGTTAGACATGTTGAAGAGGTAAAGCCACAGATTTGTTTGCTTTATTGTTGTAATCTGCGCTTTAAATAAATCTGATATTGTTTATTATGAAACAGATTGATTTATTACTTGTGTTCGTTGAAAAATACATGAGAAGAGGACCTTGAAAAAATAATCGCATATTAAATCACAATTGCAATATTGAGGGGAAAAAAATCGCAATTAGATTATTTTCCAAAATCGTTCAGCCCTAACAGCAATGCAGTATTAAACTTTTAGTTTCTGAAATAATCAATGTAGTCACACTGCTCCTTGTACATTAATGCGTGCATCATTTCATTGCGGAGTTGGACAGCAGCACTGCTGCTCTGCTATAGACGAATTCTGCGAGCGATTTGTGTATGCCACCATCTTGCAGCAGCACCATTGCTGCGGTGACATGTGTCAGTCATCAATTCATTATGCTGTCATTGTGAACCGACTCTCTACAATGACAGCATCATGAATAGCTGGATTGATGATGTTAGACAGTGGCCTCCGGTAACTGATGAAGGTATCTTAAATGAGTACCCATATTAATTTAGGAATTAATCATTTGTTTGAGCGATAAGCAGGAAAGATTAGAGTAATAGGGAGATAATAGACTGTATCATTAAACACTGCGTAATATAACGTTAGCACACGTTACGTGTGCTGACGTTAGCAAGCTAGCAGCGTGACATTTAATCATTATGGACAAGCTACGTGACTAAAAACAACAACAACACGTGTTTGTGTTTTGTTTTAGGTATTCAAGAATATTTTATTGATCGCCTGGCCTCTGATGACCAGAAAAACGGCAATTACAGGTCTCTGATTGAGGGTCAAAATTACCTGAGCTCCTGATGGGTCGGGCAAATTTTACACTGCCTTTTAGATGACCATCACATCATACTGAAGGGGATCAATGCTGATCGCCTTCAATATGGTGTGATGGTCACGTAGCCTGTGTGTGTGTAACAAGCAGAGTGTACGTACACTGTGAACCCGCCTATGTAGACGTATCTTACTATCTGAATAATGCTCTCTTTAAATGGCAGGAAAATACTGCGCCATTTTGACTTAGGACCAGGTTTTTGTCGGTCAGTAGTGCAATCGCTTTCTGCTGTCTCAAAGTAGCAAGATGCCAACAATGTGCCTGACCACACCTTTTTAAGACATACACGGCCATGGATGCACAGACGAGTGCAATGTGGGTGCTAGCCTTGAAATTAACAACCGCGCAACTGCGTCAGTCTGAAACTTGCTGTGCTGTGCCCTGCTTTGCTCCGATGATAGTCCAAGAAAAAAACAATAACAAACAAACAAACAATCAAAAAACTTGTTAAACTTGTTCTACTTGGTTGCCACAAATCTGAATGTTATTGGTTCAGAGTTGTGACGGACCGGTTTGCAGATCCAATGGTTTTTTTTTTTTTTTCATTTCTAAATTGAAATGCATGCCAAGCTGTCTGGTGAGCTTTGAAATGTAATAAAACCACAGGCTGGGCACATCCTGATCTGACTGCAGATGATTAGCTGATAGTGCTAAAACTGAGTATAAGTGGTAAAGTTTTTTGTATATATTGAGGTTATTAACTAACCAATCACAGCTGTATGGGAGAATGAGGGCTTTACTGAACACAAGAACAGCCCTTGTTCTTATGACAATAACCATGGGTGGTTGTAATGCAGTTCCACAGAGGGCAGTTTTTGGTCCTTTAGTTTATCTTCCACATAAATAAACATTATTCTTCCTAATGAGTACTTTAACATAAACTTTTATGCAGATGATTTGATTTCATGCACATCTAATCTTCAGTTTGCCTTTGATAACTCCGATATCTCTTCTTACGCATGAAATGGTTTTAAATGCAGAACTAGTTTCCAGTAATATGCACCTTGTAAATGGAGACAACTGCAAACTGCTGTAAAACTAGACTCTTTTCTTAAATGTGTCTAGTTCTCAAGTCTCTCTGGCCCTATCGACAAGACTGCTTAATTAAAAAAAAATATGAGCGGAAAACAGCCACAAAAACCACAAGCAAAATAAAACAAACAAACAAAAAAGATCGCTGGCTAGAATTTTGTTCCTCAGACTCTTGCAGTGAAAACTAAGTGGCGTTTACATTAACTGAACCACTATGTGCCCTCGCAAACAAGAGAAAATGTGATGAGATACTGCTCTGTTCTGCATGCAAGCTACTATTGTCTGTGTGACACTGAGATCTTCAAATAGTTTACACAGATAAGACTGTGAAACTTGCACTGAGAATTGCAGCCTCCAAAATGACCATTAAGTTGAATCAGTACCTCTTCAAAACAGTTTCAATGTTATCACCTTAATGAAAGTAGGTTTTTACTGCAGGACTGTTGCATTAGACTGTATGAATACACATATAACACACATAAGATAATGCCTATGAATCATTTATATGATGCAATTTCACTGGTATATCTGAGTTAGGCCAATATAAGCAGATAATATCAACCCTGACTCATTCCAGCTATAGTTAAGATGTCTTTCGGCTTATGGTTTTATACCAGAATCAGACTTTGAGCTGCCTCCCCCGTTGCTTCCCCTCCTGCCTCGATATAATGTTTTATGAGGCAGAGACAGAGGAGGAGGGCAGGGAGTAAAAACCTGTCTGCTTTTATCCACCTGAACATCTCCCTCCTATTTTTTTGTTCAGCAGTGTGGAGTCATTTACAGTACCAGTGTGTTACTGTGTGTGTGCCTGACTGAAGCTTGGTAAAGCTACCCAGCACCCGTGGGTAAGTCAGGTGTAAAAGCAGTAATAAAGGCGTGGGATTTCTGAGGGATGGAGGGAGGAAGGGAGGAAGGCTGGGGATTTTCACAGATCGAAAGATGGAGGAAGAGTGGGGGGAAAGTAACAGAAGTGAGGAGATAGGAGGGGAGGGAGGGGCAGGGTATGAGTGAGGTGAAGAGGAGGAGGAGATGGTGAGGTGACGCAGGATTTCACGCAGGGTGTTGCCCTACTTTTCAGTCCAGCTCCTGTCTGGTTCAGGCTTTCCCCAAAATGTCTGGTTTCCCCAAAATGAGCTGAAACTGCGTCAGACAGGAAGCTGGGATTTCACATTCGATCTCCTGCATCAGTAAACATGTTATTGGTTTGTTGCATGGTCGGACTTGCGGTTATTTAAAGGCGTCATGAAATCGAAGCAGCTTTTACTTTAACATCTTAAACTCTGGGAGCAGCAGCAGAAAACAGCAACCTCTCTTCTTTGACTGGGATGCTGGAGATTTGTTCTAACAGATAGAAACTTTAATAGCTTACACCTTCCTAACATTTACCAAACCTCATGGCTGTGAACTACAACACTTTCATATCTGAATATGTCCTCATATAATTAAATGAAGAGACAATGCACTGATTTTAATTACACCCTAAGTAGGAGCATTCCCTGAAATTTGTAGACATGTGAGGGAAAAACAGTAAAGGTTTTCAAACTGTGACACACCTCCACAGGGGGGTGACAGTGAAGGGTGGGGGTACCAACAAGTCCTCCACCCACTATGACCACATATGTCATTTGTTCCTATCCTCTAATATGACCAACAGGAGTGTTTCCTAAATTAGCAACCCCACTGCTTCCTTTAGGTTTAGGAAAAGAATCATGGTTGGGCATTGTCATTTTACATACTTAGCATAACGTGTTGATGCGATTTAAGGTATGTATGTACATTAAAATAACTCAACGTTGACTTCTGGTTTCACACATGACACAAACCGCAGTCACCTGGGGCAAAGTCCTACGAATTTTGAGGCATCCATCCACCCCAACCTCCACTCCATGCAGACTTTGGCGCTATTTATACAACATCACCTGACTTTCTCCTTTGCTCCTGTATAGGTGTGGGGAATATATAAATTATACTCATTGTAATGCAGCGTATTCCACCTGGGATGTACAGTACTTTATTTACCTTTATTATAACAGTACATTATTTAACTCTTTTATAAATGTACTTTAACTTTTTTATAACAGTACTTTCACTTTACTATAACAGTACTTTCACTTTACTATAACACTACTTTATTTACCTTTATTATAACTGCTTTAACTTCCAATATAACAATACTTTAACTCTATTATAACAGTCCTTTATTCAACTCTATTATAACAGCACTACTGTATATTCACCGTTATTATAAAGGTCTTTAACTTTATGACAACTGTAATTTAATTACCTTCATTATAACTTATATAATTTAATATAATTTAACTTTACTATAACGGCACTTTATTTACTTCAACTTCATTACAATACTTCACCTCTATTATAACAGTTCTTTATTTAACTCTATTATAACTGTTCTAATGTATATCCACCTTTATTATAACAGTCTTTAACTTTATTACAACTTTTTTACTATTTACCTCTGTTATAATGGTCTTTAAACTTTATTACATCAGTACCTTATTTACCTTTATTCTCAGTCTTTAACTTTATTACAACAGTACTTTATTTACCTTTAGCATAACAGTACTTTATCTTTATTTTAACAGTCTAACTTTATTACAACAGTACTTTATTTACCTTCAGAGCAATAAGTGAAATCGTTTCACCGCTAGGTTTGCTATTTACTGTGCACTGCCTGTAGACCAAAACAAAGTGTGTCATGAGCCACTCCTCCCTCTCCCTCTGCTCTCCACCCTCCACCCCCCTCATCTGACAGTTAGCGATGTCTCGATCTCTGCTGTGTTTAGCTATTTCCCTGCGTACTTCAATGATGATGGTACCAGTAATAAATGTAATATATTTGCTGAGATGGAGGCGAGGCTCAGTGACTAGAGGACGTGGTAGAAGCTAGCTCCAGATTGTTATTGAGGTTAAAGTGGGAGAGGCAGTGGATCTGTGGGGCAGCTGAGTCAAGTGGAGGAAGCACTGGTCAACCCCGGTTTTATTCCGCTCTCCACCATTTCATTTCGAAAATACGCGCTGCCATTGCTCACTGGCTGTAGCCTTTTATAGGGAGGGAGGGCCAAGGGCTCCGAGAGGGAGGGGGAGGTGGCGATTCACATGAATGTACATGAACGCGCAGCCGGACCGGCTTGTAAACAATGGGCTGGAGATCAACACAGAGAGAGGGTGTGTGAGGTCATGCTATACTCCAGATGAAATTACACCTCTAGTTCTTCACATAGCAATTTTTTAATTCCTTCAATCTAGAAATGATGAATTTCGCTTATTACTCCTTTAACTACAGTATATAACAGTAGATACTTTATTTCACTTTACTGTATCTGTGTTTAGTTATTTAGCATTTGGTTTAGTATTTTGATAGTCTACAGTTGTTTAGATACACATCTCAAAATAATGAGAAATAGCACTACTGACAGTCGGTTGACTGGTTGTAATAGCATGCCATAGATTGGTGCCCTCTCTCCTGTCTCCACTGGTTAGCTAGCCACTCAACACTGCAAATGACCCGGCTGGAGGGGCGCTAGCTAGCAGCGCCTCTTATTTGGCAATTATTGCTGGTAACGTCAACCTGACCCATGGTGGTGGGACAGCGTTGTTGCAAAAACATTGTGCCCTCCCTCTGGTCTTCCCACAGGTTGCCCCAGTGAGTGTGTGTGTGTTTGTGTGTGTGTGTGTGCATGCAAACTATCTTATGAACTGGTCAAAAATGTTCTCGGTGGTTTACCGATTAATGATTAACAACTGACATTGCTAATCAGAAGCATTCTGCTCATAATTGAACAGCAGCTGTGTTTCTGGCCTCCTGAAGACAGACGACACTTCATAGTGTTCCACACACACTGTGACCATCAAACACACCTTCATTAAGACAGACAAAGAGAGCTGTTTTACTGTTGTGAAACTCAGCCGCAGGAATAATCCAGTTTCAGTGATTATGTGTCTGTAAGACTGCAGAAAACATTTTTCAGGACAGAAAAAGGAAAAGAATCACTTAAAGTTGTTTCGATACGGCTAAAAAACAAGTTTAACAACTAAACAAGTCTGAGACGATTTTACCCCGAGAGTAAAGTAGAAACATTTAATCCTGTTTCTTCTAAAGCTACAGGTGATTCAGGTAACAAGGTTAACCTTTATAGGAGAAGTGATGTTAACAAATATCACTGTGGGTGTTTGTAAGTGTGTAAAGCTCAAGCTGTTTACCATAAAACCTTATTTCCACTTTATTTATTCAGCCAATGAAATGTGTTTTTAAGCACCCTGCTGCTCAGCATGAAATCAAATCAAGTTTTTCTGGTTATTAACTGACAAATGAGTAAAACCACAACACACACGTGTAAACTGTGCACATTTAAACTGTGCTCTCATTTGAATGTCTGCAGAGATATAGCAGCACTCAGGGATTTAATTTTCTGTTTACTGAAGCTGGTGGAGATCTACTTTTTTCCCTTCCACATTACACAAGTGTGTTCAGTAAATAAACTCCCAACATGAGCTCAGTGTTTTCCAGTCTGAAATGAGTCTCTGCTGAGCTCAAGGATTCATTTCTTTCACTCTTTTTGCCTCTTTTGTGTTTTAATTCTTTGGTCAGAGAGTGGAGCAGTCCTCATACCAGATAAATCCAAAACCTCAAGCTCATTAAATTCACACAGTGGAGATGTCAAGGTTAAAGGTGAACTGGTTGTTTTCCAGTTATCCATTAATACAGTACATGGACACAATGAATGAGCACAGATACAAACATTTTAATGTAAAATTCATTCTGCAAAATATTCAGCAAATACTCATAGTGTATGAAGATTTCTCTCCCTTTAAGATTTAAAACATATTTAGGTTTATAATTTATCAACATATGATATTATGGATCTTTCTCCAAACACATGCATTTGATGTCTTTGCTAATGAGATGTCTTTCCTATTATTGTCTTATTGTTACTGACTGATTCTTCTCTAGGTTTGTGTTCTGCTAGTGTCCTTGTCACTACTGGTAGCATAAGGTGGTACCTGCAGCCCAATCAGGTTGCACAGGTAGTGCAGCACCTCCAGGATGGTACATCCATATGGGTGATCACAAGGAGGTTTGCTGTGTCTCCCAGCACAGTCTCAAGAGCACTGAGGACATACCGGGAGACTGGCTGTTACAAGAGGAGAGCTGGAAAGGGCCTCAACCCAGCTGGCATCAACCCAGCAGCAGGACCAGTATCTGCTCCTTTGTGTGAGGAGGAACAGGAGGAGCACTACCAGAGCCCTACAAAATGACCTGCAGCAAGCCGCTGGTGTGCATGTTTCTGACCAAACTGTCAGAAACAGACTCCATGTGGGTGGCATAGGGCCCGACATCCTCTAGTGGGACCTTTGCTCACAGCCAAACAGTGCAGCTTGATTGGCATTTGCCAGAGAACACCAGAATTGGCAGGTTGGACATTGGCACCTTGTTCTCTTTACAGATTCAGTGATAGTCTGGGGAGGCATATCCTTGGAGGGTCGCACAAACCTCGATGTCATAGCCAACAGTACCCTGACTGCTGTTAGGTACCGGGATGAAATCCTCAGAGTGATTGTCAGACCTTACACTGGTGCAGTGGGCCCTGGGTTCCTCCTGGTGCAGGACAATGCCCGGCCTCACGTGGTCAGAGTTTGTCGGCAGTTCCTGGATGACGAAGGCATTGATGCCATGGACTGGCCCTCTCATTCCCCTGACCTAAATCCAATTGAGCACCGACTGGGCGTTAAGTATCCGTGCATCTGATGCCACCAAATACCGCCACAGACTGTCAAAGAGCTCACTGAGATCTCCCTGGACACCATCCTCCGACTCATCGGGAGCAAGCCCAGATGTTGTTGAGAGTGCATACAGGCACATGGGGGCCGTACACACTAACTACTGAGTCACATTATGGGTTGTAGTGATAAGATTTGCAAAGGCTGGATCAGCCTGTGATTTGGATTTTTACTTTGATTTTCAGCGTGATTTTAAATCCAGTCCTCAGTGGGTCGATGTGTGATGCTCAAGAAATTACACAATGTACATCATTAAAGATTTTCAACTTGAAAAATTCATTCATCAGCACAGTTTCAAGATTAGAGTCACCAACTCAGTATCTAACCAAATGTCTCCCGTTTCTGATATGACACTGAATAATGAACAGAAAGTGTTTTTGCAGAACATTATGATGTCACAACTTCATAATTTTATCCTATTAGGCATTTGTTTGTGATTCTGTCATAATTAGCATAAGAATTCTTGAGTTATAGCTAAGAACATGTTTTGTGAGGTCAAACTGACCTTGACATTTGACTACAAAATCTAATCAGTTCATCATTGAGTCCAAGTGAATGTTTATGCCAAATCTGAAGGAAGTTGCCTTAAAGAGTTATTGAAATATCGCATTCATGAGAGTGAGACAGAAGCAGTGACTTTTGACCAACAAGTTCTGAACGGTTCATCTGTGACTCAAAGTGGACATTTATGCCAAATTTGAAGAAATTTCCAAGACATACAGACAGATGAACAACATCAAAACAAAATGCCTCCGGCCATGGCTATCCCTGGCAAGGAGGCAGAAAAACAAACCAAAATGTTTTGGACTTTTTTCTGAAATCTCTTTTTACTTTTCTCCATCTCTGTAGTATTTTGTGCGTATGCAGTTTTGTATTGCATTTCTATCGTTTGACTCTTTAAATCTGCAGACAGGGGTATATATTCAGAGTAATCTGCAGCTGAGGAGCAGCGTACCCGCCTTGCTGACCCGGCAGGTAAATCCTCTGTATGTTCATTGAACTAAGAGATCTAGTGACAGAGATTCTGTCCAACCCCCCCGAGAGCTGTAACAGGGGGGCAGTTCCCCCCTACTCCTCTCCCCATCAGCCCAACATCTCCGACCTGGCAGGTATAACTCACCACCCGATGTGGCATTTAATCTCAATTGAGCCAAAATGGCCGAAGGCTGTGTGACATTGCAGTGACATTAAGCAGCAGTAATCCGTGAGAAATGGCTCTTCAGAGAATGCCACTCGCTCTAACACACACACACACACACACACACACACACACACACACACACACACACACACACACACACAATGTTATGGCTTTACTTTATCATCTCATGTGTGTCTGAGTGTGTGAATAGTGGGACACAATGTAAACAGACTGACGCCAGGGCCACACTGGGCGCGGAAGGGCTGCAAATAGCCTCGAAGCGAAGCCAGATTCCTTTCGGCGCTGGAATATAGGCTATGCATATTAGTCAGTGATATCTAAACAGAGCGCGAGAGAAATGAACACACACACTCACACACTAAAACACACACCCACACACACAAGAGAGAGAGAGAGAGAGAGAGAGAGAGAGAGAGAGAGAGAGAGAGAGAGAGAGAGAGAGAGAGTGGGCCGGCTATAGGGGGTGGGGGTTGGGGCACACACACGTAAAGAGACAGAGAGATACCCATGATGGAAAAACAGCCCCAAATGTGACGGAGACAACAGCTGGGAGCAGATGCGCTTGTTGACTGGCATGGAGAGATGCACGTCTGATGAGAACGGGCTCGCACGAGAATTTCGGTGCGCTGCGGTTCACAGCACTTCATTGGCAATGTGGCCCTGGCGTGAGAAGGCAGGTGCATCTATCCATAAAACAAATTCTCACTGACATCTTTTATAATCTATATATAATATCATAATTTTTCTGAAGGTGTAGACAAACCAAACCAACACCAAACAAATAGAGACGAGGAAGGCTGACTGTCATGACATCTCATGTTGCCTGTGTTTTAGCTAAAAAGTTGCACCTGAACACACCGCAAAGACTACAGATAACCCTGCATACAGCTGTATGAAATTACCTGCATCTAATGTGGCCCATAGAGCAAGCGCACAGAAGACTTTCACTGGCCGAGCTGTTTACTTTCGCTGGAGGCCTCCACTGACTTAAATGGGGATAAAATTGCTTAATTGTGTGGCTCCTCTAGATTTTCAATATGTTATCAGACCAACTGAATCAAATCCTAATAGTGAAATAAGTCATTTTGGGGGGGTCGTGACTCTCAACAAAATGTATCCACTGATTTAAAGACATAGTTTTCCTAATGTGAGTTCACTGGAAAACTCTTTTTGGGCCCCATGGCATCACGTGACGAATTCCAGTGTAATTCCATTTTTGGCCACCATGTAAAATTGGCTTCAAAGCCCAGCACTGTTCCCAGGGGCTTGCATTCAACGGCGGGCCAGCATGTAATCATCATTCAACAAGGGAACCAAAAGGCTGATAGGGTGGATTCAAGATGCTAGTTAGCCAGTTAGCAAATTAACAACACACACTGATGTTGAAATTAGTGGTCGACTGATTCATCTGTTTGGACTTTATATAAACTACTGTTATTTCACAAGAATTAAGTAGCAAGCCACGAGCAATGTGTGTAAAATTAATTTCTGATAATCTAAACGACTTTAAACTCATTATTACTTCAAGACCGGGAGGGGCCGCCACTCAGTGCACTCCAGCCCTGAATGCATGACAAACTTTTAATCTCATTTTTCACCGTACATCAGATATAATTTTCTCAGAGAGCAATTATTCCCACATTTTTCTATAGAAAGTGACTTTGTCCCAGGGAACAGCTGAATTTACCACAAGGCTGTTGAGTGCCGTTCTTGTCATAACTAGGATTGGGTAGCAAAACTCGGTGCTTTTTGTACTTGGTACTGTGGTAACATGCAGCACTGTTCCGAAATGTTCTCAATAAAATGTTGAAACTGAGAAGTTTATACTATGTCCCCGAACTACGCATAGTGCATCCAAATTCACACCCGTTCTTCTCTGTGGATTTTCTCCGCAACCGTGTGTCACAGCGAGAAGCCATGCATTTCAGCGGAAACAGCAGAACTCTAGCTTTCCGACAAGATTTGTCAGTAATCCAATGTTTTCACAGCGAAAAAAAATTGATAAAGTTACAATAAAATGAAGTATAACAGAGCTTTCATACAGCTTTGCACACACATTACTTTTGGATGGATTACTCACGAACGCAGGCTCACACAGATATGCCACACATATCACATGAAAGCGCAGGACTAGAGCTTTCCAGTGATACCACACACATCATTGTGCTGTCATCCCATCACGCTATAAATCCAGATTAATTGTCTACAAAATAAAAACCTGACGAATTTCTTTACAATCCATTATACAGATCTTGTTATCAGTCACTTCATATAGTGAGGAATATCGTATCTTACCACGTCTTAGGCTTGCCTGTGTTTCTCCCTGTCTATCCACATTTGTAGTCTGGCTTTCAAGATTCAAATATCTCCATATTGTCCAGTTGACACTCCTTCAAACTTTGTATGACAAGACAAGCGCACTTCACTTTTGCGCACTCAGACAACTGTAGCCTAATTATGCATGCTGACAGGGCAGTAGTCACCATATACATTGAGGGGGACACGTGCCCCCCCCCCCACCCATGCCCAAAATGTCCCCCCAATATATAACTGAAACTGAAGAACAAATATTATCTTGGAGGACATCATTGCACTTGGTTGACTATTTTTCTATGATCTTAAATGTAAATATTGCATGAGCTACATTTTCCTCTTAAAAAAGTAATGTCAGTGGTGACTGAACACAAATCCATTTTATTTAGTAGCTGTGTTGGTCTACGTGTTCATGGTTATTTGATTGTATTTTACTGTGTGTGCCTATCATAACTCGCTTGGCTTTTTAACAGGCGGCCTCTTGTAGCCTACACTGTTATGTTGCGTTCTTATAAGTGTATTACAGCAGCGGTGCCTCACAGTCGAGGGTGTCTGTGTTGATTTTTGCACTTAGCCTATGATTTGTGTTTAGGTGAGCCTTTTTACTAAATAATTTCAATATCATTGACTATTACATTTCAGTGCATTTCATGGTGTACATCGTTAGTGATAAATTGATTGATAAATATCTTGTTTGTGTTGGACTAGCAGTCGCTAAAATTTCAGGACCATAAAAATCCACAATTCGTCAACCTCTAGTTGAAAGAACAAAGTATGCTTACCGTGTGCTAGCAAACAATAACACAAACCACCACAGAAAAGTTATGCTAAAAAGTTCAATGGCTAAAATAATATTCTTACTGAAAAACAACTTTGTTTCAATTCCATGACATACTGACTTTGGCCATTTGTTTGCTTTTCTCTAGGGCTGTCACCTTGTGGTAGGTTGGTTGATTAGTTGATTGATATGCTCTTAACAGACCAAATTCTCATTTGTCGGACAATTGCTGGTGTTACTCTTACGAAGGCCGTACATCCACAAAAGCATTTCTTTTCCCAGCTGAAAACAGCAGCTGTTGTTGTTATTTAGCAGTTGTATTTGTACTCTGTGACAATTGTTTTTTTGTGGTATTTGACCGACCCTTTTCCACTGTGACCCTTTTCCCGTGGTGACAGTGACATGCACAGCCTTTTACCCAAATTTAAACATTTTTCAACTTTCTTTTTAAAAAATTTTTTTAAAGTAAAAAAAAAGAATTTATAATCACAGGGGACATTCACTGTTGGATTTAAACATTATGGATTTATTTTACAATGTCTCCAAAAAGACACTGTAGTTCAAGGCTGGATTATAAAGCTTGTGAAAGCAATACCGTTGCAGCATAACAAGGATAATTACATTACCAAAGTTATGTTGTTTATGGCATCCTTGACTCCAGAGTCACCTTTTAAAGTGTCCAGTATGTCAGATTTTTCTCATCAGTCCTGTTCAACACTTACTGATGAGAAGGACTCACACATGCAGCTCATCTGGACGCTCCCAGTGATATAGTGCGCTGTTTATTTTCAGATAATTTTACAGTGGACATTGCATTTCTTTTCACTTGAGCATTCCACTTGCCTAAACCTGAATTTATTGCGTTAATGCCGAGCTCTGTGACTGTGCACTCAGAGCACTCTGGCCGATTTATCCAACATACCTTCACAGAACAGTTTGAAGTATACGGTATAAATTATTATTATAATGATAAATTAAATGTAAAGTTAAGTAATTAATGTAAAATTACTGTGGTTATAGGTTTAGGAAAAGAAAGACGGTTTCAGCAGCTACTCCAAAACTCAACCGCACGAGTGCTGACAAAGACCAGAGGGCGGGCGCACGTTACACCAGTAACGTCAAGATCGATTTTAAGGTTCTTTTAATAGTTTTTAAATGTCTTAACGGTTTTGGGCCATCTTATTTATCTGACCTGCTTTTATCACATCAACCCTCGCGGATCCTGAGGTCCTCCGGCACCAGCCTTTTAATCATTCCAAGAGTTACAACAAAAAACCCCCGGGGAGGCTGCATTCAGCCATTATGGCCCACACTTATGGAACAGCCTGCCGGAGAGCCTCAGGGCTGCAGAGACTGTTGATGTTTTTAAAAGGAGGCTCAGGACTCAGTGTTTTACTTTGGCTTTAACTGGTTTCTTTTACTCTTTCAAATCTTCTATTATATGTTATTTTAATCTCTAATGCTTTTAAATGATTTATTTTTAAATCTTTACGTATTCTATTATTATTAAATTTCTAAATCTTCATTTTTTCCATCTTATATCTTTAATTTCTCTAAATCATTAAGATTTTTTATGCATTTTATCATTATTTTATCTCATACTTGTTTTAACCTATCCTATTGCCTTTTAGTCTTTTAGTTTTTAGCTCCAGTGTTTCCTCATGGGGGCCTCTGCACTGGGAGGTGTGTCTGGTCTGCTCACGGGGACGTCGTCTTGGACATCCCTCAGGCCCGGAGGACTGGGAGCTCTGCACCATGTGTGGAGTCAGTCTACCCCAGTCTATCTGGGTCCGGGTGGTCTCTGTGGCAGCGCTCCCTGTGCCATAGGCTTAGACGCCTCTCAGTGTGGATGACCTCCACATAGGTGTTTTTTTCCCTCACCTGGTGCCTCATTACCCTGCCATGTTACTGTAATGACTGTGTGTGCGTGTGTGTTTATATGTGGGGGTGGGAAGGGCGGGTTTTCAATATTTGTAGTATTTTTGTTGTACGTTTTTACTTTGTGAAGCACTTTGTGTTGCATTTTCAATGTATGAAAAGCACTATATAAATAAAGTTTGATTTGTTTCGATGTGATATCAAAGTATCTTAACATGACTCAAAGTTCACACCATTCCAAACACGCGATTTCAGAGGAAAGTCTGCGATTTTGTGTCCCTTCCACCACCCCAACATGCCTCCTTACAAAACTGCTTAGGACAGCCTCCTTTGTTTACTCTTGTCAGCACATTGGTCATGTGATAACAACCTTACAAAAAATGTGGGATATGTACAAATTTGAGTGCATTTCTTTTCGTAGGAAAGCGCTTTAACAGTTTGTGAGAACAGCCTGATTTATTTGATCTACAGATAACGTGCAAATCTTTTCACCCCATAAACAAATTGATTGTTTGAAGATTATCCAGAGTTTCAGTCAACCAGGATTTTTTTTTGGTTGATTACAGCCTTACACTCTTCACTTCTTGTGTACTGGGCTGAACTGCCAGTCATAGGGACTTTATTCACTGACGTGCTGTACCATCTAAGACACCAATTCAACATACTGAACTGGACGAAAAAAGCCAACGAGGACCAATTAGGGCTGATGGTGTGGGATACACTGCAAAGACAATGGCAGCAGACGCTCACTGATGGTCAAGCATCGGCTCAGTATGTCTAGGCCTTTAGGAAGTCTTTTCTGCTTTCCCCCTCATATCTCTCACACACACACACACACACACACACACACACACACACACACACACACACACACACACACACACACACACACACACACACACACACACACACACACACACACACACTTTCTCTCCCTCATTAAACAGAACATACTGGTTTAGTTTCTCTTCTACAAACAGAGGCGGCTCTGCAGCTGCAATCCATCATCTTTACGCTCTAACTAACTTACAAAGACACACAGCAAAATATCCACACACATACACACCCACTCACACACCCACTAACACACACACACACACAGTTGTGCACATACAAGTTTTCTAAGCACACAAAGTAAATTTAAAACAATGAGACTTGAAGTAAAAGAGAAAAGCAGCTGTAACCTAAGATGCAGATCAGGACTGAAAAATTAACTATCATCTGAGCAAATTTTATGCATTGCCCTTTGATTCTTCTGCAGCGACAGTTTTCTTTCTAACATCAAAGACACGGAACACATCAGCGAGACAGCGGTTTGTCGGGCCGTAAGAAAAGTGCCTCTGGCTCTGAAAAGACTTTTGCCTGTTTTTGTGGTTTTCCCTGGACATAAATCAGAATCGCTTATCAACAAAGTTACCACGGGGCACCGGTGTCTTAGTGGTGGACACTCAGTCCTTGATGCAGCGGCCGCGGGTTCAAACCCAGCCTGCAGCCCCACGCGCATCGTTCTCTCTCTCCCCCCATAATGTTATGCTGTTTTGCCATTAAAGGCAACAAAAGCCCAAAAACTAATCTTTAAAAAAAGAGGAATTCCACAGAACTGCAGGTTTGTCAGTGTTAATCAGAAATTAATCTACGTTACATGATGCAATGATTCATGAATACTTTTCATATATTCAAAGAATACGCGGTGTAACTGGCTCATTTGCGGGACTCAACATCTCATAATAGCTCCATCTGAGAATAACGGAGATTACGTGAATCAGAAGACATTTCACAGCGATTCAGCAATTCAATTAGCCTCAGCCTACTATTGCAGGAGTTAAGAAAGTATAAACAAAACCTTTACCAGTCTGTACAATATCTTTGTGTTTGATTTGGAGTTTGTGCCTAGTGTGTTTGGGCTCCATTAGCCTGGAAATCCAGACCCAAATCTAGAAAGATTTAGGGTCTGGCCATGAGTAATGAAAATGGCCCAACTCAAGGGGCGGCACCAAGCATGCATTTGTATCACTGCATGCAACTGGATAACACTACGACCAATCAGAACAATACATGAGGTGACGTATCCAGAGCACTACCAGCGGAGCTAACTGGTAGATCAGTCACTTCACATTACCTATTAACACACTGCAGTCTTTTCCCATCACACCTCATGCTGTTTAGCTGCAGCTGACGTAATAGATTTTTTTTTCATGTCTTCATTTGCGGTCATTAAAATCTTAGGTTCACTTGGGATGAAATAAGGGGCTCTCTGCTTTCTGCCACTGAGAATCATGTTATTTGCACTCCACTGATGATGTCTTTTGGTGCTCACCGTGAAAGCACTTTCCACAGGCTGAACATACTCAGAGCTGATTGAACTGAAAACTCAGAGTTTCTCAGCTCAGGCTCAGTCAACCTGGAGATCGGGATTAGGCTCAGAGTTTGTTGAGCCTGCTTTCTGAAATAGTGCCCTGATGATTCTCAGGCAGGTTGCAGTTATGAGGTGTGTAAAAATAAACTCTCTGCATTGACATTCCTTGTTCTTTACTGATCTTGAGTTTAATTCCGTTCACATGCCATGTCCCTGTCCAGTGTGCATCTGTCAACATTTGATCCCTTAACCCTTTGAATTCTGCAATAGAAATGATGCAAAAAAGAATGTAACAACTATGGCTTTTATTTTAGATAAGTATCTATAAACAGGATTATGCAAGCAACAGTCTCCCATGGCTACAGGGAAGTTCTTGGGGAAATTACAATGAAATACTACATTTGCACTGCACGTAAGGTAATATTAGGTCATAATAGGAAAGACAGAAGCCTTAGATTTCTGCTGAAAAAAGAATGTACGCTCGAGCCATTATAGTTCTTATTGTAGACCTATTTAAAAATGATCATGCAAACAACGATCACTCGCAGCCGTCTGCAGGATGTCCATATTTACAGGATCAATGTACTCTCCTGTGTCATTTGAAGCGTTTCATTTAAAGTGCATTAAACTGTCTCTACCCCCCCTCCCTCTCTCATATAACACACCATATGGATCTGGACATGGGGGAGGAAACCTAAAGCCAGAGAGCACCAAAAACAAGCAGCCTCATCCACAACAAGTGTGTACGTTTACGTGTGTGTGTGTGTGTGTGTGTGTGTGTGTGTGTGTGTGTGTGTGATATGGATTTTTCCAAAAGCCTGTAGTATTGCAGCAGGGTTGTAACAAGGTGCATATTCCTCCTCTGATGCATTTAATCCAAGAGTCAGTGTGGGCGAGATGCAGAGGAGAAAACTCACACAACTCAAGTCAAATGGGACTCGAACAAACAGAAAACACTCTGATCCACACTGAGGGACATACACTGTGGATGTGTGAAAACTGATCATTGTTGGTACACGGATAATGTTCTGCAGTTAGAAGCAGCTTGAATTTGTGTTTAAATTACACCATAGCTTTGAGAGGAGCCCTATTTTTTCAGGGGTGGGAGGATACTGACAATGTGCACACACATACATGAGTGCACCCGCCTACATACAAAAACATACTGTCAACACATTTTTGTTCATACAGAGAGTAACCCCAGACAATAAAGAGACCAAAACATTATTCACCATTTCATTGGCTGTAATCTCACTATGGGACCAATCAGCCTAAGATTTTGTGTGCACATATATCTCTGAAGGACCTCTCGTGGTTACAGTGATTCATAATTGTTGGAAAACTTGTTTTGTCGACTGCTTTATACTGTCTTTGACTGCTGACTACTCATGGTGGTAGGGGCAGCAAGTCCTCAACAAAATCACATTGCAAAAGGCATTTCTGATGTTGGAGGAGATCTGCACTCTGAGCAGGGGAATGTCACAAAAAATTGTGCTTTGGCACCAGGTCGATGCTAAAGTCCTGAAAATGTGGCAGCTTGTACACAAGTTTTACCTAGTCTCGCTCACCAGACCTTTCTCAAGAAAAGAAAGGTCTGGCTGCGCCGACTCTCACTTTAAGTGCAAAAATATTGCTGGGGGGGGAAACAGGTTTTGGTGTAACACGCCCACAAAAATATCGCCTACAGGACGCGAACCATGGCAGAAAATGGCTACATCCCCGCAAGATCAAACACCGCAAAAGCTAGTAAAGGACGTGTTGAAAACTGCAACTGGAGGTGGTAAGGCGGGACTTCAGCGGGCAGCTCGTTCCGCCCAATCAGAGGCTGATCTATGCAGCGAACTTCCGCCCACTCAGACTCGGTTTTACCTGACGGAGCAGCATATACACCTACAAGTGTTCTAGTCTGCTGTTGTATGCCAAATGAAGAAAACCTACCAGCATGAAAGAACAACACAAGTGTGTTACGACACCCGTTTCATGGCACCCAGTAAACTGACACAACACCTCTGTTTATCTCCTTAAAACAACCCAGCTGGCAAATAACATTGTTAGACATGAATGTTTTGCTGAATTTAGGTTGTGACATCTCATGCTGCTAAGAGTGAGCTTCATATCAAGGAAAGTTGTGAGAGTCTGCCCAGCCACCCACACACACACAGTGACAGGGCTAACTGTTAGCATCACACAACTTTTCATAAACGCATTTAACAACAGAGTTGAGCTGTGTTGGTTTCAGTGTGAATTTGTTGGGACCGTTTGAGGGCATGGTGTGGGATGGTGGCTGCTGCTGCAGCTGTGTAGCTTGGGCTTACTGGGCAGACATTGAACTCACTGTATGCCAAGAGAACTGCCGCTCTGGAGATAGCTGTAACAGAAAATCTGCTGATCCGGCGGAGAGACAGGACGGTCTGGGATCACACCACCGTCGCAAAAGCATTGAATGCAGATTTTGTTTAACTGGAGATGTTTGTATACGACTTGGTACGGAATTATTTTGGTTAATGCCTTAAAGGTATCGAGTACAGATGCCCAGCCCTACCACCTACTATGAACCAGAACGTGATCCGTGATGCCGTCACCCAACTACACCGGGTACGCTAAGAGGAAGACCGTGACTGCCGTTGATGTGGCGTATGCTCTGACGAGGCAGAGACGGACTCTGTATGGCTTCAGGGGTTAAATAGATCCGTTGGTTAAAAAAAAAAAAAAAGTTCAGTGTCAGGCTATTTCATATGCCATTAATAAATGTATATATTTATTTGGCATATTTGTCACTGGACATTTTGGCTGTTGATGTTTTAATTTTAGGACACGTGATATAAAAAGCCAAAACATGGCGGCTATCATGAACACACCATCATACAGTAAGTAACGTGCGTTGAGTGCGCCCCTATCCATGAACAGCCACAGCAGGAAAAAAAGCATATGTAAGCATTATATAATATTTATATATTATATAAAGCATTATAAGACCCAAGTTATCAGAAACTGTTCTGTGCAAACAAACATACAATACATGTTGATGAGTGCTTCACTATTAGCCTATTACTTATACAAGGAAGCGAAATATACAGGAATATATACATTCATACAAAATAAAACAGCAACACCAAGTTCCTCCTAAATTTCTCACATGAGGCTTTCAAAGGATCTAAGCTCCACGCCACTCCCTGCATTTCCAACCCTGGTTTTATGGATGCTAATGTTGGTCTATTGATCCACCTCTTTCATCCAGACTGAAAAATCTCAACATCTATTGGAAGGATTGTGATGAAATATCGTTCAGAAATTCATGTTCCCTTCAAGATGAATTGTAATAACTCTGGTGATCCTCTGACTCTTCATCCAGCGCCATCATCAAGATCCCATTCGGTCGTTTTACATCTTTTTCCTCATGTTTGGTTTCTTTTTGATCTACTCACAGTTTTATCTTTTCTTTAAGAAATGTGCAGCATAAATATAACAGCTCTGCAATCAGTTATATCATTCTGACCGTCTCCTGTCAGTAGTATGTAAATCTGATCATCAAAGTTTGGACTCAATCTTCAGAGTCAACCGTCAGTCAGAATATTTGCCGAAATGTAAAATTTATCTGTAAAGATATAAATGCAGAAAATATCTGATGGGAGGCTGTGTTTGTGTGTGTGTGTGTGTGTGTGTGTGTTTTACCTGTCTCTGTATCAGTGCCAGTGCCTGCTGTCCCTCCAGCATCAGTCTCTCCACAGTTTTTGGATCTTCCACTTTCTTGTTGGCCCTGAAGGCATCACGCACCCGCCGCAGTGCATAGGTCCTGCAATAAACACACAGAGACACCGACGCAGACACACACTTTAGTTTGATTCAATCCTTTATAGTGAGAAAACAAACAATAGTGGGTGGTAGAGAAAAGAAGACAGGAGATAATAAAAACAACAAATATGTGCAGTGGAGACACAAAAACCCTCAGAGGGGTTTATAAAAGCAAACAAGCAGCAACATACCAAACAACACAGAAACCTGAACATCAGAGGTGAGAAACATCACAGAGAAAATTAGTGCAGATGAGATGAAAACAAAAGCTCAAGGCAGCAAAACAAACAACAACAACTGATATGGAAACAAATGGCAACAAGTGGAGTCACTGATGTGTCAGTAGAGACTCTGGAAGATTTCACATCAGGGGCCTGGAGCTGGACACACTCAACCCCAAGGCCCAGTTTGTTCAATTAGTGTGAACACTGAGGACAGTACACGGGCATGGTATGCCTACCCACAGCTGGGTCCACTTGAAGAGGTGCTTCATATCCCTAAAACCTCTGCAACCTGATCTAAAAAGTTATGCAAGTAAGTAAACAACAATTGATGAAGTTCTGTCATTAACAAAAAAAAAAAAAAAAAAAAAAAAAATTCATCATTTCATCAGATTTTACAAAATAAAAACACAGAACATGCTGATACAAAAGATTTTTAGATGTAGAAACATAAAAAATTTCCTAACACTTAATAAGTTATCTTAACTTTGTACATAATTTTGGTTTTGTGATATGCTCATTTTTATGAAAAGGTCTTAATTTATTGGGGGCGCAGAGCCTTCTCTGTTGCCGCCCCCACCCTCTGGAATTCACTCCCCAAATCCATCAGAGACTGTACAGACCCCCACAACTTCAAATCTCTCCTAAAAACCCACCTTTTTACATTGGCTTTTAATCTGTAAACTAAATATGTCTAATTTTCTGTTCTATCCTATCCCATCATATTCTATCTCTCCCTGATCTTTTACATTGTTTCTGTATTCTAATTGTGTTATTATTCTACATTGTCTTGTATTTTAAACTGTTATTATTTCTATGTAAGTGTCTTTGAGCACTTGTAAAAGCGCGTTATAAATAAAATTTATTATTATTATTATTATTCCGATGGCGCCACCACATGTTTTTGTGCAGTTTTGCACCACTCGTGATGTGGCGCAATGACGTCATTATGAGCTTACAACTTGATGACATGGAAGACTGAATCTTTAGCTTTCTGAGGCAAAAAGAATAAATGCTCTAGCTATTCTGTTTCTTCTTTTAGATTGATTTGTAGGAAATCTATTACAGTACTACGTCTCAAATGGCGACCATTGTTGGGACTAAGCCTTAACACGGGCCTGACCTCGTAACAGATCTCGTAACAGAGTATAAAAATGGCAAATAATAAATATCTATTAATAATAATTATTAATTATGTTAAATAATGTGACTTAATTAACATTAAATCACGTCGTGGGGCACCATTCCCACGAAGGGAAAAAGGATAGCCAGTTAAAGATATCAGTCTCGGATTTCTGGTTTAGCGATCAGTGGAGTAAGACACCACTCTCTTGTCTCCATACTTTTTCTTTTGCTTCCTGCGAACCCAAACTTCCAACTGTAACAGCACACATTCACAGAATCTTGTGTTTCATCTTCACTTCTAGCTCTGATTACCTCTTCCATTACAACCAAACCCTCTGGCTTTACAAACAACTAAGTTGTAACTTCCACTCTCAAATTCTGGTACCAATTCCGGAAGCACTTCAGAAGGCCAAAACACACTGGCGGCGTCATTGACACGAGTCAAGTGCCGCCCCGACACACACAAAAAGTGTCGTGCTGCGGGGCGTCAACCGGATTTCTATTGCACACTCCAGTCTGCTAGCTGGGAAGTACAAAATAGCGATTTTTCAAGGGTGGCGACGCTGTAAAAATAGGACAATAGTGTAAACTGCCGCGGCACGGCATGTTGACGCGTGTTGAGCCGCCGCCGGTGTGGGTTTGTCAATAGCAAATCATCTCTTCTGTTATTTTCAAATTAGACATTGCATTAAATCTTTGTTTCCTTCCATTCCCTCGCTACCTTCGAATCGATTATTGGATGAGTTTCTCTGTTTTGATCCCCTTCAAAAGTCACTACTTTCAAATATTTATGGCATTCTCCTTTCTTATGACAGTACACCTGCTACTAATGTCAAGGATCGCTTGGGATTGTGAGCTTCGGTTAAACTTGGACAATTCCTGGTGGGATGCTGCTCTTAATAAAATCCACACAAGCTCAATTTGTGCTCGTCTCACACTCATACAATTTAAAGTACTCTTGAGGATCTACTTCAAAGCCTGATTGTGTCAAATCTACCTAGTATTACTGAAAAGTGCGAGAAATGCAGTGCCTCACCCTGTAATTTATCTCATGTTTTTTTCTTGTCCATTATTGCCCTGTTTTTGGCAGAACTATTAACCTATACACCTCCCAACAATTAGAAGTCCTAGCTTTCACTTCTTTACTGGCAAGACGCCATCTTCTTCTCCACTGGAAGTCTACTACAGCTCCCTCTAGCACTCAGCGGTTCAGTGCTATCATGTCCTTAGAGAAGCTAGAGAAGATTAAACACTCAATTTGAGGTAAATCAGATCAGTTTTACAATGTGGCAGTATTTTCTAGCATTTTTAACTCTCTTCAATCCCTGTCTCCTGACTGACAGTGGTTTGTTCTTTTTTAAAATATAAATGTTTTTTGTTATGTTTTTTTCCTTCATTAGTATGATTACATCTTTTGAACGAACAACATATGTTTTGTTATTTTTGGTTGATTGTCCGTCTGCTGTTTGTCTGATTCTTATCCACTGAGATATACAGTACTTTGTTCATACATTATTATTACTTATATTATTATGTTTTTAAAAAAAAAAACTGTGACGCTCATTGTTGTACTGACACTGCTCTGTTTGACCATGTGCTACACTCTTTAATTAAAAATAAATAAAAATAAACAATAATTATAAAATTCATTGAAATATCAATTTGGGATTTTGATTAATAGTCAATAGTAAATCCTGAAGGATTTCAGAGGTCTTGACATAGCTGAGGCTGACTATTCATTCACTAATGTGCAATATTAAACAGACAGCAGGTATGATTCCAAAAATTATATTGGGGGGGGCGTTTGGCCTACAAAACAAAATGGCTGGCAACAGAGAACTACAAGATGGCCAAATCAAAGTTGGCTTCAGATCGGGGGAGGTCTGACTGTGTACAAAAGCTCTGTTGGGAGGCAATTTGTTAGTGAGTCTATGTGAATGTGATATGGGTTGCAAAGGGTCTGGATTAGTGCAGAAGATGTTTAATTGCATGCAAGACTCTGTCTGTGAAAAGCATTAGCAAACTAACTTCACTTAGCTTTCATGAAGCCAACTAACCAATAACCTAACTGCAACAATCACAACAATAACTCAATAAACACTAAATCACAATTGGCAAAGTTAAACAGTCTTGCTTAGCACATACAACTGTAATATTGCTATGCCCAGGAGGGAAGAGTTGCTTTGTGGCGTGACAACCCAAAAACATGATGCCTCTGGCTATGGCTGTCACTGGCAGGCATAGGCAAACATTATTAAGGCCTATTTTGGGGTGCAAATTTTGACGTTTGCTGTCCCTATCTTTTATATGTGAAAAGTGGTTGCAACAAAAACATTGGTTGCCAGTTTCTCAAAGGGTAAACAATGGGAACCTCCCAACCATTACTGTCAAGCTCTGCTTAAATATTTGCAAACTGGACCAGTTTGGACCAGCTGTGCTAAACCAGTTTCCCACCACACAGCAAGTTTCCAGTATGACCTGTGAGTCAGGTGAGAATATGCTCTAATAAATGGTTGAATTATGTGATATAAAACACAATTATCACATTATAACATTGACATTTAAAATGGAGGTTGTCAGACACCCATTTTACAAGAGGTTCACGTTGTGACTCAGCTTGAAGACAGAAACCGAACAGATGAAGCAGCTGGAGGTCAGCAGGACTCCACACTACGCTGCTTCGACCAAATAACACCAACACATTGCAAGAACAGCCAGAAGAGGCTCTGATCAATACACAATGTTCACCCAGAGTGTGTCTTTCTATATGATACTCTAATAAAGTGTGTGTGTGTCTGTGATGTTCTTTGATATATTTCTTCAAAGCTGCTACAGCTTCGTCTTCTCTCTGAAACATAATTACGTCTTCACTTCATACCTTGACATCCAGTCACTCTCAACAGGAGCGATTTACACACACAAGTACAATAATCAGAAATGACAGGGATAATTTAAAAAGACATGAAACAAAAGAGTGGAAGGAAGAGGAAGGTGTGTAAAGGTCCAGTGTGTAGGATTTAGTGGGATATGTTGGCAGAAATGGAATATAATATAATAAGTATGTTTTCTTTAGTGTATAATCACCTGAAAAGAAGAATGATTGTTTTTTTTGTTGCCTTAGAATGAGCTGTTTATATCTACATAGGTAGCAGATCCTTGTCTATGGAGACTGCCATGTTGTACCACCATGTTTCTACAGTAGCCCAGAACGGACAAACTAAACACTGGCTCCAGATAGGGACATTGATATTTTCTTGTCAGCAACTGTAGCTAGCAGCCCCTCAGTGAAGAGCAACACTGGAAAAAACTTTTTTTTTAAAGATGAAAAAGCTTTATTCAATGTTTTTACTAGTTTCAATCATTTACTTGTTTCGTAGAGGAAGAGACCTCTGTGGGTAATTTGGCTCCAAGTAAAGAGCTAAATTTTGAGGAGGTTTTCAGTTATCAGAGAAAAAAAGAGAGCACAGATTAGCAGGTGCTGGGGCAGCAGTCCGTGTCCAACATGCCAAATTTTGTAGGAAAACACAGAAGGATACTTAATATGACACAATCTCTGGCTTTTGTTTGATATCTTGCGCTGGCAAAAACTGACATTTCCAAACTGTTATCAGTACTGTTGGCTTGATTATTACACGATATAAATGCTGCCATCACACTGAACATCCTGGTGAACCCCGTTCAAACTTTATATCATTGTATGGAAAAAACAAATCAAAACCTAGAAGAGTATTAAAAAACTGAATCTGATTTGACTGACATAACTGTAAATCAGGTACAGCCCTAGTTAATATCGAAGACAGACGGAGAAGATGAACATCAGGTGAATTAGCATCCTACTAGCCAATATACAGGTGTTAGAAAATAACCTGGATGACCTCCACGCCACATCAGTTACGAGTGGGATATCAGGAACTGTACTATCATTTGATTCACTAAAACTTGGCTAAATCCTGGACAGTGCCATTCAACCAGGTGACTTTCTATATGGCGATGAGGTATGTACTTTATGGTAAACAAGAACTGGTGTGACAGTGGGAATGTGAGGTGCTGTCCTGTTCCTGTTGTGGATCACTGCTATACACTGTTCAGAGATTGCTGCAGTGCAGCACAGTCTGTGTGTGCGAGGAGCGACCATACAGCATTCTTGTTTTGGTCGTGATTTGTGGATAGTTCCACAACTACAAACCATGGTTTACCAGAACCATCCGAAAACATAGACAATTATAAATCAGCAGCCATTAATGTAAGACGATGCAAAAAAGGACTACGTGACAGCGCACAAGTTAAAAGAGCTGATGGAAACAAATTTCACTGGAGTTGTAAAAAATAAACTATTGATTGATTGATTGATCGATGGACAATTTATCGGATTAAGTTGGTGGCTTTAATAGTGGGTTTAGCAATGAACAACATCTCCATTCTCCCTACACATAGGGTCAATTTACCAGGGTTCCCACACATTTTGATGGATAACATTTGAAAACTTGTCCATGACTTTCCAGGACCCATAACAATTTTCTTTTAAATTTCCACTTGCCTAGTGTTTTTCAAACATATCCCATTCCAACGTGAATTCAGTTCGCGGGCATACATGATAGGGAGAAACAAAATGCAGAGAGAGAAAATGGAAAACATGCATGATGGAAAACAAAGCCTCACACATCGACGCTTGTTAGAGTTGCATTACATCAACTGCTGCAGAAAATTTCATAACATACAACAAAGGTCAATGACTTTTTCAAAACTTTCAATATTTTTTTATTTATTCCATGGCTTTTCCAGGCTGGAAAATATGATTGTGAAATTCCATGACTCTTCCAGATTTTTTATGACTAGTTACCCCAGATTACTTAACGGTTTCAAGGAAACTTGAGTACACAACACCAAACTCCACACAAGGAAGTAAATCAAAAGAGACAAACTGGAGGCATTTCCTGGCAGGAGATGCTGAAGTGAAAATGATTATTGGTTTAATTTCCAGCTCTTTTTCCTGATAGACTCAGGCCTCATTACAGCTGGCAGCTCCTCTGATGTGGGGGAAACTACAGCATCGACCTTGAGGAAGTTACGGCGCTGCCCAGCAAACCCATTCATCTCCTCCGTCTGTCTCCTTGTCTCCAGCTCATTTAGGATTTAAGACAGAACCAATAAAAGTGTGATGGATCTGATTTACATGCTGCGGTTAAATACGTGGAGCGTAGCAAGGACATGACGGCGGAGTGATGCAGAAACAGTTTTGGGATGGTGTGAAGGTGAAACAGAGGAAGGGATGGGGATGGAGGAGGTGAAGGGAAGGAATTAGAGAAAAGAGCAAGGATGAAGAAACTAAAGAGATTTGAGAAGAAGAGAGGAGGACTAAAAAGAAGACAAAATGAGGAAAGGAAAGGAAGGAAGAATTGTATAAATGAAGGAGGGATAAGAAGAGTGATGGAAGACAAGAGGGAAGAAGTGAAAAGGAAAAGGAAAGATGAAAGGGAATAATGAGAATAAAGGAATAGAAATAGGAACACAGGGAGAAAATGAGGGCTACATGATGGTTAAAAAAAGTCACACATCAACGCTTATTAGAGCTGCATCAACAGCTACAGACAATAAATTTGTTGTAATGTTACATTGCACTGAGGGTTATCCATGGGAGATAACCATAACGATTTCATTACACACAACAAAATGTCATGATTTTTCTAAAACTTTCAATGATTTTTACTGATTCTATGACTTTTCCAGGTTCTTCATGATCACGGGAATCCTGAGAAAGGAAGAATGGTAAGAACAAAGGAGGGAGAGAAAGAGGGAAGGAAGTGAAGTATCTCCACACGTGTGTCTGTGAAGGCCCGAACATACTCCGGCGGAACATACGCGGAACGGACCTTGCTCAAAGCGGACGTCTGCAAGCCCTGTGCGCGTAATGCTTAAATTTTACGACCGCGCGGACTCACATCGGGGGATTTTTCACGGACATTTTTACAGGAAACGACAACGCGGAAGTGCACTCGACTATGAAAGCCCAAATGACTGCGGACATTCCTCGCGGAGTCTGCTCTGCTTATAGTATGTTCACTTATACAAGGATAAAGTATCAGCGTAAGTACACAGACTGAGAGAGGGGGAAAAAAACACAGGACTTGTCGACTCCTCCCGGGGGTGTCGACTTGTGCCACTGACGTCGACAAATCGACTTTTCTGTTAATGCCCTAATATATATATATATATATATATATATATCTACACACGTGTCAGTGAGCAGTATAATACAAATAATGTGTCTTGAACATGAAAGCACATAAATCTATTCATCTATTCCACTAGACCAGTATTACATATTTATATCAATGTGACCCTGAAAAAGAATAATAGGTCTCCTTTAAAGAAACTAAAGACACAAGGAAGAAAGGATTAAATCAAAGGACAAAAAAACAAAAAAACAAAAAAAGAGAAGAAATAATGATTTGGTTTTAAAAAGGGGAAATGAAGAAGAAGAAGAAGAAGAAGAAGAAGAAGAAGAAGAAGAAGAAGATGGCATTGGCGCAGCTGAAGGAGACAAGGCAGCTCAGAGTTGGTCATTGAAACGTCCATCTCTTTCTGTTTTTCTGAGGCTCAGCAGGGCCACAGACGAGGCCTTTAGGCTCCTCCATCAAACTGACTCATACACAAATCCCCTCAGCTAATGGACTCAGCGTAACGAGCCCCGCCACTAATGAGCAAAACAAAAAGACCGAACAACAAAGAGATTAGAAAGTGCTGGAAAAATGATCAACAGGCAGGGAGGAGGTGACCGCCTGCTGCATGTCCAGCAGCTCAGTGTCTCCTCTGGACAAGATGTCACACATGATGACAGACTGAGGGCAACGACAAGGGCCGAGACTCAAAGTTTCACAAAGTCAGTTTAAATGTTTTAGGAGGCTGCATGGTGTTTGTTTTATGACCATCCAGGTGAGAAAGGTTCACCTCAGAATAAGAAAATCAGTGCATGTCTATTATAGACAATAAATAGAGTTTACATGTGATGTATTTTTCACTTCTTGCCTGCACAATAAATCGTAAGAATATTGTGATCTTGATTCACATCCATGTGATCCAATTTCTAAATGACAACAATTTTCCAGCATTATTTCATGAGCCGCATTGCAAACAAACTGGTAGTTGTCATAGACAGTAGAGTAGTTGTCTAAAGCACCCCGAAGTGCTGCTCTGGCATTGCATTCTCCCTTATCCTATGACAAAGCGGCTCCACATCATGTGATTTCATGTAGAAGCCAGAAGAGGTAACTGTTGGCAGTCTTTCGAAACTAGGGTTGCCAGGTCCGCTTATTAGGCACGCTTGCTAGCTGGGCTTGTTTCTATAGCCCTGGTTGCTTGTTTCTCCCAAGATCTGGCAACACTGCTAGTAGGCTAGCTGCAGCAGCGAATGAGTGCGAGAGAAAAGTTTAGAGAGTGCAGATATGGAGGAAAGTTTGTGGTAAGGAGAACTAAACACAAAATGAACATTGATGAAAACCCAGGTGGTAGTGACGAGAATCAGCCAACCACACGAAGCGAACTTGTCCAGAAAAAAGCTCGCATTCGGTTGTGTGGAAATATTTTGGATTTAGGCAAGAGAAATCTGTTGCAAGGTGTGTTTTGCCGTCATAGCAGCACCACAAGGCAACACCACAAATCTTTACAATCACCTTAAACGTCACCACAAAGTGCAATATGATGAAGCCATGCAAGGCAAGAAACAGGAAAATTCCTCTTGCCCGACGACACAGACTTCTTTAACGGAGACAATGTACAATGCAACGCCATACACACAAGGAGATAACAGATGCGATCACTTACCACCTAGCTAAAGAAATGGCCCCCATAAACACTGTTCAAGACAGATTTTGGAAAATGATCAACACCTTGGATAAACGCTACTCGATGCCCATCCGCAACTATTTTTCCAACGTTGCACTACCTGCCATGTACAACAAGCAGCAGGCAAAAGTCAAGGCAGAGTTGCAGGATGTGTCTTACTTTTCGGCAACGTCTGATTTGTGGTCCAGCCGGACTATGGAACCATAAATGAGCCTGACTGTCCATTTTCTGATGACTGATTTCACCATGACAAGCTAGTGCCTACAGTAGGGTTGGGTCGGTTCTCGATAATACCAATTTGGTTCGGTACTCCGTCTTCGACCAGGTTTTTTTTTTTTGTTGAGACCGACCGGACCACATATGTCATTTTACAGCCTGTGGCCAAACATAGTCGGACTCCACGGAGGTCCACCCAGACTAAAAGCGGACGTCGGTGTGCGACGTCCGCTTTTAGTCCGGGTGGACCTCCTGTGTGCGAAAAGCTCAGATTTTACGACCACGTGGACTCCGCTCGGTGGACCAGTGTCACACAAAAGACTGCTTGGCATGTATTTTTCACATCGGGGGGATTTTTCACTGACATTTTTACAGGAAACTACAACGCGGAAGTGCGCTTGACTATGGAAGCCCGAATGACTGCGGACATTCCTCGCGGAGTCCGCTCCGCTTATAGTATGCCCGAATCTGTGTATCTGCCTCTTCGCCAAGCGCACAGCGAGCAGGAGAGAGAGGGGGGTGGGGCAGGGACTGAGCTAGGGGGTCTCTACTGTAACCTGGACTTTGTTTAACAGTGATGGGAAGTCGATAATGGTGGACAGTTTAGTCTCGAAGAAATCAAAGAATGCGCCAATATGGCAACACTTTGGCTTTGACCCAGACGAAGGAGGCCCTTGTTTGCAATGATTGAGTAAGCTGAACCTGCAAATTTATTTGTAAGGAATAAAAGAAACAATGTGTTACTGTCACTCTGTTGTCCGATGGTCATTTCTTATTTTAAATGAGTCAATTCCGCCCCCAAATGGAGAAAATCCAGTATTACCGACTTGATGCGGTTTTTCACAAAAAATGGACCATTTTTTTATTTTCTTATTTTCTTATACCGATCCAACCCTAGCCTACAGACTGCTTTTATCCCTGAAGACCACACAAGCAAGGCTCTAGCACAGGGATTAAAGGATGCACTCGCAAATTGGAGTTTGAAAGAGGAGAAAATGGACTTGCATAACAACAGACAATGGTCAAAACATAGTAAAGGCCATACCAATGAACGACTGGACAAGGCTGCAATGTTTCGGCCACAGACTACACTTCTACAAAACGAGCTCAGACTACGTGATCATAAGCTTAAAACGGAGTTCCAGACGAGATGGGTATCAAGGCGAGCAATGGTCCAGAGGATATTGGAACAACTTCCAACCATTTCACATGTGCTCTCCCCTGATCGAAAAAGTTAGACACCTAATTCCCACAAGGCAAGATACGGAGGTTCTGGAGGCAATTAACAATACCCTTAGCCCATTGTCTGACTTCACTGATGCCCTCTCCGGAGAACAATATATGAGCATCTCCTCTGTGAAACCAGTTCTCCACCTCTTCGAAACCTCTGTTTTGGCTGTGCAAGAAGAGGACATCATTTTCACAAAATCCGTCAAGTCAAACATCCTGGGATACCTACAAGAGAAGTACAACGACCCAAAAACTCAGGATCTACTTGATATAGCCACAACAGTTGATCCTAGGTTCAAAATGAATTATATCAGTGAGGAGAAGAAAGCCACAGTCAGAGTAAGACTGATAGATGAGATGGCTGCCCTAACTCACCACCATCCAGCTGAGGTAAGATCATGTTCAGATTTAAAGTGTTTATACAACTGCAATGGTCAACTTTGATCCTTAACTGTTGTGATATTACAATTAGTTAATATTAATGTCCTTAATTCTTTCTGACCAAGCCTTTAATCTAGAGCAAGCAGTGTCCTCAGAGCTGGATTCATACCTTCTGACCAAGAACATTGACAGTGAAGATGACCCCTTAACCTGGTGGCAGCAAAATAAGGGCCAGTATCCACAACTCTCTGTGTTGGCGAAGAAATACTTATGCATACCTGCAACAAGCTCACCTTCTGAATGACTGTTGAGCACAGGGGAAAACATTGTGACATGTCATCATTAATCACTAAAGCCTCTACAAGAGGACAGACTTGTGTTTTTGGCCAAGAATCTATAAGCCAATTATACAGGGCCATGTTTAGGGCCATATTCATGGCCATATGTTCTAAAGAAATCATTGTTTTTGCCCAGGTCAAAATTTATTTTATACTTTTTTTGTTATGATTTCTTGCAGTGCATTTATAGAACTCAAACTTTATTTTAGTGGACTCAAAGAACCAACATGTAACTGTTCATCACTGAAGCCTCAACATGTTGACAGAGACCTGTTTCTGGGCAAGAACCTTAAGGCCATGTTTAGGGCCATATGCTATACATTCTAAAGAAATCACTGTTTGTGCCCAGGTCAAAATGTATTTTATAGTTTTCTGTTAAGAATTCTTATAGTGTATTTATTGCACTCAAATTCTGTTTTATTGGACCCAAAGAACTGATGTGTCATTGTTCATCACTGAAGCCTCAACATGTTGACAGAGACCTGTTTCTGGGGCCATGAAGGGCCATGAAGGGCCATATGCTACACATTCTAAATAAATCACACTGTTTCTACACAAGTCAAAACGCATTTTAGTTGTTTTAATTCTTGCAGTGCATTTGTTGCACTCAAAATTATATTTTGACTCAAAGAACAATAAAAGTGCACTTATTTTGTCTTTTTAGGGTTGTTTTTTAACTTGAGTGGTACTGTTCTTTAATGGCCAATTTAATGTTTGTGGTTTTTTTTTTTCCATTTGTCAAAGTTTATGAATGCAATAAACATTTCAATTTGTGTGAGAAAAAAAAAATTGTGCCAAAGAATCATGATCTCAATTCTAAGCAAGAAAAATTGTGATTCACATTTTTCCCAGAATTATGCATAAAGAAAAACAAAACAAAACACTGGGATGAGCAGGAAAGGGACATTTTAACCCCCTCCATTCAGCAATTACATAAACACTTACTAAATGCTTTATAACATAATTTAGCTGTATGCAGGCATAAGAGCATTTTAACGGTTTATGAAACCTAACCTAACCTGACAGCTCAAAATAACCAGTTTATTAAATGTAAAAAACATGTCATTTGCTGCAGCTCACTAATCAAAGCACTGCACGTCTGTTACCAAAATGCAAATAAACTGCCTAGCTAACAATAAAAAATAAGATAAAATGATGTGCTAATTTGCTTTCAATAACTTGTTGTACATGTGTTGTGGTAATCATATAAATCAATAATAAAAAATTATGAACTAATTTTTAGTAGTAAAAATTAACTAGTTCAGAGTGATAAACAATTAAATAATATATGACATTGTAAAATAATAATAGCATGTACAAATTAACTTTCTAAATGAACTAGCAATGCACTAATTTGGAAATTCTGGGCAGATACTGATACCAATGTTTAAAATAACAATTTGGCCAGTAGCGAAAAACTGAAGTTTTTCTAGTGTTTCGTTTGTTTTTTGATTCTTCTTTTGTTCCAAGGAAACACAAAAATCTACACTGTAAAAAATAGAAAACAGTTTTAAAGTAATTCAGTCCTTCATTACACTACCTTTAAATGAGCACAAATTTAATAACAAACATTTATTAAACAATCTTTAAAATGACCTTCTTTCACATAAAAAGCATCTTTTAAAAAAGCAAAAAGCCTTTTTACTACATACACTGAACAAAAATATAAATGCAACACTTTTGTTTTTGCTCCCATTTTTCATGAGCTGAACTCAAAGATCTAAAATCTGTCTAAATCTGTGTTAGTGAGCACTTCTCCTTTGCCGAGATAATCCATCCCACCTCATAGGTGTGGCATATCAAGATGCTGATTAGACAGCATGATTATTGCACAGGTGTACCTTAGGCTGGCCACAATAAAAGGCCACTCTGAAATGTGCAGTTTTATCACACAGCACAATGCCACAGATGTCGCAGAAGTTTTGAGGGAGTGTGCAATTGACATGCTGACTGCAGGAATGTCCACCAGAGCTGTTGCCCGTGAATTGAATGTTCATTTCTCTACCATAAGCCGTCACCAAAGGCGTTTCAGACAATTTGGCAGTACATCCAACCGGCCTCACAACCGCAGACCACGTGTAACCACACCAGCCCAGGACCTCCACATCCAGCATGTTCACCTCCAAGATCGTCTGAGACCAGCCACCCGGACAGCTGCTGCAACAATCGGTTTGCATAACCAAAGAATTTCTGCAGAAACTGTCAGAAACCGTCTCAGGGAAGCTCATCTGCATGCTCGTTGTCCTCATCGGGGTCTCGACCTGACTGCAGTTTGTCGGCGTAACCGACTTGAGTGTGCAAATGCTCACATTCGATGGTGTCTGGCACGTTGGAGAGGTGTTCTCTTCACGGATGAATCCCGGTTTTAACTGTTCAGGGCAGATGGCAGACAGCGTGTGGCGTCGTGTGGGTGAGCGGTTTGCTGATGTTAACGTTGTGGATCGAGTGGCCCATGGTGGCGGTGGGGTTATGGTATGGGCAGGCGTATGTTATGGACAATGAATACAGCTGCATTTTATTGATGGCATTTTGAATGCACAGAGATACCATGACGAGATCCTGAGGCCCATTGTTGTGCCATTCATCCACGACCATCACCTCATGTTGCAGCATGATAAATCACGGCCCCATGTTGCAAGGATCTGTACACAATTCCTGGAAGCTGAAAACATCCCAGTTCTTGCATGGCCAGCATACTCACTGGACATGTCACCCATTGAGCATGTTTGGGATGCTCTGGATCGGTGTATACGACAGCGTGTTCCAGTTCCTGCCAATATCCAGCAACTTCACACAGCCATTGAAGAGGAGTGGACCAACATTCCACAGGCCACAATCACTGCACATTTCAGAGTGGCCTTTTATTGTGGCCAGCCTAAGGTACACCTGTGCAATATTCATGCTGTCTAATCAGCATCTTGATATGCCACACCTGTGAGGTGGGATGGATTATCTCGGCAAAGGAGAAGTGCTCACTAACACAGATTTAGACAGATTTTAGATCTTTGAGTTCAGCTCATGAAAAATGGGAGCAAAAACAAAAGTGTTGCATTTATATTTTTATTCAGTGTATGATACATCATTATTCCCTAATATCTTTTTTTTTTAAATAGTGCTGTGAAAATATTAACACATTTGTTGCTGTTTTTCATGAGAATGTTATAATTTACCTTCACTCAACTCTAATTTTTACTGAATAGAGCTTGAACACTTGTACATCACAATGTAAATCAATACAACCTCTGTGAACTGTTTGTTGCGTCCACTGGCTGCTTAGAGGTAACGATAACTCGCTCTCCTCCTGCTGACTTCACGTTCTTTCGTTCCACATACACTCCTCTCAGTAATGTAGTGGTAGTTGATTGGGCACCAGAGAGCTTTTGTTGTTTTGACATAACGATACAGCGCATTTCTCACCCAGAGAGAAGGTAAAGTGTAACGAGATGGGGAGGGGGGCTGGGGGGAACCCGGAAATAAAGGCTTCTCTATTATTTAGTAGGCTTTGTTATGTAGTTACGTTGTTGAGGCCTTGTGTAATATTTCAAAATATAGCAGTAATAATGTTCGTAAAAAATAGTTATAAACATTTTGTGCTGCCTGCCTATGCTTTCTCTGCTGCGGCTGGCACTGCTCGAGTGCAACTCAGTTTTATACATATATGTAGTAGGGGGTCCCTGCTCCATCTCTATTACAGCTAAGGGGGCCTTGGCCTGAAAATTGTAAAACAGCCCTCACTTAAACAATGAGTTGATTATCAAATAATCACTGCTTCCAAATACGTTATAGTAAACCATTTATTCAAATACTGCTCCTAATGGCAAAATAGGGGATTAAAGTAGGGTTTTACCTTTTTAATTCAGTTTTTAAGTTTAGCCTGCAATTCAAAAGCATGCTTCGTGATCTTAGTAAGCAACATCCACGGAGGAAGACCCTGAGATGTGGTTGAAGGCTTAGTAAGTAAACCACAAATATTTCTATTGAAATTCAAAAGGAATTAAAACACAGCATGCACAGGTTCAGCTCATACTTTTAGTAATCATCATATTAAGCATTACATTCCAATAACAAATGTGTTACATGTTAGCATGCTACATGTTAGTATGTTAATGAATGAACATTTTGATGATACTATGATGCTTTAGTGACATACATGTGCTTTGAGCACAACATTTTACAAAGAAAAAATAGATCCGACAGCGCTGTCTGGTCGTTGATAAAGGAAAACACTATTTCCTCTAATATCCCAGTCGCCAGAGGAAAATGTTGGCATTCCACGTTACTGGAAGCCATGAGTATGTTACATTTGTATGTTTTATACGAATCATTTCAATATTTCTAAAGTGACAAAGTATATGAGCTGACTTTGTCATCTGAAGATGGAGGGGATAGTGGATGTAATACAGAGACGAGGTGCTTGCCAAACAGCAGATCACCGTTTGAGGCCAACAAACAACATAACTAGTTCTTATTTTAGGGAATCCCTGTGTTTTAATGTGGGTGTATTTAGCAACCCATTGCAGTGTTTCCAGCTGGGACTGTGCAACAAAAGCCGGTTGCTTTTTACTGAGACATTGCTGCATTTTCAGTTGATTGTTCCACCACAAGCAGGTTTTTTAGCAAAAACATGATTTTTTCCTAACCATAACTAAGTGTTTTTTGTACGTAAACCTATCCACAAGTTCACCAGTGTTGTCAAAACAGCCTTCGCTACATAATAACGTACATATGTGTATCCATGGTTGAACCCTGGTAATTGGGTTGCTTCTAAATGACCTCGAACACATCTTTGATATTCACTGTTTATTAGGAGTGTAAATCACTGGTTTCATCATGATACAATATTATATCACTTCTCTGGTCAACAATACGATATTTGACATTATTACAAAGTCTGCCACGATATAATTTTGATTCGATGTGATTCAGGGACCTGCAATTGATATACAATGCTATCTGATCATTTAAAACACTCTGTTACAGAAGAAGCTGCCACCCCTTTCGTTTATACTTTTTAACACATACTGTCAATAATAAGACCTTTCTGCATGTCATTTGTCTGTTGACCTACATTATCTCCATTATCCAAAAATATTACCACACTGCTTATTTGTAAATAACATTATTCTCATTGTCTTTCTCTTGGCTGTTTGCCATCTGCCTGCTGCCATTTGACCGTGATACAGAATTTAAAAATAAAAGTGTCCTAAAGATGACAATGTGGATTGATGTTTTCACTTTGCAATCAATGATACTGGATTGTTGATCATTGAATTGATGTAATGATCCAGATTGAAGGATTGTTACACCTCTACTGTTTATGTCCCGAACATATGTGCCAACAACCATATATTTCTAATAAGATAAGTCCTGTGGATTAATGTAACTTTGATAGACTTGGGCAGATAGGAGGCAGGATGAGCTGCATTATTGGAAATGTAGGGTCAAGTGTTTTTAGAGTTTCGAAACTAAAATAGAGAGATATCTTGACCTTCCTTTGATTTTGATCTTTTATTATCATCTGAAAGTTGCGTTAGTGTGATGAATTACACCTGTGCTGCTTCTGCCATGGCAGCTTAAATGTGATAAAGGCATATTTCTTATTAATTATCAATTAATGTGCTTGGCTTTAGCAAGAAATTGTGTTTACTGTAGACAAAGGCAGAGTGAGATGCTCTTGTGTCTAAAATTTAAAACTTTGTGTGACTAAAAACTTCAGTGGGAATTCTCTTGTATGATCTTTGGAATAGGAGAAAGGGAGAGGAGATAGGGGAAGGGGAAAAGGAAGAAGACAAGTAAAAAAACAGGAGATCAGTTATATTTCTGATTGAAAGAAAGAAAAGAGACCGAGAGGAGAGACAGATGGAGAGGCATCGATGACAAACCAAAAAAATAAATAAAAAAAAGCGACAGAGTGAGAGACTGAATTTGAGTCAGCTCACATAAAAAGATAGAAACACTGAATCAGTTTGTTATCTGATGTTGTTTTTGTTGTTCCTACGCAAAGAAATGACCTACTTCTGACAGAATGCTTCTTCCTCCTCCATCTTTCCATCCATCTCTCCATCCATCTCTCCTTCTATCTAACACACCTGAGGGGTTGAAGCCCTGCAGGATGTTAAAATTGTGTTTTTCAGGCAGAGCTGGACAACAGAAGGCCTCTTGTGATCAGGAAAAATATTTAAAACTCAATGCAGATACAACACGTCGTCACACCTAAATAACAGAAAAGGACGTTTTCCAGTGACTGTTGGAGAGCACCAGTGAAAGTCACATGTGCTCACATTGTGAAACAATCTACTTAATTAGGTTTAGGCAAAGGTCATGGTTTGGAGTTAAAAAAGTAGTTTTGCTCAAAGCCACCAGACTCCATTGATATAAACTGTAATTTAACATCACTGAACACAGGAATTGCTGGTTTACTGCTGTCTCTATCAGTTAGTTAGGTTGTGTTAGCATGTGACTTTGGTGAAATGGAATTAACTCTTTAAGACATCAAAGTAACACAAAACACAAACTAACAAACTGTTTGAGGCGTGGTTGACCAGCAGCTCCTGTGTTCAGCAGAGCTGGGCGATAGATCGATCTTGTACAATATATCGATATATTTTCAAGCAAGATGTCAATTTAGGCAATACAGTTTGTATTGATATAGGGTCAAGTTGTGTCACATCTCTCCTCTCTTAATCTCTCTGCACAGCTCTGGCCCACTCACTCAATCAATTTCTCCATCAACACTCAGAGAGACACAGAGCTGCTCCTCTATTTAATCTGTCTGTTCATTAGTCTACAGTGCGACATCATTCTATATGTTGCACAAGCTACGCTAAATCAGTCTGTGAGATGAATCAAGTTACCACAGTAGCACACGTACAATACTGTGTGCCTTTTCCTCTGTAATGTTTAGCTGCATCCAGTCAAGCCATGTTGCACTGATTTGTGTTTTTGTTATCATTTTCGACGCATGGTGCCATGCCGAGCTGCACACCTACTCTCTGGATTAGGTCCTAAAGCCGGGCTGTCTGCACTCAAGTGGGTAGCAGTGGCGTCTGGCCGACTGCAGTGAACCCCCGAGCACCCTGTTTCTCCCCTCAAACAAGACGTGTGTGATGTGAGACTCTCCTCACCTCTGTCTGCAGGAGACCAGAGAGAAGCGTTTTTAAAAGTCGCTGTGTTTTCAGCTGTCAGTACTTTTGTAGCTATTTACACCCCCGCAAGAACTGACCTTTCACTAAGCGTTGCCCCTTTGTGATGGTTCAACAAGCTGTTGGAGTAAGTATGGAGCCCACACTGTAAGTAACTGCAAAATTAAATCGTAATTCAAGAAAGAAGCAGATAAAGGGGTGAATGCTGTTTGGCTTCGCCCCTAGGCTGCTGCCAGCATCTGGACCTCTGCCACAGGACGGGCAGGGATGTCTTAGGGAAGTCAAACAACGTTCACCTGCGCACAATGTGATGACACACAGCCGGCTGAATATCAGCAAAGTTTCTCTACTTCCCTTTACCGGTTCCTGTACAGCAGGGTAGGTCTTTTATGTGTCATAATCATTTAAAAGCAAAAGTAGCATGTGTATACATTCACAGGGTCCAAAGTTAAGGTTCTTTTCTACTTGCCCTGCCGGGCAAGTACTTCTCAAATCTACTTGCCCCATCTAAATTCTTACTTGCCCTGCCGAAGAGGTTCTTTTTCTGGCTGTGTGGTGCATATTTTTTGACCTATATCTTACGTCAGCAGAGACACTAAGCCAATGAAGGCAGCAGCACATAAAAAAGCAGCACACTGCAACTGGCCCCTCCGAGGACAGAAACAGGAGAGGAAATACACGATTGGAATTAAGATATTTTTAGGGCAAGGTCACTTTGGCCTTTGATAAATACAAATTTATTGGGGCATCACGGCCAAAATGTGGGGCACCAAGGCCAAAACCAATGGCGCAATAACAATATGTGCGAACTACATTGAATGAAGACAAAACAATATATGTGTTGAAAAACAGTACTGAGTTTATTAAAACTGGGTGTGCGTGACTGGGGATATATCTTGTTTCTTGTTGTTTTGATTCATGTCCCTTATTTTTTTTGTCTTTGAAATCTCTTTATTCTTTTGTTATCTCCTAGTTATTAAGAAATTATTATTAGAAGAGATTCTTTATTGTCCTTTCTCAGCACATTACATACATTTGACCTCTGCAATTGACCCATCCTACTGTATACACTAGGAGCAGTGGGCAGTCACAGTGCAGCGTCCGGAGACCAACTCCAGTTCTTTTGCCAATGCCAGTGGTCAGGGTCACTGACAGGTGTATTCACCTAACACAGCCTACATATTTTTAATTATATAATTATTTATATGTCTCTATGTATATTTTTACATAAATCCCCAATACTTTATTTGACTTTAAAAAAAATCATCTTCCTTCATTTATTTGACAGTGTTTATTGTATTGTATTATATGTATTAATTCTCTACAGGATCTTGTATGTTCTTTAATGTGTGTTCAATTTACTTAAAGAAAACAAACAAACAAAACAAAACGTTTTGGTGAACCCTGCAGCAAAGTGAACCCTCTTCCTCAGAGAGGATCTTTGCCTCCCACTCTGTTCTTGGCAGCAGAGCAGAGTGAACCGTCTTTCTTCTCAGAGGATCTTTGTCCCATGAGAGCAGGCACTAACAGCTGCCCTCCGTGTCCGCATTTTAAACAACTTTGGCTGGCGATTTGACAGTACATTAACTTGTTAGCCGTAGCCTTGCTGTTTGTCATGTTAATGTTAAAAAAAAACAACAGGGCATGCTACACTGGCCGTATGGGTAGGAGGGGGATTACGGCACTGGCCGTTTGGCCGTGGTATAATTCCTGCCCCGTGATTAGGGGGAATTTTTAAAAAAAAAAAAATCCATTGGTGCTGCTTGCCCATGTCTGCGCAGGGTCTGCTGGCCAGCCGGCTATTTTTACTTGCCCCAGGCATTCGGGCAACCGTTAATGTCAGACCCTGCATTCAGTAGGCAAAATCTTCAGTAGCTAGCTAGCTAACCCTACAGTTTTCAGGGTTTGATTTTGGTTTTGGAACGGGGAGGAAGTGTATGTCTCGTTCCAGCGCCTCCAGGTAATTAGTATCATTAATACACAACGTGCCCCAGGCACGACATTTAGCTCAAAATCCACAAAACCAGCCTGAAAATGAAGGAACTCTGAAACGATTCCATTAGAGTCAATGAAGCACAGCTATATTGTTGTCCGACCCTGGTCTGAGCTGGCCAGATGCTACGCTATGATTTGCCAGTCTGCTTTCAGAGTAGGACTTGGCGACAGGTCAATTGGAATCAGAATCAGTGCATCCCTAATATTAACCATACACAAACAACCTCCAGTAATGCAGTGCGTATTACCAAAGATACAAAACAAATTTAAATAAAGAAATGAAAAAAAAAAAAAAAAAAAAAAAACTCCAACCTTTGAGAAAGTACTTCAAACCTGTAAAACTTCACTGTGTACAACAGTATTCAGGAACAAGTTGTTTCAAGGCTGTTCAAGGTCCTATAGATGCCCTGGATTTAATCTGTTCTCCATGTAAGGGTGGTCTGCAGCTCCGCTAAGCTCTTTTTTTATCTTTAATATATTCTCCAGTGCTCTGACTCTTGTTTTATACTTTTCTAACATTTGTTCCATCCTTCAGGGCTGTTCAGCTTGTTTCATCCATCCATGTTTCTGTTCTCCAATCACTCTCCCCATAGCTCATCACAGAAAGCCTCTATAATACTTTTCATTTATTGGGCTGATATAAAACCCCAGACTCTCTAGATTTGTGTTTAAATTGCATTTCTGTGTTTGTGTTCAGCTTCCTGTTACTATTAACTGCTGCAGTGATCTAATTTTCCTGCAGAGAACCATGAATGTTTTATCTTACTTCACTTTATTTCCATGTTTTTTTCCCTGCTCTCTCCCTTTTTGTCTCTCTCTCGGTGACAAAGCTCTCAAAATTCAGCCAAACTCTCCCACCTCTCCTCCCAGGAAGAAGTGCTGTGAGCATCTACATCAGCTGTTATTGTAGTCAGACAACAAAAAACAGCCTGCAGCAACGTCTGGCATATTCAGGTCATTCCACAACAATCCAACAAGTACACTGGCACACTGTTTTCACCATGAACTGGAGCTTCTGATTCTGAGAGGGGAAGCCCTTGACAGGATTCAGACATGCTCTCTATTTCATTCTTTCTTAAAAAGGAGAGATTCTGCTTGTCACAAAGACACAAGCAACAGGAGACACATCTTCTCCAGTTTTCCTGAAAATACATGCAAAAGTGTTTCTGATGGAGTCTGAATGATCCTGGTTCAGGGCTGCACGATATATTGTTTGAACATCGCAATTGCGATGTGCTCGTGCAATAGTCACATCGCAGGACATGCAATGTTTTCACTTTTTTTAGAACATGTAAACTTTGTTTTGCTTCAGAAAAGCAGCTCTCAAGCTCCACTCGCCTCTCTCAGCATTCAGCAGCCCCTCCCCCTCCAATGCACATGCTGCAGTCACACACTGAAAATGAGAGACATGCAAGAGGGAGAAACGGTTAAGGAGTATTTATGCCTAGTACACACGACACAACTTTTCTGCCCGTTCTGAAAGTCCCTATGTCACATTACACGATTGTGGAGTAAAATCGTGCCGCAACTTGGCCGACAGACATGACACACTACACGATGGTACACACCAATTATCCCTGGTCGTCTTTCATGACGTGTGTGCAGCTCCAATCTTTTCGTAGCTACGAACAAAATCGACTGCTCCTGACCCCTCATAGTGCTTGTGTAAAGCACTAGTAGTTAGTAAAGCACTTAAATATTTCTTGTCACTATTGGAAATTACAATTTTAATTCGTATTGTGCTCTGTTATGTACACAATACACAGATGCCTTTGAAACATGTAATCTAAACATGACAAAAATATTAAAAATATAACACATTTAGTTTAATCAGTTGGCAATTAAAAGGTTTAAGATCCAGATTAGGTTCATGATTGTGAATTATCTATGTAAATCAACCCAATAGATTACACGTTCTTTCTAGAACATGTTGAATGATGATAATAAAAATGTCCCTAAGGACAGCTAGATCACAGCCTCTTTGGCCTCGGCACCTGGGCTCAGCAGCCCAGCAGGGGCAGCAGGTCATTTGAATGAATAAATCTGATTTGAAAAATGTTTAATTTACGTTGTATAAAACAGAGCTTTAGGCTATTAAGATTCAAATAATTTGAAGATGATGCAAACAAAACTGCTGTAGGCTATATGTTATCTATATCATTTGTTAAAATAAATGTTAAATAGCTCTACATTCCAACAGCCATCACTGATTTAGAGTTTATCCATTACGCACAAAACATCTCTGGGTTCCCGTTCCCACTTCATTCATAACCCCACAAATGAATCTTCTGTTTGTTTGGTGACCACTGTATTTTTTTGTGTGTGTGTTTCTTTCCCTCCAGTTTCATATCAAACTATTTTCGCTTCACCTCTGACATGGTTCTTTGTACTACGGAGACAACATTAACAGCATCTGCTACCTCCCTCCAGGCCTTCGCTTTACCTGTCCCTGTCACACCTCTACTAACTGAAGAAAATAAAACGTTTTTTCTTAAGTCCACTTCGGAAAAATTATTTTTATTTTTTCCTTTCTCTCTCGACAGGATGCACCTACACCTCCTTAATAGTGGTCATTGGCTATTCATTTCATATCATTTATGCTAATTGCTGATTACCGGGAGTGCGCTGTCACTTTACGATGGATTGGCATTCATGATCATTCACACGTGTTTACAATCAAATCTGAGTTTCCCGCGGCGTTCCTAAATCCAGAGTAGGTTTTTAGTAGCGTAGGCTTTTATGTGCAAATCTACACACAGATTTACTCACTTTTCATGAATGAGACCCAGTGTCTGGAGAAGGGCACCTGTGGCCCGAAACGTCACTCCAAGTTGGTGGAATTAATGCGCCTAAAGGGAGCAGTGTGCAGACTTTTCTTTGTCTTTTCAGTTTTATTCATTTAGTCCAGCACCTTTTTCATTTTTTGGATGTGCGAGTCTGCTCTGTTTGTAGTCACCTAAAAAGCGCCAGCAGATGGCAGGAGCTACGTTTGAAGTACTGTACGCAAACATACAAGTCACCAAATCCTCAACTACCAAGTTCCTGCAAATGTTTCACAATAAAAGCCTATTTAGAAAATGCAGGGATTCTCTCATCCGAGGTTATAAGGGGCTTTTAATTTGAAACAAATTCATGAAGTGATCTGGTGAAAATTCTTGTATTTTTTAATATTGCAAAATATATTGCAAAAAAAGAAAAAAAAAAGAAAAATGGCAATGTCAGTTTTTTCAAATATCGTGCAGCCCTATCCTGGTTAGTTAATAAACTCAGAAAAAGGCAGCAGTGGCAGTACTGCAACAAAATACGCCTCATCACTTCTTAATCAAAAATTATTCTTCTAAGTGTGAAATAGAGAAATGTTAAGTATTAGATCTGAAACTATCAGTGCAAACAAAAGAATTCCAGGTGCAAAAGTGTAACAGGTTTGTAAAATGCAGTGGTGGAAGAAGTACGCATTTATTTTATTAGGGCTGCCCTGATTATCATTTCTGGGGCTTTGAATTCCCCCCAAATATTCAAAACTTAATTTGTCAAAAAGTTTGCCGTTATTGTTATCAGTCTGAGGAAAGATAAGGGCCCCGCAATCCTATGACCAATTCAGTATCTGACCAAATGTTTTATCTTAATTAGCATGAGTATTCACGACTTATGGTCAAAAACATGTTTTATGAGGTCGCAGTGACATTTGTGAAAAATTTGAAGAAACTCCCTCAAGGCCTTTCTGAGATATTGCCTTCTTGAGAATACGATGGATGGAAGGTCGCAGTGACCCTTGACCACCAAAATCTAATCAGTTCATTGTTGAGTGCAAGTGGACCTTTGTGCCAAACTTTAAGAAATTCTGTAAAGATGTTCTTGAGATATTGTGTTTATGAGAATGGAATTGACGTACGTACATGAAAATGGACAGACGGACAAGCCGTAAACATAAAGCTTCCAGCCACAGCTATTGATGGCGTGGGGGCATAACAAAGCAATTGAACACTGATTTGGACTTTGATGGCATGGCAAAAGTAGAGGCTTTGAAGCATTTAGGACAGCCCTATATAGCATTACTACAGTGTAAGAATACTACAAGTAAAAGTCCTGCATTCAAAACCTAACTAAGTAAAAATATAGGCTACTTAAAATACCAGAAGTACTCACTGCAGAATTGCAGCCCACTCTCCTGACAAATATGTTGCCATTGTACATTTCTGGAAACCACAGATATGTTACATTTGTATGTTTCATACATATCATATAAATATTTCTAAAGTGACGTAGTATATGAGCTGACTCTGTCATCAGGAGATGGAGAGGATAATTAGCCTGGTGAAACCATCCTGATCTTGTGAGCTCATATTCGATTTTGATCTGCAGATCAGTCTGGCCATGCAATCATTAAGGCACATTCTGGCATCGGTTAAAGCTTACCGAGACAATCACAACTTTGGAGCGCACGTCATCAGAATAGGAGGGACAAGGAGCAGACTGAATGCATTTCATAAACAACCAACGTGGCTACTGATTTTGAAACTGCGATGGTAAATGTGTTGAACAAATTGGAATGTATATTTTCTTTAAAAGCAGAACAAACAGGTGAACTGAAAACTTTTATTGGAGAAAAAAAAGGATGTGTTTGCCGTCCTTCCTACGGGGTTTGGTAGAAGTTTAATTTACCAACTGGCTCCGTTGATCGGGAAAAAGATGAGACTCAGTGAAAACCCAGTGACTATTGTTGTTTTTGCGCTAGTTGCTCTCATGGAGGAGCAGGTCAGGGAAGCGACCAAGCTTGGAATCACAGCCATGCAACTCGGAGTCCACAGTGAGGAGGAAATCCGCAGCGGACATTGCCAAAACAAGGCAACACTCTTTCCCAGACATCATCACAGCTCATCTCCACTGCAGCTCTGTTTACAGTGGCGTTGTGCTTGCCTACGTCACACATTTCGTTTACTCTGATTGGATTTCCGTCTTTCCAATTGCGTGAAGGGGCACTTTGAGTGACAGACGTTGATACCGCCTCTCGGGAATAGAGGAAATGTAATGCCAATCTGCAGACGGCTTGAAAGAGCCATTTAAGCACATATTTATATTTGGTAAGAGTGTGCTGATATAACAAATTGTACAGGTTCTGATATTATTTAAGTTTGCACAGAGGTTTCTGTATAATTTGAATAGTATATAGTAGTAGATTATGCTAACGTTATGTTTGTAGTTACTATCTGTTTGTAAGTTAATTGTATCAGGTATGGTGCCGTAAGGCCATTGAGTGTGCATGACAAATGGGCATTGTTATAACTTTGTGCTTGAAGACAACATGAAGTCTGCATAGGTTTGGATCATACTAAGGTTTTCACTGTGTCATGCAGTGTTGTAGTGTGTAATAGTGTGTAACAGTATGTAACACGAGAGAAAATATAGGACTAGGACATCAAGTCAGTAGTGGACCAGACCAGATATATGACTGCTGTTTTTAAATCTCAGATTAAGCTCATTCAGGTTTTTCCCTGCCTCATGTCAGTACTTCAGGTCTTCACAAAAAGGAACAGAGACATGAGTCAAAGCTGAGATACCTTGCAGACTAAGTGGTCTAGGTACATGGGTATGTTAAAAACGGCCGCTATACCACTGTTCTAGACAAAATGTGTCTAATTTAGTGGAATAAATAATGAATGGCCTATTCAAGTGCTGGAACTTGACAACGCTGATGCATTGACTGTGGGCACAATGCTGTGCTGTGGGTTCGGGCCTGGCTCGATTATAAATGTGTGTGTGTGTGTGCACGCATCAGGGCTTAACTCTGCCGTGCACAATACAGAGAGCAGAGGAGATTTGTAAAGGTGCAACCATGTAGAGACAGAAATTACATTTACGTCGTGTAAACAATATAAGTCATCACGTTATAAGGTGAAATGTTTCACCGTATAACACGATAAATTGTATCATGTTATGTTATTATATGAAGCGTCCATCGCAAAAAATAATATAACTTTAGTTTTAGGGATGTCCCGATCCGAATATTGGCTGTCAATATTAGCAAAAAACGTGCATCGGCATCGGATCAGACTGCATGGAAAAATGCAGATCCAAGAACTCCGATCCAGTTTTTCATGGAGTCCGAACATGTTATATTTTGATTTCAGAATAATACCTATTATACCATTGGATTATAATAATGTATGCATTAGTGTTTTCATCACTTTAATGTGGCTTTATATGCTGCTAGATAGTTTAATCTTTAATAATACATCACAGTTTATTTGTTTATTATATTTTGTATTATTCATGTGAATCTGCAAAGTAAGCAAAGTCATTAAATAAATATAGTGAAGTAAAAATTACATTTGTTTCTTAATTGTAGTGAAGTAAAAGCATAAGGTAGCAGAAAGTTAGTGAGTAAATGTAGTAGAGATACTTTCCACCACTGGTTGGTAAAATGTCTCGCTGACTCGTTGCATGTCCTGTTGCCTGCCATAAACTATTGTTGTTCTCTTTAACATTAAAATACAGTAAACGAGCTGAACAGAAGTCGTGTGTGGGAGCATTTTGGACGCCATCACAGTTCTTGTTTTGTTCCACCAACAGTCCAAAACCCAAAAAAGTACTTTATTTACCAGAAAAGTAAGAACAAAAAGCAGCACACTCTCACATTTGAGAAGCTGGAAACAGAAAAAGTTTGAGAAGTGAGTGACTGATATCAGCTCCCCAGAGAGGCAAAAGTGTAACAACAACCACTATTCTGCAGCAGAGTTTAGTGTTTGACCAAGTGGGCTGCAAATTACTTCAAACATACAATAATTCTTGTTTTCATTTATTTGAACATAAATTAAAAGAAAATATGTTTCCGCTATGAATGCAGAACTAAATAAAGAATGTTTTTTATTATAACAAAAATATTTTTACCAGTAGAAAACGCAGAAAACGCAACATACCCCTGTTTCTTATCTTATTTAATAATCATACTACAGATGTAAATTTGGGTTCAAGTGAACTAGAATTACAGCCTTGTGGTTGTACGCCTCTGTAAACCAGTCAAGTTGCAGCACAAAAGATCTATACAAGTCAGCACAGTTTCAAGATTAATGCCACCAATTCAGTATCTAAATAAATGTCTCCCCTTCTGTTCCTGAGATATGACATTGAGTAATGGCTAGAGAAGTGTTCTATGTAGAACATTATGACATCACATTAAAGTTGACCTTTTGAATATAAAATGTCATCACATCATTATTTTTTATTCTATCAGACATTTGTGTGAAGTTTTGTTATAATTAGAAGAATTCTACAAATTGAATTCTATTCAATGCAGAAAAAAAATGGTGCTGAAGTGGATTTGTATCTGTATGTTATTTTACTGCCTTCCCAATTGGCAGAAAAAATATCTATAGTCCATTTTGCAAACAATAGATACGTTACATTTGAACATTATTTTGTAGTGCATATGCTGAAATGTCTTAATGTTGTAGTGAAGGTGTGGTGAGGCACAAAATCACTTGTCTGATTTCGCTGCCTTTGTGAAGTGCTCAACTAAAGATGATGATTATTATTATTATTATTATCATTATTATTATTATTATTGTTGTTGTTGGCAGTAGTAGTATAAATTTAGTAATTTTCCTTTTAATTTCAGATGTGTGTTTTCTCTCCTTCCAGGAGGTCCATGAGGCGGTGCACCAGACCAGCAGCCATCTCTGGGCAGGCGGTGAGAACTTATTTTATTTGGACCACCAGCAGGAAAAGGAGGGGGAGGGGGCATTTCTCATCTGGCCGTTTAATAATTCAACACAGCGGCGGTCTGCATGAAGGCTAGGAGGGAGCGGCTGCTCTCTGATGTCCGTGCAGAGTGCCGAGTGTTATGACAGTTGAAAACGTTGTCCCAAACTCACCCCCCCCCCCTCCCCCACACACACACTAAAGCAGAGAGAATACTCTGACAAACACGACGAGGACTGTGCTGCTGCAGGACGACTGATGAAGATGAGTAAAGGGAGTTTGTGTTCATAAAGTTAGTTTTTAAAAACCCCAAAATGTGACAGCTGCAGGATGAACTGTAACAACAGCTCAGAGTTTTCTAATGTTTTCAAGAGGACAGACAGACAGACAAAGTGCAATGTCAATCCAGCTGAATTGGACCAGGTGCATTCTGGGCTGTCAGGGTTTGGCTACATGATGCTAAATGATAGGCTAAATGATAAATTTACAGGTGAACAGTGTAGATAAATATGCTGAATTCGTGAAGGTTTGGTAAGTCAAACTTTTTACCAGTTTGCAATGTAGTCTGACCAATACTGTGTTATTGAGGTTGATACACAAATCAATATTTGACACATACATCTGTGGTGGTTTTTTAAAAAAAACCTACAAAGGGAGAAAACTAGCCACCTGCACCTCCTCTTGGCTCTGTTTTTTAGGCTTTAGAAAATCAAGTCCGTGACATGAGCCTTTCGCTAATCAAAGGTCATTCCAAAGAGAGGGTGCTCCTATTGGCTTTTTCACAAATGCAGATTTGAGTGCACGTCCCTTCAGTGAAAGCCTGAGGGTTAGGGTTAGGAGAATCTTGCAGAGAAGCTGCTATTCCAGTGGCAATTGCCTACACTTCAAAGCAACCCATATCCAACCAGCACAAATCCCAGCTCCAAGGGACCGGACATGCCACCAGCTGGATCAACAAACTTTCTGTTGCTGCTGTTAGACCTGACACTGCTGCTGGCCATCAGCCAGCTGTGATACCCAGCGCTGGGTGGTTGGCCCGGCTGAATTCAAGCTGCTACAACCCCTGGCTGAAATTGGGTCTTGGGGCTGCCACCAACTTTCCTTCAGAGGAAGTAGTCCACAGAAAGCGCACTCTAGCGCCTCACTGTTTCAAACACGTATTGCAACAACTGTAGCCGCTGTGTACCAAAAAGCTATGATAACACTGATGAAACCATGTCATTCATTCAGGCTCCTACACAGACACACGCGACGCAAGTTGACAAACCCCCTCCTCACCATGCTGGCAAGAATGGAGGTAGTAACAGTGGCACAGGTATGACATTTTGATGAGGTGTATCTGTGCGACCCACTGCGGGAGTAGAAGTTAGTGGCTAAAAAGAGGAAGAACAGCGGCTGGAAATGTCCACAAATTAGGAAAACCATTAGTTCGCGAGCTCCTTTCCCTCCAAGCAGAGGACGAGATCAGCCACCATATAACAGAGATGGTACATGACTGCTGTTGCCATGTTTTGCCATTGTTATTATTTATAAAGTGCTGCTGGCACAAATGTCACACTAGAGGCGGATGCTGTAGCATTTAGACCTGCACTGATTTATCGGCAGTGCTCGGAATCAGGCCGTTTTTCACGTGATCGGCCATGACCTGCGACCTGCCGGTCAGTCTAAAATATGCCGATTTCAAACACCATCAAATTCCCGGCGAGCCGCATGATTGACATCGTGTAACATCAGTAGCACACACACACGTGCAACTCACAGCTTGGGCGATGTGAGGAAGTGAAACATGGCCGGCTTCTCACCTTAATCATTCACGCACACACATCAAAAGAGAGAAGGAGAAAGTTGTTAATTGTCCGTGTTAAACTGAACTGCGGGGCTCTCACTGCTGCACTGTGCCGCTTGAAACTGACAAGGCGCGTGTCCGCGTGCCGAAGATGCGCGTGTCCGTGCGCTTACTGGCAGGCTTGCCCTGAAGACCTGTGTGAATTTTCCACAGGAGATATTTTTTTTTTGTCTATTTAAGAAATTACCCACAAATGCTATACACCAAGAAATATTATTTTATTTATCTATGTTTTTATTTATGTATGCATTTTTTAATTATTTTAATACTGCACCTGAAGTTATATTTGAGCAAAAAGAAAAATGTTTCTTGACCTGTGTCACTGTTTTTGTTTGTTTGAGATGATTATTGAAAAGCTGGTTGTATCTTGGTTAAAATATTCTAATAAAGCAAAGATAGAAAATATTGCAACATCTTGTGTGCTGTAAAGTGGTTGGACAAAAATGAAATCGGAATCCACCAAAAATCAAAATCACACTCACACTCTGCAAATCGGAAATTGGTATCGGCTCAAAAAATTGTAATCGGTGCAAGGAGGAGGGTGAATTCTCAAATTCTGACTTTTTTCTTTTATCCATTTATTTTTTTGGCATTTCCCTGATTTCTTTCTTCCTCTGCTGTAAGTTTGACAACATAAAATAAATGTACAAAATGAGGAATCGGTTGGTAACAACCAGGCCAGGACTTTTTGTAGTGTTAAAGGACAAGTTGCTGCAAAAAGAACTTGTCAAAAAACAGAGGCACTGAGGACAAAATAAATTGCCCCGTCACCACAACGATATCTGATGTAATTCAGAGAAGAATATTCATCATCTATGGATTTAAGGATATAACAAAATTAAAAAAGACAAAGGATATGAAGGATGAAAGATGGAGCAGCGCTAGAAGACAAAGCTAAATAAGCTCCACTGCAGTGATAATAGATGCAGTAAGATAATTGAAAATGCTGGTCGATACAAACTATTTTAGAGACATGATATCAAAACATAAACAGGTGCAACTTCAGCAGATTAAATTCAATATTAATCCAATAGCAGTCTGAAGCTACTCAAACAGTATTAACTTTAAGAGCAGTGGCCCGGGATTGATTTCCAGAATGAATGTGGAGTGTGTCACAGTCAGTTAGGCAGAACACATTGAGGCCTGATGGGATCTGAGCAGCAAGAGGCCTGCAGACAAATCAGATCAGTGGTCAGGTACAAACTAGGCCACGGACTCTGGCTCTGCATTGCCCAAACAAACCCTTTGACCCATCTGTACAACCCACTGCTGTAAACACACACTCATATCTGTTCAGAGCACAACACTACACTCCAATAACAGCACAAACTACATCCTCAGACATGACCTGAAAGATAAATCTACACCTCTCTAAATTTAAGATTTTATTATTATGCCTCTGCAGGGGTGACAGCAGTGACCACAGCCATTACGTTTTTAAAGTTGTCAGTCTCTCCCATTCTCATGAACACAATATCTCAAGATATGACATGTACAATATCTCTACTTATGACAAAATTACACCCAAATGTCGATAAGATATATTGAAGAAGTGATGACAGTTTATATCCAAAAGCTCAAAGGTCAACTTCACTGTGACATCATGTTCTGCAAAAACGCTTTTCTGGCAATTATTCAACATCAAATATCAGTACAGAAGGAATACATTTAACCAGATACTGAATTGGTGACACTAATCTTGGTTGTCCACCTTGCAGAGTTTATGTTAGCCAACATATGCCAGCTTTTGGCCAGGATCAGATGTAGTTGCCCAGAGGATGAAAATATCAACGACGAAAATGTCCAGTTGTAACCATGCTAAATAAACGATTACAATAATTACTAGCATACTGAAAAGCCTAATATTGTTGGTAGGGATGCACCGAAATGAAAATTTGGGGCCGAAGCCGAATAACATTAAACGCTTGGCTGAATACGGAGTACCAAATACCGAATATCGTTGTTTAGTTTTTCATTAGTTTTTGCAGATGAACCCCCTCCAGATTAGTGTTGTCACGGTACCAAAATTGGGACCCACTGTATGATACCAATGAAAATATCACGTTCTGAGTAGTATCAAGTTACCATGGCAAAAATGAGGCAGATGTGCCTTTTGTCATTTATAAAAAGATAAATCACTTTTCTATAACACATCAATGATATTTCAATGGAATAAATTACTTATTGACTTATTCATACTTCAAAAACGGCATCAATAAGTGATTAACATAGGGGGGATCAAAATAAAATAAATGAATAAAATAAGAATCAACCAGCCACCCTCCTCCCCTGACAAGTAAACAACACTCCCTTCATAAGTAAAGAACAGTCCCTAAAGTGCGGTGAGATTTGTGGACAGTTACCTGCCACAGTGACAGAAATGTGAACGGCTCGTTTCTCCTCTGACACGCCACATACCTGTGTTCGGCTGGCTCGGCTGTTCAGGTACTACTGGGCAGTCATGATGCCAAGAAGAGGATATTATTGGAGCCGACTTCTCCGTCGCCGCCGGTAAGCCGATGGCGCCGTATTTGACAGGAATTCATTACTGTCCGTGTCTGTGACCCCCATTCAACCCACAACCGGTGGGATTCGCCTATCGTTTCTGCGAGTGGTTGAAATCTGTACTCACACAGCGTGCTGAATGATCTATTTTGCTCGCACAAAACTATTTTTAGTCGCAAAGGCGAGTGTGGTGATGGACACAGTAAAATATCGCCACACTGCCGACATTTTACTCCGTCTGTCACCGCACGCTGTTTGATTGCGTTATCAAATCATGCCGCTATTATCCGGCCTTGCTTTTCACTTATTCCACCGAATACCGAATGTGTGTTTTTTTGCACTATTTGGCCGAATATATTCGGTGCATCCCTAAATAGGAGCCTTCCCCCCCTCCCCTCACCGCTGCTCTCCTCACTACACTGGCAAGTGCACAGATGTCTCAGAGAGGTGGTGGTGCATTTGCAAAATAAATGCCGCAGCGGTGGCAATAATTTAGCAGCGGCGTGCCGCCACTGCTAGATGAATGTAGCGGAAACACTGAACTGGAACTTCCATGTCTGCTTCAGAAGAAAGCAAACCTCATTCAAGTCACACTCTAAAAATCCAGTCCTAAGTAATATTATTCAACAGTATGTTTACACAGGAATGGTAATCATAAAAATCATAAAATAAACAAACAAAAACCCCAAAACACCTATTTGGAAAATTTCAGAGGCAAACAAGTACATTGATAACAGATCAGAGTGTCATTATTGGGTATGAAGGGACATCCTGGAAGGGCTCCGTTGTCCACAAGCAAGGATGGTCACTTTGTAAAAAACTGGGTCATGGAATGGTCCAACATTTTGAGAGCAACTATTCTAAATGTATAGTTGCATGGCATGGCATTTAATGATTTCACAATCTATAATTAATAATATCATCAAAAGATTTAGAGAATTTGGAGAAATCTCTGCATGTTAGGGACAAGACTGAAAACCAACACTGAATGCCCTTGACGTTGACCCCTCAGGTTGCACTGCATTAAAAACCAACATGATTGCATTAAGGATATTATTACATGGGCTCAGGAACACTTTGGTAAACACAGTTTGTCGCTGCATCTACAGATGCAAGTCAAGACTTTACCGTGCAAAGTGAAAGCCGTATATCAACAACATCCAGAAACACCGCCGACTTCTGAGATGGACTGACACAAAGTGGAGGGTACAGGGGTGTGCTAGTGCCCGTGGCATCATGGGTAACTTCACATCTGGGATGGAACCATGAATGCTGAAAGGTACATACAGGTTTTGGAACAACATATGCTGCCATCCAGACGACGCCTTTTTCAGGAACTGTTTATTCCAGCAAGACAATGAGACACATTCTGCACGGGTTCCTACAGCGTGGCTTTGTAATGAAAGAGTTCAAGTATGAGAATGACCTGCCTGCAGTCCAGACCTGTCTCTCATTGAATGTGTGGAACATTATGAAGCACAAAATGCAACATCAGAGACCACGGACTGTTGAGACACTTAAGTTGTATATTGAGCAAGAATGTGAAAGGATTTCACTTTCAGAACTTTAACAGTTAGACTCCTTAGTTCCCAAACACTTACTGAGTGTTGTTAAAAGAAAAGGTGGTGTCACACAGTGGTAAAGATGCTCCTGTCCCAACATTATTATAACTTGTTGCAAACATCATATTCAGAATGATTGTTTACTCATACTAAAATAAACAAAATGTATCAGTCTTTGGAATGCATTGAATATAGGTAAAAGGATTTATAGATCACTTAATTGTTTAAATTTACATTTCACAGAGCGCCCAATTTTGGGGGGAATTAGGGTTGAAGTATTTTGTATTAATTTTGTGGCTAATGCTCTAAAATAAATTTAGTGGAGTAAAAACTGCAATACTGGCTTCCAAAATGTGGTGGAGTCTTCTCAGAAAGTAGAAGAAAACAGTAACTCCAGTACAGTTCTTGAGTTAATATACTTAACTACACTCCAATGGTGGTAAAATACTCACACATTTATGCAGCATTAATATCAATCCCAAACATCATATAAAATGTTCACGGACGGGGAACATTTCACTGTACTATACATATTTCAACTTTTTATAACGTTACTTACTGTACATTTTGCTGGTACATACTTTTTCTTCAGTACAGTTTTGAATGCAGGACTTTGACTTGTAGTGGAGTATTTTGGCTGTGTAATTTTAGTACATATACATCAATTAAATCTCTGAGTACTTCTCCACATGCTGTGCTTTGTAAGCGTTGGATAACAGCAAATGTTATGACATCAGGGTGGCTGATGTAAACACAGCCGTTAGCGGCTACATTAGCATCTTTTCCAGCCGCTGACAGTCGTTTTAAACAGACCGACAGATCTGATCAGACCCGTCACACGTCATCTCTTACCTGTAGTTGTACGAGGGGAACTTCTTGCTCTCTATCAGCATCATCCTATACAGAGAAAGCACCTGTGCTCGTGCGGACGCCGCCATCATGTTGCTAATAAGCTGCTCCTCGACCCGTATAAAACCTCAGGACCCCATCTGACGCGTGTCCATACGGCGCCTGCACAGAAATACACGGCATATCTTGACTTTTTTCTTCGCGCCGCTCTCAGTCTTACAATTTACATTAATAGATTTTACTCTCCTACAGAGTCTTTATATAAACGATGACGTAATTTTTTAACTGGATTTAAAGTCCAGTAGACACTCAGGCGCGCCCCCGCCTACCGAACAGCATCTCAACGCTGGAGTGTGACAGGAGGTGAGTTAGCTTTGCTCATTTTAACCGTTAGAATAATACACTTTAACACACTAATGACATATTTTAATGAATGGACGAGATTGCGAGGCTATAGCGGCTGACTTCAGGACACAAACCGGGAGAATGTCGCCTCACACAGCGCTTTATTTCCCCCTAAAACTGTACTTGTTATGGGACAGCATGTTAGCTTCCCTGCTACAAACACAACTGACAGAACTGCAGCTGTGAAGTTGGCTTGTTTGAAGTATTTTATAATGCGTTGAATGTACTCAGACTCAATGCTAATGACACCTCAGAATTTCCTAAAAGTGCATGTATGTTATCATGCATGCACGTGGTTTAACTGTGTGCACGTGTGTGCCAGTTTTTAATGACCTTTCTGTCAATTTACCTCATCACAGTGTGACCTGACCATGACTCAGTGATATTTAGGTGTTTTATTGCGGTAAAAGTACTAATAGTACACATTGAAAATACTGTGGCACGAGAGACAGTCCTTTCTTTTAAAATATGACATCAGTAAAAGTATGTAAGTATAACTCTGGTAGACTAGCTCTGAAAAGTACCAGAAATGACATAAGTACACAAATTTTGGCAAGAATTGGAATATACAATATACACAAAATATACAACTATACATCAAATATTAAAAAATTATTAATGTGTGTGTATATACACACATTAATAATTTTTAATATTTGATGTGTGTACATATATAAATATATATATATATATATATATATATATATATATATATATATATATATATACATACAATGAACAAGGGTGCAGTGTTGTTTGACCTGCCACTCTGTGACCGTTAAGAAGTTCATCAGAGCGACAGCCTGGGGGAAGAAACTGTCTTTGTGATGGGTGGTTTTGGCGAACAGTGCTCTGTAGCGCCTACCGGAGAGGAGGAGTTTAAACAGATTGTGTCCGGGGTGTGAGGGGTCTACTGTTTCCTGCCCGTTTCCTGACCCTTGAGCTGTACAGGTCCTCGATGGAGGCAAGCTCAGTCCCAATAATCCTCTCTGCACACCTGATTGTTTTTTTCAGTCTATTTAGTCCATGGGCCAAGGGGCTAATTTTCACAAATTGGTATCACTTAAAGGGACCAAACAATTCTGGTGTTTTTGACTTCCTCTATGTCTCTAGTATACATTTTGGTATGATAGAGCTGCTTATCTAGTAGCTTAATAAAAAATTTTGGATGATCTTTGAGTCCTCCCCAAAATTGAAAATAGTCAAAATTGAGGCTTCTCCAAAAGGGACAGTGTCTGCCTTATCACATGAATCTTGGGAAATAATTATCAGAATGTCACCAAATTTGGACTGAATGTTCACAGACAGTTGCTCCACACAATGCAGCAAAGATTTAATCAGTACCTTGCTCATTTTAACGCCAGAACTTTAAACAGACAAATAGAATGGGGCCCTATTAATCCAGGGGTAAAGGGATCATTTTCACAACTTAGTAGGCCCCTATCACCCACGCAGACCAAACAATTTTGGCATTTTTATCACTCTACTGGTCTCTAGTTTATATTTTGGTATGATAGCCCTGTCTGTCGAGTAGCTTAATTATAGTTATCACTCTGTAAACAAACTTACACCTGTGTAGGCAAAACATTACAAATAGGGTAAAAAATTAACTAATAAATATCCCCATGAAACTTGCCCAGTTGATCACTCATATTAAGACAAGTATTTTTTGTATTACAAATTTTCTGAAATATTTTATTTAAATAGGCACCAATTTTGTTAATGAAGACAATCACAAGGAGGGGAAATTGATTACGCAGTTACTGTGCTAACACTCAGTGTTACTGTAGCCTACAGTAGGCCTACTAGCACTCAGAGCTGCCCAGTTGCTATTTGACCCATAACTAGGAGGCAAAGGGAGTGTTACCGCTTGCCTAAGACGGACTCCCAGGCTAGCAGAGGGAAGGAGGTGCCTTATTTCTCCATTGTAGGCCATCCTAAAATAGGGGGGCCCACCTGCTGCCCTCATCCTAGCTAACACTACTATAATAGCTACTATACTGAAATTGAATGTCAGCGGAGAGCATGGAGAGACAGCAATGGCAGCCTTCGAATCAGGTGGAGAAGAGACAGCAGCTGTGGCTGGTGAGTCCTTAAAACAGAGGGAGAGATGGCATAAGGCAGAGCACAGAGATAATGTCTACACTACGAACACGAATTAGAATTTAGACCATCTAGAGCCGTTATATAGTATAGCATTTACTCTGTCACATCATTCATCGTCCACATCACTATTATTCAGCTCCGGAAAACATTCCAGCTCATTTGCCTGGTTGCTGCAGGTTTGTAGTTCACACATATCTGTGCAATGCAGACGACTTTGCAGGCATGGCTATTCTGAAAGTTTACATGTTCGTGAGCAGGAGCATGATAGTAGGTCCAATACAGCCTCTGGTGCAGGCGTACCTCGCATCAACTCAGTGGCCAGATCTCCATCATGGATCTTCCATCCATGATCCTTTGGATTTGGTACACTTGGATTACACTCCAGGGCACGTATTCACAAAGATTCTCAGAGTCCTCTCAGAGAGCTCCTAACTTAGCCTAAAAATTCCTAGCAAGGAATCTTAGCTAAAGAGTGATTCAGGAAGTTTCTGAGAGCAACTCTGAGCAAGGAGGAGACAGAAACTTTTGTCTTAGTGAGGAGGTGTGGTTGACTCCGTTGCTAGGTATGACGCAGTCTTCTAAAAGCTGTGATTGGTTGTTACAAAAAGAAAAAAACAAATGCGCTCCTAGTAATGAATGGACAGTGAAATCAACCGATCATAGAACTTAGATTGTATTAAGAAATGTGTAATCGTGAAAATAATTTTATGTTGTGATGATGAAACTCAGCACAATTAAATTAATTGTTACACAGCTTCAAAATGTTTGAACGTACCTCGTTCACATGGCGATTATTATATTGATTTGCTTATTGTTATGTTTACTCGCCATGCTGGTAGTTTTACTACTTAATTTATTTTGTATTAATGGTGGACGCAGACTCAGCTGTCAGCAGTTAGTGTGATTGCTGGCCTCCTTGTAAAAAGCGGTTTGATTTGGCAGAATGACCAAAACAATGAATGAAATGGAGAAAAAAGAACAAGAAAGCCGACCTGGACAGAAGAGCAGTGCCTGCTGTTGGCACAGTTCGTGGAGGAGAACAAAGAGTTTTAAGAGGGAAATTTGGTCCCGGGGTCACGGCACAAGGGAAGAGGCAGACTTGGGAGCGCATTGCCCGACCAATCAATGCGTCATTCCCTCTCCTTTTACGCACAAGTGATGAGTGTGAGAAGCGCCTGTATGTGCTGCCATCCAAAGCGGGCGTTATTGCATTACGACGCTGGGTGGGAAAAGTAAGCTCATCCCTGATGAGGTCAACCACAAACATTATCCCTGCATGATCAAGCCGGTAGCGCCTTATTAAATCACTGTCGTTCAATATACAGAGAGTATCTCTCCTTCCTCTCTGTCTTTCCGCCATCTTCTAGACACTCTTAGGCTTCGTAAAAGTACAGTTTTCCACCTTAGGAGCTCTCTGGAGGCCGAAGATGCTTTGTGAATAACTTTTATCTCACCAAGGGAAAATTCTAAGAAGAAGTTCTAAGATTTTGCTGAGAATAACGTCACTAAGAGCTACTTTTAGTCTTAGGATTCTCTGTGAATACGGGCCCAGACCCCTCCGCCAGATAGCAGCCTGATAGTTTGCTCGTAAGGCATGCATGTAGAGTAACATGTAACTTGCCCAGTTGATCACTCATATCAAGACAAGTATTTTTCGTTTTACACATTTTCTGAAATATTTTATTTAAATATGCACCAATTTTGTTAATGAAGACAATCACTTGGAGGGGAAATTGATTATGCAGTTACCGTGCTAACGCTTAGTGTTACTGTAGCCTACAGTAGTCCTACTAGCACTCAGAGCTCCCCAGTTGCTATTTGACCCATAACTAGGAGGCAAAGGGAGTGTTACCACTTGCCTAAGGCGGACTCCCAGGCTGGCAGAGGGAAGGAGGTGCCTTATTTCTCCATTGTAGGCTGTCCTAAAATTGTGTGTGTGGGGGGGGGGGGGGGGGGGTTGAGAAGCAGGCTAGCAGTTCTTAGAAGGGCAGAGCATCTCAGGAAAAAGAGGAGGAAGAAGGAACATGTAAGGACAGGTTTTTTTAGGGTCCCTTTTCGGTTTAGTCAAGGATTGTTTAGCTAGGAAAAGGGAGGGCAGCTTAAAGCAGAAAGGCTAGCAGAGGCTGAAGAATATTTGAGAAATACATATTCAGATTTAGAGAAGAATAGGATAGTTTTTATAGGTTTTGATAAGTTTTCCACTGGGTATCCCTCCATTAGGAGGGCATAGATGGATGTCAGGCCACCTAGGTGGAAGGAAGTTCAGGAGGTGTTCAGGCGTGCAAAGGCTTCTTCGGTCCCAGGGCCTAATGGAGTCCCCTACCAGGTTTATAAACGTGCACCTGATATCCTTAAATTTTTGTGGAAACAGCTAAGAATAGTTTGGGAGAAACAAATTATCCCAAGAGCATGGCGTAGGGCAGTTGGCATCTGGGGAGTCTGTGGACCTTAGCCAATTTTTTATTTTATTGTGTGTCTAAACGCTTGCAGCTTGCCGGTAAAATGGCCCATCATTCGCTAAAAATCTGGCCATGTAAAAGGGGCTTGAGAAGCTGTTTTTTAGCTTCTCACTGTAGCCCCACCTTGGCTACCCCGATCTCCTTTGTCAGCTTGTTTGTGGCCTGCTTGTACAGGGCCCGATCCTTGCTCCTGTATGCCTCCTCCTTGGTCTGGTGCAGCTGCCTGAGTTTGGGTGTGAACCAGGGTTTGTTGTTGTTAAATGTACAGAGGGTCTTAGTCTGCACACACATATCATCACAAAAACTGATGTAAGATGTCATAGTGTCAGTCAGTTCGTTTAGGTCTGTGGCTGCAGCTTCAAAAACGCTCCAATCTGTGCAGTCAAAGCAGGCCTGTAGCTCCAGCTTTGACTCCTCAGTCCACTTCCTTACACTCCTTACAACAGGCTTAGAAGTTTTTAATTTATGCCTGTAGGTCAGGATAAGATGAAGCAGACAGTGATCAGAGAGCCCCAAAGCTGCACGTGGGACAGAGTGATAAGCGTCCTTTAAAACTGTGTAGCAGTGGTCTAGTGTGTTAGAGTCCCTGGTGGGGCATTTTATGTGCTGTTTTAAGTTAGTGAAGTTCGTGAGAGAGGTTTGCTCTGTTAAAATCCCCTAGGATGATGAGCAGGGAGTCTGGATGTTTTTTCTCCACGTCTGTCACCTGGTCAGCTGGGTGTTGTACACATGCCTTAAGGCCCTGACACATCAAGCCGACGGTCAGCTGTCGAACAAAGTCGGGCCGTCGGTGAGCGTCTGTCGGCCTAGTTTTTGTGGTGTGTTCCACACTGTCGGCACTTCGGTGTCGACGTTGGCGGCTTTTTGGCCGATTGAGCATGTTGTCGGTGAGAGACATCATTCTGATTGGCTTGTTCAGGTTTTATTTCCTCGCCCCTGTAGTGAGTGAATCTGCCTGTAGTAAAACCAGGGCTAACAGGTGCTTCCTCCTCAGGCTCCACTTCATTCAGCTGCCCGACAGATCTGCTGCTTCTTCCTACTTTAACCTGAATAACAAACCTGGGCTAGCTGGGAGCGGCTAGCGGAGCGTTAGCCGCAGCATGACTGGAGGGAAGCACAGCCAGTTAGCCTCCACTAGCCTCCCAGCTAGCCTGGCTCTCCGTTTGGATCCAACCAGAGCACCGGGCCCTGGTTTGTTATTCAGGTTAAATTGGGATGAAGCATCGGGTTTGTCGGGCAGCTGAGTGAAGTTGAGCCTGCGGAGGAAACACTGGGACCGTCTGGATGTAATAGTCCGTGGAGGTGCTGCAATGCTCGGCTGCACAGATAGGAAACCCCTCGGCTGACAGGATATATATATATATATATATATATATATATATATATATATATATATATATATATATATGGTTTGTAAAAAATAATGAGAAATTTCCACCATGATGACCCAGAGCCCAAAGTGACACCATCAATACAAAACAAAACAATGTTGTTGTTTTTTGCCCAACGGTCTAAATCTTGAAATTATTACCACTTTATTACAGTCATTAACATTATTAAAAGGAAAAGTTTTGCGTGTAAACAAAATCTTAACTTAACTGAAACTCTCAGGTAAATGTGGTGGAGTGAGAAGTTCATCTCTGTGATGTAGAGGAGTACAGAATTTGTCCTTCAGTACAGCCCTTTTACATTTAACCACATGGTTAAGTCTACAGACATTAGGCTTAACTTTGATATGCCCCAGATGTTCCAAAAAATTCCTGTGAGGTCCCTTTAAGAAGCTTTTAAGTTTGATACAACTGTTTTCCATGGTTTGATGACATCATGTTCAGAGGTGGACAGTGTTATCAGAGTGAACCATGATCAGGATGAGAGAAGACATTTGTATTTAGAGTGGACACTTGTTTTTTGAGAGAGGACAACACAGATACTCTGCCACACAATGGCTTTAATACCCGACGTGTGTGTGTGTGTGTGTGTGTGTGTGTGTGTGTGTGTGTGTGTGTGTGTGTGTGTGTGTGTGTGTGTGTGTGTGTGTGTGTGTGTGTGTGTGTGTGTGTGTGTGTGTGTACAGTATGCTCTTTAGCAGTGGATGTGTGAAAGGTCAGAGACACATCCTGTTTGTTGATGTCCTGCTGTCTTTTAGTGTAAAGGTCAATTGTGTGTGTGTGTGTGTGTGTGTGTGTGTGTGTGTGTGTGTGTGTGTGTGTGTGTGTGTGTGTGTGTGAGAGAGAGAGAGAGGTACATGCTGATGTGGACCACAGAGTGTGTTCATTGGTTAAAATGCAGTTTATCACGAGTCACATTTCTGCAGATGGTACGGCTTGGCTCTATTACACTACAACATACGCTACGAAGCACACTACTACAAAGTTTACTGCCATGTACACTATGATGTACATGACAACGTGCAGTACCCTGCGGCATACACTACATATACTACGCTGTAAAGTATACTATGATACACCCTACTTGCACTATGACATACGCTACAAAGTACACTACGACGTACACTAGCTCATACACTACACTATGACATTCATGACAACGTATAGTACTTGCACTATGACGGACACTACGTTGTACACCACAACATACACTACACTGTACACTTTTTCACTACACTGCACACTATGACATACACTGTGGCATACACTACACAGTACACTGTAAACTACTCACACTACAATGTACACTATGGACGCTATGATGTACACTACATTGTAAACTACATACATTACACCGTATTCTACATACACTATGATGCACACTACTTACACAGCAACTTACACTACGCCATACACTACGCTGTAAACCAGCCACTCTGCACCATACAATTGACAATGTGCAGACGTTCCCCTGTTGATAGATGATAATGATATGATGAGTGTTCAAGATGATGTCATGCAGCTTCACGCTGGCCTGGAAATCCAGACCCAAATCAAGAAAAATTTAGGGTCTGGCCATGAGTAATGCAAATGGCCCAACTTGGCGGCACCAAGCATGCATCTGTAAATATCACTGCACGCAATTGGTTAACACTACGACCAATGAGAACAATACACAAAAAACAGCAAAAACGTCCTTCTTGCAAACGAAAGACTCGAATGCCGTCTTCTGTTCCTCTTTTAGAGAAAAAGCCAATTCTAACTTGTTCATTGTAGCAGCCAAACAGTTTCAAACAACCGGTGTTCATCCGTAGCCATCTTGCAATGTTTACTGACTGATTCCGGAATTCGACGTCACAGCGCTGTCATCATCTGTTTAGCTTGCCTCTGGCCCGCCTATATCAGATACACCGATGTGATTGGTACAGCTCGGTTTCATGGGCATAGTTAATGAGCATTAGGGATGCACCGAATATTCGGTAACCGAATATATTCAGCCGAATATTGCAAAAAAAACCCCACACATTCGGTATTCAGTGGAATAAGTTAAAAGCAAGGCAGAATAATAGCAGCATGTTTTGATAACGCAATCAAACAGCGTGCCGAGACCGGCGGAGTAAAATGTCAGCAGTGTAGCGATCCGTCCGTCACCGCACTCGTATTTGCGACTAAAAATAGTTTTGAGCGAGCAAAATAGGCTTAAATCATTCAGCACGCTGTGTGAGTACAGATTTCAACCACTCGCAGAAACGATAGGCGAATCCCACCAGTTGTTGGTTGAATGGGGGTCACAGACACAGACAGTAATGTATTCCTGTCAAATACGGCGCCATCGGCTTACCGCGACGGAGAAGTCGGCTCCAATAATATCCTCTTCTTGGCATCATGACTGCCCAGTAGTACCTGAACAGCCGAGCCAGCCGAACACAGGTATGTGGCGTGTCAGAGGAGAAACGAGCCGTTCACATTTCTGTCACTGTGGCAGGTAACTGTCCACAAACCTCAATGCACTTTAGGGACTGTTCTTTACTTATGAAGGGAGTGTTCTTTACTTGTCAGGGGAGCAGGGTGGCTGGTTGATTCTTATTTTATTCATTTATTTTATTTTGATCCCCCCTATGTTAATCACTTATTGATGCTGTTTTTGAAGTATAAATAGGTCAATAAGTAATTTATTCCATTGAAATATCATTGATGTATTATAGAAAAGTGATTTATCTTTTTATAAATGACAAAAGGCACATCTGCCTCATTTTCACTCAGAACCGTGATATTTTCATTGGTATTGTACAGTGGGTCCCAATTTTGGTACCGTGACAACACTTATCTGGAGGGGGTTCATCTGCAAAAACTAATGGAAAAACTAAACAACGATATTCGGTATTCGGTACTCGGTATTCGGCCAAGCCTTCAATATTATTCGGCTTCGGCCCGAAATTTTCATTTCGGTGCATCCCTAATGAGCATCATTACTGATTGCCAGAGTGACTTGCTGAGCAAATTCAAATTGTGCTCTTGCGATAATGGCCAGAGGAATCATGATATGATATTATCACATTACGATATTATTGCGATGTCACAATATGCTGAGTATTGCGATGAAATATATTGCAATTTGTTTCCTTTTTTTCCAGTTATAAATTATTTCTCCAAAAGAAAACCTTTGTCAACATCAGTTCTACCTCATAAGATAAAGTTATGTCTGTTCATCTGACTTTTTTTTTACTCCAGCAAAATGTGATGCAAAGCAGACAGACTGACCAACACTGTCATAAAACCAGTCATAAATGCTGCAGACACCTGACACACTAAACTGTTAGCAGATTCAGTACCCTCTGCAAGGCCAGATAAAGCATGTGAGTGAAACTTTTCACATGCAGGTGTCCCCCTAACTAAATGGCAACATCCATGTTTGAAGCGTTGTTTGTTACAACCACTATCCCCCATTCATGTGCTGCATTTTGCATGAGGTCTGCAATGTTTGCTCCAGAGATGGGGGAAAGTCACACAACAAGTCTCTGCCCAGAGAGGCAGTGAGAGCTACAGGCGACAATGAGGCTTAAAAAAGAGTTCAAACAGGGCTTTTTCACTAGGAGCACTAGGAAAATTTAGGAGCACAGAAAGAAATTTAGCAGCGCAGTGAAAATTTTAAATAACATATTTAATAGGAAAACAACAAAATACAAAAGCTCCTCTGGTGCCACCCTCTCCTCCATCGTGTGTGGTAAGGGCCCAGCACACAGTTGTCACATCGGATGAACTCAGCTAATTTATGGTGAAGGGTCATGCATTTTCCACCCGTCACTTCGAAAAGCTAAAGGTGGCTACAGCGTGTTGTGTTTGATAACATTGTTTAACAAAACAGAAGTGACGCCCAACGGTGCTTAGCGTGCCTTTAATATTGAATTAAAGCCAAGTCCTTTTGAGTCATCTGTCTCAAGTCAAAGTCAAGTCGAGTCTTTTATCAGTGTTAGTCAAGAAAGTCTCAAGTCATCATATTTGCGATATTTGTCGCCAGTTCTCTGTGAGATAATATGCTATGATCATCACATATAATTCCACTGACCTTGAAGTCCACACGTCACAAGTGAATGCCACCCTTCCTGCTGTTCTCAAAGATTCCTCTGCTTCATGCTTCACTTCTCTGTAGAGCTTGGTGAAAAGGCACCGGGACGGAGTCATATACCAGGGTTCCAGTGTTTTTAGCATGTAACAAAAGCCTTTGTTTCCAACAACTCTGTTGTTGATCTTTGAACAATAAGTAGGTGATGGACTGTGTTATTTTCATAGCTTTCTCTAAGTTGGATGGTAGTTTTGTCAAGCTAAGTGTTTCCAGTGTCGGTTGATTTTTCAGCAGAGTTGGCTAAGGGTTAGCTTGGCCATCAATGGCTAACGCTACCTTTGGATGGTGGCGTGTGAGGTGAGCCCTCATGTTCATAGTACTATGATTTTACTCTCATATGATACTGCTTGCAAATCACGTGTCATCTCCACATCCTCTCCTTCTGTGTTAAAAAAAAGTCCAGACGTTTGATTTAAATGCCAACACTGCATTTCTGATTTCTGTCTCCGGTGCCTCCATCTTTGTTTTGATGAGCTTCCTACCAAATGCCACTGACTGACACCTCTGCTGACCTGAAAAAAATTCAGCGCCATCTAGTGGGTCAATAAAGCAATTGATTTTATTATTCTCGTACCAAAAGTTGTATTAAAGTGAGTATTTGCGAAACTGAATATGGATATAATGAAAGATTGATACTTGGTGTCTGTGTAGCGATACAATATTGCAGTGCAAAATATTGCAATACTATGCTGTTTCCCCTGACCCCTCGTGCAGTGGACAACAAAATACAGAAAAGGACCTGGTGCCAAAATAGTTTTTTGTTTTTTTTCCAGCTGAACCATACAGAGAAAATGAGGCATTAGATCATCATCATGTCTGCTGTTCTGGCGCAATGAGGCTGTGTGTGTGTGTGTGTGTCTGTGTCTGTGTCTGTGTGTGATCTGTTGTATCTATCTTTGTGGGGCCCAGTCTCAGTTGGACCTTGAGATTATTTTTGGGAAGTGAGGACTAGGGATGCACCAATCCAGCCTTTTTCCCCACAAATAGGGCTATAACTAGTAATTATTGTCATTGTTAACCCCCAGTTATTTTCTAAAGTAATCGATTAATTGTAAGGTCTTTATGAATTTCTGAATATTACAAATAAAATAAAGACCCACTTAAAATGCCTTGTTTTTTCTGACCAACAGTCCAAAATCCGAAGGTGTTCAGTTTGCTACCATAGAAACACTCAAACAATCACTTGCCAAATTATTTTTCTGCCACAGCTTTATGCAAACTGTTGGTGTTGGCCAAGTTCCTATCCGTCACGAGCGGTCTCTCTCTCCACATTGTAAAAGGCGTAAACACGTCTTCTTCAGTATGTAAAGTAATATAGGACTACAGTGGAGATGTTCCTGTTTTTTTGTTTAGGTTTGTAAAATTTTAGTTAACAACTCATGAACCTCATAGCAATAGATAAACTGTGAAACACACAGTTCCTGGTGTAAAAATACCGCAGTTGCGTTCAGACACAGAGCTGTCAAACAGTCTTACGTGTAGCTGCTGACTGAAGGCCTCTGTGTGTATTTGGGAATGGATTATGTCAATGAGAGTCCCCACAGGTATAGAGGTACAGCGCTGTGTGTCCCTGCAGAGCCGGCTGACTGATGGACGGCTCTGCAGGAGCGACGGATCAATAAAGGAGGATTTTCCTTCAGTCCCGGCTGACTGGACGAACCCTCTCCGTCTCACCGGAGCTTTCAGTCTCAATCCTGCAGATCAACAGACGCTGCTGTCAGTGTCACCGTTCACACTGAGCTGCTAAATGCTTTTTATCCAGTCTCTCAATCCAGCGTCACAACTGCCTCTTCACTATCAAACACTCAGACTGAAAGCAGACGTGTGTGTTTTGAGATGTTGGAATTTGAGTAGGAAGATATCCCTGAAAGTTTTTGGCAATGTAGATGACTTAAAATGAGACTTAAATCTTTGCAACAGAGAATAAATGTTTTTGTCTTTTAAATCTGAGCTGTGAGGTGTCCCTCCCTGATATTGTCAGTCTGGCCAAATTCCATTTAAGACTCATTTTCTGTCAAGCCTTTATGCAGGTGTAGGTGTGCCTTGTAGTTGTTGAATTAGTCCGGAAGGGAATAATTTTCTGTCGGAGTTAACAGAGCTGACAGTTAAAAAAAAAAAAAAAAGCCAAAGTCAGTGTTTTTTTTAGTTTTAAAATAAGTTGTAGGCTATCACTTTAGATAGTTAAAAATTGCTTGTGTGGCACATTAATGTAAAGTCTGACTATTAGGTAGATATAACAGGGATGCTTTAGCAGCCGAACATCAGTATCGGTCGATATTTGCCTCGTTGACTGTCAACAGCCATCAGCAAATAATGCGACATTGACTGATTGCAGTGGCCGATGTTTTTCCGTTGTGTCACATCAATTTTGCGAATGCTAAAAAGCAGGACAATAGAAGACGTGTTTGGGCAGAACAGAGATCTTCCCAGGGACACCGTCGGAATGAAAGGACACAGTGAAGTCATTATCAGTGCATCAGAGGACACACCCTATCGTTTCCCTAATAATGCTACATTGTGAATAACAAAACTGTGAGCAAGTTAACATCAGCTGTTAACAGCTAGCAGCCAGAAATAACAGCTAATGGAGGTTACATTGAGTTCCATGATGATGTGTTCAAGGTTTGTTAAGTAAAAATGGGTATTGGGTGAAGGTAAATTACAATGTTCTCATGATGTGTTTAGTGTAATCGTGTAAATTGTACGTTTTGGAGACAACTTAAAAAATACAGCTGTTTGAAGGAGAAATTTAATGTTTTCACAGCAATATAAAATAGATATTAGAGAGGAAGTTGTGACATATATAGTAAAAAGCATTTGATGCACTTATTATTTTAAACATGTGTTTCATGTCAAAGAAGGTGACATTAAAGATTGTTTCATAAATATGTATGATTAAATTTGTGCTTGTTCAAAGGTTGTGTAATGAAGGACTGTATGGCTTTAAAAAACAGTTCAGTTATTTTTTTATTTCTTTGTTTTCCTGGCTTGAAACGGAAAATAAATGAAAGCTAAAAATACAGAAAAACAAACAAAAAACCCATTCATTTTGGCCAAATTGTCATTTTAATCATTGGTATCGGCCTCGAATTTCACAATTAGTGCATCCCTAAATATGAGCCATAGACATTTTTTTATTATTATATTGTTATATTTTTTTATTTTGTATAGTTACACTTGTCACCAAATTATTTATTGCATAATATAGTGGTTAGCACTGTTGCCTTACAGAAAGATAGTTCTGGGTTTGAACCTGCTGGCTGGGGACCTCCTGTGCAGAGTTTGCATGTTCTCTTTGTGTCAGCGTAAGTTTTCTTCGGTACTCCAGCTTCCACCCGCAGTCCAAAGACATGCAGGTTAATAGGTGACTCTAAATTGCCCGTAGGTGTGAATGTGAGTGTGTATGGTTGTCTGCCTCTATGTGTCAGCCCTGCGATAGTCTGGCGACCTGTCCAGGGTGAAACTCGCCTCTCACCCAATGTCATCAACTTCAGCCCTGTTGAGAGCAGGATAAGCAGTTACAGAAAATGAATGAATGAATAATAAGCATAATAATAATAATAATAATAATAATAATAATTGTTATTGTCCACAAATATGGAAATTTGCCTTTGGCTTCATTGGGCAGTTAAAACACATCATTGTTAAATCACAATACATACACTACATAACACAACATGCAGTCGAGACAACAATTACTGACATGGTGTGAAGAGTGGTTACAAATTTAGCAAAGTTATTGCATTTAATATAATATACTTTTTGTTTTCCACTCTGTTCCAATAATTTTACTGGCCATGTTTGTAATTCTGCACAGTCTTTAACACTTTGTTCACATTATCTGTGAACAGTCTCTAAAATGTTCTTGTTTCTATTATGGTAATCTAATTTCCTGATTAGATACAAGTAAAATTTAAAGTACAATCAAAAAAGGTTCCTAAATTTACTATTTTATTGATGCAGTGCAAGTAGAAGCCCAATCCAAATTCCCTACAGTGTGGGAAAATAAAGTGAATCCTGAATCTTGAACTACAGAGCTTGGTGTAACAGATAAATAAAGACGTCTGTTTGTCGGATTGTTAGATAGTGAAAGACGACCTTTGAAACCAGAACTTCTCTGCTGATGCACCTGTGATTATTATAGAGGTGTAAAGGGAGATTCTGCATATTTTTCCTGTTTTAGTTGAAATATAACACAGAATAGGGCTGCAAGTAGTGGTTATTTTCATTAGGTATTCATCTTCCAATTATTTTCTTGATTAATAGATTAATAGATTAATAGTTTGGTCTATAAAATGTCAGAAAATAATGAAAAATGTCCATACCAGTCTGAAAGTCCAAGGTCTTTAAATGTCTTGTTTTGTTCAAAACCCAAAAATGTTCTGTTTAACATGATACGAAACAGAGAAACCTAGGAAATCTCATGTTTGAGAGGCTGAAAATATCATTTTCTGCCATTATGCATGAAACATTACTTTAAAGATTAATCAATGATCAAAACAGTTGGTGATTTTGTTTCTGTCGATCAATGTACTGTTTCAGCTCTAGTATATAATAATATCTGTTTTCTGTGGGCCTTCAGCAAACTGTTGAAAACCTGACTGGATGAAATGAGAAATAGTTCCAGAAAGTGTTGACAGGAGTTAGTTTGTTGTTTGTCGGTAGTTTCTCTCTTTGAATCACCGCTGTGAGCTGCAGATTGAGTTTTCTCCTGTCTCCTTTCTGCCTGGCGGATCAAGGCCTCCGACGTCCCCCCCATCGATTGCTTCCTCCAGTGTTCAGACTGGCGGAAGAATCCGTCTGGGACACATCAGCCTGTGACCCGAACCTGATCGCCAACCAACCCATCCATCCATCCATCCATACATCCACCCAGCCATCCATCTTCTCTGTTCCAGCGCTCCGCTCCGGATCAGCAAACTCTTCTGCACCGTTCGTTCCACACACTGAAGTAGGTGGACAGGTGTGTGTGTGTTTGTGTGTGTTGTTGTGATGTTTCACCGTGTTGAACATCACATTGATTTCTGCTTTGTTCTCTATGTTCTCTATCTAAATTCATTACCCTAATGTGCTGCCTGTGTGTGTGTGTTTACATCAGTGGTGTGCATGTGTGGCAGGGTGTCTGCAGCACCATAAAAAGTCTGAAAATTACTTAAATTTAATTTTCCAAATATTAGTTTAGCTTAAAAGAGCATACATTTGATCTAATTTCATCTATCCATATTATCATTTCTTTTCGACATTTTTTTATTTTACAAATCTGTAAACCTACCATTGAACCTAATTATACTGTCTTTTTACTTCATACTTACACTCACCTGTTGGGAAAATGTAGATCAACTTAACTCACTCCAGAGCCCCATTTACACTGCACAAAGAACCCACTGACACACAATGACATCTGGCTTTCGGATATAGTGGGAAAGCTTACAATTGTCATTTACATCTGGGTGAAAAGACAGTAGGTGCAGTAGTCACTGGAATTTATTGGCTCCAGTTCTGATTGTTGTGATGGAAATACAACACCCAGGATCTCACACAAATTTTAGCCCCTTAACCGGTGAGATGCAATGACATGCCACCACAAAATACCAGCCGTCTCCTCTGGGAGGGGGGGGAATTCCACACAGACCAACCATCACATCTCATAACAGCAACAATACTGAACCTACATGGACCAGTGGGTCCATTCTCTGACCAAACAGGCTGCTGCTGTTACAGTCAAACAAAAGAGTGGCATCAGACTTTAATCAGATCAAAGAGTTGGCTGTTAACAGGTTGGTTATTTACAGACAACACTTTACAACCTAACAACACCAGGTAATCCAATTGAATACACGTATTTGATGGAATTACTAGGTATCATGATCTGGATGCCCAGATAATCAATATCCAGCCACTCTGTTGGGTCATAGATCTACCTGGATGGGGGAAGACTTGTAGGACATGATGGGATATGACGGGACATGACAGGACGTGACGTGACGGTATTGCAAATGAATGCATATAAATTTGTAGAAATCACTACAAAGACTTTTTGGTTTTCTGTCCCCCAAAAAGGGGAGGGGCCTGTGAAATACTCGTATGTGCCATTCTGGTCTGTTGGTATATACAGCTAGTTGGTGGTGGGAATTTCTAATGAGTGAGTAAAGTTAGCAATGCAAGTAGTTTGTTTATCTGAAAATGGAAATATGTGTTTAATAATATACAGCTCTATTACTGTATAGAACTACACCTATAAATGACTACAACTAAAGTCATATGTTATAAGAAAGTTTTGTCAAAGGGTTCAAAAATTCATTGGTAAAAATGTGTGGGAACCCTGAGAGTTGCGGGTGGGTGTAACTAAAAAGTTAATACAAACATGTTTAACCATGTTCTTTAGAAGCAGTGTTTAAAAAGATATGACACAAGAAAATAAAATGAAAAGCAGGAAATACACAGCACCTTGTAACAAGACAATATGGACAGAAAACAAACACAAAATACAACAGCAGGATGTCAGTTATATGTTGAATAAACTGACATTTATCCATACTACTGAATGAAACATTGACTGGCAATTGAAAAAGATCTGACACAAAAGTTTCCAAAATTCTTTGAATGTCACTGCAAACATTAGGTGTGCACATTGCTGGTGCACATGCAACAACATCAGTATTTATATTTATTTCTGAATTAATATTTTATGTGTCTAACCTCCCTCCCGCTGCATAAAGACACATTTACGACGGTTTCCTGGGATTTCAGCTTTATTTGGTGTTTAATGTCACACTGAGGAAAATGAAGCCAGCGCAGCAGATGTAAACAAACCCGACCTCTGCTTTTAATTGGCAGAAAAAATGCAAATCTAGTCAAAATGAGCGGATGCTTTGATGTGGAGCAGAGACGCTGGAGGAGGTCCAAATCAAAGGCTACAGCAACTGGACTGAAGGGAACATCTGTGGTGATGATTCATAATGTTTATGGTGACAAAGTTAGAGTCCTGCAGAGGGTCAGGGACACACACATCTGCAGGAAGACATCCTCACAGTAATGGAGGGGTTTGAGGTTTTCTGCAATTGCATTGCATATTACAGCAATGAATAAAAAATCAATGATTATTTGCTATTTATCATGAAGTCAATTGTAGCACATTATAGTGTTTTCTTAATGTATAGTGAGAATCTCTGTAGCCAATTTGGTAGATTACAATTATCTAACAAGCAGTGGTGAAATGTAACAAACAGTACATTTACTCAAGTAATGTAGTTAAGATAAGAGATATGATACACCTTTATTGAACCCACAATTGAGAAATTCCAGTGTTATAGCATTCAAGGAGGAAGAGTCAGATTCAAAATTTCAAAATTTAAACTTAAAGCTATAGTGTGTAACTTCTACAGGTCCATAGATGTCCGTTTCATCCAAGCCACTACTGGTGGAGATGACACAATGCTGATTAAGCCAATCGGCTCCTCTAACATTTCGCAGTATTTTTCAATATATATCATTTTTAGTTTTCTACTCTGTGTGCGGTGTGTGGCGACTGGCGAGTGTTACTCTGGGTACACGGTGTGAAGCGAGTGTTACTCTGTGTACACGGTGTGTGGCGACTGGCGAGTGTTACTCTGTGTACACGGTGTGTGGCGACTGGCGAGTGTTACTCTGTGTACACGATGTGTGGCGACTGGCGAGTGTTACTCTGTGTACACGATGTGTGGCGACTGGCGAGTGTTACTCTGTGTACACGGTGTGTGGCGACTGGCGAGTGTTACTCTGTGTACATGGAAGTGCCACCGGTTTATTAGTTGTATTAACGCATTATCCGCTGGGACGCGACAGAAGTTACGCACTATACTATATACTATACTAGCTTTAAAAACTAGAGATGCAAAAGAAAGTACAAAAATACAAGAAATGGCAATAAATAATTATAATAATTATGAGCAGTGGATTAAATGTGAGGTATTTTTACTTGACTTGAGCATTTCCTTTTTATTCATCATTATACTTCTCCTTTACATCTCAGAGGTACATGTTGTACTTTTTACTGCACTACATTTGTCTGGCAGCCTTAGCTACCTTTCAGATGACTATTTTTTTTATACCCCTCCTGTCCAGTAAAACCATGCATCACTCATCAGATGTGTTGATGTTGAATGTTTGTGATAAACTGAAGGATGAAGTGTTCCTCTTTGTGTTGTGTCCTAATCCTACTTCTTAAAGAAATAGTTCACAGATGGAAAGATGGTCTCTTCATAAACCTGGGCTGTCTATGCAGCAGAAAGAAGGGGTGTAAATCACCAGCTTTTTCAAGATACAATATTAAATGGATTCTTTGGACAACGATATGATATTTACCAATATTACAAGGTCTGCTACGATAGAATTTCGATACGAGGCGATTTAGGGGCCTGTGATCGATATGAGACAATATCATCTGCCCATCTAACACAGTGTGTTACAGAAGAAGCTGCCACTTCCTTCTTTCTTTCTTACTTTTGGTCATAAAAGATAAAAGGCCACACATAAAAAATGTAAATAACTAACCACTGAAGAGAGTTTACTTTAAATTGCTTCCTGTGACACACACAAAACAAAACATGGGGTCAGTTAACCATCAGGGCTTTCTGACAGAGAGCCCTTACTGGAAGAAATCTTTTTATTTTAACCCAAACCATCATCTTTTTCCTAAAACTTCAGCTCTATCTGTTTTAAAGACTACTAACTCTGCCCAACCAGTGCTCGACAGTGAGAGCGTTTCACTCGCATTTGAAACTAAAAGTAGGTTTGCCGCCTTCCCTCTTCCCCGTGTGACACGGTTATGAGCGGTTTTCCAAGCCACTGTCAGCACAATGAATATAAGTCCCACTGTCGGCAGGGTGGAAATAAGTCAAAGTGTGGTGGAGGAGATGGACCGGGTTAAGTGGCGGACCTCTGGGGAAGCCTGCTCCGTTCTCCCCGCAGTTAGGGACCGTTCTCCACATTCAGGCTGTCGGCTGGGTGGAAATAAGTCAAGTGTGGCGGAGACGAAGGACCGTGAAAAGCGGCGGACATCCGGGGAAGCCTGCTCCGTTCTCCCCACAGTTAGGGATCGTTCGCCATGGTACTGCTGCTGGCCAGGGTGGAAATAAGTCCTGCAGAGTTTCAGAGGACCTGGAGATTGTTTTAGGATAGTAATAACATTATATAAGATAATCATATTGCAAAGATAATATATATAAGATAATAACATTAAAGACAAAATTAAATTGCAATACTTTTTTAAAACTTGATGATTTTACCTTTCTGTACATTTTTTATACAAATTCATGACATTATTTTGCTTGTAAATGTCTATTTGCATCACGTTTATTACAGAAAACACATTACTTGATCAATTTACATTGTGCCCCTAAAGTTCTTTGTTGTCTCCTTACTTTTTCAACTTCCTTGGGAAAAAAGTTAGCGTCAAGTCCTGCCAACAGCCTTTAAAACATGGATTAATAACAAGATCATTTAACAAAAGTATAAAATTCAGCTCATTAAAAACTGACAAGCTTCATAGAGATGTCAGTTGTTTCTTGCAAGTCATTCATTATTAGCTTAAACACCTTTTTATGTTGCATAACTTAGCCTTGCAGCTAGTGGACTTTTCATCAACTCATAGCTTGAAAAATTACATTTATTATTTATACTTTTTGCGTACTCACTAAAGATGGTGCTGCATGACCAGAGAAAACAGAAAAAAGGCTGCAGTTTTCCTTTTAGCTCAAGATGTAGAAACTACCAGAATGCACTGCATTTTTTAGGTGAGAAATAGGTATTGCAGTAACAAAATCTTGGTTCGCATTTGATCAACACTGCCTAATTTTACCATTTGAAATGAGTTTTATCTGAGTTTGAGAGGGGCGGCTCTCTCTTTTAATCTGCTTTTATGCTCTTTGTGTCCATGATGGCAGGCAGACGAAATTTGCAAACGTAGTAGTTTGAGCAACATTCTGAAAGCCACTAAAAATAAGCAGGGAGATTTCAGCACTGGTTAGATGGAGGGAACTTCACTTCAGTTCACATACTACTCACATTGTATTGATACAAAGCTGGTTGAAAATCTGCAAAATATCCCTTTAAACTACCTAACAGTATATAAAAGAGTTGGTATGAGCAACGTCTTAAACATCTACAGAAGGAAAATGCAACATACACATGAATGCAGCAGTAATATTAACCCAAAAGCATCTGATAAAAGGAAAACACTGACCGCATGGGACACTTTACTGCATCATGCATACTTTTACTTTGATTACTTTAAGTGTGTGAATAAACTTTGTATGTTACATTTAGCATTCTAATGTTAGCATGTTCAGAGTTAGCTACTAGACAGCTGGCAGTTGCAATGTTTCAAATTATTCAGATTTTATATGTTGAAGAAACATGAAACCAAAACAAAGTTGATGATTACTGATCATTTTTTGCAATATTACCACTGGGGATCTGCATATTTACAATTTACCACCCCAATTGACAGAAAAAATGTTGGCATTGTACGTCTCTGCAAACTATGTGTATGTTTTTACATTATTATGTAACAGATACATTGAAATGTAACATCTCATTATGTTTTAACAGTGCTGTGGTTAACATGTAGTTATGTATAGGCACAAAAACAAAAATAACAATAACAATTTTAGCTAAAATTATCTCCTCGTCGTGGCAATGTCCCCACTGTAAAGACAGCAATGGGTCACTAAAAAACAGCCACATATGAGTCCTAAAATGCTGCAGGAAAAACAGTGAAGGGTCACTACAAGTCACCTATGTTTGGGAGCTTAAAAAATGCTGGAAACACAGTGACAGGTTGCTACAAGACACAGATTTGTGGGCTAAAAAGCTGAAGGAAACAGTAGCCTTTTTTAAACAGGAATTGTGCAAATTTGCAGGAAAGCCCACTCAGTCTTTTTTCAGCATCGGCAGTATAAAAACAAAATCGTGGAGTGCAGCAAAATGCCACCTACCTACTTTTGTTTATACAGAGTGCGCCTTTTTCGGGGCAATGGGGGGCGTGAGCAAGTAGCAAAACGTATAGTTCAGCGTGTGACGTAAACAGTGATGAGGGAGGGAGGCCGCGGCTGGTCAGCCCTTCGGCAGTTCTGTCATGTCAACCCGTTCATCACCGTCCCCGTCATTGAACGGTTAATGGCCTCTTTGTTTGCGAGGGCAAGGAGGGCGCGCAATTCCTTGTCTCCCCAGTTGCTCATCTTAACAGTGTCTGTCAGGTTTGCGTTTCCCTCTCGCTACTAGCTGCTTGCTAACTCCTGCTACCAGCTGTTTCCTGTTTATCCACCACCAGTGGCTCGCACGTCATCAACAGCTCCTCCCACAAGTCTTCAACAGCCCCTTGGAAGGCCGCCTCGGTCTGTTTAAACTAGAAGGGTTCTGCCAATATGACTACACTCTGAGGCAGAAAATTGGGCACCTCGGATCAACTCGCCAATCCGGCTCTGTGTGTCTAAACGCTCGCAACTTGCCGGCAATACGGCCCAACATTTGCAGAAAATCTGGCAGTGTAAGAGGGGCTTGAGATGACTACCTATTGCCAACAATTTCCTCAAGTGACTGGACTGAAATTCATCATAAATTAAACATCTTGACTAATATAAAGGAAGTGTTTTAAAAAATCACAGCAGAAGAAGAGAAGACCAAGAAGACCAAATCAGACTCTTGTGACTACTTTGTTAGGTTACTATTTTAACTTTAAATCCTTGACTTACATCACTTTCACCTTGTTTCATATGACGTATATCAAACACTAAACTAAATTTTCATTGGTTTGTTTTTCTGTCATTCCTGCACTTCTCTGTTCTTTGAAATGCCTTAAATTATTTTTAGTTTCTTCCACCCCTAGTCCTTCTGAAAAGCAGTTTGTGTTCGTCTATCTAATCAGGAAACTTCCCTGATTTAGTAATGAGACACACACACACACACATATTAGTATTGGAAGTCCGCCTGTAGTCTTGTTTAACCCAGCTGCCTCTTCCTGTAGAAGTGAGGGTTGGAGGGAGGAGGGGAGATCAGAGCTGCAGCCTTCATTAGCTTTCATTAATAACAGAAGAGGCGTCCACGTCCAGCACTCTCCCTCTGCCTTCGCCTGTAATTACGGTCTACTGTAGATTTCAACCAGGGAGACATCACCTCTGGATCTCATCACAGCGCTCGCAGCAGTCAGAGCCTTGTGTTCAACTCATGTTCACTCCAAACCTTTGGAGGACATGTTGGGAAATTAAAACACTTCTCTGTAGAGGTGCAAATAATGGACACGTAAACAGTAGTCAACAGCTTCTGATGCAGCAGCAGGTTTTGCTTTTAATTTAGGTGTGTGTGTGAGTGTGTGTGTGTGTGTTTGTGTGTGTGTGTGTGTGTGTGTGTGTGTGTGTGTTTTAAGGATTTTTTGAAGCTCATAATGTGGACAAAATTAAAGGGGCGTCAAAAAAACAGAACAAACAAACTGAACATTGCACCATAGGGCTTTGAAATCATCAAGTTGATGCTGATTTCTCCTCCGACTCATAGTAAAACTGCATTTAAACAAACATTTGCCATAATAATCTGAAAAGAACAGTGTGTAAGATTTAGGGGGATTTAGTGGCATCTAGTGGTGAGGGTTGCATATTGCAACCAGACAAAACTTCTCCTCGTTAGAATTCCTTCAATGTTAATTGTTCAGGAGGTTTGGGAGCTGAATTATCCACAGAGGTCTCTTCCTCTCAAACAAACACACCAGGTGATTTAAACCAGTAAAAACACTGAACAAAGCAGTTTCACATTTTGGAAGTTTGTTTTTTCGACACTGCTCATTGTGGAGGGGCTGCTGATACAAAAACATCAATGTCCCTATCAAGAGCCAGTGTTTAGTTTGTCCATTCTGGGCTACTGTAGAAACATGGCGGTGCAACATTGCAATCTCTGGTCAAGGACTTGCTCTTTATGTAGATATAAACGGCTCATTCTGTGGTCATGAAAACACAACAATTCTACACTACAGCGTGCAGTGTACCAGAGCAGGTAGAGTACAGCGTACCTAAACAGGTAGAGTACAGCGTACCTAAACAGGTAGAGTACAGCGTACCTAAACAGGTAGAGTACAGTGTTTCACGGCATTTTATGAGATTCAAATCCAGTATTAAATCCCTTATTGGATCTTATTCGCTTCAAGAATGTAAGCTATCACACAGCAAACATTGGTCTAGGCAAAGAACATGTTGCACAGATGATCAAAGGACTAACAGGGGCCCAGGAGCTCCCAGGGGCCTCCTGGCAGATTCGTCTGGACTGCAACCAACTCCATTAATCAGATTTGAGGATAGGGTGTAATCAGATCCACCAATTATAAATAAAGTAATAAAAAAAGCTGCCTAGCAGTGCATTATGTTTTACTGCCTGATTCTGAATTAATTAGTGCATAATTTGAATAATAAAACAGTAAAAGCCGACTGGGATTAAATTTGTATGTTGGAGCTGAATCTTTAAGAGTTACAGCCAAGGTGATTAGCTAGCTAATGGCCGCCTTTAGTGGCATTACATTTGCATCCGTGTATGTTGTGTCTCTTGGCTTCCGGCCTGGTCTGGTTGTGTTAAAGCAGCAACAGGATCTTTGAGTGTGCTGTCTGAGCTGATCCACACTGACAGTCTGAATTTTAAGAGGCTTTATTAATACACCTATGCAGTGAAACTAGGGCTGGGCGATATGGCCTAAAAAAAAAAAATCTCAGATTTTTTCACAAAAAATCCAATTCACGATTTAAATCGATTTTTTTTTTTTCCCTCCCAGTTAAAAAAAAAATATTTGCGGCCTGGTAGCACATACCTGGGGTCCAAAACTTTCAGCATGTGAATAAACCCCAGCTTTTCCACGGTAGCCTAGGCACCATATCTCTTGCAATATACATGGCGACTGCATCTGTAATCGCTTTCCACTGGACCCCTTTCGTATCATACGCCAGTGTTTCCCCTACCATCATATTGGATCACAACAGAAGTCATTTAAGGTTACCTTTCCTATAGAACAGGTTTATACCTTGTCCTTTTATTAAACAAACTAAATAGCCTTATGTTACAGGCTGAGTCTGATGTGTGTGGCTTGTGTGTGTGTGTGGAGCTGTGTATGTGTGTAGTTGATGTAGGAGATGTTAGTGCGCCAGGTGTGGTGTGTGACGTCAGACGGATGCGCCCCAGGAAGAAAGTGAAGCATGTGCTATGTTGTTTACATCGAGCAGCCACAGTGAAGAAGCCTACGCAGTTCTGCGTGCTGTTTTTGAGTTGTTTCCCTTTATGTAAAAGTCAGACACTGATGAGAAAGGCTGTGCATCATCCCTGCAGTGCTGAAAATAAAGTGCCGTTCTTTAACGCAGACGAAGTCCCGTTGTTTATGTGTTGCCACAATGAGCTAACACAAGCTAAAGGAGCTAATGGTCTTTGGAGGTTCCTTTACTATGGTTCGGGGTCTGCCAGCTTGGCGTTGGTAACACTTATTTATCTTACTTACACAACGGCATGTCATTTCTGTCCCTACACAGTGTGCGTCTAAAATCCTCCTCTGCTGTGTGTCGCGCATGGCAGAGTTCAGCCCTGATGCGTGTGCGCACATGCACACACACACACACGCACGCACGCACGCACACACACACACACACAGACACAGACACAGACACAGGTGTGCACACAAAAGCGCTGAGTAACTCGTTCCTTTTCTTGAGAACGAGTTCTTCAGCGCTCGCTGCCATGTTGTTTGTGTATCAAGCGTGTGGGGGGAGGGGGGAGCCCACTCTGAATTATGGGAGCCCAGTGTTGAGCGGCGGTGGCGGATTTTAAATAGAAACTCGATTTTCATTAAAACAAATTGGTCTAAACTACAAATTCGAATTAATCGATAAAATCATTTTATCGCCCAGCCCTAAGTGAAACATGTCAGCATGTTGGGACTGCTTTTACTATTTGGGCAGTGAGAGTTGCCAATGTTTGCGGTCAGAATACACCAAGTATGAGGACACCTGAGACTGCAGTTTGTAGTGCTGTTTGTTCTTTATTTGGATCCCCATTACCTTCCACAAAACAGTTGCCAATTTACCTGTTCTCCAAACAGAAACAATAATACTAAAAACAGTTTGGATTTAAACAGTTTCAGTGACATGAGAGGATAATTAAAAATGGAAAATGAGTGAAATGGCTTTACGTATGAAACGATTAACAATGTGGCCTACAATGGAAACAAAAACAAAGTTGTCAAAAATACATATGTAATAAAGAATTTAAATAAATTACCACTACTACTACTACTGCTAATGATAATAATAATAATAATAATAATAATTGTTGTTACTATTATTGTTGTTATTGTTGTTATTTTTGATAGTTAAAGAATGAAGAAAAAAGGTATAAATTAAATAAAATTCAAGTAAAAATTATTATGCAAAAATGTCAAATTGAATTAAAAGTGTGCAAATTTATGTGCAAATTTATGACTGTATGCTCTGTATGCTTGTGGCATCGGTGATTCATAACAGTTGACAAACCTTTTGTATATCGTCATTGACTGCTGCCTCCTCCACTCTCAGGTAAAAACAACAAGCCTTATTGTCTGTTGCAGGACTCATTTTGTCCTTTGTCAAGTCTCAAAAATTGACACCAGGAAGAAGTTTTGTCTCATTTTGACCTGGAACATCTGCAGATAAATTTCATGTTATAATCCACTAAAGTTAGGGAAAATATGAGATCAATTAGTCACCGTTTTTGTTATCTTCATCACCAGCTTGACTGAAAGGGAGCTGTGACAGACAGTTGCACCAGGTTCAGCTCTGCGGTCCAGCTGTGACACTGTTTTTGTCCCATCCACCGCATATAATCATTCCACAGTGGGAGCATTTCAGAAGGCGAGCGTTTTGCCTGCCTGATTTTGTTGACTTGCAGATTTTATTGATTTGGTTATTTTTCCCTGATATTTTTGCTTCTACCATAAGAAAGTCAACAGGCTATGTAGGTAAATGTTTCTTTTTTATGTCTAATTTAATGTGTTTTTTGATGGTATTTCCTAATTTGTTGTGCCGTACTGTGCCGACAAAGTTAATGCTGTTAAAAGTTCAGTCATAAACGACATGGATCAAAGATTTGTAGCTGTATTTTAATTATTAAAAATACATTCATCCTAATGATCATGTTGTATCTGTAGTTCACATACAGTGCCTGTTAGCAGTAGACTTCGATCTGCTCTGTGCAACGTGTTTTGGCTCCATCATAAATAAATGAGGTGTATTTATACTAACTTTTGAAATGCGTCTGCTGGAAATGCAGGAATTGGCTAAAGTGGCTTCCCAGGGCAAGATCTGCACTCTACTGAGTGCACTTTATTAGTTCTGCAGTCTGTAATGCACTTTGCAAACTTGTGAAGAAAAGTGCCACATAAGTGAAGTTTATCATATATTCTGATGATAATGATAATAATGATAACAATAACAATAAAAACAAAAAGATTCTAAAACAGCAGTAACCAAATTAACATCTCATTGAGACTGATCAGATTTTGTTTTAGTAGCTCTTGTGTTTCATTACACAGATGCCTTTTTGTATTTAGCCCTCACTGATTTACATGGAGTGGACAAAATAAAAGAAACACCTATCAGTGTAATAATGTAAAGTTAAACAGCTCCACAAACTGCAACAATAATCATCAGATTAAATCAACACGGCTCTAAAACTGTTTAATTTCAAAGTAAACAGAACTGTTAAACTGAATTAGGTTTTAGCTTGGTGTACCTAATAAACTGGCAGTAAATGCTTGAATAAATATTTACCTAAACTGTGTGTAAAGGAAGGGACGTAGGTGTCCTCATACTTTTGGCCGCAGTTATTCACACTCACATACTGGGGAATTAGGATCATCTAAGGCTGAAGTTTTACTTTTATGTAAAATATAAATGTTAATTTAAAAAATATACATTTGTAAAAAGTAGTTAAGTAAATAAAGATAAATGAAATACTGCCATTCTTAGTCTGCTCACTAAGAACTCAAAACTTATCCATCCACTGAGATGCTGTGGATAGGTTTGTGGACTGGTGCAATGACCATAAATTACACATTAACACCTGTAAGACTGTGGAAATGCTGTTTGACCCCAAATCAACTGGTGATCAAAGCCCTGTGACCATACATGGTAATAACATTAATCAGGTGACTTCTTTAAAGTACCTAGGCATTCATATTGATAGTGACCTGAGCTGGCAGACACAGGTAGCCACTGTCTGTACAAAAATTCATCAGCGTCTCCACTTTCTGCGAAGACTTAAGTCGTTCGGTGTCTGCAAAAACATAATGCTAATTTTCTACAGAGCAACAATAGAGTCCATTTACGGTACGGTATCCCCCCCCTTAACCCTCAGGAACTGTTCAATCAGGCCGTCATCACTCAGGTAAAAAACATTCTAAAATGACAGTTCTCATGTTTTGTTCAAAGAATACTCACTAATCCACTCAGGGAGAAGGTACATGGTTCCCTTATGTAAACACAGCCGGTACAAATATTCCTTTGTCAAGCTCATTAATGAGCAAATGTAAGGAGGTATTGTGTATTGCATACGGTGTAGTAGCACCTTAATGTGTATTATTTTCTGTGTATGGTGTATTAGCACCTTTGTGTGTACTAGCACCTTGTTGTGAACCAGCACTCTAAATATGTACCAGCACTCTAATGTGTACCAGCACTTTAATTTCAACGAGTAGGCATGGCAAATTGCACAGCTCAGATGAGCAAATGTCTTTTTGCACATTGGTCCCTATCTGGTTACCAGTATGTTTTTTAATGCTGAATTTTTCACTGTCTTTTATGTATTTTTGTTTGTATGTTTCTTGCTGTTTATGCAGCAGTACCCTGTCTCTAATCCAAACTTTGACTTTGACTTTGAAATTAATAATTAAAAATAAACAAATCAATAAATATTTCACCCTTTATTCAACCGAGGTAAGAAACCTTTTCAGAGGGAGAAATAAATGCAATTTTTTTCACTATAGTATAGGCCTATATATGAGCAGTATAAGGTTGATTTGGAGCTCCTGCCAAGTTGTTGAACTTACATTAAAAATGATGCAACACACAAATTTCCAGTGTGATTCTCAAGTAGCTGAAGTTATAATTAGATCGTATAAAACTGCCATCACAGACCAGAAAAAGAGACTGACTCTGCAGTTGTTTATATTTCTGCAGTTTGCAAGAGCTGAATTTATGACTAAGAACTAAAAGTCGGCACAGATGATCTCTGCAGTCACTGAAGCATTCTTATTACAGGCTATCCCAAATTATAATTCTCTAAAAAATATTTTCTTGCTCTGTAACATCCTCATAACATACTATACTGTAGAGTCCTGACTGCACTTCAGACATAATAAACATGATAACATGCCAAACACAATCCAAAACAACCAAACTTTCTTTAAAATCAAAGTTTCCAAATATTTGAGGCTGAATTTTACTGGTGAAATGTGTTGAAAACGATGCAAAGACATGAATAATATTGTGTTTAATCTCTCCTGTTCCACTCAGTGTAACAATGAAAATCTGCAACAAACTGATACAGAATATTTACATTTACTGGAAACAGAGCGACTTCTGTTCTCCTGGTTGTTGTCAGTGGGGTTGTAAATGAGGTCAGACCCCTTGATGTGCAGTTCTAACCAAATTATCTGAGAGGAAGCCGCCTGCCTGATCATTCCTAATGATGGGGCGTCATTTAACAACATCAGCTGTTTGCAGGTCCACTGTAGGTGTTCAGGGTCGGGTTTAATTAATCCGCAGAAAGATGAGTGACGGCTTTACTTCTCATCAGAGAAATATTCCATCAGTTCAGGATCAGACTCAGAATACTTTGACAGTTAAAACAAATTTGATGAGTCAAGTTATAATACATACACCAACTGTGTGCTTGCAGATGTGAAGTCTTTGTGGTATTTTTATAGAGCTTTTTTTCCCTTTTTAAAGTAGAGTGCCGCACTTCAAAGTGAATTAGCCTGCAGAAATTGTAAAACTATCAATATATCTGAGTGTAGCTGGAGCACAAAGCTGCATCAGTGTGAATCTAGGGATGGTCTGTAGTAATTAGGGCTTCACAATTTATCAAATATTAATCATGATCATGATTTTGGTTTCCCACAATTAAATTAACATGTTGGTCTGTGATATTGATGTTTAAAATGCGTGCTCTGCTCATAGAAAGCTCTGCCACATATCAAATTAAGCAACTTCTAAACTAGGAGCTGTCTGCTACGCGTGCACTCTCAGCTTGTGAGAAACTTCATCATCCTTCATCAACCATCATCATGTTGTTTGGACATAGGAGAGAGGAAAGCAAAGCAACAAAAGGGAATTCCTATTGACGTACACGTGGACATTTCCAGTCACCTCTTTGTCAGCTCCACTAAATTTGTGCTAAATTCAGGCTGTTACATCTATTTTTCAAGTGTCAGTGGTGTTTTTGAGGTTGGGTTTGGATTTTTGATTTATAATTTTATTCGGGTCCTCATTAGCTGATGCATAATATCAGCTACTTTTCCTGGAGTCCACGCAGAATAGACAGTGGACAGTGGTAGCACATGGCTGTGAGTGCCTAGTTAGCTAACTGCTAGCTAGCCAGGTCAAGGTTTTTATTTGTAAATATAAGGGAAAAGACGAAGAAGATGGACACCAGCTTAACTAGCATTCTGCTAGCCATTGTGCAACCAGAAACTAGGCGACTAATGACTTGCCTATGTGGCATATAGCCTATTACTTTATAGACACAAGACCCATTTTGGATTTAAAGCAAAATACATGGTTGAAATGGTTGAATATATTTTGATTGAGATCTAACTAAAATATTATTTTGGGAATAATAATATATTTTGTGTATTATTGTAGTCTTAAGAGCATTTCATGATATATTTTTAGACTGTGCAAGTCTAAGAATGCCTAGACCTTGGCCACTTCATTTCATCTTTGACATTTTCAGAGTTCTCCAAATGCCTTTTGACATAGCTGTGGAAATGAATCGCAAAATCACTTTTATGCTATAGATATTTTTTCTCAGCCAGTTATATTCTCTTTTCACCTGTGAAGACCCTGTATGATCATCCTTGCTGGCCTCTGGTCCACTGTCTCCTCCCTGACCCTGCTCTTTCTATTGTGGCAATAAAGATTAAAAAAAAATATGTGGAAAGCAAAAATTTGAAATAGAATTAGGAATGGTAGTAGTGAAATTGCTGTGGAAATTAACCTCAAAGTCGTCATAGGCAAGTAGAGATTAAAATAATATGTGCAATAGTAGCAATAGCAATAGTGAGCACAAGTTCTGCGCAGAAATTAAGGAGTGGGTTTATTCCTAGCATGAAACTAGCTAGCAAGTGATTTAACATGGGTCACAATAATATTAGTATTCTTGTAAACTAGCTTAACTTGATATATTGGCATCTATTAGTTAGTCATCATTTAGCTAACAGTATCTACATGCAACAGTATTACTCATCTTACACGGTTTGTTTGGAAGAAACTCTGCAAAGCTTTTTGCTTGCTGGCTGGTTTGCTGAACATAGTTAGCACACAGCAGCACTACACAGCAGCACTGCCCAGCAGCACACGTCTCGTCTCGTCATGTATGTCACCTGGTGCCGCCTCACGGCGAATGTGTGAGAGTTGGCAGCTCTGCATCGGCTTTCAAACGGGGCAGAGCTGACCAGGAGGAATGACCATATCATTGTCTTGTTGAAGTTGGGATGCGTGGACAGCTAAATCATTCCTAAACCAGAAACCATGGATTACCAGAAACAACCAGACACACTGATAATTATAGAGCAGCAGCTAGCAATGTAAGAAGATGCAAAAAAAAAAAAAAAAAAAAAACAGTGAACAAGTTAACGGAGCTGATGGGACCACATTTCACTGGAGTTTTACCTTGTATAATTCCACGTCACAAATAAATGATTGATTGAATTATCAAAGTAAGTTGATGAACCACCTAAAAAAATCTTCAATCTGCAGTATGATGAATGCATGGAGGCTGAGAAGAATAACATTGCTAAGGTTATTTATGTCACCATCCTTATCCAGTGTCAACTCAGACATTCAGAACAGTGACACTGCGGTGCGTCATACCACTGAACACTCCAGATACACATAAATGAAAGATGCACTGAATGAAGAGCCTCAGTTTATTTTGATGCAAAGACTTGTGAATTAGCTGGAATATAATACAGCGTAACAGTGAAAGCAGTGCTCTGTTGATTTCACTTTGGGTTAAAAAAAAAGTCTTGGTAGAATATACTTTGCTTCTAGGAAATGCACTGTAGAGCACCGGTCTTATTTTGATGCAGAAATCATGTTAAGCCTGATTTATGGTCCTGCGTTGAATCAACGACGTCGCTACGTCGTAGGGTATGGGACTACACAGAAGGCTCGCCGTAGCCCCCGGCGTAGCCTGACGTGCACCTCCCCAAAAATGTAACTACACATCGAGGCGACGCAGACCCAGCGCAGACCGGCAGGGCTGTGATTGGTTCGCTTGGTAGCAACGCATTTCCGGTTCTGTATTTCCAGATTCCGCCATCCCCACCATCTTTAAACATCTACTTCTCCTTCTCCTTCTTCTGTTGCGATGTAGATGTTGCAGTATCAACATACTTTCTTCGACATCCAGCAACTCCAACTCCAGCAAGATTCTCTCTCTCTCGGTCGCCATTGTTCACTGTGACCGGAAAAGCTGGAAGCTAAACAAAGAATCAACTAGAGACGACGATAACCACTCAGGAAAGGAACGCAGCCCCCTACCGCTCGGGCGGTGAATTGCACCGCAACGAAATGGAGTGAAGGAGAAGTTCGAAGGGTTCACGATGGCGTCACGGCAACGACGTAGCGATGTCGTTGATTCAACGCAGGACCATAAATCAGGCTTTAGGAGGAATGTAGCGCAACATAGAAGTTAAAGCAGTTCTCTGTTTATGTAAATGTGAAAGTGCATTAAAACATTTTATCCCTAAAAACAATAAATAATTTTGATCTCATATTGATCAAAATAATTGTGATTATCATTTTTGCCATAGTCATGTAGCTGTAGTAGTATAATGAGCAGTTGCAGCCATGTTGGACTGAAGTAATGACCTGGCCTAGGATGCTAACTGTATTAGCAGTGCTAATGTTCTAGCATTTGTTTTTCTGTCACTGAAGACAAATTAACTGCTGTGTTAATTGCTGGGAACTGCAGGAGGATACAGCAGCTGTGTGTGTGTGTGTGTGTGTGTGTGTGTGTGTGTGTGTGTGTGTGTGTGTCTGTGTGTGTGTGTGTGTGTGTGTGTGTGTGTGTGTGTGTGTGTGTGTGTGTGTGATAACATAGTCCTTCACTGTCCAAATATCACCCAGGATGTCAAATTGATTTCTCTGGCGTGTGTGTGTGTGTGTGTGTGTGTCCTCCATCTGTTGTGGAAAGCCCTTCCTGAACCTGCTGAGCCCACCAGACCTTACTCTACACACACTACACACACAACACACACGCACACACGCACACACACGACACACAGAGTCCATGGTGAGCTGCTCTATTATATAACATCCGAAACACTTCCTGGACTCCTATCTCACACACACACACACACACACACACACACACACACACACACACACACAGGTTCAAATGCTCCCAAAATGTGTTTGGAAAAGGTGAATTTTCAAACTGTGTAACTCTGATACATCCTGTCACCAGAATAAATGTTGGCATTGCATGTTTCTGTAAACCACAGATATGTTACGATTGTCTGTTTTATACAGATATATCAAGACATTGAAATTTTATGTTGGGACAATGTTGTAGTTAATATGTGTTAGGTACATAAGCCAATTGGTTAGGGATAGGAAAATATCAGAATTCCCAGTTTGTTTGCCACAAACATGGCTAGAACTGTCCCAGCCTCTGGTCAAAAACATCAGCTGTTGGTCTTGACAGTTTCATATGTATTAAATGTATAAATGTAACATATCTGTGATTTGCAGAAATGTACAATGCCAACATTTAATCCTGACTGGGTCGTTCATTGGTGCTTCTTTACAAATGTGTTAAGGGATGAAGAAGAAGGCTGCAACTTATGATAATTTTTTATTATCGATGACTCTGCTCAATTATTTTACAGTCAAATGTCATTTATGTTTATTTGTCTTGTGTTGTTATCTTCAGTAGTTGGTAGAATACAGAAAATATATACTCAAGTAAAAGTCCAATTACTCCTATAAAAAATGACCCAAAGTAAAAGTAAAAAAGTACCTGGTTAATAAATTACTCAAAGTACAAGTTACTTTCCATGTGGTCTGGTGCTAAATAATGAAACAACAACACTTAGTTTGATGAGCAGGCCAGCTAATCAAACAAATAAGGATAATGCATTCAGCTGAGATATGAATAATCTCCCACTCTCTCTTCATCTCTCCCTCTCTACCCCCTCTTCATTATTATAACATCAAAGACTAATGGTACACATGAAAATGTAACATAGCTTATGTTAGCCAGTAGTGTTGCACGGTATACTGGTACTAAAATAGTACCGCGGTACTAGAATATTCCAAACGGTATTATACTGCATTTGGAAAATACCGGTACTTTGAAATTGATTCAGTTCATTAATTTAGTTAATTTATTTTACTCATTTATGCACACAAATGCCTTCCTTGTTCCTATTGGAGCACAGATTGCACAAGTGGTGTGTATGACAACACCTGTATCAACATTCGCAGCTGGTGCACGTGAAAAAAGAGAAAGTCTGCCTTGAAAAGGGAGACAACATGAGACAACGCCAACTTGGTGAAACATTTGAGAAACCAAACTGTGACGTCCTTACCGAGGTACTTTCGAACCACGATTTTTTGGTACCGTTACACCCCTACTATTTATTGTTCTAAAGGTTTGTAGCCAAAAGGACTTTTCCTTAGGAAAAGTACCGAAAAGTATCGAAATTCATACTGGTATGGGTACCGAAACAAAGATTTTGGTATTGTGATAACGATATTAGCCAGCTAACTCATTTTCACCTGCAGTATGTGCAACTTACGTCAATGCAGGGTTCCCCCCAGAAAAGTTGTTATGCCAGGTGGCAAGTATCTTTTGACAGTGCCTGGCATGGGTGGCGGATGAGTGTCTTTTTTTTTTTTTATGGGAGCCAGTGAGATTTTGTTTTGATTTTAATGTTAACAGTGTAGCAAAGTTAAATTGAAATAAGTTGTTTTCAATGTGTAAAGCATAGCATTTGGTGCACATGCATATAAAATATGATGCAGATTTGGTGTGTATTCATGAGTGACTTAAATGGGGGAGCAAACAAAATTTTGCCTTGGGCCACCAAAAAGCTAAAAACAGCCCTGCAAGCTGTCATGGGGAGAGGAGTGGCATGGTGTGATGGAGAGATCTCACTTAAGCCTTCAGTCCCACAGAGGATGAAGAGGAGTCGGTGGTTAGTAAGTGGTTGAAGTTAGGGACATGATGTGTTGAGTTTTGTCTCCTCATAGTTAACATACCAGTAACGTCAGCTCACTGTATGCAAACGGTAGCTGCTGACTCAATAACCCAAAGAAATTTAGTTTCCTGTCACAGAACACCACAAAAAAGATAAAATAAAAATAAATTAAATCTGTATGTTTGAGCTGGAACAAGTAATTTTTTTGTCATTTTTGATTGAAAACAACATAAACATGGTGTCTTAGGGATCCTGCCTCACTTAGGCCCAAACATACACAGAAGCATTCTACTCATAAACTTAAAGGATAAGTCTCTCAATACTGTCTGACTTCCCACCTTAGGCTCTCAGCTCCTGGCTCATTGGTTCCTACTAAAGACGTAAATCTTTAAAAACACAAATATAAAGCTTCATCAGTAATTTCCTCAAACAGCTGGTCACTGTAGCTTTTAATCAAACAGGAGTAAACAGTGCATTTGTTGGAAAAATCCACATTTGGTACAGTATGTGTTTGTGGCGGCAGGACGGTGTATGTGGGATTAAATCATCCTTTTAGTAATATTTTGCAGGGTGGGAAGCTCCTGTATAGAACAGGTTTTAAACATTAAAGTACCTGAATGTGGGGTTTTTCCTCCTCATGCTGCAGTGTCTAAATCCATGTTTTATGACCTGTGAGGCCTCGGCAGGTCTGTGGAAGTTAGCGCCCCGGCACAGTGTCCTGTCTTTATGTGAAAATAAAACATTCAGCTGCTAATAAGGAGGAAGCAGAGTGTGTCGGGCTCTCTGAGGACCTGACAAAAGATTACAGGGAAGTATAAAACTGTTCTGTGGTGTCTCGGCCTGTTCTCATGGCTCCAATCTGATGAAGTCTGTGTTTTATAAAGGGCTCTTTATGTATCACCTATGTAAATATTAACAGTATGTGTCTGAGTGAGAGATTTTGTATGAAGTTAAATACAAAATTTGACTCCATCACCAAACTTAAAAGAGTTATGACATTCATATTCTGAGCCAGGATTATCTGCACATTGCTCTGAACACTGGAGGTGGCTGAGCCGGTGGATAGCAGTGAATGGTGCTAACAGCGCAAACAGTGCTGACAGAGCTAACAGTGTTAACCTGGAGGAGAACTGGAGGGTGGGTGCTATGCTTCTGCGACAATGCTTTTGTCAGGGTTTTTCCTAACTCCCACCAACCACCATATGAGTGCAGTAAAAAGATTTCTGACTGTCTTTTACGTTTTTGACATGACTCCTGTGACATATTTTCACAGCAGGTCTGTGACTGAGATATTGGAGATATCTTTGCAGGAGCTTGATAGGTAACACATGGTCCTGAATCAGAGCTATCAGTTTTGCAAAAAAATGTCACTGTAGTCAGCACCCCAAACCTCAGGCTGCAGCTCTGTGAGCAATAACTTAAAATACACTTTAAAATGCAAAGACCGTCTTTGGACAGGACTTACATAATGGAAGGAGCAGCTGGTGTACTGAGGAACTCTACGAAATTGGAGCTTTAATTATAACTATGGTAGAGGGTGAAAAAAAACCCCACACGCATGCAGGGTTAAAATCACAACCCAGTCCAGAGAAGAAAATGTTGGCATTTGCCCCTTTTGCACCAACGTTTCCAGGAACTTTTATTACCAGGAATTTATTAAGAATTCCTGGTGATCTGTGTGGTTTGCGTTTCCACTGCACCTCAAAGTGCCGAAAAAATTACTCAAATTAGCATGATGACTTGGATGATTCGGCATGTGCTCTGTATTTGGCTCTGCCAGCTTGGCTGGTAACATGCTGGTGTAGAGAGTTGGGGCTGTTTGTCTCAGCCAGGAGCTAAGTGTAAAAGTGTTTTTAAGATAAATGTCAAACTAAGTTAGTCCTCATACAGAGGTGTCATTTGAGCTTATTAGTAATAATTTGCTATCAGTTGAACTAGTGTACTGTCCTTGTGCAAGACATAACATTAGTGTTGGTGGATCAGAGACTATGGATGCAGCATATTGAATATCGCTGTCTACATGTTTACATGTTCATGCTGCTGAACACATGTATTGATAAAGTACTAGCTTCTTACTCGCTAAGGTTTAATTTCACTTACAGTAACGAATGTAGCTGCTGTCAACTTGAGTCACTTTCAAGTTATCTTCACTTCGTTTCTGTCAGGGCCACTCGGCTGTTCACCGGTTACCGCGTCGCGCCGGTGTATGTGTGTGTGTGTGTGGAGGAGTTCAGCGCCAGCGTAGAGGAGAACCGATACCGTCAGCCCTTATCAATACTACGGTCTTTGATAATTTACCCCCGGCGCTAATTTAGTACCGGGTTTTGGTACCCATCCTTAATCAAAACAGAAATGAAGTGAAGCTTGTAGAAATTAATTAAAGTTTTCAGCGGCTGCCCATACTAGGAAGTGCAATCAGCGTTCTTCAGCACACAGCCCTGCCCATCAAGAATTCCAGGTAATCTGAAAAGTCCTACCCCCCTACTAGGTACTTTTTTCAGGGAAAGTTTGGGGTTAAGGGAAAGTTTTTACCACAGTAATTTTGGTGGAAATGCGCAGAGGTTTTTCAAAATCCCGGGTAAATGAGAAAAGTTCCTGTGGTAGAAAAAGTGCTGTTGTATGTTAAACCACGAACATGTTGCATTTTCATGTTTCATATGTATCATATGAACGTTTCTAAAGTAATGTAGTATATGAGTGGACTTTGTCATCTGGAGGTGGAGGGGATGGCGGATGGCGTAGCACCTAGACAAGAGACCTGCCAAGCAGTTCCACTGTTCTCGACCAACAAACAACAAAGCTGTTTGGTTTTTAATGAGTCATCATGGCTTTTTATCCCCAAGCTGGGGTGTTTCCTAGGGACCCATTGTTGTTTTTCCAGTGGGGATAGTGCCACAAAAATTGTTTGTTTTTTAATAAGTCATTGCTGTGTCCAGCGACTTGTCAGCCCCCAAAAATTGTGTGACCCAACTTTTGTTTTTTTGAGGGACCCCTCACTGTTTTTCCATTGCAGATAATGCCATAAAAATGGAAAAAAAAAGGTTGTTTTATATAGCAGACCATTGCTGTTCCTGCACCTTTTCAGCCCCCAAATTTGGGTGTTTTTAGCGATTTATTGCAAGGTTGTTTTTTTGTTGTTGTTGTTGTTTTTTCAGTTTTTTTGTCGTTTTTTGCTGTTGTTTTTTTAGTGGACTGTAGCTGTGTTTCCTGAGGCATTTTAGCCACCAAATGTGGGTGTGTTTAGGAACCCATTGCTGTTTTTCCAGTGGCTTTTTAGCCTCACATTGATGGTGTTTTTCAGGGACCTGGTTGTTTTTTTAGCAAGTCACTGCTGTGTTTCCAGAAGCTTTTAAAACCCCAAATATGGGTGTATTTTAGGGATGTGTCACGTTTTTTCTAGCAATTTTTCAACCCCCCAAACAAATGTGGGTGTTTTTAGGGACCCGTGGCTATGTTTCCTTTAGTATTTTAGCCCTTAAACATAGGTGGTATTTTTTTGAGGAATCTGTTTTTCCAGCAGGGGCAGTGCCACAAAAAGTTGTTGTTTTTTGCCGAGACATAGCTCTGTTTCCAGTATGGATTGTTCCCCCAAAACTATGTACTTTAAGACAAACCATGATCTTTTCCTGCCCATAACCAAGTAGTTTTTGTGCCTAAACTCAACCAAACATTAACCACAGCATTGTTCAAATGCAAAGTTTAACATATCCACAACAACTTACAAATGTAATGTAGTTTGCAGAGAGGTACAATGCCAGTATTTATTCCGGATTTGGTTGAAAATCACCAAACAGCCATGTGACAATAACATCACCCCACCTCCCTAGGAGAAATATATTCTGCACGAACTTTATAAAACTTCGATATTTATCTTCTTGTTGAACTCAGACATTTCTTTTAATCCGTCATGACACTGTTCTCTTACCATGTCTCTAAGCTTTGGCAACACAGGACAAAGACAGATGGAGTTTAGAGATGAGGATTAGAAGATGCTTCACCTTTTTGTTCAAAAATCTGCTGGAGTCAGAGAAGAATATATTTCCTTGTGACAATCGGACAAAGAAACGGGAGGAAATAGTGAGATTGTACGTAGATGTAGAGGATATATGTGTCTGTCAGAGCAGACCTACAGGTCAGCTGCTCAGCCTTTCATCCTCACTCTGCTGCCAATTACTGTTCAACACAAGTCTTCTCCGACACACACCTGTGAGCCGCCTGCCTCGCCCCCGTTTTCCTCCGTCGTCTCTTTCATCTCTTTTTCTACGCTGACAGCAGTTTCCAGTGAAGAAAACTTGGTGTGCATGAAAAGTCCTCTCTCTTTATTAAGAGTTTGAAAGGATAACTCGGTAAGCTGGCTTTCCAAAACCAGTCTGTTCCTCATGAAACTCCTTTCATGATAACCTGGAGAAACCAAGAGCTCCACCAATTTATCTACAGTATATTTTCAAATGTTAAAGCTGTTAGATATGAAACAAGATTTTGATTTCATTCGGTTATCCGTGTTGAAGAGTAAAACTTGCTCTCCCATTTTATCTTAACTATTTTCAGTCTTAAAGTCTGTTTTGAACAGTCTTTATATGATGAGCAGAGTGTTACACGTAGAAATAAAAATAGAAGATTGAATGTTTTGCAGAACGTTATTGGAAAAAATTCTCGTCAGAAGTGTTAAAATATTATTAAAGGGCAATAATAGTATTCAGGACAAAACTTTATTCATTTATATTCACTAGTTTCTAGTGAATAGTTTAACATTTCTGTTATTTCTTCTTATTGATTGATCTGGAGATTACCATCTCAATCAATCAAATAATATTTTGGCCCACAAAATGTCACAAAACAATGGAACAATCACCAATGTCTTGGTGATGTCGTGAAAGAAAAAACGTAATCACGTAAAGCAATTCATCAGAAAATGTTTTGCTGATTATATTTCTGTTAACTGACAAATCATTATAACTCAAGAAAAGTTGGTCTTGTCAAAAAGGAACATTTGTGGTTCAAAAAATTCTCTTTTAAGTTAACAAATGTTACAGAAACAACAATTTGAAGGCAAAGAAACCTAAAGTTTTTAAAATACCAAATACAACAAGATGGATTTTGGTGAACTCTGACCTAAATGGTAAACAAGATGTGGGGAATACCTCCATCTGATTAAAGGATGAAACTGTCTCTCTACTCTGTGTAATTAGAACCTCCTAGAGGCCCAATCGGGTTCCTAAAAGCTACACAAACTCTGTGGTTCATAAGGAACCCTTTAACCTGCAGAGGAAATGTTAAAATTACTGTAAAAGATACTGTAGTATTCACAAAGACACTTTATTGATTTCACTCTGTTGACATTTAATTTCTTGCCCAATATTTACACCAATGATTATTTCTTTTTAATTATTGATTGATCTGGAGATAACCTTCTCAAGTAATTAAAAAATATTTTGGTCTGTGAAATTTTGCTTAAAAATAAAATAGTTTCCTGGTTTGTGTCCGCTAAGTACCCGAATGCTCTTCAGTTTTACTTTCATAAAACCAGTAAACGTTGATGTTTGAGAAGCTGGACCCAGTATATTTTTGCTTATAAATGTACTTTCTTACTTGGATTCATAACAAAATGTCTTGCATATTAAATTTCTATTAATTAACAAATAGTTTTAGCTCAAGAAAAGTTTATCTCTGAGTCAGAAAGGGACAGTAGTGTTTCAAAAAGTCTCTTTAAAGTCACAGAAACGACACTTTGGGGGCAAAAAAACCCTAAATATTCAGGAATACTCTTTATTGAATCTCACTTTTTTCTTATCTTCTAATATTTAAAGTGTCCAAACATGAATGATGAAGATTGAACTTCTGAAAGAGCAGCATGCTGCCAGCAGGTTGGTATTTATGATCTTCAAATCCACAGATTTATGGTAACAGTCTGGTGAAACCAAGGAAACCAGGATGCATTTCAGTGAAATTTGATCAAAATGTTTCACAAGATGTGGAATATTTCCATGTGATGTAAGGGTGAATCTGTTTCTTTACTCTGGGTGATTTAAACCTCCAAGGGGCCCAATCAGGTTCTTTGAGGAAGCTTCACAAACTCAGTGTTTTATAAAGGAACCTTTTGACCTGCTGAGGGAATGTTTTAGTTGCAGTGTAAATTGTCCATCACTCAGTCTGAGCGCTGCAGTCAACCGTAATAACTGCTGCTGAAATATTAATTATACTTCTCTGTAACACGTCTTGTAAGCTAAGTGTTAGATGTGTTTCTTCTCTAGGGCTCTGCACAAAGTTGTTCCAACAAATTTAGTTCTGTCCACCTGATTTCTGTGTTTGTACAGTAATCAAGTGGCAATGTATCAGGACCTGCAGAAACAAACAAATCAAGATGGAGGCAAATTCTTTTGAAACAGAGAAATGGATAGACAAGTATTAGAATAATCAGTTATGAAACTCCTTACTTATGGGATCTCCCCATATTTCAGCCCTCTTTTTTAGCATACTGTAATCACAATGTGATACTTAAGCTGTGATGTTTTCTTTGTGAGAAAATATTATAGAACAGAAGTTGTGAGAAAAGTTTTTTGTTTTTTTCCCAGAGAAAGATACTGATGAAGACTTTATTGGAGGCCTGTTTCAGAGTGCTGGCAAGCTGCATTCACTGTTTATGTTGGTGTTGTAAATCTCAGTGTATCTGTGGAAAGTTTACACTTTACTTGTCCTCTGTGACATTAAAAGATCGTGACACATCTTTTTTTTTTCTTGTGCAGTTGGAGCAAGTTGTGTTCACTGACAGCACATTTGTTGCCTAACTTTACTTTTATTTTCCTGTCTGGAAGTTTGAGTGTTCAGAGAGAAAGTGAAACACATTTTTTGCACATATCTGACTGTTGGACCATTTGTGGAGTCAGTGTTGATTCGCCTCAAACAACCAATGAATTACCTGTACAGACATTAGCTGTAACCTAGCAGCGGACACAGCTCAGGCTCTGACTGAACCCCAGTTGTTTCTGTTATTTCCCTCCAGTTCTCTCTCCCGTTTCCTCTCGTCTCTGCAACTTCATGAACTAGATTCATAAAACTCAGCAGACTATTGGACTTTGAAAGCTGCGGTGATTGCTACAACCCTCACACTGGAGCAGCATCAGCTGTTGGTGCGAGTTGTGAGCTGTAATTCAGCAGCAGAAAATCAGCCGTGTGTGTCGGACTGTGGATGGTGGAGCTACTGAATGGATTTGTGGAGTTTGTTAGTTGCAGCGGTGGCTGTTAGCAGTTAGCTCCACTTGTAAAGGGCTACCGGATAGGGTTGGGCGACATGTTAAAAATTTCCAACTGGCCACCATCAGCCCATCAACCGGCAGTTGCCGATATATTTGGCAGTTGTGTGTGTGGCGGAGAAAAAAAAAAAGGGGAGATGTAGCATTCATGTGATGTCAGAAAGAATTGAAAAATTACTTTCAGAATGGGATAATTCACATGAACGCCCCCTCATGTCAGAAAAACAACTCGGCAACTCGGATCTCCCGACACCACATGAATGCAGCAAAAAAAAAAAAAATGCAGCGCGCTTTGCGTGTCCACTCATGTCCAACATGGCACGGAAATATCTGTGCATACTGGCAACAAGCACGCCGTCAGAGAGGGTGTTTAGCACGGCTGGTAACATTGTTAACCATATGCGCATATGAGTTCATGTTATGGCCGGGTTCCACCGGCTGCACGTCAAGCATCTTGTTTACCGTTTGCTGAGCCATGATAGTTAAAGCATTTTCCACCTAAGTTATTACATATATTTGAGTTATCTACAAGTTTACTGGACTGTTTGTCATCTACTCGCTTTCAAATGTCCGCCACGGACATTTACACAATGTCACGGATAAACATGGGTAAATGCATGAAAAGAAATCATCACATATCTCCTCTGATAATGGTTTATTCATTTAAAACACAGTGTGCTCATTTAGCACACTATTTCATGTAGTTTTTATCTGCTTGAGGGTCGCGTAGGGGAGCGTAGCGCGACAAAAATAGAAGAGCATCCTAAAATAGAGAGTTGTCGCGCCGCTCCCATTGCCGGTGCAGCAGCTGTAACTGATAACAGGGGGGTGAGCTGCTACGGGACTCGCGCTGCAGACGTGCCGGTGGACCCAGGCCGTAACTTTCAGCTCCGCAATCACTGACGTGTTTTGTGAAAGACTCGTCGGAAATCAGTGTGAAGCTGCAGGTTCCAATACGCACACACTTTTAATTGTGCTCTACATAGTAATTATGGACTATATGTACCGAGTTGAATTCTGTGGAGACAGACCATTAATTTAGCAAAATAAAAAAAAATCGCCCAAAAAATCGCCAAAAATGAAACCAACCGTGATGGACTTGGCCGATGGGCGATTGGCAATATATTTGTCCAATCGCCCAAGCCTACTACCGGACTTCACAGCTGATCCCCGCAGGGCTCCACTTAGTCAGGACTGTCTTGAGAAGGTTTATGGGTTGATGCTGTTTGTCAAGAAGGTAGGAGGCTCAGTTAGCTGTGAGGGTAGCTGTGCTGTAAGTAAACTGTAAGAGAAAACTCTGCTGAGTTCAGACTGAGATGAAAGTTTAGTTGTGATCACCAACCCTCTTTTTGTTTTGTTTTTCTGCTTCTTAACAGTGAGATTGATAAGTTTACAATGAACCTGGGCACAAACTTTTTGAGACCATATATAGAGAGATGTTGAGCTTTTCAAATGATGATCAGTAAGTGTGTGCTTGTAAATCACCCCTTAAACCTGTCAAAAACTGCTGGAGAAATGACAGTTTGTAAGTGTGCAGAAATTGGAATAAATTAAATGTCTAAATGATTTTTTTTTTTTACAAAACCCCTCGTCTTGAGTCTAATTTCTAATACACGAATTAGTCTACGTGATTAGTTTAAAGATTAAAAAAACATAATGACTCAAAGTTGACTAAAACGTTTTGAATTATCGGCACCTAAAACTGGACCAAAACTATGAAGGATAATAATGACCAAAATATGACTAAAACTAATAAGCATTGCATGCAATAAGCATTTTTGTCTCAAGACTAAGACTAAATCTAATATAGCTGTCAAAATTAACAGTGGTCTCACCTCCTCCTGTTTATTGGCTGGTTGCAACTGGCGCTTAACTTGCACTAGTGCCCCCCTCTTCAGGTGTATAAGTGGTATAATTATATCAAACATTTATAAACCATTTGTTACTTGCAATTCTATTGAGACAACTTATATCTTGATGATTATTGTTTACGTTTCATCGCCAGGGATTCAGTATATCATGGTTCTCTTTATCTGTTCCAATATTGATCTAATAATGGTTAAAGCCTTTGAAATCCCCAGTTTGCTATTTTCTATAGCTAGCTAGCTAACCTCTGTCCCCATTCAAAACGAGGGCTGCTTGCAAACTGATGTTATGAAATGTTAGTTGCTAACTGCACATTTCAGCTAAAGATGGAAATATTTAACTGAAACATGGTTAATTCGTTGGCTAATAGATAACATTCCAGTAGCATTTTTTTTACAATTTCTGTCAACTTATTTTCCTTTTTGAGCTAACAGTCTTGCAAGATGCCCAGTTTTGCAACATCTTGTTCTATGACTAAAAACTCTCTGACTCATGACACATTGTCTTTAGATGTGAGTAGAGATGTACCAATACCACTTTCTCCTTCCCGATACCGATTCCGATCCCTGAACCTTAGGTATCTGCAGATACCGAGTACTGATACGATATCAGCGTGTATAATAAAAATGGATTGGATATGAATTGTTGTATATATCAACTCCTACTACTCTATGTAAAATATTAAGGAATAAATCCATAATAGTAGAATGAATGCCATAAAACTTTTTTATTATTATTATCCAGTGTGGACACAGATCAAAACACAGGTTAAAGTGCAGCCACACAATTTGGTAAAAAAGACGTTTTAAAGGCTACAGTTGAATGTAGGGCTGCACGATATTGGAAAAAACTGACATTGCAATATATTTTTTTACAATATATATTGCCATCTTAAAAAATACAAGAATTTTCACCAGATGACTTAAATTAAGAAAATTAGAAAATAATGGCGGGGCTTTTACTCACCACAACTGCAGAGGCTACCAGCTTTTGAAACAGACTACATTATAAAAGGGCCATTATTTATCATTCCCTCTGTATCTATATATTTTTACTTTTTATCTGCTCCCGTTGCCTTGATAAAGTTAATACATCGCGCCGTCACGCCACACTTCTTGAATATGTTTCAAATTAAAAGCCCCTTATAACCTCGGCTGAGAGAATCCCTTCATTTTCTAAATAGGCTTTTATTGTGAAACATTTGTGGGAACTTGTGGAGAAGTCAGTGACATTTATGTTTGCATACGGCACTTCAAATGTAGCTCCTGCTATCTGCTTTTTAGGTGACTAAACAACATTTCGGCTGGCACATGAACAGACACAGTGACTCAAATAATAGTAAAAATAATAAAAATAGGACAAGAATAACTCGATGACATCACACACGCCGTGAAAGACGACCGGGGATAGTTGGTGAGTACCATCGTGTAGTGTGTCATGTCTGTTGGCCAAGTCATGGCATGATTTTATGACTCCACAATCGTGTATTGTATTGTGACAAAGTGACTTTCAGAACGGGCAGAAAAGTCGTGTAGTGTATATCAGGCATAAACCCTCCTTGACCATTTCTCCCTCCTACATGTCGCTTATTATCAGTGTGTGACTGCAGCGTGTGCATGAGAGGGGTCGGGGCTGCTGTTGTCAGAGAGGGAGAGACAGCGAGAGAGGCGAGCGGAGCGGGGCAACGAGCGGAGCTTCAGAGCTGCTTTTCTGAAGCAAAACAAAAGTTTACATGTTCTAAAAAAAAGCATGTACTGTGGTGTGATTAATTGCACATGAGCACATCGTGATGGCGATGTTCAAACGACCCATTGTGCAGTCCTAGTAGAATGCTTTTTTTTTTACTATTTTTTTTGGCTTTTGCCTTTAATTGACAGGGGAGAATTTCATTGGGGAGTGAGAGAGAATGGGAGGTTGACATGCGGCAAATGGTTGCGAGCCGGAGTCGAAACCCGCGACTGCTGCAGCGAGGCATCACCTCTGTACACTACTTAGCACCCGCAATAAAAGATTATGATGAAGCATGTATTATCAGATTCGTCAATAGAGTGCTGCAGGAATGAGTTGTAAAACCCAGAAATGAGTTAGCATTAGAGCACTCCTGGTTCTTGTCTCAAAGCCAATGGGTTTTTGGGTAGATGCCTGAAATAAGGTCTGTGGTTTGTTTGCCACAGAGCTTATTTCCTGCAATAATCCAAAATCCTATGGAAAAATCCCATGGGCTTTTTGACCAGAGAACCAGGGTGACACTAACTTCTGCATCGGCCTAGTGAAAAACATCATCCCTGGAGCACCTTTATATGGACTTCACTTATCACATACAATGATAACTTATGACACTGAATGGACTACTACAGTATATGATGAGTCCTCTACAGTTGATTGTTGAAGTGTGTACAAGCAAGTAGTGCATTATAAGCCTTATCAGTCAACCTCTAGTTATACCTAATCAAAAGCATCCACAAAACACCTGAAACTTATAATTCATTATAAATCACATCTGAATTGTTTTATGACTGCTGATATAGTGCATTAGTAAGCGGTTTATGTGTGTTTTCATGAAGCATTATGAACGCATTATAACTCACTATGAATGCCCTCATAGTACATTATAGATGTGGTCTTCATACAAAGTGTTACTGAAGTAACTGTGCAGTACAGTGTATTGTTTTATTTGATTCAATTGTAACTTAAAAGTATTTAGATATAGATATTCTATGTGAGTGTAGCGTGAAGGAGCTGCAACTTACATTCATTGTTCAACTCTGTGTGGCAAATGGCAAATTAACCTTGTAATATTGCAGATAAACACAATATTGAATACAGGACTCAGTTGTGATTTTGAGGAGAATCTGGATGATAAAATCTGAACAATAAATCAAACTTTATTCATGTGTGAAATCTGAACAGTTTAAAGACCCCCAGAGCCTTTGCCGTCTCCATCACTCCCTCGATTGTTGCATAGATAATCTCACAAATCATTTTCACTCAAACACTGTGTATTTTCAGCCACAGCAGATGTTGTGATATAGCTGAAATGTGTCAGTATTGTTATAATTATCAAACCATGGGCCCAGAGGACCCCGCTGTGTGTGGGTGACAGCTAAACGGCTTCTTTCAAATCCCCAAACCCTCCAAATATGAATTGCAAAGCTGCAAAAATTAACCAAAAGCCGACTGTGTGTGTGTGTGTGTGTGTGTGTGGTGCGTGCATATTTTCAATTTCCAATTTGCAGTCTTTCCAACGTCTCTTGAGCATATGTTTGCTGTGCTGAAGCCAGAATTCACACTCCTACACACTTCCTCCCTCTTTCTCTGTCTGTGTCTCCATCACACACACACACACACTCACACACACACACACACACACACACACACACACACACACACACACACACACACACACACACACACACACACACACACACAGCGGTGGTGGTGAACAGGTGCACAGGTAGTCTCTCTCTGCAGCAGTGCTTCTTAACAGGTTGAGCTAAAGTCAAATTCACTTTATTTTTTCATGAGCTAAAAACTGAAACTAAACAGAGTAAAATGAAATTGATAACTTCACTCTTTGTGGGAGACAAAACCTCTGAATCTCATTGAAAAGAGCTTCACCTCCTGAATACTAACATTTTGAGGATGGAAACATCGATATTACAAACATCTTTTCAATCCCAATTACATAAAAAATGCTTTTTCTAACAAACAGAATCTGGAGATTGAACTGTTTGTTTCTTGTAGAGGAGCAGAAAGTAATTTGTCTTCATAAAGACACTGTTTTCTCATACAGGTGCTCCACAGGGTTTTACTAGGTTCCATCCTAGTGAGAACATCACTGAAAAAACACAAAAACTATCATGATGCCAAAACTTTGCTGAATGTTAAAACTTCAAACCCACTTTTTGGATTATTAAAATCAAGTCACATGACATATACTCTTTCAATTGAATTTGGTCTCAGTCTGTGATGTTTTTTGTACTTAACACCCACATAAGACAATGTCATGACTTACTGTGTACGACTATCTGCTTGTACATTGCACTGTTGATCTATTCTGTCTCTCTGCACTGCCTCTGCTGTATCAACACATTCTCACTCGCAACATGTCAAATACCGTTTGGTCAGTGTACTTGTACATCTGGTAAAACACCTTGTATTGACATGTATTTCCTTGTGCAACAAAAGCTGGACCGTTCATCAGGAGCACTTTTGGAAAATGCATACCGTTTAGTATGAGCGCAGAGTGCACTCAGGACAGAGCTGCAGAATATCAGGCCCATTGAAAGTCAAACCAAATCGTTCATTGTGCTGGGTCCAAAAGTTTGCATTCACTCACAGCAGCTGCTCCTTTCGTTCATTTATCTAGTCAGACCAAATCAGCTCTGAATGACTCAACATATCAGTTATCCACCTCACCAGTAACAAACTGCTGTGTTCAGGGACTTGCAAAAACCTCCAGATTTAGAGAGGGGACACAGAATGATACAAAGGGACACATAGGCATTAAAAAGAAAAAAAACCCTCTCACTCTCTTTGACTCTTATTCTCTGGGAAACACTGCATCACCCAATGATTTGTGGATTCCTGTTTTAAAGCCTAAGAATTTTGTGTTTCGGCCGTCACCATCTTGGATTTTTGGACCCAGAAGTGACCGTATTTGGGTGAGAGGGTGGAGTTGTGAAGAATGAGGGGTGGATCTGACTGACAGCCTGTCACTCAAAGAGGGCAGGCCCTTAATTATGCTTAACTTTAAGCCTTAATAAAATACAAACAAATGAGTTATATAAAAATTCAACCTCTGTACAGTTGTCATGAATGTTAAAATTAACTGTAGAGAACCCAAAACTGTTTTTGTACCTGGCTGCAAACATGTTAATTTCCGCTGTGAAATTGGGCATTTTAACATGGGGGTCTATGGGGATTGACCCGCTCCTAGAGCCAGCCTCAAGGGACTGTTAAAAGACCTGCACCTCAGCTCAGGAACTGTTTTTGGCACTTCAGCGTTGGCTTTATTTTTCAGCCCCTGAGGTTGCTGCTTGGGGAGTACCCCAAGATCAATTTATTGTGTCTGTTTTTTAAAATCATGTATCTTCCCAGCACCAGTTCAGTTTGATGGCCACCGGATGCACTATCCTCACATTACACAGCTGAAATACATCAGTTTAGACTGAAGGAAATATTCAGAGCCTTTTCTTAGGTAAAAGTACAAATACCACACTGTAAAAATACTTTGTTACAGGTAAAAGTCTTTTTGGGGGGCATTTTGCCTTCAATGGACAGGACAGGTAAGCATGAAGGGGGGAGAGAGAGAGAGAGAGAGAGAGGGGATGACATGTGGCAAAGGGCCACAGGCTGGATTCGAACCCGGGCCGCTGCGGCAACAGCCTTGTATATGGGGCGCCTGCTCTACCACTATCATTTTGTCCATAACTGAGAGTGTTCAGTTTATATCTTGTTTCGAATTCCAGCAGGAAACAATAAACACTCATTGATCTCTGACTTGACATTAAATAAAACACTGTTTTCAGTGTTTACAACCTGCACGATATCAACAAAGTTAACTTTGTATTTTGCAACGTAAACATATGATGTCTCCTCCCCCCTGCTGCTGTGTGCTGAATCTGACAGATCAGAGGAGAAAAAGCGAACTTTGAGCTGCTGCCTTGTGGTCACTGCAGAGGATGATTGATTCAGATTGGCCCTCGCTGTCCCTCAGGACGCCGGCTCCTAGCAATCGATGCGAGGGCCGGCCTCCTCTTATTCATAGAGAAGCTCCGAGCTGCTGCTGTGTGACAAAACTTCACAGGCCATCTCGCTTTACATGATGACAGAGTTTCCTGAGCGGACTATTAATGAATGAGGGAAAACAAGCGGAAGGAGAATAAATCAGACAAGAAGTAAAGCAGGAGCAGTGTTTACTTTTGTTTGGATTCACTGGGGCGGCACGGTGGTGTGGTGGTTAGCACTGTCGCCTCACAGCAAGAGGGTTCCTGGTTCGATCCCAAGAGGGTGCCCTTCTGTGCTGAGTTTGCATGCTCTCCCCGTGTCAGTGTGGGTTCCCTCCAGGTACTCTGGCTTCCTCCCACAGTCCAAAGACATGCAGGTTGGGGATAGGTGAATTGGTGACTCTAAATTGTCCATAGTTGTGAATTTGAGCGTGAATTATTGTCTGTCTCTGTGTGTTGGCGACGTGTCCAGGGTGTACCCTGCCTCTTGCCCAATGTCAGCTGGGATAGGCTCCAGGCCACACCGCAACCCCTAAGAGGATAAGCGGTTATGAAAATGGATGGATGGATGGATTCACTGGACCACAGATGATTTTTCATTTGTTAATATCTAAGCTGGACATGTAAAGGCTTCTTTTCTTGCCATCTGAAATGGTCTTGTTCTTCAAACAAAGACAGCTATTTTGACACTCATCTCCACAGGATGCCCCACCTCAGTGACAGACAAGTCTCAAAACTTGATTGGACAGAACTTTTACGGTGTCATGTGATCTCTCATGTCACCAGGCAACTGTATCAGTTCTGATCCCTTCACTGTCAGTCTTCCTCTCTCTCCTCCTGGGCCCAGACAGGCCTCTCTTCCTGCGGGGCTGCTGACCAGCTCAGACCCTTGCTCCTTGCCCTAAAAGGGAGTGCAATTGCTCACAGACTCTCTTTCTCCTGGAATATGATCTGCATGCCCACAGCAGGGCCAGAGCCTGGAAACCAGTGAAATTAGTGTGCAAACACAAGGTTTGCAACTAATTGTCCAGCAACAAGGAGAACCAAGTTGAGAAGGCACCCCAATATTTAACTCTGCAAGGACCCCGGGTGACCGGCTTCCCCGGATCTGCACCTTTGGAACAAAGGACACAACAAAGAATGCACCTGGAACCACGGCTCTTTCCAGCCTTCCTCTGGCTGCTAACAAAAGCAGCATGCCTCAAACCAACTCTTCCTCCATCCATTCAAGGATTGGTAATGTAACAACCGGGCATAGCTTTATCACAGCTGCACAGGCTAAGCAAGACTGTTTAACTTGTTTGTGATTTAATGCTGTCTACTGAGTTATTGTTGTGATTGTTTGCAGACAGCTTATTGTTCTCAGACAGATTCTTGCACACAACTAAACATCCTCTGCACCGATCTAGACCCTTTGCAACACATATCACATTCACATTAGCCCCTTTTCCACCACAGGAACTTTTCTCATTTACCCGGGATTTCGAAAAACCTTGGCGCATTTCCACCAAAATTACGTGGGGAAAAAACTTTCCCTCAACCCCAAACTTTCCCTGAAAAAAGTACCGAGTAAGGGGGTAGGACTTTTCAGATTACCCGGAATTCCTGAGGGGCGGGGCTGTTTGCTGAAGAACGTTGATTGGTGGAACACACTTGCAGCGTACTGCACTTCCTGGCACGGGCAGCTACAAGCGTCACTTCATTTGTGTTTTGATGAAGGATGGGTACCGGTACTGATGTAGGCCCGGGGTGGCTAAATTATGAAAGACCATAGTATTGATAAGCTCTAATAGTTTCAGTTCTTTTGCGCTGGCGCTGAACTCCTCTACATACACACACATCCACACACACACACACACACACGCCTACACAACATGGTAACTGGTGAACAGCCGAGTGGTCGCGGTGGAAACAAAGTCAAAATAACTCAAAAATTACTCAAGTGGACAGCAGCTACATTCGTTACTGTAAGTGAAATTAAACCTTTGTGAGAAAGAAGCCAGTACTTTATCCATACATGTGTACAACAAGCATGAACATGTAAACATGTAGACAGCAATATTCAATATGCTCCGTCCGCAGTCTCTCATCCACCAACACTAATGTTATGTTTTACATGCTGATTTAGACAGCACGCTAGTTCGGCTGATAGCGAATTATTACTAATAAGCTCAAATGACACCTCTGTATGAGGACTAACTTAGTTTGACACTTATCTTAAAATACTTTTACACTTAGCTCCTGGCTGAGACAAACAGCCCCAACTCTCTACACCAGCATGTTACCAGCCAAGCTGGCAGAGCCAAATACAGAGCACATGCCAAATCATCTGCATCATTAGCCTGATTTGAATACATTTTCTGGAACTTTGAAGTGCGGTGAAAACGCAAACCACACAGATTACCAGGAATTCTTTTACCCAGGTAAATAAATTCCTGGTAATAAAAGTTCCTGGAAATGTTGGTGGAAAGGGGGCTGTTGACTCATTTACAAATAGGCTTCAACAGAGCTACACCCAAAGAGGCAACCCCAAACTCCCTCTTCTCTTTCATTTGTCTTTGTCCTGACCACACAGTCCTGATTTGATACTTTAATTGAAGATCTATTACATGGTCAGGCCAGTGTTAAGGCTGAAGTCCCAACAAACGTTGCCGCCATGTAAACATAGCACCCGTGCCTCAATCACAACATTTTGGGTGTCCCCGTGTGACACATAGTATTGTTATATATTGGTGTCCCCTCGTGAGGCTTACTATTGTAATTTACAACACTTTTCATTAATAACAGTTTCTCCAACGTCAGACACAGTTCATAAAGCTTTTCGAAGTTCATATGAAAAGCTCCTCAACATATGATCTTTCCTCAGAATCCTACAGGTTATCCTCAGTATCATGTCTGGACTTTGAAAGTCTACACCTGTTGTCAAAGATTAACTATTAGAAGGACATTAAATATGTTAAGGACAAATGCCACATTTGTTCTGATTGGTCTAAAATCTCGAAATCTGCTGCAGACACTCTTTGGGGAAGTATCTAATCATACATCTTTGAAATTTTAAGATCACATGAAAAAAATCACACTTATCAAAAGTCAAAGTCAGGATTTTTGAAAAATGAAGAAAAACACTAATAATAGTCAAGTGTTTTGGAACATATTATCTTTGAAGGGTGCTGCCATAAATGTGCACACTTGACTTTGTATGTGCATGTGCTGAGACGAGATAGCTACCAGCTGCAGCCCTCTACAGACCAGTGCCAGCAGTGTGGACAGAGAGCGTTCAGTGTAACATGATGCGGAGCAATAGTCTGACGCTTGCATTCAGGTCGGACACAGTGTCATGCAAACCACCAGATGCTGCTCTGGTTGAAAAAGATCCTGGTTTTTGTGTAACTGGATCCTGTGATAATGTGGTTGGTGATTTGCACTTGATGAGGGTAATGGGCATTCAGCTACTTAAACAAATGTAGGAAACTTAAATATTTTAATTAAATGCTCTTAAAACACATTCAGACTATACAAAGTCTATTTAAAAAATCCATGTTCACATTCTGCAGCTTCACCACCATCCTGCTCACTATGAAACGCTGCTATGGATTCCCCCTCAACTGTTTTCATGTGTGAGTGCCTTCCCCTGTTAAACTTTTTTAGCTGAGAAGTGTTGAGTAAGCAAACTCTGTGTGTGTGTGTGTGTGTGTGTGTGTGTGTGTGTGTGTGTGTGTGTGTGTGTGTGTGTGTGTGTGTGTGTGTGTGTGTGTGTGTGTGTGTGTGTGTGTGTGTGTGTGCGCGCACAACCACATACACATATTTAACAGTCATGCGTGTCTAAGGTGTCTATGGACAAGTGTGTGGAGAAGTGTGTAGTAACAGTGTGTGTGGGGGTTTGTAGAAATTTGTCTTGTCTGGACATTTGCGTGTGTGTGTGTGAGTGACTGACACACAGTGAAGGGAAACAAATTGGATGTATGACTGGAGCTGCTGGGTGGCAGAGAGCTGCAGCCTCGGCACTTTTCTCCTCCGACCATAAAAATCCCCTCCTTCTTCATCATGTCAGATGCTCCTTTCCTTGCCTTGTTTTCCCTCCTCTCCTCTCCTCTCCTCTCTTCTCTTTTCTTCTTTTTTCTATCTTCTTGTTTCCTTTCTTCTTCTCATCCTCTTCTTTCCTTGTCACCTCTCCTCTCCTTGTTTCCTGTCCTTTCAACTCTTCTCCTTTCCTTGTTTCCTGTTCTCTTTTTTCCTTGTTTCCTCTATTTTTGCCTCCTCTTCTCTCATCTCCTCTCCTCTCACACAAATGTGCCCCCGGGCTTTTTGAAGAGCCATTGTTCTACAACACCTTTATTAAGACCCATACACTGCAGTCTGCCAGTCTGAGAGCCAGTCTTCAAATAGCTGGCTGCACCAAACTGGGGGGTCAGCTACTTTCCTTACAAACCCCTTGCCTAACCAGCTTTGAGGTGGTGGAAAAAAAGGCAGTCTACAAAGTCTGCGTTAAGGTTCTAAACCTGCGCTCTCTGGCAGGGCTGAAGGAGTCAAAGTGGGCTGAGTTCTTTGGCCCAGACATTTCCCCAAAAGGCAGCTGGCGGTCCCTGTACAAGATCCCCTTGGAGAAGCATACAGCTGATCTCTAGTGGAGGGCCGTACATTGGGCAATAGCTACGAACAGATAGAGAACACACCTGGATCCAGAGCTAGGGGAGGCGTGTAATTTCTGTTTGTACACTGAGACTCTTTTTCATTTGTTTGTTGAGTGTCCTTGGCTGTCACAGCTCTTTGACCTTTTGAGGAGTTGGTTGCATGGTCTGGGGGAGGCCTTTTCTTTTCCACTGTTCATTTTTGGTCAATTTACAGGACTTTAAAGAAAGATGGACTGTTGGGATGTCCTGTGCTCTGACAGGGAATTGAGAGCTGGTATATAATTCTGAGTAGTTGTTTAGCATTTACTGTGTCTGGCAGGAGCAGCTTTTGTCTGTTTTGGTTTGTTTTTTGTTTTGTTTTTCATTTTTCTTGATTTGAACTTAATGGTTTTCAGTCATTGCTGAAATTATTTAAAATGGGACTTGAAAAACAAAAACCCTCTCCTCTCCTCTCCTACCAGGGTAAGAATCGGTGCTATCACTCTTCTGGAACATGATGGGGGCAGTATACGCCATATAGCATCACAGTCCATGCCTACATTCACAGTGAGGGGTTGACGAGGAAGAGGAGAGAGTGGCTGCCTGCTAAAGCCCACATTCAGAACCAGTCACAGCTGCACTGTAGGCCAGAAAATAGATCTGCTAGCAATATATGCAGTTTTAAACACCACTTTGTTCATTTATTAATTGCTTTTAACTCGTTCCGAATTGCTTCTGAACCATCCGTGCTCCGTGCGGAGCTTTGTCCGGACTCCGGACACCTCCCTCTCTCCCCTATCCCCTCCGATGGGAGAGAGTCCGGTGGTCTCCGATGAGCCCAGCCTTTCAGACGTGCAACACTCCGTTAAATGTCATTCAGTTCATCAAAAATATCCCAATTAAAATCAGTAGCATGATAAGAAGACATGTTCCATGTTATTTTGTTTAATTTCAACAACACCGAGAACAGCTTGAACAAGCTGCGTGTGAGCTAACGATCAGGGATTTCACTCTCAGCAGTACATAACTGTGCAAACTAGGGCTGGGCAATATGGCCTAAAAAAAATCTCAGATTTTTTTCACAAAAAATCCGATTCACGATTTAAATCGATTTTTTTCCCCTCCTAGTTAAAAAAAAAAAAATTTTTGTGGCCTGGTAGCACATACCTGGGGTCCAAAACTTTCAGCATGTGAATAAACCCCAGCTTTTCCACGGTAGCCTATATATAGGCACCATATCTCTTGCAATATACATGGCGACTGCATCTGTGATCGCTTTCCACCGGACCCCTTTCGTATCATACGCCAGTGTTTCCCCTACCATCATATTGGATCACAACAGAAGTCATTTAAGGTTACCTTTCCTGTAGAACAGGTTTATACCTTGTCCTTTTATTAAACCAACTAAATAGCCTTATGTTACAGGCTGAGTCTGGTGTGTGTGTGTGTGTGTGTGTGTGTGTGTGTGTGTGTGTGTGTGTGTATGTGCGTAGTTGATGTAGGAGATGTTAGTGCGCCAGGTGTGGTGTGTGACGTCAGACGGATGCGCCCCAGGAATAAAGTGAGGCATGTGCTATGTTGTTTACATCAAGCAGCCACAGTGAAGAAGCCTACGCAGTTCTGCGTGCTGTTTTTGAGCTATTTCCCTTTATGTAAAAGTCAAACACTGATGAGAAAGGCTGTGCATCATCCCTGCAGTGCTGAAAATAAAGTGCCGTTCTTTAACGCAGACGAAGTCCTGTTGTTTATGTGTTGTTGCCACAACAAGCTAACACCAGCTAAAAGAGCTAAGGGTCTTCGGAGGTCCCTTTACTATGGTTCGGGGTCTGCCAGCTTGGCGTTGGTAACACTTATTTATCTTACTTAGACAAAGGCATGTCATTTCTGTCCCTACACGGTGCGCGTCTAAAATCCTCCTCTGCTCTCTGTGTCCTGCACGGCGGAGTTCGGCCCTGATGTGCACATGCACGCACGCACACACATACACACACACACACACACACACACACACACACACACACACACACACACACACACACACAAGTGAGCAAACAGACACACGTGTGCACACAAAAGCACTGAAGAACTCGTTCCCTTTTTTGAACGAGTTCTTCCTCGCTGCCACGTTGTTTGTGTATCAAGCGCGCGGGGGGAGGGGTGAGCCCACTCTGAACTACGGGAGCCCGGGAGCCCAGCATGGAGAGGTGGTGGCAGATTTTAAATAAAAACTCTATTTTCATTAAAACAAATCGGCCTAAACTACAAATTCGAATTAATCAATAAAATCGTTTTATCACCCAGCCCTAGTGCAAGCGTGTCTATTTCCGAAACGGGATGTTTGATTTTTCCACAACTGGACCACGGACGTCCAAATACGTCGTTTGCACTGGGACAGGACAAACAATAAATGAAACCAACGAAATTCCACACATTCTTGTGGTTGGCTCAAAAGCTGTCAGCGTGACTTAAATAGTAAATATTTAAATAGTTTATTGAGTTTATTGTGAATGTTGATCAATGTTTTTACAACAAAAATAGGCAAAGAGAAAAAGAAAAAATATAAGTAATATAAATCTGTTGCTAGAAATATTATTTTATATGCAAATATAATGAAGTATTTCTTGTTTAATGGGATCTTAGGATTTATTTTTGTTTTTTACCGTGGTATCGACTTTGGTATTTAGAATCGTGTGATTTTACTGGTATCTGCACTGACTACTGAATATTTCTTATCGTGACATCTCACTGCTGCCGAATTGATGCGTATCAAAACGTTTTATAAAAGAAGTGTTGCAACTTTCGCAACTTTGCATCGCTGCCCAAATCAATGGTTTTAATGTAAAATATTTGCAGGCTAGTATTTTGCATTTACATGTTGTTTATTTGTCACCTGGGGCTCTAGTGTCCCGGCGCAGCGCAGGGCGACGCAGGGTGGCGAAACCCGCGCAGAGCTAGTTTCGAGCAGCGCAGCCCAAGGCGCGCTCAGTTTGGTAGTTTGGCAGACCGAGGTGCGCTGAGATGGGTGTGGCGGCGCAGCAGGGGGAGGTGTCGACAAATCCAGCTTGGCGCAGTGACAGTTTCGTGCCAAAAGGCTTCGCCGAAGGTGCGCTAAAAGCTTGCCAACTGAAACCAGATCTACTGTCAGTGCAGGTGGAGCGCAGCCGGTGTAAGTGTAAGTTTGGCTGACCGGTGGACAGTGTGCACATGTCACCAAAACCTCACAGGCAGGTTTACAGAAGATCAGGCACATTAACGATGCAATAAATAGCCACAAACTCCACTATTCAATGCACTCTGACTGTCCCGTCACATCTGATGTCAGATCAAAGGGGATTGGCACCTCTCAGCCAACCACAAACAGCCACAGCATCAGATAGGGAGTATATATTCAGCATCTGTCATCTTAGAAAAGTCAAAAGAAAAGAAACAGAATGAGACTGCAAGAGAGAAAGAGAGAGTGTGCACGAAAGAAACGCAACATTGATTTACAATTGTGGTGACCTCCTCCCAGGCTCCCTTTGCATCACCAGCCCGTGGAGGTCTGCTCGCAGTTCTGTATATTGGGTCTGCGAAACTAGACACCCTGGTGTGTAAAGACCTTAAAACCCAAAGATGACAAAAGAGCAGAGAAGCTGCTTTTGATTTTTATGATTTTGCTTCAAAAAAGTAAAATATTTACCTCTGAGATGTCGTGGAGAAGTATAGACTAGTTTAAAACGGAAATATTCAAGTGAAAACTGTACTGAAGTTTAGTACTTGTGTAAATGCACCCTTCACCACTGAGGACAGGAGAGATAAAAAGTTGAAAGAAAATGAGTGAACGATCGGAGTCATACAGGAGTGAGGGAAGAGGATGAGGTCAAATGGAGTGGAGGTTGTAGGAGAGGAGTGAAAGGAGGAAGAAAGAATGGGGGAGGAAGAGGAGGAGGAAGAGAGAAATGTGAGAAGGATGAGCAGTGAATTTATGGGTGAATGAGGAGCAGTGAGGCAGATTTAGGGAGGAGAGGACACTGGGTTTATGGCGTTTTAAAAGAGGCTGTAGGGCAGGGAGGGGGGGGGCGGGGGTAGGGAGGAGAGGAGAAAGAGGAGGACGAGGAAGAGGTTCAGGGAGTGAAAATGGATGTGAGGTTGTTTCAGGACACGCTGTTTAAAATAAACGCCATAGTATCAGCCAATCAGTTTAAACTACAGCTAACATAAATCCTGCTGCAGCCCTGCTGCCCTGCAGGCCACACACGCACACGCACACACACACACACACACACACACACACACACACACACACACACACACACACACACACACACACACACACACACACACACACACGCACACACACACTCACTCTCACACACACACACACACACAGACGCATGCATATATACTGCAGCTGTCCAGCTTTATGACTACATACACCACATATACACAGTATATACGTATAGATAGATAGATAGATAGATAGATAGATAGATAGATAGATAGATAGATAGATAGATAGATAGATAGATAGATATAGATATATGTGTGTGTTAGGGCATTAACAGAAAAGTCAATTTGTCGACGCGTCGACATCAGTGGCACAAGTCGACGCCCCCCGGGAGGAGTCGACAAGTCGTGTGTTTTTTCCCTCTCTCTCTCTCTCTCTCTCTCTCTCTCTCTCTCTCTCTCTCTCTCTCTCTCTCTCTCTCTCTCTCTCTCTCTCTCTCGTTAATTAATTTGTTATCCCGATTCCGACCCCTGAACCTTAGGTATCTGCTTATACCAAGTACCGATCCGATACCAGCACATTAAATAAAAATGGATGGGATATGAATATGTCTAAAACTCTATGTATAATACATCATAGTAGAATGAATGCCATAAAAGTCTTTTTTAATTATTATTATCCAGTGTTGACACAGGTTAAAGTGCAGCCACACAGTTTGATAGAAAAGACATTTTCTGCTCTGTTTCCGTTTTGTTTGCCTGTAGCGTGCGTATGCGTAATGGATTGGTCATAGGCTGTACTTGCCAATACCCGATACCGCATTTTAGGCAGTATTGGAGGCATTTCCGATACTGGTATCGGTATCTGTACAACTCTAGTCTGGTGGGTTTGACAGTGTTGATTTTGGAGCTCTTTCTGGTTAAACAAAAAGGATGTTACTCTTTAACAAAAAGGTGTATCACTGTAGAGCCCCTTTCCATAATGTTGTCAGACACTTTGAATAACAATCTGAGCCTGTCAGCGGCAAAACTAAACACTTTTAGTGGATGTACACGGTGCACTGTTGCTCTGAAGGATTACATTGCAGCTAGCTTTACTGCTGCTGGCTGCAGCTCTCTCTCTCAATACTGAACCAATTTAAAAAATGTCTTTCCATTTGTCACTGTGGCACAAAAATATGTGAAAATAGGGTCCAAGCTAAAAACCACCAAAGTTCCCCTTTAACCAAGTAGATTTTATATTAAGTGACTCTCTTAAAATGAAGTAATTAACAAGACTTTAGTTTTGCTTGTTCACACTTTAAAATGCTAAAAATGATCAGACATTTAATGTGTCACATCCTGAGATATCTGCCATTTTAAGGACTCAGGAAGAGTGTTATAACGAGATTATTTTTACAGTGTAAGACCTTTACTGTTTACAGTCATTCATTCATTCATTACAATAACAGAGGGAGAGAGGCGGGTGTCGGAAGTTGTGTAACTGTCCGTGTTGGCGAGCGAGCGGTGTCGTGAACAGGAAAGAGAGGCGAGAGCCACAGGAAGTAATAATCGTGCCAAATAGGGACTCCCTCTGATGGAAGGGGGCGAGTGACACTGACACTCCTGCAGAGGCAGAGAGAGAGAGAGACAGAGAGAGACACCACCTGTTCTTCTTATACACTCTGTCATTCTGATCACACACAGTCGAGATCATCATGTGCTCTCTATGGGAACCACGGCAGCTCAAAAATAGCTTTCTCTCACTTTGTGTGTGTGTGTGTATGTGCGTGTGTGTGATGGTTCAGTCTTTTGTCGTTCTTCATTATTGTATGTGTTTATAAAAATTTAGGTTAATGATCACACAATATAAATTTCTTGTTGACATTCTGAAACTTAATGTTTCAACAACACTGATTAATGCGTAGGTAGGTTTAGGCACAAGAACCACTTAGTTTTGGTTATGAAAAGACCATGTTTTGGCTCAAAATTGACGATTATGGTGCCACTATCTTGGCAGGAAAAGCAGCAGTGTCAATTTTTTTAAATATCCCACTGGGAGACTCTTGCTCCCACCTGTTTTTTTGTTCTGAAAATGAAGGTATGCAACCCCGTTATGTGGATGATAAACAAGTTGCAGACGTTCCTCCGCATCACCGTTGAAGAGGAAATGCAATGAAAGCTGGACTGAGCAGTGAGTGACAACAACCCGCCTACATTTAAAAGTACTGTCTGCAGTGGAAATGCTAAACCCATCCAGGGTCTAGGTACATGTCCGTCCATTACATTTGGTTCTAAAGGCACCATACTGAAAATTTTTGGTGGAAACGGGACTAAAGGATCTACCGCTAACACCTTAGTGCTACACACTGCAAGGCCCCCTCCAAAGGTTCTGTGTTCATGCCTCGACAGGTCAGGGCCAAGTGTGATTTAAGGATTCCACTACCTGTGATGTATCAGCATGTCCCACAGATGCTCAATCAGATTGTGATCTGGAGAATCTGGAGGCCAGTTAGATGCTCTTTGTCACGTTCCTTGAACAATGGGTGGCGGTAGCTCAGTCCATAGAGATGGGCAATGCCGAGGTGCCCTTGAGTAAGGCACTGAACCCCCAACCTGTTAGGGTGTCTGTCCATGGGCAGCCTCCTTGCTCTAACGTCTCTCCATTTAATGCATGTGTAGGTCCTATTTTTGCACATGTGTTTAGTTTGGGCCTGTGTGTATATGACTACAGAGGGAAAATTGAATTTCCCCTCAGGGATTTATAAAGTATATCTTCCTCTTCTTCTTCATTCCTGAGCAGTTGTTGCAGAAAGGCATGGTGCATGGTTCTATTAGGGGGTGGGGTTGGGCCAGTGTAAAAATTTTCAAACTGGTTTGATATTAACACTGGACCAAACCGGTATACCAAATTTTGCAAGATGTCGCTGCTCCCAAGTCAAACACAATGACACCCTGTCCCAACAGCAAACGGGTGGCAGACCATAACCCTTGCATCATGTAACACTGGAGCCCTCTGTCCACACTGAATGCATTAAATATACACTGTTACTTCATGTAAACAAACCACGTAAATATCAGCTGTTTGCGTGAGATCAGCCTGGGGACATTACCACTTAAAAGATTGGTGAGTAGCTAAATTGCTATCTACCTACACTTGTAGCGTGACTTTTTAAAACATAAAGCACGTTTTTGACATACAACACAGCCAATAACAAGTAGCCTAGCTTGTTATCAGTGAGGATCAGTTAGCTCATCAGAAACTTTCAGCTCCCTGGCGATCTTCCTTCATCCAGCTGACACCTTATTTAGGTTTTTGTAGTAAAATAATCAAGTATTGGGTAGATAATTCCTCATCCGAACTTCATGAATCAGCCATGTATTGTCATTTGTGGCACTTTCAAAGATGCATATAAATAGAAACACGCATCCAGAGCTGCATGATGCTGTGTTCGGCTTACAGCCTGTCAAACATTAGTGGCTCCGTTAGGCTGTTTATAAATATAATATTTTGTTGATAATCACTGATTGATTATAAATGCAGTACAGGTTGGATTTAGCCCTGTGACGCTGTCGGCACAGGTTGCTGACTTAGATACAGTGTATACATATACAGTATCTCTACAGGCTTGTCTCTTCCCCTCTGTCTCTCTGCAGTATATAATTTATCACCTCTTTCTATCAATGTGTCACTTTTTAGAGGCGGAATGAATCCTTCTGCACCAAAACTCTGTGTGTGTGTGTGTGTGTGTGTGTGTGTGTGTGTGTGTGTGTGTGTGTGCGTGTGCGTGTTATATTTTTCTGCAGCATGTCGCCCGTCTGGAGTTCAAGTCTAAGCAGCATCCATTCCATCGCGTTCACCTGCATGTGCGTCTTATGTGGCACTGTAACCTCTGCGATGGCTGTGTTCGTCTGAAGCGTCACATTTCCTGCAGTCTGACATTTTTCTGTCACATCCACACAGTAACAGTGCCGAGGAGCTTTGTTTCACTTTAAGACACAAGTTTATCTCTCCATCTTTTTGACATGCGGTGGGTGGTTTTTTGTGTGTGGTTTTTTTTATATTTTGGAAGGCAGGCTGCAGCTCGTCCTTGGCGGCGTCTCTATTGCCACCTTTAGCCGACTGGCAGCGTCAGAAGTCACATCACAGCTTCACTGTTGGCTGGTGCCATGCTGGTTAGTCAGAACAACTTCTTGGCAACAAAACAAGGGATTTTCTCAGCAACTTTCACACATGATGAATCATGTTTCACTTCCTCCAGAGCTGCTTACACTCTATCTGCCTCTGCTGCACACAAATCTGTCATGTTTCATACCTGACGCCTCTATTAGTTCTTTTTTGTTCTGTATTAATATGATTCATGGTTCGAAGGTGACCAGTTGACATGCAGTGATGAAGTCTGTAGGATCACTACATGAACATAGACCTCAAGTTAGCTCTTTAAAGAGTCGTGAGAAGGATCTGAAACAGGAGGTTTTACAGATGAACAATAACCTGAAGTTGCTGTTTGGTGCCTTCCCATGAATCTGATGTTGCTATGTCACTGTGTACACTTCTTAAAGTTGTATGGTCCCCAATAATCTGTTTCTGCCTAGTGAGACAGTCCCAAACAGATGGATGCTAAATAGTCACCTCAGTGTGTTTCCTGTGCATTAGCTAGTTGGTTGCTAAGGTGTTAGCAGTGTTTGCTGTGGTTTGATAGCTAACATCACCCAAACACAAGAACAGCTTCTGTCCACCGACCACCACTATGATAAACACTTATCAACAGTCACAGTGTCAGGAACAACCTTTGTGCAATAACCCTGTTATGTTGGAACAAATGCCTCCACTGACATGAGGAGAGACCAATTACTCGGTTTGGCCGATTCATCAGCACCCATAGGACATTTTGTAAACAATCATCATTAGAGAAACTCTGATAATGGCATTCTCTAAGTTATAATCCTCAATTATTTTACATTTTGATATTTTATGTTATAATCTGTAATCAGCCTCCACCATTCATGGGGATGTACATCCCTGACTGGAGCTGAAGAGAGCAGGGTTGACTTCAGTGATCAGTGGGTACAGCTCCAGAGAAAGCAGCTCCCTTCTGCTGTGTGACTATGTCTTAATGTATGGTTCTTCATTTTGCATGAAATTTTGGGCTTGACCACAACAGCAGGGCATAGTCCATGATTGAGTGAATACCGCCACTTCCGTTTCAAATTAAAAGCCCTCTTTCATACATGGTCCTTGACCTCATCTTCTTAAAGGGGCAAAAAGCGAAATCGTTTCAGCGCTAGGTTTGCTGTTGTGCACTGCCTGTAGACCAAAACAAAGTGTGTCATGAGCCACTCCTCCCTCTACCTCTGCTTTCCACCCCCCACCCCACTCGCCTCGTCTGTACAGCTGAGCACCGCAGCATTTCCATGGACTATTACATCCAGACGGTCCCGGTGTTTCTTCCGCAGGCTCCACTTCACTCAGCTGCCCGATATACCTGCTGCTTCTTCCCACATTAACCTGAATAACAATCCAGGGCTCGGTGCTCCGGTTGGATCCAAACGAAGAGCGGGGGCTAACGTTAGCTGGGAGGCTAGCGAAGGCTCACCGGCTGTGCTGGCAGCTGAGTGAAGTGGAGCCTGAGGTAAGGTGACCAGATTCCTGAGATGAAAATCGGTGACACTTTCAGTGCAGCATTAAAAAATCATTAAATATTATTATTATGAAATAAAAAACGGGGACAAGTACTTTTTCATGTATTTCGATCAGCTTTTATTACACAAAAGGTTGCAATCAAACAAATGAGTGACATCACCAACCATCCATCCACTGAGGAAAACAAAAATATCTTAATCTTGTTGGCTTGAGGATGGATTTTTTTGGTCAAAGGATTCTACTCATACCTGAATACTGAACTGATATTTATGACACAAAAGGTGGCATCAAAAAAATGGGTGACATCACCGTGATCCCCTCATTCAACCACCTCCATAGCTTCCGCCTCAGGAGCCTGGGTAGAATAAGAGCAGAGGAGAACATGAGAAAAACTGCAAGAACCAAGCCAATAGTAAGTGAATAGTTTCTTAAAGAAATAACATCAGTGTTGGTAATATACTTATATAATTTAGTCATTGTGCTCTTTTTTATCTGCTCTATGTAATTGCCTCTGTTTGAAATGTGGTACATCAGAGGTTCCTAAACCTTTCAGACCATGTATCACTATGTACCAAACCAAATTTCCAAAGTGCAACTTTCTACTGCAGATATGATTTTTTTTCATACAATAAAAATAACTCTATCCCCCATGCAACAGCATCAGCAAGCCTAAACAACATCAACAAAATGCTACTTTATTAAAATCAAAGGATAGCCTACATTTATAAAGTGCACTCACAAAAGTCACTCATCGGGGGGACAGGCTACATTCAGCCAGTTTCTCCTTCTATCTCTTCTCCTGCATATTACGCACTGGATGTTACAATCATACTTAGCCTTCACACACACACACACACACACACACACACACACACAGTCAAGTCTAAATAATAATTATAAATAAGTTCATACACAACGTATCATTTAACACGTCCGCTGGTCTCCTTTTCTCTCCTTTTTGCTGCCTCTTGATTGTTGTTGTTGTTGATGCTGCTGCGTCTGATCGTGCTTCCTGATAACGTCTGTAAGTCATGACGTCTTCTCTGGCGATGTGTTTACTGACTACCGTAATAACTGGTGTTTGAGTCTGCGCGCATTTTCCCCCCATTCAGTGTCAAAATCGGGGGCAGCTTTTACCAGGGACAGGTCACCCAAATCGGGGGCTGTCCCCTGAAATCGGGGATTTCTGGTCACTGTAGCCTGAGTAGGAAGCACCGGTTAGCCCCGGTTTCACTACAGGCAGATTCACTCGCCACAGGGGCGAGGAAAGAAAACCTAAACAGCCAACTTAGTTTGGCTTAGTTTAGCAGTTAGCGATGTATTTCACTCACTCTCGGTCTCTGCTGTGTTTAGCTATTTCCCTTCCTGTTAGCGTTAGCACTAGTCGGCTGCCATGCTAACGCTCCTGCTCTTCTCCGTGAGCCCACGGCTCATGGCTCCAGCTCACCCAGAGCAGGGACGTTAGCATTAGCTCCTGGAGTTAGCACTAGAGCTACTACGGCTACTGGAGTAACTTACGGCTATGGAGCGCTTCTACCAGCTCTTCTAGTCACTGAGCCTCGCCTCCATCTCAGCAGATATATTACATTTATTACAGGTACCATCATCACTGAAGTAGGCAGGGAAAAACAGCCCGTCGGGGGCTTCACATAGCAATTTTTAAATTCCTTCAATCTAGAAATGATGAATTTCGCTTATTGCTCCTTTAACATAGAGGGTGCGCTTGGATATACTCACAAACTGGCACAAACTGGATCGTTTGTAAATTCAAAGCACTGTTGGAATGTCCCGTTCAGTTTCCCAGAGCTCCACGCTTTCTGAGAGGCAGATCACACCCTGGGCAGTCTGTCGGGAGACAGAGCAGCAGAGTGCAGAGTGGAGTGAAACATTCGTAAATGCATGTAGAAACAGAATGCAGTAATATTCCGAACTACAGCACTCTCAGTTCAGTGTAGTGTCAGATTGGATTTATGAACACACCCATAAATATCATCACTGTAGATAGGTTTTTTTTTAATTAATTGTTGTTAATTGTTAATTTGATTAATTGTTTAGTAAAATTGTAAAAAAAAAAAACAAAAAAAAAAAACAAAGGCCATCACAAGTTCTAAGAGTCCAGTTGACATTTTAAAATGTCCTGTATTGTTTGATAGGAGAACAAAACTGAAAGATATTCAGCTATAAACAGAGAAAAGCAGCCAATGCTCACATTAGGGAGTTTAGAACATGCACAACTGTTCTGTAGAGACCAGTGTAGGTTCTAATGTGTGGTAGTTGAGTAATAAAGTGTTCATAGTTGTAGATAAAAATAAACATTTGACTTTTAAATATTCGTGCCACGTGTTAATAGATTGAGTCATTTGAATAAAGTCACCTCTGGTCCTCTGTATTATATCAAAGTGAGAACAAAACCTCAGTACTGACACCACTCCAAGGTCGTCTTGTGTTTTTGTGTTGAGCCATACTTAGTGAAGATGTTCTGGGTTAAAAAGTGAAAGTGTGAAAATTAATAAATGTGGCAGCTTCGTGCTTCATGTAGTCCCAGCTCTGTCATCACACATAAAAAACAGATATGAGCAGAGACGTGCAAAGAGTTTCACCGATAAACAACCAAAAGCCAGAGCCTCCCCCGCCGGACTCATTAAAGTTTGATCTGATCTAATATTTTCATTTGCTCATCCTCACCACTCTGTGTTTAAAAAATCCATGTGATCGTTTTCCTCTTCAAAAATCTCTCTGATTTCCTTCTACTCTGTTTTCTTTTTGCAGCTCTGCTCTCAGATCTAATGCTTTCAGGGTCATAGGCAGGTCTGTGTCACCTCTGACCTTTTGAAATGAGTTAATATTTTGCAGCTTGTTGTTTATGAAAGCTGTGAGAGATATTCTGACTTTAAACAGTTAAAACTGAAAAAAAGTGACAAGACATAACACAAAAGTTTTCAATCAGATCAGAATCACAAGATGTTACTGTAAAAAAGACATCTAAACTCAACTCAAAGCAATAAGTTCATTCTTTCAAAGAATATTATACAAGGAGTAAATGCAACCAGGAAATCTGATAGAATGTGATTAAATCAGCATGACAGCACACCATCCTCATCTCCAAAAATCTTTCTCAATTCAACTTCCAGAGCTAAATCAAAAACCAGTACACTACAGTACTGGTGCAAAATGGATTGTTTTGTTTTTTGCTGTCTTTAATGAATATTATTTATAATGCTGTTAGATTGCTGCTGGAGTGGCCCATTAATACAGCTTCAGGCCTCCCTTGCATGCAGCAAGCCAGAGAGCAAACAGTTTTTTAGAGAAACATATTGGGTTACATTGTTGGGTCCGCCCCAGTCAGCAGTGTGAAGAATTAGGGGGATATATAGTGTATGAATACTATCATGTAAATAGAATAGTATGCATTAAATATGTTTTCCTGAGTGTATAATCACCTAAAAATAAGAATCGTTGTGTGTGTGTTTTTGTTACCTTTATAATAATCTGTTTATAGCTTCATAGGGAGCGGGTCCTCGTCTTTGGAGCTCCATGTTGTACCAACATGTTTCTACAGTAGCCCAGAATGGAAAAACTATGGACTGTATTAGGGATGTACAATAGTATCTGCATGTCAGAAGAAGAGACTTGATGATCACTGAAATAATAGGGAAAAATGTAGATACATTGATATCAGTATCGGTTATTGGTCAAATGAGTTGTTATATATCGGCATATTGGATATTGGCAAAAGATCCAATATTGTGCGTTCCCAGATTATATATTAAGATGGACAACACATCTCCACTTTCCCATTCTATACAAAAATGAAGCCAAAATATCCTGATGCTTCTGCTGCCATCTGGCGTGGTAGTGACATCATTTGGAGCCAGAGTCTGTGCAGATGCAATCGCTGCTGGTATTGAGTTTCCATCTGTACACCTGTCCAACCAGTCACGAGCAGCGCCACTAATGGTAAGCATACCAATTGGCACACAGATGTCAATCATGACCTGTATCTCCCTTTTTTAACATCAAATTACTAATTAAAACCAAACTTATCAGAAACACTTGAACAAACATCAGTGTGATTAAAAACTCCCTAAAATAGAATGTACTTATAGTTGTAGTTTTTAGTTTGGCCCGTGTCCCGTTATATCACATACTGCAGCCAGCCACCAGGGGGTGATCAAGATGTTTTGGCTTCACTTTTGGGGAGCTGTCATGCTGTCCTTCTTTTTATACAGCCTATGAGATGAACCAATCTCTGGCTTTAGACAGGGCCATTCGAATTAAACATATTCAAATCCAAATATGTTTAATTTTGCCTGAAAGTTTTATTTTCAGATACTTAAACCCAACAAACACATATGAATCCAGATTATTGTTACGTGTTGGATCATATGTCAGCAATGGAGGTTTTCACTTTGTGTCTCCATCTTTGCTGAGCTCCAGTTCTCTGCAGTTTATCAGACATACGTACACTATGTGTGTATTTACTGAACATGTGTGTCCGTGTGCATTGGCGTCCATATGTGCATGTGTGGTGGTGTTTGGTACCATGGGAACAGACATATGGTGATGATTACATGCTGGGAAGAAGTCACTCCCAATTAGATGAAACGAAGAGCTGAGATGGAGATGAGATATTTATATTTCAGTTAGTGTCTTTTACATTGGTCTGAACCTTCACCCAGCTGCACAACACTGCAGGATCACGTACACCACGGCAGGCCGAACTATATATTGTCTGGAAATGTCACATGACCTTTTCTCATCATGTAAGATGAAGGGCTTCTTCACCTTTTCCAGACCATCAGACATTTCTCAGGTCCACAGAGTCTGTCACTGCACTGTGACGGCTGCAAGGGTTTTGAATTATTATTGAAGATTTGATCATCAAAGTTTTAATCCTGATGGTCTTTGATCAGACTTACAAGATTGTTTAGAGCTGAAATGATGCGACAAACAAAGGCAAAAATGACAAACCTTCTTTAACAACAGCTGCTTTTCTCTGATTTGCCTAAATATGAATTGAACATCTTTGAACTCTTTGTCAGACACAAAGACATATTTCAAGATGTTACTTTGGACCCTGGTAAAGTGTTCTGGATGTTTTTATACTGCTTTCTGACATATTTTTTTTATATGTAAAATGATCGATCAAAAAATTACATACATAATCCTGTGTGTATCTTGACGCATGAAATGCTATCTGCAACACAAAAAAATCATTAAATATTTATTCAAAGACCTTTCTGTTTGGTTGGCGATCAATTAGTTGTTGTTTGCCTCTAAATGAAAATGGAGCATATTTGGGAATACAGGGTATGGTGTATGTTTTTTTGGATAATTATTCTTTCATATGTAAAGTCGTTGGCATTTTGAAAAATAAATAAATGACATTGAAATAACTTACTGACAGTAATTTAAATGTTGGTTAGGTTGTCATTTAGGAATCTTAACAACTTGCTTTGTTTCAGTTAAATGCGCTGTGGATATTCATGTTCCCCAGAGGATGAACTTTGGCTGACCGGTGGCTTGGTGTATCAGGGTTCTCCAGGTCCTCAGGAGTGGGAGGGGCAAGGGGTGTATTTGGATTGAGCCAGAGTCACACACATTTACTCAAATTGGAGGCCCATTGTGGTCCTTGATATAAAGATAAAGGTCAGCTGACCGAACAACATTATACTACGATTAAATTCACACAATTAATACTTCAATCATTATCGGTAAAACTGCTCAAAGTCAAACATCTAAATAATTACTGTAAGACATTACTTGTGACCAGAATTATTAGCTTATAATTAGAATGTCACCACAAGCAGGATAAGGTTATTCACATGTTATAAAAATAAGGGGACACAAAACGCTTCCCTGTGGGACTCCAGATTGATTTCTAAAATCTATAAATCTGTAAGTGTGAAACCCTTCCAGCTCTGATGGAAAATTCTAATGAAAGAACAAAAAGATGGCTAAAAGTGACACTCATTAAATATCACCCCGCAGTGTGTTATATCCATGGACTTGGTTTGAACAGTCACATGATGTAAGATTACATTGTTGACATACAGCTGTTTACAACACGTTAATAGTTATCATCAAGTGTGCTATCTGGGTGATTCAGATGTACAAGGTTGTTGCCATACAGGAAGTAAAAGTCACTTTAGTTGTTACATGAAGAGATGTCCTGCTCCTCTTTTCTAACCATTATAAAGTAGTAAATGTAGTAGGTATAGTGGTTGACATTATACCAATATCGTGTAATCATTTTTTCAGGCAATGTGTCCCGCCTCCACTGCAGGAAACCCTGTTAACACATCAGTGCTCTGCAGAGGACTTCTCTCTGTGTTGGTCTTTACATGACCTTTGCTTTAGTGCCGGTCTTCGGACAAATTATGAACCCTGTACACAAGACAAATAATGGCAGAGTTGCCGTGACCTTTACTGAACATATTAATGCTTTTCAGAGAAAGAAGTTTTGGATTTCACAAAAAAAAAAAAAATCTTAAGTCAGTCTTTCCAACTATCAACATATTGCGGGGTGTAAAGATCATTGTAGCCTGTAGGGGTCATTGTCTGTGCTTTTACTGCTGTCAGCTCAAATTATGCCTCGACATACTTTACTTTTATGTTCCTGTTAAAGTCAGAATGACCTTCAGATGTCCCATTACCCAAGAACCAGTTTTGTATTGTGTGTGTATGTGTATTTGTGTGTATGTGTGTGTGTATGTGTGTGACCTCAGCACTGCCCTGTCCAGTCCAGTATAATATGACACCAGCAGCAGAGCCGAGGTAAGAGCTTCATGGATTTAGGAACAATAATCCATTTTGCTGCAATGCCACTGCAATGCAACACCCCTTTGTCTTGTTCAGGGGTGTGTGTGTGTGTGTGTGTGTGTGTGTGTGTGTGTGTGTGTGTGTGTGTGTGTGTGTGTGTGTGTGTGTGTGTGTGTGTGTGTGTGGACAAATATTTGAGTGGGACAGATAAAAGGGCGACTGTCTTGTCTTCTGTCAGAGGTTGAATGATGGAAAGAAAGAAAGAAAAGGACAGGGAGGAAAACATGAAACAAAGCGCGTCTACTAACCTTTTGATGTTTTGCCCATTTCTGCAATTATAAGCTAATTAGTATCTGTCACCTCATCTGACCTCCACTGAGAAGCTGCTGTGTTTTGTTTTTATGATCCTCTCCGACTCACACCCTGCTCATTTCCCTCTCCGCTGTCCAACCGAAATGATGAATCTGAGCCTCTTTGACTGATCGACGAGCACTGACACTGGTCCTTGCTCAGCAGCAAACCGCAGACAGACACAGTCAGAGACTAGCTGTCGAACATGGTGGAGCATTTAGCAGCTAAAGGGACAAATATTTCCCTCAGGAATTGGTGGAGACCAAAAACAGGGTTAAAAGAGAGAGAATATTGCAGTCTCTCTGGAATGTTGCAATCACAACAAGTAACGCAAATTCAGCCAATCCCTGTGCATTCTGCGCAAGTGTGCAATTATGTCCATTCACTGCAACTTTTCTCACTCAAATTTAGCTATTTAAAACACGTAAAATCTCATTTCATTGTAGCGCTGCATGCAGCGTATTGATTCACTTAGCTCCTCTCTCTTAATGTTCAACAAAACAGAAATGTGAAATGTTTAAAAAATCCTCTGTCTTTGTTCTCCCCTTCATGTCTGTGGGTTTCTATCCTGCAGGCACATGCTAATGCTAATGCTATTATAACAAATTCTAATGTCTCTCTCTCTCTGCAGCTCCATGGACCAGTCATCATGAGACTTTGCAACACCTCCTTGTCCTCGCTTCTTCCCCTCCTTCAGTCCCCGCCCTTCCCTCGGCTCCACCGCTGCTGCCTGTCAACCCTCTTAGCCAGTGGCAGGGCAGCGTCGTGCAGACGCCTCAGCACAGATGGATCCACCCCACAGCATGTGATTGGACAGGACTCAGTGGAGGTGTTGGGCAACTCTTATCCTCGCAATGACTTCACCAATGTCACACCAAAGATCTTGGCCAAAGTTGGACGTAACCTCCACAACCAATCTCATCATCCTTTATGGCTGATTAAGGAACGTATTAAAGCTCACTTCTACAGGTACGTTTTAAGTAAAGGTGAAGTCCTCCACCGTGTTAAGTGCAGTCTTGGCACCATTACCTGGTAAATACCAAATCTTTGACCAACAATACATGAAAAATCACTGGTACTAAGCAGAACAAACATGAACAACCAAAAACCTGCAGAACTACTGTCCTTCCCCTCAGCCTTGGCTTTGTTTTTAGTGCTAATTAGCAGATGTAAGCATGCTAATATTCCAAACTACAATGGTAAACATATAATACCTGCTAAACATCAGCATGTTAGCATTGTCATTGTCAGCACGTTAGCATGCTGATGTTTTAGCTTTCCACGATTCTCTGACGCCGGTGGCGCCACTGGCCGCGCACATGTGAGTGATCGATGGTGACAATGTGTGTGTCGGCTTCGTCGAGTGTACCAAGTGCAGTGCAATGCTGGTATATGACCGCAAAAAGACGGGGACCTCGACACTTAAGAGGCACAAGACAAAGGCTTGCCATGGAAAGAAAGGCGAGACTCAGCCTTCAATGTTCATGTTCGTATCCTTAAAAAAAGTCGGGTTTAAACCAGGCTCGGGCTCATAATTACAGGTAAAGGGCCGGGCCGGGCTCTGACAGAACATGCACGGGCTTGGGTGGGGTTGGGCTGGATTTTTTTGGGCCCGATCTAAGCTCTAGCACTTGTAGAAGCCATTGCTTCTAGCAAAGACAATGGAGAACAGGCGTTCTTCTTCGGTGCTCGTCCTCGGCACAGACTGATGCGCGTATACTGCCCCCGTCAGTTCCGACAGGAATCAACAAGGCCCACTGAGGGCAAAGTTGTCCCATTATTGTTTAAATAATGCAACCCCTCTTTAATCATTCCTGTTTGTTTCTGCTCTCGCTTTGTTGTTCGTTGCCCTCTCACCATTCATCAAGTTTAATTGCTCATTGTACAGTTATGGTTACAGACTCTCTTTGCACCTCCCTGCACTAGTATTTTGAGTGTAATTCATTTGTGTCAATAAACAAAACACACAACAAACAAAGTTTAAGATGAATGTGACTGAAAGCATTTTTTTCCCCAAATTTTCTATAGATATCACAATGATGTTGTTATCATGAACCCTTTAGGCCATAATAATCATGTGAAAATCTGATATTGTGCTGGTCTAAACAGCACAAGTGATAGCCAATCAACACTGACGCCTGTGCATGCTTTCACATCATGTCACATTGAGACACAGAGCACAGACAGAGTGGGAGAGGCTCCGGTAAGCCAGCGGTAATTTTGAAGGTAAGGTAACAGAAACCAGACAGAAACGAAAGTTGCAATAAAAATCCTCTATGCTGAAGTTTTAAAGTCACCACCACAACATTATATGATCCATTTCAATGACGTCATGCTTGCCCAGAGGCGAAATTTCGATGTAACTGCCTGTGTAATTCACATCAAGCTTGATACAGTTTTGCAAACAGCCTAAATGATTAAGCTTCTAAAAGTAAATAGCACCAAGGCAAAAAAGAGATAGGAGCTATAAGTCAAAAAGTCTGGTAACCATGGAAAGTTTAATCTTTATTTATAAACTCATTATGCTATAAAAGTTTAATCTGAAAAGTAACTACTAAAGCTATTAATGTAGTGACCAAGGTTCCTGCCACTCTCTTTATCTCTTAATCAAGCTGGATCAGATGCTTTTGATTAAAAGATAATTTAACATATTTATTAAAGGCATTTCAAGTGATATTTGTGTTGGAGTTTGTGTTGAGTTGAAGTATCAGTCAAAACAATCAACAATTAGATATTTATTCAAAATCATGCAGCCCTAATTAAAATCCTACTACCAGCTAAATTTACTTAAGGTATTAAAAAAAAGTACTTTTTGCAGAAAATTGGTTGGTGACTGATATGTTAAATAACTCAGTACAAAGTACATTATTAATATTGGTAAGTCAGTGCATAAAAGCAGCATTTTATTATTATATTCTTTTTCTTCATTTTGTGACCGCAGCACCAAGCCCCCAGCTCCGGCAAAGATTTCATATTTCAGGCACACAAATCTTCCTTGCTCCACATTTCAGGCACAAAATTTTTTCTTGCTTTAACCCCTGAAACAAACAAACTGATCGAGGCAGTGGTAGACCAGCAACTCCTGTATTCAGTGAGCTGAAATTATTGTTTTTGTCAGTGGAGTCTGGCTTTGAAGAGAGCATAGATAAGATTCATTTTCAGCTGTTCTCTATCAAAAAGGGCCATCTGTGAAATACTGAGCATACGATAAATTAGTCTTGGATTATCCTTGCAGAAATTGTGTGGGAGTTCGTAAATTGATGTTTGATATAGTTTTGTTGTTACATGTGGACCCCTATGACTTAAATTCACTTTCACTGTTTTTGATTCTTGGTTCACTGAGGAGGCATGTGAGATGGACAAAGTTTTCTTCATGTATTCAAAGTAACACGAGGTGCATAATTGATATACAAATGGTCATTAGGGAGGTGGTGTATTCCTTTAACTATGTCAGATCTGCAGTGAGCTAAAAAATGTTCTATTGTCTTTATATGTGAATCTTCACACTTGAGGTGTGAATCTTCACACGACCCCCTGTTTAATGTCCTCAGTGTGTCTGTGTTCTCATCTTCCAAATAAACCCAGGTTGTGCTTTAAATCAGCTGCTGCTGTGTCTCCACATCTCATATTTCTGGGCTCTTTCTGTATTTTCGGAGTACAAACTGCTGACTGACTCTCTCCGCAGGCTCTATGTGTCTTCAGGGACGGTCGGGTGTAAAAGTTTGCTGCAGTAAAATATCGTTACGCTGCTGGTTATATTCCACACTCGCCATAAAAAACCAACTCGCACAGCAGCAGGCGCATCAATGCTGCATTAATAAGTCATTAAGTAGTCATTGAGTGTGTTGTGTGACAGTGGTTTATGGCTCTGCCATTTCACAGGTCGTGAACTTTACTCTTTAGAAAAGCCTGTGTGCTCTGATAGCAGCAGGACAGCAGACTCTGAGGACACCTGAGGGCTGCTAGGTAATTTTTAAACAACCTGAAAACTTGATCAACAGATACTTTCATTAATGTCTGGTCAAAGCAAAAACAAAGGTGTAATGAGTTTGTCACACCATATAAAAATTTGTTATTAACCACCCAGCCAAAGCTGAATAATTAAAAATATTGTCGATGAAGATTCTCAGTCATCCAGGTCATGGCAAGTGCTATAGTGCTATATCATAGGCAACTGGACTTGCTTGCATTTCTTGAAGACGTTTCCTTCTCCTCAGCGACACAGCCACACACGAGACACTGGCTACAGTTACATGAAGACTTTTCATTCGGAATGAAATAAATCTGAATAGAATAATTCGGAATTAAAGTTTTTCAAGGTCGTTTACATGGGAAATAATCATTCCAAATGAGGGTTTACACGGGAGATCAGTTTAATCGCCTTTATTCGGGTCTGCGCAAGGTTCGGGGCAGGGAAGGTTTCTGATTGGATAGGGGGCGGGGCGGATGTTACGTGTTTACGTTTACCAGAAGAACACACTGTAGTCCTCGCTCCGGATAATAAGATGCTTAACGACGCTGTTCTTAGTGCCTTTTTCGGGCTTGTTTTGCTTATATTCTTGAAACAGCAGTGCGACAACAACCTTGTTCTGCTAATTCTTCGTCTGTGGAGGAGGAGAAGGGAGGTAGAAGGGAGATAGAAAACGGTGCTTTGGTGTATGGAAACCGGTGAGTGCAGCGAGTCCGACTGCTCTATTTCAGCCCGTTGCTATGCACGCTATATACGTCATCGCGCCAGAAGGGCAAGGAAACGAGCATGCACAGAAAGACTGGAATGAACTTAAAGAGGAATAAGGGTTTACATGCACACAAAATTCTTTCATTCGGAATGACAAACAGAATAAACGTACTGACTGTGGCATGATTCTACCAGTGGCTACAAAAAGAAGGCCATAGATTATCTACAAAAACTGGAAAATGACTAAGTCATTGAAAGACCACTGCATTATCAACTTTACCCTGGTGAGGCCATCCCATGCATATATGGACTCCCCAAGATACATAAGGAAGGAACACCACTAAGACTCATCATCAGCAGCATCAACTCAGTCACGTACAACCTCCCCAAACACCTAGCTATGATCCTAGCTCCCCTGGTTGGTAAAACTCCACACCATGTAGAAAACTCTCAGGATTTTACCAGCAAGACCAGAGAGGTAACACTGGACTCTGACAAAACTATAGTATCATACGACATCACTTCACTTTTCACTTGCATTTCTACCAAAGACGCAGATAAGACAGTGAGGAAACGTCTGCTACAAGACAGCTTCCTTCCTGTCAGGACCAAATTCACCCCAGACTACATTTGTGACCTGCTGGATCTCTATTTGACCACCACCTACTTCAAGTACAGCAAAGGTTTCTACCGACAAAAGCACGGCTGTACTATGGGCTCACCGGTGTTCCCTATAGTGGCCAGCGTTTACATGGAAGATGTCAAGAAGAGAGCTCTAACCACCTTCACAGGAACTGCTCCTAGCCACTGGTTCAGATATGTGGAAGACACCTGTGTCAAAATCAAAACTAAGGAATTGGTCCTTCAATGTCAGTCAGTGGTGGCGAGCACCATTTTTTATGCTGCTGTCTGCTGGGGAGGCAGCACGAAAGAGAGATACACCAGAATGTTGGACAAGCTGATCCGCAAAGCTGGGTCAGTGCTGGGGAGGTGCCTGGACTCACTGGAGACCATGGTGGAGAGGAAGATGCGGACCAAGCTGCTGGACATCATGAACCATGTCAACCACTCTCTCCACCACACCTTGGTGGAGCAGAGCAGCAGCCGCAGTGGGCGGCTCATCGCGCTGCGTTCACGGACTGAGAGCCACAGGAGGTTGTTTGTCCCAGTGGCCATCAGATTTTTTAACAGCACAGTCGAGGGCAGGGGCCCCTGACCTGGGTGCTGGTGTCCGCCCCCTCACCCCACTACACAACCCACTACTGACTCATTTTACTATTTTCTATCAAGCTCACATTTTATTTATTGACTATCCGAGTACGTCTTTTATTGCGTGTTTGTGTTGTTTTGTAGGCTACTGTCTGTTCTTACTGTATTTATTGAGCTATGAGATACCCTGAATTTCCCTGAGGGGAAGTATCTATTGATCTATCGATCTATCTATCTTCCTTCCTTCCTTCCTGCCTTCCTTCCTTCCTGGAACACATTAACGCAGTGGACCCCAACATCAGAGTGACACGGGAGGATGTCAGAGGAGACAGTTTACCCCTCTTTGACTGTGCATTACACATTGAGGAGGACAGGAACCTAAACATTGAGGTGTACAGAAAACCAGCACACATGGACCAATACCTGTTGTTTGACTCTCACCACCCACTGGAGCACAAGTTAGGAGTCATCAGGACACTGACTCATTGGGCCGAAAACGTGCCCACCAGGACAGAGGGGAAGGTGAAGGAACAGAAACACATCAGGGAAGCACTTAAAACCTGTGGCTACCCTAACTGGGCCTTCGCAAAAACCTCTAAAAGACCCAGAGCAGACGGAGAGGAAGAGACACAAAAATGTAACAACTTTGTCCACTTACATCAAAAGGAGAAGGGACACTCTTTTGAGGACAGCAATGTGCACATCTTGCCCAGGGAAGAAAGGTGGTTTGAAAGAGGCGTGAAAGAAGCCATCTACATCAAACTGGAACAGCCATCGTTAGACAGAGGAGGTGGACTACCACACCACTTATCACTCACCTACAATGCAGTCTTGGGATCCGTCCCCAGACGACTTCACACCCATTACCATCTGGTCCCACCTGACACCAGCGACACACATGATGACCAGGTGGGTCAACGACTCGCATTGTGACTATAACGACTCTGAAACTAAGAGCTCACATGTGACCCCAACGACTCTGTAAGGGTTCCGGTTAATTTTCAAAACAAAATACACAGTGGTCACGGCGGATCATATTTCCCTGCACTACACCTTGAAAACTACATCATGGGCAGAGGCAGTGCACCGAGATGTCTTCCAGCTGAGCTGCACCGCTCCACACAGCAAACACAGCCGGTGGGTATTGACGGACGATGGAGCACGCAGCGGATAACCAGCGCTGCCGTTCCGCAACGGACATGCATCCAGTGGAAATCTGGCATGACTCAGTAGCACAAAGTGCAAACATCCCCTGAGGTACAGAATGAGCAGCCACGCAGCTACAGACTCTCGTTAGCAGCTAACTCAGTAGCACAAAGCACTCATGACCACCAAGCTGAAGAACAAGCTGCCAAGCTACAGACCATTGTTAGCTGCTAAACCAGTAGCACAGTAATCTCTCAAGACAGATTCTGCAATTTACATTGTAGAATCTGTCGGCAGCCCTGTGTGAAAAACGACTACACAAGGGGGGGAGGGCTTTCAGTTTGAACGATGCTGCGCTTTAGCCAATCACAATGGAGGGGGCGGGGCCGAGATGTGCATGTGTCCCCAGGAAATGTATAATCTACGATAACCATGTTATTAATTACAAAATATGCATACAGAAATAGTAATGTTTGTTCAGTCATTGTGTTTATAGACTTTACAAACATCAGATTAGTCTAAACGGTGATATAGTGACGTGATATATAAACTCTGCTGGTTTTCTACTCGGAAGTATTTGTAAACAACAAGGCGATTACCTGGGGGCACTGCCGGAAGTGAAGGGGTTGAGCGATCCCTGAGGCTTCTGCACTTGCGTTAGTCTAAAAACTACGGGCAAAGATCAAGCCTGACCCAAAAAGGATGGATCATGGGGAGTACCGCCAGTTGAAACATGAGGCGCGTAGCAACACAAAAACAGCGAGCAAAAGCTTCACTTCTTAAAAACAATCATAAAAAGCTGCCTCCAGCTGCTAAAACACTTTTTGTGTGATCAGGGCCTAAGTGGCTGTTAGTTACATGCCTCTCTCTATTTTAAGGTATATTCAGGTTGTGGATTCTATTTGAAGCTGTTTGTTTGTGTCAGTCTTTGTTGTTGTTTGTTTACGCTGCATGTCTGCTAATCTATCAGCCATCACAGCTCTCTCCTTTCCTCCACAGTGCCTACATTGGTCGCTGGGGCAACCCACTCTTCTCTGTCCATGACAACCTGAGCCCGGTGGTTACCGTGGAGCAAAACTTTGACAGGTCAGGAGCTTTATGATTGATTTATTGATTGGTTGACTAGGCCGAACATAAGCTTTCACAGACACATAAAATAGAAAGAAAGAAATGCTACACTGAGAGTTTTGATTTGTGAACTCACTGAAATGACATGAACATCTGGAGAGTCTTTATTAAGACAGAATTCTTTTGTAGTTGCTGAAACATTTCACTGAACATGTTTTGAGTCGGTGAATTCTCCCAGTGATTTGTGAAGTGAGTCTTTTATATGATATGACTGACAGCTTGCTGATCCCGCCCGGCCATCCCAGCAGGAAGCGAGGAGATAACTACTACCTGAACAGGTGAGCAGCGCTGCTCAGCACCCACAATGCATCTGTAGTGATGTCTTTTCATTGTCTTTTCAGTGTGCTGGTCCGTTGATGAATGTCACTCAGAGGTTTCTGAAATTTGACAAAACAAATCAAAGTCTTGAAAACTTGTTGGAGTTTGTTTGTTCTCCTACTGACGTTGTGTGTTGTTGTCAGAAGGTCTATTTAGAATTAAACACAGTACAGAAGACTTAAAGAATCCCACAATGCACCATCATTACTGACTTCCCGTCATTGTGCAGACATAAATAAATCAGCATAAATATGTCTGCCAGACAAACTGAATATGCAGATGTGTGGTCAATGAACCTAAGTGACACATGATCAGTGGTGGAAGAAGTACCCAGACCATTTACTTAAAGTAAAAGTACCAGTTCAAATAAACACAAGAAAATTGTGCTCTCTTCAAATAAACAGAGCACAATTCCCTCTCAATTAAATGTATTATTTTACTTGTTATTAGGCAGTTGATACTGAAGCATCAGTTTGGAGCAGCACGTTACTGTTGTAGCTCCTACTTTAAGTTTAAAATAAAATAATGAAATTCATGTTTTTGGTTTAAAAATAATAAAATGTTAAAAACATGGTATTTACATTTAATATGGGAGAAAACAAATAGTTTATTTACTGATTCAGAGATGTCTAGGTTTGGTTGGAAATGGAGAGATGATTTCCACTGGTTTTGAATCATTAGGAATTTATTTTATAAAGCATATCATATGTCACAGTATCCAGCAAAAAACTGCTCAGTTGTTTGTCAGTTCAAAGCTGTTCGGCTATACTTTAAAATATATTTGAAGATATGTCAGGGTTTGGAAGAACGACTGGAATGCAACAAGTGCATGTTCCAAACCAGGCAATCTGTCAATCTGATTCATCACATTAAAACTAGTTTAATTTCAGAAATGTGTCACTAAACAAATGTGTCAATGTTCCAGGAAAATGATGCTCCGCGCCCACACCTCCGCCCACCAGAGGGAGCTGGTGAGCTCCGGCTTGGATGCCTTCTTACTGGCTGGAGATGTTTACAGGCGTGATGAGATCGATGCCAGTCACTACCCCGTCTTCCACCAGATGGAGGGAGTCCGACTCTTCTCCAACCATGAGGTCTGTGAGAGTGAGACTTTTTAAGATAAAAATTATTTTCTGCTATATAGCTATTTCCTATTGTAAACTTATATTTAATAAACAAAAATAATATAAGACATAATATAAAGACTAGATTTGAGCTATAAATGTTTCATTCATAAAAAGAAGATTAAAATATGTAATGGGTAGCCTTCTAGCTGTTTGTGCTGTTACTAGTAATTAGTAATAAGTAAATATGTTAAAGGTAAAATAATGCCAGGTTTCAAAATCTAAAATGTGAAAATGACAACCAGTTTTGAGTTATCATGTTTTCATTACTCAAGTTAGTTAATGGGATCACCCAGTGTTTGCCTGTGAGCCTTCATCACTATGAAGAACTTCAACTTAAAGGAATAGTTCACCCAAAAACAATATAAACTGTCAGGCTAGACCTTTGAGTTCAGCTCATGAAAAATGGGAGCAAAAACAATAGTGTTGCATTTATATATTTTTTCAGTGTATATGCATTACCCAAAAAATTCCAAATAGCCCATAAATTAAAAAATAGTAATCCAACATAATTTATTATGCCTCAACATTAATTATTTTCAGTTATTCTCGGACATTAACAGTTAGTGATAGTTTTGTGACTCCATCTTGCTCTCATCTAACATCACTTTGAGTCCAGCACTATTGAAACTGGGACTATTTGACATCACGTGACAGGCCAACAGACACACTAGCAAGATGCTAGCCAAGCATCTGGAATAGCTTCAACATTTGCATAGACAACCCCCAAGAAGTCGAGTCTCAGATATGCCAAAGGAAACTACAATTTGGGCTACCACATCTGATTTGTGAAAAACTGGCTTTTGATGCACGATGCAGAGCATTAAACCATATTTGCAAATATCCTATGTTAACAGTTGTAGGGCTCCTATTGCCTCTCTTACCTCTGTTTGTCCTGACGTGCAGACAAGCTGATAACACTCAGCGCTCAGATACAGCTGTGTCTCTCCTCTTTGACCATTTATGGATATAATCTTCAGTAACTACACCTGAACAGTTACTGAAGGCAAAAGAAAAGTTATTAATACATGAGTTACAACATGAGTTAAGCTTTTGCTGGGTTTATACCATGTCCATGACAAAAACAGGAGTGCATAACTTCATTTAGTCGGTTGAAGATTCAGGTTGCCATGGACACAGACACACAGACCTGAAAAAGTGATTGATCACTGATCATAAAGTTTAAAAAAAATTACAGAAACCTATGAACTATTTTTGTCAAGTCATTTCAGAGCGATTCAGGCTTTTGATGCACGCGGTGATTTGTCAGAACTGACATTAGACATCTTAATCATTCCAACAGCGGCACCGTCCCCGTCATCTGACCGTTAATGGCCTCTCCGTTTGCGAGGACAAGGAGGGTGCGCAATTCTTTGTCTCCCCAGTTGCTCATCTTTACAGTGTCTGTCAGGTTTGTGTTTCCCTCTCGCTACAAGCTGCTCGCTAATTCCTGCTATCAGCTGTTTTCTGTTCATCCACCACCAGTGGGTCGCACGTGTGGCGTCATCAATAGCTCCTCCCACAAGTCTTCAACAGCCCCTCCCGTTGTGGAAAGCCTTGGTCTGTTTAAACTTAAAGGGTTCCGCCAATATGACTACCCTATGAAGTGGAAAATTGGGCGCCACGGATCAACTTGCCATTCCGCCTCCATGTGTAAGAACGCTCGCAGCTGGCTGGCAAAACAGCCCAACATTCATGGAAAATCTGACAGTGTAAAAGGGGGGTTAGCTTTAGTATTACCTTTTTCGTTCCATATATTTTAATGACCTGAAGTAGTTATATTTGAACACAGTGAACAGGGGATTGTGTCCTTTCCACTTACAAGTATGAATATATTTACCCAAAATAAACAAAACAAAGTTAACATTGTTAGAAATGTTTTCATCCAGGTTGTCCATATAATAAACTACATCACCATAATTAAATGACATGTATCATCCCTTTTAGTGACAAACATTTGTGAATATCTGACCAAAACAAATTAGCATTTAATATTTAAAGAATAGATGGCCAGTGGTTTCATCTTTTGAGGAACAAAAGGTTTGTGCAGTGAAATTTTTGTACATCAGTCAAATACAGGCTTAAAACTTGAATCCATGTACAGTGCAAGAGAACCTGGGCCCGTATTCACAGAGAATCCTAAGACTAAAAGTAGCTCTTAGTGACATCATTCTAAGAAAAATCTTAGAATTCAAGGAATTTTTCTTAGAATTTTCCCTTGGTACTATAAAATAAAAGTCATTCACAAAGCATCTTAGGCCTTAAGAGAGCAACTGTTAAGAGGAGGGAGGAGGACTTTTAAGAAGCCTAAGAGTGTCTTAAACAGAGAAGATGGCAGAAAGACAGAGAGGAAGGAGAGATACTCTCCGTATATTGAACGACAGTGATTTAATAAGGCGCTACCGGCTTGATCATGCAGGGATAATGTTTGTGGTTGACCTCATCAGGGATGAGCTTACTTTTCCCACCCAGCGTAGTAATGCAATAACGCCCGCTTTGGATTGCAGCACGTACCAGCGCTTCTCACACTCATCACTTGTGCGTAAAAGGAGAGGGAACGACGCATTGATTTGTCGGGCAATACTCTCCCAAGTCTGCCTCTTCCCTTGTGCCTTGACCCCGGGACCGAATTTCCCTCTTAAAACTCTTTGTTCTCCTCCACGAACTGTGCCAACAGCAGGCACTGCTCTTCTGTCCAGGTCGGCTTTCTTGTTCTTTTTTCTCCATTTCATTCATTGTTTTGGTCATTCTGCCAAATCAAGCTTTTTACAAGGAGGCCAGCAATCACACTAACTGCTGACAGCTGAGTCTGCGTCCACCATTAATACAAAATAAATTAAGTAGTAAAACTAACAGCATGGCGAGTAAACATAACAATAAGCAAATCAATATAACATTAACAGCGTGTGAATGAGGTACGTTCAAACATTTTGAAGCTCGGTAACAATTAATTTAATTTTGCTGAGTTTCATCATCACGACATAAAATTATTTTCACGATTACACATTTCTTAATACAGTCTAAGTTCTATGATCGGTTGATTTCACTGTCCATTCATTACTAGGAGCGCATTTGTTTTTTTTGTTTGTTTTTTTTTCCTTTTTGTAACAACCAATCACTGCTTTTAGAAGACTGCGTCATACCTAGCAACGGGGTCAACCACACCTCCTCACTGAGATAAAAGTTTCTGTCCCCTCCTTGCTTAGAGTTGCTCTCAGAAACTTCCTGAATCCTTAAGCTAAGATTCCTTGCTAAGAATGTTTAGGCTAAGTTAGGAGCTCTCTGAGAGGACTCTGAGAATCTTTGTGAATACGGGCCCTGGAGGTTATGTGTTGAGTGATTAAATGTGTCTAAACCTCCACAGTGGTAGTAGTTGTGAGGTTTGAGCCTGAAGCCTAGGATGCATTCCAGCTGTTTCCTGTGTGTCTCCAGCTGTTCTCTCAGGTGCAGCACAGTGAGGATCTGTCTCTGTTTGAGACTGGAGGTCGGAGGACGCCTCACAAACAGGAAACTCACTCTCTGGAGGCTGTGAAACTGCTGGAGTTCAACCTAAAACACACTCTGACACGGCTCGTCACTCACCTGTTTGGACAAGGTTAGACACCTTAGACACGCAAGAAGTCACTTTAGATGTTTTAGGTTTTCACTTTAGTAAAATATACTTCTTTTTTCTCCTCCTCTGCTCAGACCTGGAGGTCCGCTGGGTCGACTGCTACTTCCCCTTCACTCACCCCTCCTTTGAGATGGAGGTGCGTTTCCAGGGCGACTGGATGGAGGTGCTGGGCTGCGGAGTGATGGAGCAGGAGCTGCTGAACTCAGGTCAGAACAAGGCTGATGTCTGTTTCCCTGTGGTCAGTGTTCATCTATTGCTGCCTCGAGCTCTTGTGCAAGTGTTGATCTGTTTGTATATTTTATGTTCATTTCTGTCAACACTGTCAAAACAATACGTGCCTTTTATGGACCTTTTCACTGCATCTCATGGTCCTCCTCAGCGGATGGAGTTTGCTCAGTTGTCATGGAGATGGTGAATTCAGCTCAACCTTGACTGATGCTGATTTAGTCACAGATATTTCATGTTTCAGATAAAAACTTGACCAAGTTTTCAGGGGCTTTAAATGACTTTACATTGAATTTAGAAAGAGAGGAGTGGTTTTTTCACCTGCAGCTGTGATGGAATGTAACAGTGTGGGTACTTGTGTTGTAGCAGCTCTTCTAGTAGAGGCTCTTCTGTTGTGTGTGGAGGAGTTTCAGTAAATAGTCATAGCCCTGCTCTGACAGTGGTTACTGTTGCTGTTCAAAGCTGAAGTTATCTGCAGGTTCATGTGTTGCATTCTCTGCCACAGAAGAGTATTAATCTCTCGTTCATGTCTGATGATGTTTTGTGCTGGTGTCCATGAAAGCTATGTTAACTAGCCAACCACGGTTCGGAATAGGAATCAGCTTTATTGGCCAGTTATGTAGCCTGGGAACCAGATGAATCATTGTTTTATTTGCTCTGGAAGATGCATCTGGCCTCCCTCCCATTCCGACAGATTTTCGACCGACCAATCACAACCGTTTATTGAATGTGGGGCATTGTTTAGATGATAGGCCCGTTGGAGATGAGTCAGACCTGCACTGAAATGATCAGCATTGATTGTCACACAATGCATGCTGGTTAGTTCTGATCCTGACTTGATCTGACGTCATGCACAAATGGGCAACAATAATCTCACAAGATCAAGGTCGACATAGTGTTTACAGCCAGGCACCGCAGTTGCAATCGCCTCATCAAAGAGCTGATTGGAGAACCTTAGCTGGTCAAGGGGCTTTGCCTGGACGAGAGTTGGTTTAAGGCCAGGCTTCAAGGGCCCTAATTACCCTGAGTAAAATATTAGAAAGTAGTTGAAGCTACAGCTTGTTTAGATATGTCTTGCAGCTTGCCTCGTATGACAATGTTGAAAGTGAGCTAACTGTGGCTTCACACTGTACGCTACACTTGCTGTCTTTGCAAGCACAGAAGGCCCGTCTCAATTAATGTGATTGGACGTTGTGAAAAAATGGCATTGACTTTGGGCACTTTTTCTGCTCTGAGCTGAAGTTTTTTCAGCTCGGGGCGGTCAAGGCACTCCTGCAAAAATGTGAGGCGCCTAAAGAGGAAAAATGCTTCATTCTTACTGAAAACAATAAAAAAAAAGCTGCCCAGGCTGCTAAAACCCGCTCTGTCTGATCGCGGCATAATGCATCAAGAAATTTAATTGAATAATATAATTTATATCATTCTGCATAATTACTACTTTTGGTACTTAAAAATATTTTAATGCAGATATACATTAGTTGAAGATCTGAGTACTTCTTCCACCTGTGGTTTTTGGTGGTGTTGCCTCATGACTGACGTGTGGTTGCTTATTGTCCTTAATGTATCACTGACTTAATTAAAACTCAACATAAATGTGACAGTAAAATAAAGAAACTCATCTCTCAATCTCTTTCTCTCTCTCTCTTACCCACACACACACACACACACACACACACACACACAGGTCAGGGATTGATTTGTCGATTTGTCCAACAGTGTCTGACAGATGGACACAAACAAAACAAACATCCAGCCCACGTTTACAGTGACAGGACACAAACACACATGTACAAACATTCCCCCCCTTCTCTCTCTCTCTCTTTCCCTGTCTCACTCAGAGTGCACCCCCCACCCCCCGCCGTGTCAGCTTGCTAAGTGGCTAACTTGCAGCTTTGCCCTTCAACAAAGCTGCAGCACTGCGCTCCACTTCACCGCTGCTTGTTCCGATCAATAATACATGCTTTAAGACACAAAGAGCAGCTGGATCACACCCACCACACGTGTGTGTGTGTGTGTGTGTGTGTGTGTGTGTGTGTGTGTGTGTGTGTGTGTGTGTGTGTGTGTGTGTGTGTGAACACTCACTTAAGAAAATGTCTCTTTATATTGATGCTCTTCGCTCTTCGAGTTGTCTGTGTGTTTTGGTGTGTGGAGGCAGGTTGTACATGCATGTGTATTAATGTATATATACATTTAAATGAGTTAAAACTAAGCATGGACACAACTGAAAATAAAGATGGCTTGTTTCTTGAAGGTTAAGTCTGTGAGCGAGGCACTAAACCTTCACAGCAGAAGACTGAAAGGGTTTCTACTGTTTTTTAAAGGGTCAGTTTACTAAAACGACAAAAAGAACGTTACTGACAAAGGGACTGTTGGTCACTTATGAGGGGGGAGGTTTGGTGCAAGAAGGGGGAGGTATGTCAAATAATTTTTTAAGCACTTGTGTTTTTTTTCTGTTTTGGCTTAGTGAGGGGCATACAGGTTTTAATGCCTTTATTTTGCATTTATTTGTATTTTTTTTTTTAAAGAAAATCTGAATTCCAAATTTTGGTGATTTGCCTTCCAAACTTTGGCAATGTAAGCATGTTCACAAATTGCTAAAATTACGTTTTTTATCTTATTTATCTTTATAACCAAATATGGGCTTAAAATTTCAAAATCACATTATTCTAAGTAATTTAAAATGTGTCTTAAAAAATATGCACTAACTAACCAGGAGCACGGCAGGAGTGAAAAACTATGACTTTTTTCAACTCCAGGATTTAGGGCTGTCTCCTGGTTGAGTGGTCGATTACTTGGTCGCTATGCTCTCGTCCGACCAAATTCTCATTCTCACTCGAATAATCGCCGTGTTACTTTCATAAGGAGAAAAGTGCTACATCAATAGCTTTCCAGGATTAATCTATTATTGTTACCCGTGAAAATGGGGGTGTGTTCAAAACATCCCTTTGTTTACACAATGTTTAACTCACCCATCCTCACGCTCAGCGTCTCGGTGACGCAGACCTCCTGTCTGTTTCTGTATACTGACACCATTTCCCTCAGTGGAAACAAAGCTTGTATTTACTTGTATTTCACAGATAAGAAACAATAAATTGTGAAGACAGTAAAGCCTCCACTAAAATAGCATTTTAAGTCTTGTGTGTGATCTGTCCTTCAGGGATTTATTCTTCGGAATTTATCCTGGCTTCATATGAGAGGAGGAAATCTCCGCTAGTTGCTAGGCTAATTTATACTATGTAAAATGTCATAGGCTGACGCTAATAAGGTTAGCATGTTGTATTTGTTTGGAAAACGTGTTTAGTATTAGACAGTTGTTTTGTCGGTGAACCTTGTGAGTTGTAATGGAGCCAAATTGTGTGACTTTGCGTTGCTGTTGTCCCTGGTTTTATATGAGACAAGGGAAAGATCGCTAGTTGCTAGGCTAATTTATACAATGTAAAATGCCATAGACTTGTGCTAATAATGTTAGCATGTTGTACTGGTAGGGGAAATGTGTCCAGATAAAGTCAAGTGTTTGTCTGTGAATGCTGCGATGTATAGTGAAGTCAACCAAGATTTTCTTTGCTTGACTGAAGTCGTACCAGGATTTCATCTTCAACTTTTAACTTTCAGAGGTTATCAAAGGTTAGGTTTTAAAAATCTAATAACTAATTTATAGTGTAGAGAGGGTCATGCATTTTCTGCCAAACACTCAGGGAAGCTCAAGAAAAAACATTTGCAGCTTTTGGAAGGGTAAAAAAAAAATTCACACCCCAGCCACCAACCTCCTTTAATAAATAAAAAACAGTCCCTACATTTTGGTGATTTTCAGCCACTCAGAAAGTTTTAGTGCCGAAACTTTAATGTTTCGTTTGCGGGGTGTCAAAGCGTTTGAAAACATGTTTCTGAACAGTCCTCAGATCTCCCTGTTAACAGTTTAAATTTCTTCCAAAGAAATATTCAAACTATTGAGACACAGATGGATCAAAACCTGGCCAAAAGAATGTGGGTAGACACTACAAGACGTAGGCAAGGAAATGTGGATATTTGGGTGAACTGACCCTTAAATTTGCCTAGAGAAAAGTAAAGTTTACATCTTTTTTACAAGTAATTTGAATATTTGAAAGTCACATTTCCTCCCACTAGACACAGACCAGGTGCCAGGATGAAGTGACTGAGGGGGCTGTTAAAAAGTGCAAGGGGGCATTTTTTTCCCATAAAACGCAGTAGCCTCAAAATGGAAGTAGGGCCGTATTTGCTGCTTCTATGCAGTTTTAGTGACTTATTCTGTTTGTTTCTCGATCTCCTCCCACTCTGTTTTAGTTACATGGACAACACAGCTCTAACATACAACCATACAGATACAAAGCCTTAAATTATTCTGGCAAAGGGATTTTCCAACATGCCAAACCAACAGAATTTGTACAAAGCATGGAGACATAGGCTGTGCATTAAAAGGCAGCAGAGAGAGGTCAGCTGACCGCAGGCTTGTCCCCTGAGAATGCAGGTAAACAGCGATGGTGATCACTGACTGCACTAACAACAAAAACAGCAAAGCTAAGACACAATCTGTAGTTCTAAATGTTTAAAAAAAAAAGTTTGTCCTCGATTACTTTGACAGTTTAGTCTGTGACTCTATGTTGTACAGTAATTGGAGTTACACTCCTGAATTCGTGTTTCCCTCTGGAGTTCTATATGTGGATAATGTGAGGTGAAAGATTTTCAGAACATTGTAATGCAGGCATGCTCCATGTTTTGCCTGTATACAACTCAGTAAGTTGGGTTGTGTTTGACTGCTGTTTGGTTTAGATATAAATTGCTACATGTGTGAGCAGTTTTGATTTTCTTCAGGTCAAAACAGTATGCAACGTTACTTTGAGAGGGTAAAAAAAAAAAAAATACAACTGAGGGGGCTAAGCCTCTGTGAGATGTCACGGTGTAGGACCAGAGCATCTTCACATCTTCAACATTCTGTCCCTTAGATATCTTTCAAGTTTTGTATTTTTATTCTGGGACAATATATTGTCCAACAAGAGTAGTTATTGCAACAGGCCTACTTGTAGAATATTAAAAATGTTAAAATGTTTTGAATCCAGTTATCTTGGTTTGTTAGCCGTTTCATCCAGAGTCAGTGCCTCACTCTGCACCCTGAACAAGTCAGTTTTTTTTACCTATAATCTAACAGCTGTGCCGTTTGTGATTATAATAGACCAGCTATAATTACTCGATCCACAAAAACTTAAAAGGCAGCTGTTTTTGTAAGTCATTAACTAAATTCTTATTGACAAAGGTAAAAAAAAAGGTTAGTTTTTAGCCTCTTAAATATAATGATTTCCTGTTTTTTATATTGTAAATGTAATATATTTGTGGAGTTTTGAACTGCTTGTCAGAAAAAACAAGACATTTGAGGAAGTTGGACTCTTAGAAACTGTTTCCTGATATTTTAAACTAATCAAAAGATCTATCCATAAAGAAGAGTTCATATTTCTTTGTCACAAATACAGACTGCCTAGCTTTGATATTTGGACTAAACCCAACTTCCAGACTCTGTTTAAAAGGTCTGGATTTGACCCCTGAACCCTGCAAACAGTGACGTCAGTCTGTCCTGCAGCTGCAGTTCAGTCCCTTGCCAGAGGGGGGAGCTGCAGTTCAGATCAGGCGGAGGGGCAGGATGCATACTCCTTCTTACTGCAGAAATCTGTCATTTTCACCTCTTCTATTATTGAACAGATCTGTCTCTCACTGCTCACCTGTCCCTCTCTCTCTCACTCTCTCTCGCTCTCTCTCGCTCTCTCTCTTTCTCAATGTGTCTGTGCATGTAGATCTACATCTGCAGGTGTGTGTTTTGTGTGTGTGTATATGTGTGCGCGCACACGTCCGAATCCATTTTCTGCAACGCACCATGACTGAAATAGACTGTTTCAGGACACACACAGCGAGATGGAAGCGCCTTTGGCCATTTTACACTTTGGCTGTGTCTTACTGTGTGTGTGTGTGTGTGTGTGTGTGTGTGTGTGTGTGTGTGTGTGTGTGTGTGTGTGTGTGTGTGTGTGTGAGACTCTGTTCTCCATGTATTTCCTCCTGACAGTAGAAGCAGTAGGAGGTTAAATTGATGCTGAGGTCCAAACACAGGCAGAGGAAGTAGAGACTCTATCAGACACACAAACACAATAACAACACACACCTGCAGACATAGAGCTCACACACACACACACTGGTGTTGATGTTGTGAGACTTCAGATTCACTCATTCAGTAATGACATCAAAACATCTTTATTAGGTTGATTTGTAGGGTGCTGAGAAACAGAATCAGTTATTCTGACATCACACAGTTTAATGACTCGTATACTCGTTGACACATCGTAGTAAAAACCTCTATGTTTATCTCTCTCTGAATACTCTTATTGACCTGCCAGTTTGAATGTTGGAGTTTTGAGTGAGCTGCTGAAGTCCTGATACTGTGTTCTTCCTGTCACAGTCTGCAGCAGGGAGTCCTTTCAGTTTGGATTCTTTAAAAACAAAGAGGTAGCTTTTTCTCTACATAAAAATCCTGCATCCTCCACTGGGATTGCTACCCTCCTTCCTCCTGACCTTAAGCCAGTGATACTCAACTCAAGGCCTGTGGGACAAATTTGGCCTGTGAGAGGGTGGCAGATGGCCCACTGACAGTTTTCTCATTCACAATAAAAATAAGGATTTACCCTGGGATATTATGTAATTAACTTGTAAATAAGGTGCCAGAGTGCATAAAAAACATCAAAATAGAGCTTGTTCATCAAAAAAAGGGAGGGTTCCCCAGGACCACCCAACAAAGGTCCTAGGTTAGGGCTTAAATGTCCTCAAATCCTAGAAACTGGCCCCTAGCTTATCACAGACAAATCTGTATCAGTGCCGTCAGCTGATAAATAACAAAAACTGTCAGAAGCAATTTGTTAGAGATGTGTCTTAGTCCTGATTTCTGACACAGCATTGCCCACTTGTGAAAGTCTGAAGAGATCAAACTCCAGCAACACTTGCAGTATGCAGGTGGACTTGATTGTTTGACCTACACATTTTGGCTTGTGGCCTTCATCAGAGTCATCATAAAAGACATGACAAAGAACATTTAAATGAGCAGAAAAAATAAACATTATGAGACCACACAAGTAGGAGATTTAGAAATATATAAGGACCGATATAAAAACAAAGGCAGCACCGATTTTGAAATTTTGGGTGATACTGATGTTTTTATGTTATTTAATTTTTGTAGTTATTTATTTCCCCCCTTTTGTACCTTTGTTTGTACCTAAACAAAGAAATGTACAATATCGAAATATTGAATATTACTTAAATTCATGTTGTTGTAAGCTATTATCATTACTGTCTGCATTGCATCTCTTTCTGGCTCTGTCTCAATTTCTCTCTCTGTCCCTCCCTCTCTTTATGTATCATTTTGTCATATGGATTACTCTAAATTTATTATGTTGATCTGTTCTGTACGTCACCTATTGCACATCTATCCGGCCTGGAAGAGGGATCCCTCCTCAGTTGCTCTTCCTGAGGTTTCTCACCAAATACTACATTTTATAAGATTGCATTTGAACACATCATGACAGCGTTATAATTTACCTTTACCCAATACTCATTTTTACTTAAAGGAATAGTTCATCCTAGAACAAAATTCAGTCATTATGGACTCACCCTCATGCTGATGAGTAATCCAGTGTAGTTTTTTCTTCCTCAAAGTGCACCTGGAGACCCCCGGTGAGCCAGTCCTGCAGCGAAAATCCTTACAATGGGCATCAATTGTGACCGACACGAAAAGGTCCATAAAACTACACAAAAACTTTGTAATATTCCTCCATCCTGCTCGTCCGCGACAATCCAAGTGTCCTGGAGTGGAAACATCCAGAGTTCACTCGCAACAACGTCATTTAGTATATTTTAATACCATAAACAGTGGCTATGCTCTGTTTGCCCGGAGGCGCTTGCACGTGCTCGCCCGTGTACACCATTCACTCTCTGGCCTGCTTGAACTACGGAAGCCGCGACTACAGCTATGGCTGATTGCTCTTCATCGCGATATCAACACCGTCAACGTCCATGCACTCCGGGTCTGTAGTGAACACTTTTTACCGGAGGATTTCAAATGTTCAAAAGGCCAGAGAGTGAATGGCGTGCACGGGCGTGCACGGTTGTGCACGCACGAGCGCGCCTCCGGGCAAACAGAGCATAGCCACTGTTTATGGTATTAAAATATAATAAATGACGTCGTTGCGAGTGAACTCTGGATGTTCCCACTTCAGGACACTTGGATTGTCGCGGACGAGCAGTATGGAGGAATATTACAAAGTTTTTGTGTAGTTTTATGGACCTTTTCGTGTCGGTCACAATTGACCCCCATTGTAAGGATTTTCGCTGCAGGACTGGCTCACCGGGGGTCTCCAGGTGCACTCTGAGAAAGAAAAAACTACACCGGATTACTCATCAGCACCCTTTTTTTTTTTAATATTTGCGTACTTTCATGCCTCTGCACCTGTGATAGCAGTGCTGGAAGCATTTAGTTTTCAGGTTGTCCATCCATCTGTTCGTGAACACGATATCTCAAGAACTTTGAATTTTTTCAAATTTGGCACAAACATCCACTTTGAGTCAGTGGTGAACTGTTTAGATTTTAGTGGTCAAAGTTTGAGATAACTATGACCTAGAGTCTGTCTTAATGCAATATCTCAAGAAGGCCTTGAGGGACTGTCCTCAAATTTGGCACAAACGTCCACCCAGATTCAAAAATTAACTGATTAGATTTTGCTGGTTAAAGGTCAAGGTCACTGTGACCTCACAAAAACTGTTTTTGACAATATTTTTACACAAATGTCTAATAGGATAAAATGATGAAGTGATAATATTTTTTATTACGTCAAAGGTCAGTGTCACTGTGACATAATGTTCTGCAAAACCCCTTTTGGATATAAACTGTAACTGCAACCTGACTGGTGTGTAGAGGCATACAACCGTGCAGTAGTTATTTGTGTTATACATGATCTGTGTGTGGGGCATGGAGGGAGCTGCAACTGCATTTCATGGTGCAGTCCTGTATTATATAACGACAACAAAGCTGAACCTTGAGATAAACCATGTCTCAGCAAATCATGACTTCATATGAAGAGGGTTTCTCTTCAGCTGTATCTCATCTTCTCTCCGTCTTTCTCGCATCTCTTGGTTCATCCCTCTCTCTCTCTCTCTCTCTCATTGAAAACTGAACACATCAGCAGTTGTAGCTGAACACATGATGTCGCTCGCTCTGCACTTCATTCACAATACACTCCCCACTGTGTGTGTGTGTGTGTGTGTGTGTGTGTGTGTGTGTGTGTGTGTGTGTGTGTGTGTGTGTGTGTGTGTGTGTGTGTGTGTGAGAGAGAGAGAGAGCGAGAGAGAGATAACATTGGCAGTGTCTCTCTGCCCTTGGCACTGCAGCAATGCTCTTGACATTCATAGTGTTGAGACACACACACACTCATTCTTTTCTCTTCTTTCCTTAATTCGCTCACTCTCTTGACTGCTGGGGTCAAGTTTGTCAGGGACACACACTCACGTGCACACTCCCACGTGCACACTCCTGCTTCATTCTCACTCTCTCAACTCTCTTCACACTCTCCACCTCCCCTACGTATCCACTGCGGCAGTGTGGCTTCGTTGCCTTGGAAACCACTCATTCACCCCCCACCCACCCAGCAACCCACCCACCCAATCCCCTACACACACACACACACACACACACACACACACACACACACTTTTTTCTGGAGCACAGCAAGTGAGAGACAATGAGGGAAAGCCTGCAAAGAGGAGGAAAAATGGGGGCGAGGGAGCGTAGAAGTTGATATGATGGGGAGAGAGGGAGGAAGGAGGAAAAAGAATGAATGGAGAAAGGAGTGGAGCTGGGAAAAGGAAAGGAAATATGGAGGGAGGGAAGGAGGTGAGGAAGGAAGGAAAGGGAAAAGACAATAGGAAGAGGATGGAGGGAAGATTAAACTAGTGGCAGGACCTCTTCTCCAAAAGGACGGGGCCACTGGGGACACCAGTTGGTGTGTGTGTGTGTGGGTGTGGGTGTTATTTAATGGTGTGGAAGCGTGACTACCATATGTGTTGCCTGAGGCTTAGTGTGACGAGGGAGAGACTTAATGAGAGGTGTAAGAGGGGAGGGATGGAAGGAGGGATCAGGGAAATGAAGGGAGGAACGAAGGAAGGGAGTGAGGTAGGATGGGAGGGAAGAGGGGAGGGGTCAGGGAAGAGACGGGGAGGGAGTGTAAATGATGAAAGAAGGGAATGAAAGAAGTTGGAAAAGGAAATGATGGCGGAAGTGAGTAAACAATGGACTAAGTAAAAAAGGAAGAAGGAGAAAGACTTGGAAAATGCAAACAAAGGAAAAGTGAAAACGATTGAAGAGGGATGAGAGAAGGATTCAAGGTAGGGGGACGGAGGAGTGAAGGAAATAAGAGTGGAAGGACATAGATAAAGGGATGAAGTAGGAAGGATCGGAAAAGGAAAGAGATGTGGAGGGAAGGGGGAGCGTGAGGAGGCCAGGGCTAGAGGAAATGAGATAATGAAAAGTGTAGAGAGGGAAAGAAAGAGATCAGGGTGGAGTTAGAAAAAAATATAGGGAGGGAGGGAACAAGGAAGGATGGGAAAGAAGAGGGAAGGAGTAAGCATAGGGGTGAAGAAAGGAAGGATGGTGCATAAATGTTTAAATAAGGGAACCAAGGAAGTGGGGAAAGGAGGGGGGAAAGGATATATTGATGATGACCTGAGGTAGGAAAGAAAGGAGGGAGCATAAATGTTGGACGGAGGGAATGAGGATAGTGAAATGACACGTGAGCCAACAGCAGACTTAGTATAAAAAAGGAACAAGGGATAACAATGAGGAGGAAGAGAAGACTTGAGTGAGGAAGGAACAAGACAAGGAGGGGAAATAAAAATGAGCTTAGAAAGAGGATTAGGAAGAAGACAACAAGAAGACAAAAAGTGAATAAGATGAGAGAAGGACTTCAGGTTGGGGGGATGGGCAAAAAGAAGAAAACGAGAGTAGAGTAGTAGAGAGGAAATGAAAATGAGACAGGAGGGGAGAAGGGGTGGATGGAGGAAGGGTAATGAGAAAAAGTGGAGAGGAAAGAAAATGATGAGGAAGGAGAATTGAGAAAGAAGGAAGGATGGAAAGAGGAGTCAAGAGGAGAGGAGGGTGGGAAAGATGTGTGAGAAGAAGGGATCAATGAAGATAAAAAAGGGAAGGGAATAAGGAATGATGAAGAGAAAGGAGGGAGTGTAAGAGGGAAAATATAAGGAAAGAAGGGGAGAAAGGAAACGAGAAGGGGTTGGGGAAGGAGGAGAGTGAAGAAAAGATGCTGGGAGTGATGAAGAGCAGGAGGAAAATTGAGTGAAGAAGGGGAGGAGAGAGATAGAGGGAGTGATGAAGAGGAGAAAGATGGAGGAGTGATGAAGAGGAGAGGGTAGAGGGAGTGAGGAAGAGGAGGAGAGAGTGTATGGAGTGATGGAGGGGAGGAGAGAGATGTAGGGAGTGTTGAAGAGGAGAGAGATGGAGGAGTGATGAAGAGGAGAGGTTAGAGGGAGTGAGGAAGAGGAGGAGAGAGATGTAGGGAGTGGTGGAGGGGAGGAGAGATATAGGGAGTGATGAAGAGAAGAGATGTACGGAATGATGAAGGGGAGGAGAGATGTAGGGAGAGATGAAGATGAGAGATGGGGGTTGATGAAGAGGAGGAGAGATGTAGGGAGTGATGAAGAGGAGAGAGATGGGGGAGTAATGGATAGACTGAGAGGATAAATTAGGTTTTAATAGAGATGGAGGGATGAAGGAGAGAAAGAGATAAATGTCTTCATTAATTCACTGATGAGGAGGGAGAGGGGTGAGCGAGGCAGGGACAGACTGCAGAGAGAGAGAGTGTCTGATTCTTCTTCTCTGCTTATTTATTCATCAGTCCCCAGGAGACACACACACATAATCAGAGGCATGTGTGTGTTTGTGTTATGTGTCACTTTGTGTTGTCTTCTGTGTATTTGAATTTTTATGTGACTGTTTTTTTTATTGTTTTCTTATCGTGTGTGTGCGTGTGTGTGTGTGCGTGTGTGTGTGTGTGTGTTGTAGCTTGTATTTGTGTGTTGAAGAGCATTTGTTTTTGTGTGTATTTTGTAGATTGTGTTTGGGATGTCCTAATCACAAAGATCAGTATCAGGCCGATCAAGGCATTTCCACTGATCAGAATCAGCTCATTTTTTTAAAATTATTGTAAATCTTGTCTCTCTCTGTGTTCTACGACTTTGACATCACAAGTCATCCTAAGCCAGCCGGGAGGGTTAGACAGTCTTTGCAAAGACTATCGAGAAAAATGTGATCACAAAAAAGTTTTAGCTATTGAGCTACAGTATATAGAACCTGATCTGATTAGTTGTTTTACGTCAGCTGTCACACGGGTGTGCAGACGTCGTCAGCTCTCCACTGTGTGTCTCTCCTCCACTCTGCACTCCTCCCTTGGCAAAACATCACGTCATCAATATACATACTATATACTGAAGTCTCTGGTGCTGGTGTTTGACCGCAGACAGGAGACAACCACAACCACCAGGCCACTGCAAGTACACTAAAAGCTCTGCACGCAAAAAGCCATCAAGAGTGATAATATAATGTGGCATAATCCATGCAAAAGATATACAGCGATGAAAATAAACACTGAATGAACAACCATTTATTTGAGGTAACACAGACAAAGCAACAAACCACAATTTTGAGCAGTGTTTGCATCCCGTAAGATTCTAAAGCCAAACCCTGTTCTTTTTTACTGAAACCTAACCGTGTGCGTTTGCTTTTGAAGGAAAAAACTTGTCAATTTGCGGTGTTGTACCGACTGTATGTAAATGGTAAATTTCCTGTGAAAATAATAAGTCAATGCGTGTAACAGGCAGAACTAGACACGGTGTCCCAGAACATCAACAACCAATGCACCCACGGTACCTAGCACATCGTACGTGGACGTGGAAAGTCCATGACCAAACGTCAATATGTGACAAGGTCGGAGTGAAAAATGTGTTGTAGCCGGAGACATAGGGCTCTAGTGCAGTGCAGCGTGGTGAAACCCGCACAGAGCTAGTTTCGAGCAGCGCAACCCGAGGCGCGCTCGGTTTGGTAGTTTGGCAGACCGAGGTGCGCTGAGATGGGTGTGGCGGCGCAGCAGGGGGAGGTGTCGACAGATCCAGCTTGGCGCAGTGAGAGTTTCGTGCCAAAAGGCTTCGCCGAAGGTGCGCTGAAAGCTCGCCAACTGAAACCAGGTCTACTGTTAGCGCAGGCGGAGCGCAGCCGGTGTAGTGGAAGTTTGGCTGATGGCGGACAGTGCGCACACGTCACCAAAACCTCCCAGGCAGGTTTCCAGAATGTCATCAACAATGCAATAAATACCCACAAACACCACTATTCAATGCAACTATCTGCAATCAGCACATAAATGTATCTCTGTATTAACTGTCCCGTCACATCTGATGTCAGATCAAAGGGGATTGGCACCGTTTGGCACCGTTTGGCACGCGTAATGGAAACCCAACCTGATTTGATTAACACAGCTGCAAACTAATGAGTTCACATCCCTCTCAGCCAACCACAAACAGCCACAGCATCAGATAGGGAGTATATATTCAGCATCTGTCATCTTAGAAAAGTCAAAGAAAAGAAACAGAGTGAGACTACGAGAGAGGAAGAGAGAGCGCGCGCACACGAGAGAAACGCAACATTGATTAACAATTGTGGTGACCTCCTCCCAGGCTCCCTTTGCATCATCAGCCTGTGGAGGTCTGCTCGCAGTTCTGTATATTCGGACACTGCGAGCTTGGACCTCCCGGACCAAAACATCAGTTTCCCCCCTTTGTGCCAAACTTAAAAAATTTGCCTGGCCACACCCAGTTGGTGAAGCGCAGGTGCGCTTGCGCCTCCGCTGTGCCCGGTCTGCAAAACTAGAGCCCATAATGTTTTTGGGTTGACCGTCCTCCATTGGTCCATCTATATGTCCGCCCGTCCGTTCACCCATCCCGTTCTTGAGGTAATTTCTTTATATTTGATATAAATGTCCACCTGGACGTAATGATAAAGTGATTCAATTTTCGTCATCATAGGTCAAAGATCAAGCTCAGTCTGACCTCACAAAACATGTTTTTTGCCATGACTCAAGAATTTATTCCCTGATTTCTTCACACAAATGTCTAATAGGATAAGTGATGAAGAGATGATATTTTTTTATCTAAAAGGTCAAAGGTCAACTTCACTGTGACATAATAATGTTCTGCATAAAACACTTGTCTGGCCATTACTCAGCATCATATCTCAGGAACAGAAGAGGAGACATTTGGTCAGATACTGAATTGGTGACACTAATCTTGAAACTGTGCTGAGTGTATAGATCGTCTGTGCTGCCGGGGGGAAGATGTGTATGAAGCATCCATGTTTTCACAGACATGGATAGAAACTGTAAGAGAAACACAGTATCGGATAGACTTGCACAGATTACAATTTTTTGGGCCGATACCGATTTCCGTTTTGCAGAGTGTTTGGATGGCCAATTCCGATTTTGGCCAATTTTCAAACCACTTTACAGCACACAAGATGTTGCAATATTTTCTATCTTTGCTTTATTAAAACATTTTAACCAAGATACAACCAGCTTTTCAATAATCATCTCAAACAAACAAAAACAGTGACACAGGTTAAGAAACATTTTTCTTTTTGCTCAAATATAACTTCAGGTGCAGTATTAAAATAAGTAAAAAAGGCATACATAAATAAAAACATAGATAAATAAAATAATATTTCTTGGTGTATAGCATTTGTGGGTAATTTCTTGAATAGACAAAAAAGTAAAAATATCTCCTGTTGAAAATTCACACAGGTCTTCAGGGCAAGCCTACCAGTAAGTGCGTGGACACGCGCGTCTTCGGCATGCAGACATGCACCTCGTCAGTCTCAAGCGGCAACGTGCAGCAGTGAGAGCTCCGCAGTTCAGTTTAAAGTCAGTGTAAAGCAAATTCTGCTATTTTCTTCTAAACACATTAAATAGGTCATAAAAGTACTCCTCAAAATGTGTAAAAAAGTCTTTCAACCATTTACAGTTGTATTGTGAGCTAGGCTCCACAAACTGTGTTTCTAGGTTTCACTTTTCTGGATTTAGTGGGCGGGCCTTAAATCATAGCCGCGTTATGTAATGGAGCTATCCCTGCTGTAAACACGCCCCCTGAGGCTGTAGCAGTATAAATACACACTCTTGTACAGTAGGTGGCAGTATGGACCTGGAAGTTGTTTGCGATCCGCCAATAAATTGAGAGAAGAAGAAGAAGCAGTAGAAGAAGAGGAAGCAGTAGTATAGAACACCAGCAGTTTCACTATTTACATATATATATATCACATTTTTCATGTCACTATATCACCGTTTAGACTAATCTGATGTTTGTAAAGTCTATAAACACAATGATTGATTGTTTGCACGTCTTTATTCACAAATGTCTTTTTGTTAGTTTTTTCATCATGTTGTGTATTTGTGTGTGTCTTTGTCTTTGTGTGTCCTTGTGTGCTCACGGTCTAAGATTTATGTTTTTCCCTTCATATTACATGTGTGTATTTGTGAGAAAGTGTGTCTGCTGATGTGTTATTTGACGTGTGTACATGTGTTGTTCTGTTTTTGTGTTTATCATTTCTATGTGTTGTCCATATAGTGTGTCTGTGAGCGTTTGTCTGGATGACTTGTTTTGTCCATGTGGGTATGTGTTTCTGTGCGTGTTTGATTTTGTGTGTGTGTGTCCCAGGGGTTTTCCCTCCAGTGTCAGCGGGCAGCATATGGGACTTGGCGCTAATGACCACACCTCCTCGCCAAAATCTGATTTAGAGACACACACACACCCCATGGGACAGGATTGTGTGTGTGTGTGTGTGTGTGTGTGTGTGTGTGTGTGTGTGTGTGTGTGTGTGTGTGTGTGTGCACGTCTCTACATGTGAGTGTATATATGTGTGTGTGTGTGTGTGTGTGTGTGTGTGTGTGTGTGTGTGTGATGAGGGTGGAGGCTGAAATCTGATTAAAGTCGTGTTGGCGACAATTAACAGCCTTTCAGACCCGCTGCCCCCAGCCCCGTGGGACCCTCTGTGCATGTGAGTGTGTGTGTGTGGTTCAGGTGGCAGTTCTCTGTCTTAATCCCCCCCCCCCCTTTCACCGCCTCCACCTCTAAATAAATCATGTGACCCTTCCCCTCCCTCCTTTCATCCCTCTATCCATCCATCCATCTCTCATTAAACCTCGTCTGTCTCCACTGCAGCACTTTCATTCATTTTTTTCTTCTGCTGAGTCTGCAGTTTAATCTCTCCTCTGTCGTTCCCTCCGTCTGACTGAGGATGGAGGGATGGAGAGATGAAAGCAGGTGGAACAAAAGAGAAAAAGATAAGATAATCAGAAGCGTGGCGACTTCGCTCCTCCATCTGTGTTTTCAGGCTTGTAAAGAGCCGCCTCCTCCTCCTTACCTCTGACCCCACTTTGCAGACTGACAGCTCATTTCATCCATCCATCCATCCATCCATCCATCCATCCATATAACTTCCACCAGCACCCCTCTTTCTTTATTCATGTAGAGGATCATTTTCTTCCCTTTACCATTATGTCATTCTTTTCTTCCTCTGTCATGACTCTTTTTTTTCTTTTCTCTGTCTGTCGTCAATCCATCCTTTCTTCATTTTCACACTTTTCCATCTTTTTTCTCTTGCATCTTTTCATCTTTTCTTTGTTTTCATCCTCTGCGATCACTGAATCTTTTTTCTTTTCTATCCCTACTGTTGCTATATCCTTTCTTAATTTATTCCTCTCATCTTTGCTTACTTTTCTTCTTTTGCCATCACTTCATCCTTTCTTTTAGTTCTCCCTGTCATCCTTTGTTTTCTTCCTGTGCCATCACTCATGCTTTCTTCATTCCTCCCTCTCATCCACCCATTTCTTTCTTCTCTCTCTTTGCTTCATTCTTTCATTCACACACTGTCCTTTCTTTTCTGTCTCATACTTTCATCTTTTTCTTTTCTTCCTGTGCCTTCACTCCATCATTTCATTTCCTCCTTTCATCCTTTCATTTTTATTTCCTTTCTCAGTCTTCCTGTTCATCTTTTCTTTTCTCTCTTTGCTTCGTTCTTTCATTCATCACTCCCTCTCATCCTTTCATTGTTTCTTTCTTTTCTTCCTGTTGTCCCTCCATCCTTTCCTTATTTTCTTCCACCATTCTTTCATCTAGCTCTTTTTTACTCGTTCCTCTAGCTGTTTTCTTATCTTCCTTACATCATCACTCCATCCTTTCTCCCTCTCCTTTCATTCCCCCTTTCCTTCATCTTCCTTTGCTTTTTTCATCACTCCATCCTTGCCTCCTGGTACCCTCATCACTCCATCACTCATCTTTTGTGTCCCTTCTTTGTCCTTGCTTTCATCACTCCATCTTTTAGTTCTCTCATCTTGCGCTTCAACCCTTTTTACCTACTCGTTCATCTATCTATCTATCTATCTATCTATCTATCTATCTATCTATCTATCTATCCTGTAATCCTCTCATCCCTTTTTTCACACCCATTTATCCCAGTGACTACAATAACTGGTGGACAGCTGGTGCACACACAGGGTGTCTGGATGTTCACTGATGTTTCTCACATAACAGACAAACTGTAAAAATTATGTAAATAAATAATAAAAAAAAAATAATAGCATAGTAGCAATAGAAAAGGAAAACACACATAGTATAAAACATCTAAACAATTAGAAATAGAAAACAATAAAAACAAAAGCAAATAGATGCATAAACTCATTATAATAAACCAGAACAATAAGAAACTGAAAAAATGAAGAAATAAAACGCACATCAGCCCTGTGTGTGTGTGTGTGTGTGTGTGTGTGTGTGTGTGTGTGTGTGTGTGTGTGTGTGTGTGTGTGTGTGTGTGTGTGTGTGTGAGTCTCTGGGGTGTGCGAAGGGCAGAACAAACATTTGTTTGTGCAGCGATCCATCTCAGCCTGGCCTGCCCTCTTCATAACAAACAGAGTGGGGGGAGGGGCAAGATCTGGTCCACCTGACTTTGGTATTAAAACTAATAATGATAATAAATGTGATTAAAAGCTGCCTACAAGTTTAAGTGTAAGCGTGTTTGTATCACAACAACTGAAAGGAAACTATACACCCATGACGATGTTGTTTATAACAGAGCCTTTTCACATCTGAAGGTGTGAATCAAAGTTTGTGTTTTAATCACATTATATACATTTAACCTGGCTATAAGTTTAATCAGGCTTTCTGATGGCAAGGTAAAGCAGTGAAAATACTCTTAATATAACATACACTTTTTAGGTGGGACTGGTTAAATTGTGTTTCACTGCTAAATGCTGTCCTAAGCAGTAAGGCGAGGCAAGGCAAGGCAAGTTTATTTGTAGAGCACAATTCGTACACAAAGTAATTCAAAGTGCTTTACAGAACAAGAAAATGCATTAAAATCACAATACAAAATAAAAACATAAATAATCATGATAAATTAGCTTCCATGTTAGTGTTCCTGTCTGCTTATCCAAACTGGGGGCATGCCAATCTGGAGATCCATCGGTAATTTTATTTTTTTGCAATTTAAAAAAAGAGAGAGAAAAAAAAAGTTTTTTTTCTTAATTGCAGAATCTGTCTTGAGAGATTACAGGCATGCTGACTGACATCTACTGTATGTAATACACTAACTATGAAGTAGTACCCCATATAACCTCACTCTAAAACATGTTAAGCTTTCATTATGTTTGTATCATTTTAGTTTTTACATTAACCAACTAACTATAACTGGTTAGCTTAAGTACTTTTAGTTTTAGTTAGCATTTGGGTAGTTTTAAAGGTAACTTTCTCCATGTATTAATGTATTTAATTGCCAATGATGAACAACTTATAATGCAAATTAAAAAAATTATACCTTTTACAGCACTCCCAGGCACTTTCTCAGTTGCTTGTAACAGTCTGTGGACTGGTTTCTATGTAGAGTAATCTGGTCGAATTTGTGGGAAAATCCAAAGGATGTAATGTTATGCCCCTTCAGTTCCGCTACAGTGCTAACAAAGTTCAACACAAGCTAATGTTAGTCTTGAAATTGAGCCCGCTAACATCAACAAACAACCAACACCCACATGAGAGAGAGTCCACACATGCTCTGTTTCTGTTCTATTTTTCAGTAGCTGCAGAGACAGACCTTTATATACGGCTGAGGTTTGTGCTGGCTACATTCAAGCTGCTACAGTCGCTGACTGAAGGTCCCTCTGTGGAGCTGCTGTCTGCGTTCCTGCATGCTAGCAAATTCTTGTCTCATTTGTGGTCTGATAAACAGTAATGCCACCAGTGCCTATGTGATATTTGAAATATATTCTGATATTGTGGTTTTAATTGGCAGTTGTCAGCTAAAGTTAGCTTTCTTGCTAGCAAGGACAAATTATTAGCTAGCTAATGTAGAAAAATATTGTCTTGAGTGAATAACATCAACTAATTCATCCAGACTCCCAGGGCTGGTTTGCAAATGACTTTATCAACTAACTTTACACAGCAACCAATCCAGGGTTGCCAACTCTCACGCATCTGGCGCGACTGTCACTCTTTCACCATCAATGTCACTCTTTAACGCCCGTTTAAGAAATCTCACGCCAGATGTTCCCTGGATCCGTCGCATGTGCGACAGACTCGCTCCATCCTATAGCAGGCATCAATGTCAACTGGGAACTATAGCGGCACGCACACGAGCAGCTGAAATTGGCGGATCGCGAGATCATAATGTCGCAATAATCTGCGGAAATCGCCTCTGAGCCCCTCTTCGTGTTTGACCTCAGGCCTGGAGCCACCCACTTTGAAGTCATGTTGATGTAGCGATGTGAAATACAATCTGGAGTTTTCATGGGTGTTTTATTTTGAAAATTGACCAGATACTCTTGTCTTTTCTGCGCCTGACTTCCTGTTTGACTCATTTGGTCTGTTCAAATTGATGCACCGTCGCAAGGCGTCTGTCAAAAGTAGACCTGGCGTTATTCCACCATTGCTGGGTCTTTTTTTTTTTTTTTCCTACATCCAGCCGATTTTGTGGCTTGACCAGACCGCATAGTGTGTAGGTCTTGTGGAGCTACCCTGATCTTCATGGTACTTTGTCCTTCCCCTAGTCACCTACACTGGTTGCCTATTGGCTTACAAAGGAATTTAGGGTGGAAGTCGCCTGTCGTCGATACATTGCTGGTCGGAATTGTACCAAGGTAAGCAAATTGCCAACGAATTTACATTTTACTCTGAAATGAAACCATGTGCCCTGCCTGAATAACTAAAACACACATGATAAAGAAACCTTTTTGTTAGATGAGTCTGCTGAATTTCTTTAAGAAAAAAACAAGGCAAGAAGAAGAGAGTAGTTCTAATAGGCCTCCTACTACACAAGAACATGATAAGGTAGGCTAATGTAATGCACTTGGCTATTATTACTGCATTTTTTAAGCAGATGATCATACTATCATCAGATTGATAAAACTGACCTTGATTTGTGCCGTAAAAAAAATATTGAGCGTCTATGTGGGACTCAGGCCTATAGATATGAATATGTAAATGTACACTCATTTCTTCTGTCTGCCACATGAGCATATTAACTCTAAAGGGAAAAAAGAAAAATGTGCCGCCGTGTCGGCGTATGTTCATGACCACGCACGCAGATATTACGTCACAAGGTAAAATCTCACTCCGGCCCTCTGACCAAAATTGGCAACCCTGCAATGGCAGATCCATGCAGTGCAGCTACAGCTAACTGGATGACCAACAAGCTAAGTGCTCGCTTAGTGCCTTAAAAAAACAGGGAAAACACTGACGTGTGAAATATGTTCTAATATTCCAATTTTTACCGGTTAATGTAAGCTAACATTAGGTTGCTTGCTAATGTGGAAGAATTGCTAGCTAGCTAACTTAGCAAAATACTGCCTTGAGTGGATGTCAGCTTATTCATCCAGATTACAGGGGCTGGCTTGCAAATTACTTCATCAGCTAACATTTCAAAGCAACCAGTGGCAAAGCCATGCATCCATGTGTAGTTTAGTTACAGCTAACTGGGAGGCCAACAAGCAAACTGCTTGCTCAGTGCAAATACTGAGGAAATACTGACATGTGTCATGTTAACTAACATTAGCCTTTGCTAATGTGTATGAATTGCTTGCTAGCTAGCTTAGCAAAATACTTTCTTGAGTGCATAACCTCAGCTAATTCATTCAGAATCCTGAGGCTGGTTTGTTAATTGTTTTATCACCTAATGTTATGAAGCAACCAATGGCAGATCCATGCAGCATAGTTTAGTTACAGCTAGCTGAAGCTGACCGCTCGTGCCTTAGGAGTGCAAGTGAGAGCAAAAGGGACATAGGTGTCACTAAAAGCAAGGATTTTCTGGAAGTTACATACAGAACCTTTTAATTGTCAGCTGGAGGTACTTTTGTTTTGCTGTTTGTTTAAGAATTGTAACATTGATTTAGCATTGTGCTAAATTTAGTGTTGGGTGCCCCTGCTACCTGACTTGGGGTTAGCGGTTGGATGGATGGATGGATGGATGGACGGATAACTTAAGTGTCGCAGTTTGATGGCAGAACTGTATTCAGCGATACCATAATGTGGACCAAAATGATGACGTGTTCAGCAGTGAAGGAAAAGATGGACAGAGTGAGAGGAGGAAAAACAGGAAGGACAAGTAAAATCCAGAATAGTTGTACTCAAATCTCCTGTTAGGATACATAAACACTGGTCCTGTAGTGTTATTGTGTGTTAGCCTGATATTTAATACATGTTTGATCGGTGTGTAGATGTCTTTATCATGCAGGTTCCTCTGCCCCACAGCAACAACAACAGTATTTTCTGGCTGAGCAGTCTCCATTCTGACTGTTAAATATTAAAGCAGTGTAAGTGAGCCCTGCATAGAGTCAGCCCTGCACTGCTGCTGCCGCTGCTGCTAAAAATAATCTCTGCACATAAAAATAGATCACATTTCATTTTGAAGGTCTTGATTTCATTCAGAGGGAAAACGTGCCTGCTGTTGTGTTTTGAAATCAGAGTCAGGTTAGCTTTAGTCATTAAGGACACTCAATGCGGAGTCTGTTGGAGGCAAAGGAACCATGATTTTTCTAAATATAGTGCATGTATCTTAACCTTATCCATTTTGACAAAGAAACAATGCAGTATCTCCACAGTACAAATTTTGTGTTTTACATTTCATCATGCAGTATACTGTGGGTGTTGTACAAACATGTTATTATATAAATGTCAGATTTATAAGGTACTGTTATAATTATCAAAATGCAATTTTACTTTGGCTCTACAGTAAACTTTTAAATATGATCCTAAGTTATGTAAATTGAAGCTCTACTTTGTGGCTATCTTGTTTTGAAATCACATTTTTGGTGACCTTGATACCTCAAAGCATCTTTAACATCATCCTCTGACAAACCTTTCCTCATCAGATAAATTGGTTGTTGGGTTTAACGCTTCCGATGATCCATGTTTACGTTTTTCTGACAGACAACATCTAGTGGCTGTATGAGTAATGACTGTAATATATTAGTGCCTAAAACAGAAATAGTGTGACAGTTGGTGCCTCTCAAAGTCAAGGATGCTTCCTTGGTAGAGGCAAGACTCCTTCCTCGCATTCGGTGAGCGCACATTGGAACAGGGTAGCAAGTGCCCAGGTGTGCATCATTGAAGAGGCTCCACCTTCAATTCTGGCAAATTGTGTGTAAAAAATTGTTGGTACTTCATGCCTGCTAAGGATACACACATACATCCTTGGACTTAGTCTTCAGTAAAATTCAAAGGATCCTTGACATTGGAGCAGTCCTGTGGTGGTATTTGATGATGTAGCCTCTTTGAAATTCAGCCTTTTCCTTTGACTTTGAGAAGCACCAAATGCAACAAAACATGGGTTTACATATGCAGTTGTGGGGTGTGTTTAGCATTAATCATGTATATTTACATACTCACCTCTGATTGGACAGATATTTTCTTGTGTTGCCTCTCTAATGGCTCCAACACATTCTCACTCCCAACTCCCAACTGACGCTTTGTCAGTGGTCCTTGGGGTCAAACTATGACGCTCTACGCACTGTCCTTTATCAGTTTTGGACATTCAAGGATGTTGGTCAATTTATACTCATTATATGCATTGTGTCTTTTCAAAATAAACTTCCATTTTTACAGGAAATATACCTTTTCTACTTGTTAAATACATACAGTCTCTTTCCAAAATAAACTTAAAACACAGGTAAAAAAAAACTTTGTTTTTAGGTTTACTTCTTTTGTTTAGGCAGCAAAAGTCCATTGTTAGGTTGCAGAGAGTCAAAAAATGCCACCGCCCAGAGCATCTCATACCACCATTAAAGGGTGCCTCTGTGCCTGGCACAGAGGGCCACTGACCAAGCATTGGTATTTGACGAGTTGAGAGTGAGACTGGGTTGAATGACTCGCAATGGAATAGCTGATTTCCCAAACTGTTGTTTCCTGGAGCTCATAAAGATTAGGGGCCCTATTTAAGGATCTATAGTGCATGGTCTAAGGTGCATGGCGCAAATGCATTTAGGGTGTGCCCAACTCCACTTTGCTAGTTTAAGGGTCCATAATCTGGGTGCAAAGTAAAGTGCAGGGGGCAAAGGAGTCGTCCCCTTATTTAATCATAGGTGTGCTTTGGATGTAACATGAATTTAACCAATCAGAGTGTTGTGGTTAGCATAGTCGCCTTACAGCAAGAGGGTTCCTGGTTCGAATCTGGGATGGAATACCTTTTCTGTGCAGGGTTTGCATGTTCTCCCTCTGTCAGCGTAACTTTTCTCCAGGTTCTTCATCTTTCTCCCACAGTCCAAAGATGTGCAAGTTAATTGGTGACTCGAAATTGTCCATAGGTGTGAATGTGGTCTGTCTCCATGTGTCAGCCCTGTGATAGTCTGGCAACCTGTTTAGGGTGCACCCCGCCTCTCATCCAATCTCAGCTAGGATAGGCTCCAGTGCCCCTGCAGCCCCTAACAGGATAAGCGGTTACAGAAAATTAATAAATGAATGGATAAATATCTACATATATATTGTTCAACACCACAGTAACTTGTGTACCATTTATAATCTTGTGTGCATGATATTAAAAATAATATATCATGTTTTAAGAGCTTAAAGCCTCCATCATTTAACTCTTTAAATGGGGCCAATTTGAATGAATATACTCTTTTGATCCTTTAAGAATGTGTTGCTGGTAATTCGACTCGAAATGCAGAACTTTTACTTGTAGCAGAGTATTTTTACACTGTGTTATTCTTTGTTAAATAAAGGATGTGAGTTCTTCCTTCACTCATGGTAAAAAACATAAATTACTGTAGAAATACAGTGAAGAAAGGTCACACATACAAAAGTACAAACTGTAAGACAGAAGCTTTGTTACCTCCCAAAATAACACATCCAACTTTAATAAAAAAGTGTTGCTTTACTTTATTAAAAAGATCTCACATAAATAAAACAAAGGTCCTTTTAAAAAAACAAACTGTGTCCAATATTTATGTAAATCCAGAGTACTGAAGTTGAGTCGAGTTTTATTGCTTGCAGGCAGTAAAGTCATCCCACTGAACCGACGTTCATCCTGCAGCTTCACAGCTCACACTAAACAAGTTCTCCTGATGACATCATCAGCACAGGACAAATCCTGTACACGCTCCTCTGGCGGTGACTCTGCAGACAGACTCTCTGGATGTTTGTCAGAGCTTTAGTCTCCCAAACCAGCGTCTCTGGGATTTGTCCTGTGAAGACAGTTTGGCTGCCTTCAGGGATACTGGCTCCTGTTTGCAAGCCTGGCATTGCCTGAGCTTGATCTGCATGCTGTAAAAAATGTCCACTGTGAACCCCCATAACTTTTTAAATACACAGGAGAAACACAGTGGGTTTCAGGGATATTATTAGATATGATGAATATGAGTTTAAAAACTACATAGCTTTACATTATATGCAAATATAAATCTCTAATGCAGCAACACCTGTAATATATAATAAATAATATTAACTGCACCAAGTTAAAATACACTGATGGGGGCTTAGTGCTATAGGTGGGTCGAAAAACTCAACACATTTTTATCCTATCAGAAATATATCTGTAGCATCAAGTATTTTTCCATCAGTGTTTGTGTTCCCTAACCTGGGGCCTGTTGTTCGAAACCTAGATAAGAGATTAAGCCGGGATATGTTGGCTATCCTGGCTTAATTTAGCGATGATTCGGTTGTTCGAAAGCAGAGGCACATATGTTGCCATGTAGATTTATTCTGTGCACTTAGCCTGGTCCCAACCAGGCTAACAACCAGGCTTATTTAGCCTGGTTGTTAGCCTGGTCCAGGCTAACAACTGGTCTGCCCAGTCAGCTGTCACTGCCATTGGAAATCAATGTGTTTTACTGTCATTTCATGTTCTTATGTGCGTATTTAAGACTAGAAAGGGGCTATACAAGGGCAGATCCATTTACCATGTTGGATATTGCAGATATTGGATATATAGGTATTAGCTGCAGTAGCAAAGGCTGCAGGTGTCTCTGCCTGAAATAACAGCAGTAGTAACAGTGTCGTAGTTCCTTTTCATGTTCATAGTGACAGATCGATCACCGTCCATATTTATCCGTCTGACTCGACTTCTGGCTGCAAAGACACATCGACTCTCTTTGTCGTGTGACGGTGCTTATACAACAGACACACACACACACACACAGAGTCAGATTGTGTGTAGGCTGCTCTGTCCTCTGGTCATTATTCACTGAGGAGCAGTTGGGAAAAATAAATCTCGCCGCATCTGCTGTTCTGTACTGACTGACTGACTGATTGACATACACCATCATCATCGTCATCATCACTATACATCATTAGCGTCATCATCATACACCTTCATTGTCGTCACTGACACCTCCACACCACGTAATGATGTATGGTGACATGCAGGCAAATATCAGTTTGACTCTGTGTGTGTGTGTGTGTGTGTGTGTGTGTGTGTGTGTGTGTGTGTGTGTGTGTGTGTGTGTGTGTGTGTGTGTGTGTGTGTTTATCACCATCTGTGCACTTCACCAGTTTGCCTTCATCAGACTTTGTACCACCTGACTCAGCAGTCAGTCTGTGTGTGTGTGTGTGTGTGTGTGTGTGTGTGTGTGTGTGTGTGTGTGTGTGTGTGTGTGTGTGTGTGTGTGTGTGTGCATGCGTTACATGGTAAATGATGCACAGCTGGTGTCTGCCCAGCTTTTTGCCAGATTGGGAGATCGTCATATGAGGATACACACTGACACACACTTACACACTTATTTGTCTGTCTACACTTATGGGGTCCTTTGTTGCCCTCATACATTCCCCAGCCCCTAACCTTAAACATCACTACCAAACACCACCAAAATATTCCAATGATGCAAAAATGTTCTCATTACAATGGTTTAAGACTGAAATCCTCACAAAGATAGCAATACAAGCCTGAACACACACACACACACACACACACACACACACACACACACAGAGGCTGAACTGCACTACAATGCACATCCGAACTGTAAAACATCTCCTCTCTCATTTAATCTCATACTCCAGCTTCATTTTGTTTATCGATAAACATGAAACAATCTAAGTCATCGAAGGTCGGTCCTTTTCTTCTCTTGGCAGTTGAGGAGTTTTCCAGCAATAAATAAGACTATAAACTAGCAAAGTGCACCCATTTAAGTGCAGCTCTCCACCAGAACTTTAACTTTCTGATAACTGCTAATAACAACTGTTGACCGGAAGCTTCAAGTTAACAGCAAAAACATCAACACCTTCTGCCCAAGATGAGCTAGGTGCTTCAAAATATAAGCACCATTGGTTGTGCTTTATTTGATTATGACCACTTTAAGCAACTTTATTATAATGGTGCTTTGTTTAGCTCATAGACTGTATATAAAGATGAACGACATGACAGCTCCCTTAAAGTGAAGCTGAAGCATCTTGATCGTTCCCTGGTGGCTGGCTGCAGTATAGGTCATAAAGCCTGCCCTCTCCTTGTTAGTGGATGGGACATGGGCCAAACTAAAAACTCAAGGTACACATCCCATAAATGACAACAGAGCAAGATGGCAGCAGCTGTATCGGGGTATTTTAGCTTCACTTCTGTACAGTGGATGTAAGTGGAGACAAGTCGTCCATTTCAACAGTCTACAGTTTGGCTTTATTATGTCAGTACTTAATTTAACTTTGCCCTACTGTACCCGTGAGTATCACAGGATTTACTATGTGTGGCTAATGCTAACCCTAACTAATATCATAGCATTTACTATGTGGGATTCATGCTAACCATAACTAATATCACAGCATTTATCATTTGTGGATAACACTAACCTTAACTATTAACAAAGCCTTTCCTACGTGTGACTAATGCTTACCCTAACTAATATTGCAGCATTTGTGATTTGTTACTAATGCTCACTCTAACTAATATGAAAGCATTTATTATGTTTTACTAATGCTAACCCTAACTAGCATCGCAACTTTTATCATTTGTTGATAATGCTAACCTTAACTAGTAACAAAGCGTTTACTATGTGTGTCTAATGCTAACAAAAACAGTTGTTCATGTTGTGTAGTTACTCTACTACACTGTGCATTTTCCTGTAATGGTGTTTGTCTGCAGAGAATCACAGGGAGAAAATATCCCTTACTAATGAAGACACACACACACACACACACACACACACACACACAGTTGTCGGTGTGAAGATGTCAGTTGTGTTTAATGAGCTGTATGTTACAGAGTGTTTGTGGTTTCACAGGCCGGCGGTGTGGACGTCTCTGTGCCGTTTCTAATAGAGGGGTCTACTTCAGCAGCGTTTCATGTCAACCTCAGGATGTGGTGGGCGGGTGGAGACAGTCGGATGGAGAGAGTGAGAGATGTAATGAACATAATGAGAGTAGAGGAGGATAAAGTGTGTATGTGACTCATCATTTATCTGTATTTTGAAGCTTGAACTTTGATTTAATGCCAAAATTTTGAACATACCCAACAAATACTACAACTGTTACTGCTACTACTACTACAAGTACTGCCACTGGTCACAGTGCCAGTGCTTCTGATACTACTGCATGTACTGCCACTGGTCACAGTGCCAGTGCTTCTGATACTACTGCATGTACTGCCACTGGTCATAGTGCTACTGTGTCTGATACTACTGCAAGTACTGCCACTGGTCATAGTGCTACTGTGTCTGATACTACTGCAAGTACTGCCACTGGTCATAGTGCTACTGTGTCTGATACTACTGCAAGTACTGCCACTGGTCATAGTGCTGCTGTGTCTGATACTACTGCAAGTACTGCCACTGGTCATAGTGCCAGTGCTTCTGATACTCCTGCAAGTACTGCCACTGGTCATAGTCCTACTGTGTCTGACACTACTACAAGTACTGCCACTAGTCATTGTGCCAGTGCTTCTGATACTCCTGCAAGTACTGCCACTGGTCATAGTGCCAGTGCTTCTGATACTCCTGCAAGTACTGCCACTGGTCATAGTGCCAGTGCTTCTGATACTCCTGCAAGTACTGCCACTGGTCATAGTGCCAGTGCTTCTGATACTACTGCATGTACTGCCACTGGTCATAGTGCTACTGTGTCTGATACTACTGCAAGTACTGCCACTGGTCATAGTGCTGCTGTGTCTGATACTACTGCAAGTACTGCCACTGGTCATAGTGCTACTGTGTCTGATACTACTGCAAGTACTGCCACTGGTCATAGTGCTGCTGTGTCTGATACTACTGCAAGTACTGCCACTGGTCATTGTGCCAGTGCTTCTGATACTCCTGCAAGTACTGCCACTGGTCATAGTGCTACTGTGTCTGATACTACTGCAAGTACTGCCACTGGTCATTGTGCCAGTGCTTCTGATACTCCTGCAAGTACTGCCACTGGTCATAGTGCCAGTGCTTCTGATACTCCTGCAAGTACTGCCACTGGACATTGTGCCAGTGCTTCTGATACTACTGCAAGTACTGCCACTGGTCATTGTGCCAGTGCTTCTGATACTCCTGCATGTACTGCCACTGGTCATAGTGCCAGTGCTTCTGATACTCCTGCAAGTACTGCCACTGGTCATTGTGCCAGTGCTTCTGATACTCCTGCAAGTACTGCCACTGGTCATAGTGCCAGTGCTTCTGATACTCCTGCAAGTACTGCCACTGGTCATTGTGCCAGTGCTTCTGATACTCCTGCAAGTACTGCCACTGGTCATAGTGCCAGTGCTTCTGATACTACTGCAAGTACTGCCACTGGTCATTGTGCCAGTGCTTCTGATACTACTGCAAGTACTGCCACTGGTCATAGTGCCAGTGCTTCTGATACTCCTGCAAGTACTGCCACTGGTCATTGTGCCAGTGCTTCTGATACTACTGCAAGTACTGCCACTGGTCATAGTGCCAGTGCTTCTGATAGTACTGCAAGTACTGCCACTGGTCATAGTGCCAGTGCTTCTGATACTACTGCAAGTACTGCCACTGGTCATAGTGCTACTGTGTCTGATACTACTGCAAGTACTGCCACTGGTCATTGTGCCAGTGCTTCTGATACTCCTGCAAGTACTGCCACTGGTCATAGTGCTACTGTGTCTGATACTACTGCAAGTACTGCCACTTGTCATTGTGCCAGTGCTTCTGATACTCCTGCAAGTACTGCCACTGGTCATAGTGCCAGTGCTTCTGATACTCCTGCAAGTACTGCCACTGGACATTGTGCCAGTGCTTCTGATACTACTGCAAGTACTGCCACTGGTCATTGTGCCAGTGCTTCTGATACTCCTGCAAGTACTGCCACTGGTCATAGTGCCAGTGCTTCTGATACTCCTGCAAGTACTGCCACTGGTCATTGTGCCAGTGCTTCTGATACTCCTGCAAGTACTGCCACTGGTCATAGTGCCAGTGCTTCTGATACTCCTGCAAGTACTGCCACTGGTCATTGTGCCAGTGCTTCTGATACTCCTGCAAGTACTGCCACTGGTCATAGTGCCAGTGCTTCTGATACTACTGCAAGTACTGCCACTGGTCATTGTGCCAGTGCTTCTGATACTACTGCAAGTACTGCCACTGGTCATAGTGCCAGTGCTTCTGATACTCCTGCAAGTACTGCCACTGGTCATTGTGCCAGTGCTTCTGATACTACTGCAAGTACTGCCACTGGTCATAGTGCCAGTGCTTCTGATAGTACTGCAAGTACTGCCACTGGTCATAGTGCCAGTGCTTCTGATACTACTGCAAGTACTGCCACTGGTCATAGTGCTACTGTGTCTGATACTACTGCAAGTACTGCCACTGGTCATTGTGCCAGTGCTTCTGATACTCCTGCAAGTACTGCCACTGGTCATAGTGCCAGTGCTTCTGATACTCCTGCAAGTACTGCCACTGGTCATTGTGCCAGTGCTTCTGATACTCCTGCAAGTACTGCCACTGGTCATTGTGCCAGTGCTTCTGATACTACTGCAAGTACTGCCACTGGTCATAGTGCCAGTGCTTCTGATAGTACTGCAAGTACTGCCACTGGTCATAGTGCCAGTGCTTCTGATACTACTGCAAGTACTGCCACTGGTCATTGTGCCAGTGCTTCTGATACTCCTGCAAGTACTGCCACTGGTCATAGTGCCAGTGCTTCTGATACTACTGCAAGTACTGCCACTGGTCATTGTGCCAGTGCTTCTGATACTACTGCAAGTACTGCCACTGGTCATAGTGCCAGTGCTTCTGATAGTACTGCAAGTACTGCCACTGGTCATAGTGCCAGTGCTTCTGATACTACTGCAAGTACTGCCACTGGTCATTGTGCCAGTGCTTCTGATACTCCTGCAAGTCCTGCCACTGGTCATAGTGCCAGTGCTTCTGATACTCCTGCAAGTACTGCCACTGGTCATTGTGCCAGTGCTTCTGATACTCCTGCAAGTACTGCCACTGGTCATAGTGCTGCTGTGTCTGATACTCCTGCAAGTACTGCCACTGGTCATTGTGCCAGTGCTTCTGATACTCCTGCAAGTACTGCCACTGGTCATAGTGCTGCTGTGTCTGATACTACTGCAAGTACTGCCACTGGTCATAGTGCTACTGTGTCTGATACTACTGCAAGTACTGCCACTGGTCATAGTGCTACTGTGTCTGATACTCCTGCAAGTACTGCCACTGGTCATAGTGCTACTGTGTCTGATACTACTGCAAGTACTGCCACTGGTCATAGTGCTACTGTGTCTGATACTACTGCAAGTACTGCCACTGGTCATAGTGCTACTGTGTCTGATACTCCTGCAAGTACTCCCACTGGTCATAGTGCTGCTGTGTCTGATACTGCAAATACTGCCACTGGTCATAGTGCTGCTGTGTCTGATACTGCAAGTACTGCCACTAGTCATAGTGCTGCTGTGTCTGATACTACAAGTACTGCCACTGCCGCTACTACTTCTGATGTCGTACCACTTACATTACCTCTGCTACTACTGATGCAAATGCTGTGACCAGTACTGTTACTACCACTACTGCTTTCACAACTTCAACTGTTGTTACCAAAGGAACTAATCTGTGCCTCTCAGTTCTACTACATCTTCAATTGTGTCTCATACTTCTATCTTTACTGCTGCTCCTGTTATTACATTTCCTGGTACAGCTTAGTTAAAGGCCACCTCTCACTGTGTGATTGTGGGTTGTCTCTAAATGAAAGTTGACAGTTGAGAGAGAAGCGAGGTGGAATCTTTAGTCATCAATCACAAACCATGATGTTAGGTGTCACTGTGAGACACGTCCACAGACTGCTGATCTAGAGCCTGCATCACAATTCAAACTGTGTTTGAAATTTAGGAACAAATTCTCACAGTATTTTTGCTGCGACCCTTACATACAAACTAAACAATCATAAAATAAAAGGACTCAGCACATACAGATGGGCGAGTGCAACACTACTGCTAAAAATCTGTTTACTTCAAACTCGCTTCACAGTGTTTACATGTTATTTTGTCTTTCTTTACCTGATTGCAACTGGCTAAACACTCTCCTCCTCTTAAGTTTTTTGATGCATAGTAGTGGCAACTTTATGGGCAAAGATTTATTGTTTTGCCACACCTAAAAAATTTGGCGTTATGTTAACATCACAATGCTTTGATCTTGTTCCATTCACCAAAGTTAATATCCTACAGTGTGACCCACACTTTAGACACATCTTACTCACATGTGACGTGATTTACTTAAAGGAATAATTCACCCAGCGGCATGGTGGTATAGTGGTTAGCACTGTCGCCTCACAGCAAGAGGTAATCCAGGGTGGGGGATTCAAACCCAGGGTGGGGGAGCCCTTCTGTGCGGAGTTTGCATGTTCTCCCCGTGTCAGCGTGGGTTTTCTCTGAGTACTCCAGCTTCCTCCCACAGTCCAAAGACATCCAGGTTAATTGGTGACACTAAGTTGACCTTAGGCGTGAATGTGAGTGTGAATGGTTGTCTGTCTCTATGTGTCAGCAGCCCTGTGATAGTCTGGCGACCTGTCCAGGGTGTACCCTGCCTCTCACCCAATGCCAGCTGCCCCCCGCAATTCCCAAGAGGAAAAGCATTTACAGAAAATGAATGTTGTAATTCATTACAATGTTGTAGTTGTAATGTCTGTGCTGATCCGCACCGTGTTTAGTTAGGTTATATCGTTTCAGTGAGGTTATGTTAACTGTTGTAAGATGTGACAAGTGGCAACACACTGGTTAAGGTCTTTGATAGAACAGCTGTTGGTGTTGGTAGCTGTTTTTGTTTAGAAATGTCGTATTGTAGTTTTATTGTTCATTGTTTATATGTTGATTGCACTAAGCTAACGTTAGCCACTGAAACGGCATATGTTGCCATGGCAACAGTAAACATTGATGTTGCGGGCGGGGGGGACGAAAGCAGGGTGCAGCATTTTATACATTGTAAATCGACCAGAAGTCAGTACCATCCAAACAAATCTATCTCCATAAAGGTTGAAATGGAGTCACCAGTGGTACATCAATGGAACATTAAGTGTAATATCATGGACGTAATCGTGAACATTTTATATCATCCATGTACTCTTACACTTACATAAGTTCAGAAGGTGATTTAGATCCTTTATTCAAAGTAGCAGCCATTTTGTCAAAACCCTATGAAATTTATTAATCAGTATCTAAGACCACGTGTAATTCAGTTGTCACTGAAGGACTTTCAAGTTACCGAATAGATCCAACAAGTTCTAGTTACTTGTTACTTGTTATAATATTTGACATTATTTACTGCCGTGTAGGACTCTGTAGACAGCTGATTGTCTCTCAGGATTCAGCCTCTCATCTGTACTCTCAGGACCAATCACTGTTGTCTCCTCAGTGTTAAACCCCCGCTCGCTCTGACTGTGGCTCTGCTTTAAAGTCTGAGGCAGTCCACTCCTGCAGCTTCACACAACATTAGCGCTCCTCGCCGTCATCCTGCCCGCCGCCGGCTAAAGGTTAATTTGAAGGCCGAATGACTCGCAGAGCTTTGATGTGGATGTTTAGATGGAGAGGAGCTGCTGTGTTTTCGCTCAGAGTCTCCGCGGTGACAGCTTCACTCAGAGAAAAGAGAATAACGAGACACATCAGACCCTCAGATACCATAAGACACAATTACTGTATGTGTCCATCTGTATATGTGTGTCTGTTGTTACTGATCCAGAGAATCACAACCAGGAATCATGCTGAAGGTTAAACACTAAAAATACATCTCTGAGTTATTTACGAAGCTGTCCTTGTTCTCTCTCAGCGAGGAGGGAAAACTTTAGAACGGAAAGTGACCTCATGGTGACATTTTGTAGTTTTTCTTCAGTAGTTCGAGATCTGTTTGAGACACGGACAGACTTTAATAGATACAGTTTAATGCAGAAAAGTCCAAATAAAATACGGACGATAGCTGTACAGTATCGTATACAGTGGTGGGTTTTGAAGTACTTTCACTTTACTTGAGTATGTCCTCCTATTTCTCCACTACATCTCAGAGGGTAATATTGTACTTTTTACTGCACTACATTTATCTCACAGCTTTAGTTAGTTTGCAGATTCAGATTTTTGATACAAAATATTATCATCAACAGTCTGATTCCAAAACAGTTAGGGCGCTGTGTAAAACGTAAATAAAAGGAGAGTGCAACGATTTGCGAATTCTTTTTGGCCTACATTCAATTAAATACAGTACAAAGCCAAGATATTTAATGTTCAAGCTAATAAACTTCATTGTTTTTTGTAAAATGCAAACTCATTCTGAGTTTGATGCCTGCAACACATTCCAAAAAATTTGGGACAGGGGCAGTAAAAGACTGGGGAAGTTGTGGAATGCTCAAAAAACACGTTTGTAACATTCTACTTGTAAACAAGTTTATTCGTAAAAGGTGATCGTATCATGATTGGGTATGAAAGGAGCTTCCACTAAAGGCTCAGTATTTCACAAGCAAAGACGGAATGAGGTTCACCAGTGCAAGTTAAATTATGTGGGCAACCAGTCTAACTGTTTCAGAATAGTTTCTCAATGCACAATTGTAAAGAATGTAGCGATCAACAATCCATAATATCATGAAAAGATTTAGAAAATCTGGAGAAATCTCTACACAGCAAGGCTGAAAACCAACACTGAATTGCTGTGACCTTCAACCCCTCCCAACATGACTGTATGAAGGATATAACTACATGGGCTCAAGAACACAGCATCAGTAAACACAGTTCATCGGTGCATCTACAAATGTGGAAAGTGTGTTATGGTCTGGCTAGGAAAAAGACCATCCAAACTGTTTCCACCTCAAAGTTCAAAGCCAGTAACTGTGATGGTATGGAGGTGTGTTAGTACCCATGGCATCATGGGTAAGTTCACATCTGTAAGGCACCATGAATGTTGAAAGGTTTTGGAGCAACATATGCTGCCATCCAGATGACATTATTACAGCAAGACAATGAGACACTTTCTGCACGTTCCAAAAGTGTGGCTTCGTAGTAAAAGAGTGCAGGTACCTGACTTACCTGCCTGCAGTTCGGACCTGTCTCCCACTGAACATGTGTGGAGCATTATGAAGCATAAAATACAACACAGACCCCTCACTGTTTAGACACTGAAGTCATATAGCAAGCAAGAATGAGAAGTAATTGCATTTAATAAAGCCCTGGAGGGCTGGAGGGTGGGAGTGGATGAACCCGGTTAAAGAGTACCCGCCCGAATGGGACGCTCTAAAACCAAAGCGAGCGCACCCACAAGGAGGCAGGGAACATTTCATTGGTCAACAGTGAATCTGGTATTCTACTGATTGGGGGATTTTGACAGGGTTGTTACACATACAAAAAATCCAAGCACAGGGCAGAAATCTGAGAGCAGAAATTCCGCGAGCGCACAGAAACAGTTTGAGCACGAGGAGAAAAGCTGCAGCTCGAGCAGGAAATCTGTGCAAGCAACATTGTATCTGAGTGTGAGCAACATGGTATCTGAGTGCAAGCAACATGGTATCTGAGTGTGAGCAACATGGTATCTGAGTGTGAGCAACATGGTATTTGAGTGTGAGCAACATTGTATCTGAGTGTGAGCAACATTGTATCTGAGTGCGAGCAACATGGTATCTGAGTGTGAGCAACATGGTATTTGAGTGTGAGCAACATGGTATCTGAGTGTGAGCAACATTGTATCTGAGTGTGAGCAACATTGTATCTGAGTGTGAGCAACATTGTATCTGAGTGCGAGCAACATGGTATCTGAGTGTGAGCAACATGGTATCTGAGTGTGAGCAACATGGTATTTGAGTGTGAGCAACATGGTATTTGAGTGTGAGCAACATTGTATCTGAGTGTGAGCAACATGGTATCTGAGTGTGAGCAACATGGTATCTGAGTGTGAGCAACATGGTATCTGGGTGCGAGCAACATGGTATCTGAGTGCGAGCATACAGTTTGAGCAGAAACAGATTAGATCCAAGCACAAGCAGAGGCTATTTCAGTGCGAGGGCAGAGTTTTTGAGTGAAATCAATAAATAATGCTCTCAAACTGATAGACCACTCTCTTGAATAAAGATAGGGATAAAGCTCCATAGTTTTATTACAGAGTAAACTACCCAGCAGTATATAAAGTCATTAAAAAGAGCACCACCTTTACCAGCTGCAACACTGAAGTGATGAACATATTATTGCATCAATAGTAATTATAATCCAGTAATATACATTATTCTGAAACAGGATGTTCTTATTTTGATGCTAATGCAGCTTATTATTTTATTTTTATTTTATTGTTATTTATTTTAGTACAGTTTTCAGTGCAGGAGTTTTACTTGTAACTGACTATTTCTATACTGTGTTACTGTAACGTTTACTTTAGTAATGTACCTCTTCCACCTCTGGTTGTATGATAAAATAATCACTGCATGTTTTATCAAAATGAATACAAATGTTTTCATACTTTTCTTCCTGTTCATCCTCTCTGTCCTTAAGGCCACAGTGTAAGAAAAGGTCGTTCACTTTAAAGTATTTATACTTTTATGGTTGCCGTATAACGAGCGCTATAAATGCTCTACCTGTTTGCCTCTTGCCGTTTACCTTGCTGTGAGGACGGCTGTTAAACCCAGCTGCGCCCAGTAAAACCATTAACCACCCAGATGGAGTCATTTTTATGTGAGCCAAAATCCCCTTTTATAGAAGCTTTTCTGCTTTATTGGATGAAACAAAATGGAGGCTGACATGAAAACTTATCGGAACTGCAGTAAATCACAACATCTGCCACAATTCTATTAATTATCTAGCAGCAAGGCTGTAATCACCTTGTCAACACTGGGGCAGGTTGCATTTTTAATCAAGGCCTTTTGTGGCCCCACTGTCCAGAGGGTCTGGGGGTGGTACAGCCTACCGAACACTCATATTAAATTCTAGTTTTCTACTTTTTATGCATCTGCGCCAGCGATAACTGTGGCTGGAGGTATTACATTTTTCAGAATCAGAATCAGAGATACTTTAGTGATCCCTGGGGGGAAATTGTTGGCGTTACAGATGCTCTTTACAAGAGTAGAAAGATATTATCGCATAATGCAAAAATATATACCTAAGTAACCTATCAAATATACACAGATACAGTGGCAAAAATAGATAATAAACAGAATATATACAGTAACGGTATGAACAATAATATACTGATATTATACAAACTTGTTATTATGCATATGTACTGTAATAGACTATAAGCTGAGATGCAGAATGGAAATAAGAAGTACATACATAATGTGCCTCAATGCCTCGTTGTGCCTTTGGGTTGCCCGTCCCATTCTCATGAAATCGATATCTCACCTTGAAATGAAATATCCTCAAATTTGGCACAAACATCAACTTTGACCCAGTTCCTTCAGCTAAGGAGACATTAACCCATAAGTGTCATACTTGTGGGGAAAACTTGCGTTTTTTTGTGGGACTGGTTGCATAAAACACCTCAAATTAGATTGTTCTATAATATATATATTCTCCAGATACCATCAGTTAGAAGAATAAATTCGCTAATGCAGGATAAAGTGATTATAGTTGTGTGGAAGGATTTTATCCCTGCAAATAGAGACTATACATATTACTCCCACCCTTATGCAGTGTACTCCAGAACTGATTATTTCTTGGCTTTTGGGAAAGACAGGCAGATGATAACAGGAGTGATAGACGTTTCAGACCAGACTCCACTCTGTTAAGATAACCAGCATAAATCTACTCTGAGAAGACTTAACTCAAGTATACTTAACATCAACAAATTAAAGAACAAATCAAGTCAGAGATGAAGCTGCATATGGAACGAAGTGATAACGGACAGGTGAATCTGTCTATGCTATGGGATGCTGGCAAGGCAGTGGTGAGAGGGTGGATTATTGCAATCTCTTATTTTCTGAAGAAACAAAATCAAAGTTCCAACAGTTTCTGTCATGCAACACTGTGGGGACATCAACTCAATGGAAGTTTGAATCGTTTCATTTTCTCTTGGGGCTAAAACTATTTAAAATGTAAATAGCAAGTATTGAAGGAAAGGAAGGGAACATCAATATAACAGCTGATTCTAATTTTTTCCATAGCAGTATAGACTGAACCTTTGAAAACATTTTCTGTCATTATTATAACTCATTTTTGTGGAAGTATTGAGTTTTGTTATCCGCATTGACTTTTCCTGCTCTTGGTGTGAGCACTATTGTAGTGTTGCTTTTGCTGTTGATTTTGATTTTTTTCTGTTTTTAGTCACTCAAAGAACTATTGGCTCAACCTGATGTTTGTTCAGCTCTTGCATGATTTACATGATTGATATTCAGATGTTCAGTTGTTATTGATAATCAGTCCCGGACTGATGTTGGCCTCCATCAGAAAACCGAGCAACCTCATCTCTGCTGCAGCTCAGATCTGTTTCTAACTTTTCCTCTGCAGCAGCTGTTTACAGCCGAACCCTGACTCAAGTTATTTAGACACTGCAGCAGCTTCAAAGCTAATATTGAGGCTTATGCTTAAGCTTTAGAACGTCCACAGGAACACTCCTGAGTAAAGCTTTTTACATTTTATCCTGTCACATCCACCCTTTAGGAAAATAAAAACTTTGCCATACATTTGGAGTTTGTTGGTGTCAGTCAAGTGAGTTCCTTTTCTTGCAAAATTTTACTTGAAATGTAAAGTTTCTGCTAGCACAGTTAAGTTCTTCCCTTTGTGTCAGCATTGAGAAAAAAAACATCCCCTGAGATCTATCTGTGTGCTGGAGGTAAAAAGGCTGACATTCAACAGGATAATTCTTAGACTTGTTATTAGATAATCAAGGTGTGCCAGCTTTTGGTTCATATTGCATATCAACCAATCAGTGTTGCATATGTTGCAGTTTTCTTGGCGGAGATAGTTGTCTAATTTCAGAGGTTTTCTTCAGGTTTTACTGGCCAGCTGGTCCATTGTCATGAATGCAATTTCTCAAGAACACTTTGGCAATATTTCTTCAAATTTGTCACAAACATCCACTTTGATTAGATCTTGGTGGTCAAAGGTCAAGGTCATTATTGCTTTGCGTTTTTCTCATTTTTGTGAATGCAGTTTCTCTATAATGTCCACTTTGACTCAGCAATGAACTGATTAGATTTTTATGGTAGAGGGTCAAAAGTCACTTTGACCTTGAATCAGTCCTGTTCTCGTGAATGCACTAAAAGCCCCCTCAAGGAATGTTCTTTTAAATTTGGAACAAACATTCACTTGAATTCCAGATTAAGTGATTAGATTTTGGTGGCCAGAGGTCAAGGTCACTTGACCTAGTGTCCATCTCATTTTCATGTACACAATATCTAAAGAAGGCTTTGAGGGAGTTTTCTCAAATTTGGCACAAACATCCACTTAGACTCAAGAAAGAACACATTAGATTTAGGTGGTCAAAAGTTAAGGTAACTGTAGCCTCACAAATCATGTTTTTGGCCATAACTCAAGAATACATACATTATTATGACAAAATTTGACGCAAATTTCTAATAGGATAAACTTATTACATTTTATATCTAAAGGGTCAAAGCTCAACCTTATTGTGACATCATAATGTTGTGCAAAAACACTTAATTGGTCACCGTAACTCAGTAACAGAAGGGGTGATATTTGATGTTTGAGTTGATATTTGGGATATATTTGATACTGAATTGGTGACAATAATCTGTGGTGTCCACCTTGAAACTGTGCTAATTGTACAGATCTACAGATGCTTAGATCTATCTACATTTTCACAGACATAGATGTAGACTGTAACTGCAACTTGACTAGTGTGCGGAGGCATACAACTCCAAGGTCTGTCTGCTAACAAGAACATCTTTGTGGAGAAACTATATTTTGGAATGAAGTCTGCTTTAAAAGTATTAATAGGTGTCACAAAGTGCTATTAACAAATTGAATTTAAAAGGAAACTCAAGCTTTTATTACATTTCTTTTCAAACCATCATAATGAACCCTGAAAACTAAATTGAGTAACTTTTGTCAAGGAAATCTGGACATCTGAGCTCATTGGCCATGGATAGAGTACCTTTGAGCAAGGCACCAAAGCCTTAAATGTTAGAGTGGATTTCCAGCAGGAGGTTAAACTACAGCTCAGGCAGTTGATTGTGTGTTAAATGAACAAGAACAGCAAATCCTCTACTGGATGAATCACTGGTTCACCTTTTCAGCGCATTTGTATTTCTCTTTGTAAAAAGGAGAGCAGGTGGGGAAAAAAAGGAAAAACGTCTTCTTGCAGCTTTCAGACCTTGAAAGAAGAACATGTTTGGTGTCAGGTTGGGAGGAGGAAAAGAAGGTCATGGCTGTATCTTTTCTTCCATGTGACATGAAGGACAAAGCTGAGAGGAACTTAATGATACGTCTGCTCTCAGTGTATGACTTAATGTTACCAGACTGACTCAGTGTCTGTAACCTTTAACACACCTGTGAGGCTGAAAATGTCTTCATTAAAGGAGATCTGGCAAACGTTTTCTGGTTTTCCAAAAGGGTTTCCTCAAAAGTTTCTTAACACTGGCTGTCTGTAGTAATAGTCTGTAGTAATTTTTGTGTTTTCAGTTGGCAAAAAATCTAAGTAGCAGACAAACAAAAGAAGAAAATAGCAAACAAAGTAGACAAAACAACAAATAGGAGACAACAAAACAACAAAGTAAAAGACAAACAAAAGAACTATATAGGAGACAAGAAAACAACAATGTACCAGACTGAACAACAACATAGACGACTAACAAACCAACAAAATAGCAATGTGGTAGACCAAAGGACAAAGTAGAAGACAAACAAAGCAACAGTGTAGGATAAAGCAAAACAACAAATGGGAGGACATCAAAACAACAATGTAGGAGACAACAAAACAACAGTGTTACAAATATAACAAGCAAGCAAACAAAACAAAGTAGCAAACAGATAACACAACAAAGTACAAGACAAACAAAAAAATAATACAAACAGAGGAAAAGAAACAAGCAATGAGACAAAACAACAAATACATCCCTGTAGATACGACATAATGCCATTAAGGTCATTAGGGGATGGAAGATGTTTACTGCTCAACTTCCAAATTTGTTTGATGTTCAAAGTAAAATGTGAATCTCAAAAGTACCCATTTTCTTTCAAATATCAATTTGATGTAGTAACAAGTACAATATTCTCCTCTGAAACATAGGAGAGGAAAAGAAGAATGATTGAAATATTCGGGTAAAATAGCAGATGCTCTAAACTGGAAGCGATGGACTTTGGTACTTCCTACCTCTTTAAATCGAAGCCCTCTGTCTGTCAATGTTAATGCCTCCCTAAGTACCTTAAATACAGCACTAATGAGTTAAACAGAGCAGCATTAAAATTGTATTAGTCGAGAATCACTTGAGAAACTGGCCCACATATTTCACAGTGAGACATTCTAGGGATCTCTCTGCTCCAGGCTCTTTGTGAATGAAGAAAACGTTTCCTCTTTTTGACACCATGCATCTCTAAAATTAGACAGCAGGATGTTAAAAGGTTTTACCTGCCGCAGGGCAACGAAACTCAACATTCCGATGACCATTAAAACCTTTCATCTGAGACAAATGCCAAAACTACAGTGAGGTACTTTTATGGTCATTTCTTAGCAGCTGCAGCAACCACTGTGACAAGGTAATAAGGGACAAAGTAGTAAATGATGTGCAGTGAGGATTTGTATTTTTCATACTCATACACCTTTTTTTTACATGGTCTTAATTAATGCATGTTAACAAGCTAAATAACAAGGTTAAGGTAATTAGAGTTTGTTAATTGCGTGGCTTGCCTCTAATGGAGCTGACGGAAGAAATGTAGATGGAAAAACACAATGAGGAAGAGAAAAAGAGAGACAGCAATTGAATTAAGTAAATCAGAGAGATTAGAGTTTAAAAGACACGAAATAAGACAATGTAGAAGATCGACACCTTGACTCAAGCTTTAAGCAGCTAGCAGGCGGTTATAAGCCAGTGTAGAGTATGCCATCATGGTAATTGGATTTGAGGGAGTCTGTGGAGCAGCTGCCTCCTCTTCTCACTGCTGTAAATCTCCACCATGATTAACTAGCATCTGCTGCAGCTTCCCAGCAGGAAAGACATCAGCAGTGAACATCCTTTGGTTCCACCTGAAGGCCTGATTGTGTAGGTTTGATTCTGAGGGTTTTATTTGGCAAGTTGGATTTTGCAGGTGTGATTCTGGTGGTTTGCTTCTGCTGGTATAGTCTTCTAGGTTTTACAGAAGCCAAAACAAAAAAAAAATCGCAAGTCAAGGTCTAAATACTTGATTTTTCTGGATCTTTCAGTCATATCACACAAATTCATCAGCAGGACAGAGTTTAGTTGCTGGAATCAAAACAGCTTCTACCCGTCTTCATGACTACTAATTAAACATCATCCTTTAATGACAACCTGTGTGGTGCCTTTAAAAGCTCAAGCTCAAGTGGACCTTGATTTAGGGTTACTTGTCCACTACTTTCAGTGTCAACATTAACTTTCATGTTTAGTTTTGTGTGAAAAAGTTAAACTCTTGTGGTTTATGTTAACCCAACACTTCCTGCAGCAGCGTCTCTGTAAATACAAGAAATTTGGGGTTTTATTAACTGTGAAGCAGCTGCACAGTGTTCAGTACTTAATGGCAAACTTTGATTATTTAGATGAGAGATTAACATGTTTAGCTTCCAGCATAGATGCAGACCTTTTAGTCTTTTGATTCCACTGTGCAAAAACAGTTTTGTGTTCACCTGCCTGCAGCCACACAGTTCTCCAGTGTCAGCACAGAGTTAAAACAAAGTGAAACAAAGCATGAAAGGAGCTCAGAGCTGCAACAGACCATCTGAAGATAGATACAAATGTTGATTCCAGTGTAACCCCGGGGAAATACCTGAATACAACAGGAGTACTTTATTAGAGGCAGTCTGGTGAAGCACAAAGGCAGCCAGGGTGGCAGAGATTTATTCCATTCTTATAAAAAAAATATGTCCTGCTGTGGAGCAAGGGAGCGTTCAGAACAACTCAACAACTGCGAAAACCTTTTACAGGAAACCTCCCATTTATAAAGTTATTGTCACGGGTGGAAATATTTGTTTTGTGCAGGGATTTGATGCATTTCAGAAACAAGAGCATCAGTGAGGTCCAACAGTGATGTTGGCAATCAGGTCTGACTCTCAGTCGGTTTTCCAGTTCATCCAGGGGCAAAGGTTTGATTTTTTTTTTTCTTAATTCCCAATAGGTGAAAGGATTGTAACATAACTTAAAAACTGAGACCCGCTTGGACTTTTTAATTGCCTCTAATTGAGTCTGCTATTGTCAATAAATGACTGGCACCTACCACAACAGTTTCAACATGTTCTGGTCCCGACTTGTCAAATCATCCATTTTGTCAGTGGAATTTCATGTCTAAATATTAAGCATTAGGTATCCTCCTGCATCTAATGTTGATGTTCTGGGATGGCAATTTACGCTTGTTACATGCATTGTGTCTTTTCCAAATACATTTCTGTTTTCATAAAATGTATGCAGGCTTTTTCAAAATTATCTTGCGTCGGTAAAACAACTAGTGTTTTTCCCAGCAAAAGCACATGGGTAGGTTTTGAAATAAATGTCATGATTTTGTTCAACATTCATACAGGAAGTGAACACCAGGCTCCTGCGTGAAAGTCTGGGGTTTGTTGGACTCATCCACCACCCTGCCATCCAAACTACAGGGACTTTCCAGCTCCTTATATAACGGTGTTATCGGCAGCATTATGAACTTACACTGCCTGGTGGTGCATCATACCGTCATTGTTGCTGGCAGCATTTCAAACTATCATCATCCAGCGGTAAGGATGGGAATCATGAACCGGTTCCTGTTAAGAACCAGTTCCAACTGGTTCAATTCATCAACATCATTAGCCTTTATGCTTAACGATTCCCTTATCAATTCTTTTCATTACGCAGAATCTTTACGTCAATGACACATGTCACGCTCGTCAGTCAGCAGCACGTTCAACAACAAAGAAGACGTAATGGTGGAGAGACAGAAGCGGTCGAAAGCGAGGCTTCACTTCACCAAAAAAGACTCTAACAGTGTGACACATAATTTATGCAGCACCGTAATTACATGCAAGGGCGGAAACACCACTAACTAGGCCTGAACAATAGGCTTTATCTTTTAAGCATCGCCATCGCGATGCACACATGTGCAATATGTACATCGCGGGGTGATGTGGCTTGCCCTAATTAAATCAAGCATGCACCTTTGAATTGCCGAGTGATGCGCATAAAACTCGCTTCCGTTTTAATGAGTGACCAACAAAAGATGTCTAATTTAGTGGAATAAAGAATAAACGGCCTATTCAAGTGCTGGAATTTGTCATTTAGGCTACGTGACAACGCCTGAACGCAACACAGGCTCCGCTCCATAGACTGTGTGTACAGTGCCGTGCTGTAGGTTCAATTCCCATCCCTATCCAGCGGTAGTCTTTAACACTGCCTGGTGGCATATCATACTGCTGCAAAAGGTGCCTTTTTATGTCAGTGTCTGATGCCAAAATCTCGGTATTTGACAGCTTGGAAATTAGAATAGGCTCAAACTTTGCAGAGACAGCCCGAAGACAGACTTTCATCTAACAATGAGGTTTGCGCTGGCTGAATTCAAACTGTTACAGGCTGACTGAAGGTCTGTCTTCAGAGCTGCCATTTGTGCTCCTCCAGGGAAAAATAATCTCTGAGCGGCAGACATTGAAGTGAAAGGATGCGCTAGCTAATTCTTGTCTCATTTGTGCACTCAAAAATAGTAAATTCATCGAATTCAGTGCCCTGCATCATTATTTTGTTGCCCCGAAGAGGAAAAACTGACGTGAAATATATTGTGGTTTTAGCTAGCTAATGTTAGCTAACATTAGCTTGCTGTCTAACACGTAGGAGTTGCTAGCTAGCAAACACAGCAAAAGACTGTACTGCACTGTACTTGGATAACATCAGCTAATTTAGTCTAGATTCCTGGGGCTGGTTTCCATTTACTTTATCAGCTACGAAAAAACCATTGCAGATCTATCCAGCAATGCTAAGTTACAATTAATTGGGCAGCCAACATGCTAACTGTAATGTAAGGTTAGTCAGTTAGCTTTAAAGTGATGTTGCATTGATCTGTAGTTGGTTGCTTTGTAACATCATCTAGTAAAATAATTTGCAAATGGCAAGGTCCTTAGTGCCATGGAGCCAATGGTCCAAATGAAATAAAGGAACAATGCAGAGAGTAGCATTATGCTAAATATGATTGTAACTTATTTTCCTGTATTCTGTCTAAGTAATGCTGGGCAGTCATGCGCAGTCTCATGTTAGTCACTGTCGTGGTCGATACACGTGCCCACTCACAGCAACGGAGGATCCTGACTGCAGTTCACTTAACAGCCTCAGAGAGAGGTGTCACTAGAAACAAAGCTTTACAAACAGAACCTTTAAAATGATCATATTGAAACAGATTGAAACAGGAAAGGGACAAACAGAAGCTGTTGATGTAAAGCTGGAAGAACATTTTGTCATGCAGTATTAATTTTGCCCTTCACTGGAACAAACAGGCCCAGAACAACAAAGCAAATGATGGTGATGATGACGTCAGTGAAAGGAGGTTTAGGACACACAACATGAATGGCATGTGATGCAGACAAACAACAGACCTGATTAATTTATTATAATGTCCATGTGGGACACAGCAGGTGATTGGTTGGTCAGTGTTGGTGGAGGGAAGGGGTTGAAGCTGGGAGCAGACTGCAGAGATAAATCACTGTGAATAATGTGTGAATCAGACTCTAATGATGCATTTAATGTGCTGATTGGACATATCCGTATATTGATGATGCTTTTAAGCAACTGTCGCCAGCAAGCAAAGGGCCAAGAAACTGATGTGTCATGGCAAATATTTCATACATTTGTTTTTATTAATGTGAGCTGACAGCAGATTGTGATGTTTCTTGGCATCGGAAGTTGTTTTATTACTGTTTAGTTAATCCCACATTCACCATTATGTTTAGCTCACGGACTTAAATGCCCCAACTTCAGTTTACCAGGCAGCTCACAAACCCACTTTGTCTATTGTTTTTTTGGCAAACTTAACATTAAAGTTACAATCTCTCAGATTTTTTTTTATCAAATGGTAAATGGGCTGCACGTACATAGTTTTTCTAGTCTTCTGACCAATCAAAGCACTTTTAATCCACATGTCAAATTTACCCTTTCATAAACACAGCCACACACTGATGGCCAAGGCTACCATACATGGTGCCACCTGCTACTCAGTTACCATTCTCACTCACACACACCAATAGAACAGCCATTGGGACCAAATTGGGGGGTCAGTATCTTGACCAAGGATTCTTCGACATGTGTACTGCAGGAGCCCGTAATCTCTGATCTTCTGATTAGTGGACCACCTGCTCCACCTTTGAGCCAGACTATATCAGACTCCCTATTAAAAATATTTTTCTTTGTTTTATTCTTAAATAGCCATACTGAATACATGCCCTAACATGTAATTTAACCATATTCCATTAGATTACTCAAACTAAGTAATGAATTGTAAATATTTTGGATCACTTTTGGAATACTTTCCAAATTATCTTGCTAAGCTCATTTGTCTGGGTCTTATATTTTCATGCCGAATTGCCTAGCTGTGCATCTCCTCTGCCGCTGTTGTATGGCAGCTGCACTTCACACACTTAAAAAAAGAAATCTGTGATGGGAAATGTGCTTCATATGGATTTTACACGTCCTAACAACAAGCAAGTGGTACTCTCTTTCCTGAATCCATTAAATATTCGCCTCTGTTGCAAACCATGTAGGCTTCCTATCAGCTGTGCGCTCATCAAGCACCTGCTGTCTTTCTACGTTTGTACTTTTTAAACAGGAAACCCAAGCTGTATTTTGGGATATATACTGGAAATGATATACAGTGTAGCCAGCAGCTGGTAGGTTGTTATTAGCAATGGTCATTTACCAGAAACATCCAGCTCCCTGGTGATCTTCCTCCAGCCAGGTGACACCATATGACACCATGTTTAGGTTTCTGTAATGAAATGAGGAGGTGTTGTATAGATAATGCCTCTTTCAACTTCATGAATCAGCTGTTCCATGTCCGTTGCAGAGCTTTCAAAGCAAACAACAGGAATAAATAGAAACAGGATGTCTGACAACAGTTCAACTCAAAACAGCTGTGCTGTGTCACTCTGCCTCACTAGCTGCCAGATAGAAAATACCAATAGAAAACAGTACAATCAAACTGATGTTTGCTCGTGTTGTGTTCAGTCAGGACACAGTGTTAGAGAAAATTCAAGAAAAAACAAATAACATAATCCCCTCAAGTAATCTATTTTGTAAGACAGAATACAGAATACCAAAAATGTAAACTCTAACTGTAACAGTATACAGTCAGTTATATTTTGTATTTTAAATACGTTACGCTGTCACTTCTATTATTCCCCAACCCTAGCCATTCTTGTCCACACAAGGGATCAGAATCAAAATGTGCTTCTCAATTAAAAGAACTTATTATGCATATATCATAAATTATTCATTCATTCATATTTTGTATAATAATCAGAAACTGATAAATAAATAAAGCTATCAGATAAATGCACAGCAGTAAAAAGTACAATATTTCCCTCGGAGATGTTGTGGAGTAGACATAGAAAGCCGCATAAAAAAAGTAGATGGAAAAAGTACCTTAAAATTGTCCTTAAGCACATCCCACTGCTGTGTCACAGATGCTACATTTTTCTCCAGTTGTCAGTCTCAGTGCATCAGCATCACTACCTGCAGTTAACTTTATTTAAATAGGTAGATTTAAATCATTTATTTTATGATTTATCTCCAATTTACCTTCAGAATTTCCAGCTTCATCTCTTCTCTTTGTAAAGCAGCTCTCATTATACTCATACACACACCTGAGGAGCTGTGTGTGTGTGTGTGTGTGTGTGTGTGTGTGTGTGTGTGTGTGTGTGTGTGTGTGTGTGTGTGTGTGTGTGTGTGTGTGTGTGTGTGTGCGCGTGCGTGCAGGTGTAATAGAGCTAATGTAGAACGAGTCCGGGGCGTCTCATTTATCCAACTTCCTGTCCTGATGAGCCTCAGGTGGGGCAGAGCGGCTCTCTGCAGCGCTCTTAACTCGTTACAGAGACGATGAGCTCTGTTAGCCGGCGATCTGCCATATAAATTATTATTCCGCACTTACCAAGTCTTCAGAGAAAGTCAAAAGTCTGCAGCGTCTTCTTCTACCGTCAGCAGCAGCCAGTCCTCAGAGACACACACACACACACACTTTGCACTCAGGCGTGTCAGTCTAATTAACATGTAGACATCTTTATTAAGGTAACAGGCAGCCGGGCTCTTTTCTCATTACAGATCGCTCAGGTTGAATCACTGTTTGGAATCACTTCACCTCTCTGCTAGTGATTAATCATGTCTGACACCATTAAATATCTCATCTTATTTTTTTTTTTTGCCACCTGTCACTCTGCGGGGAGAAAATGAGGAGAGGTCAGCGAGGTGCCATGGTAACAGGAGAGAAAACAAGGAGGGGTCAAGGAGTTTGATGGTAACAGGAGTAAACGACAAGGAGGAGGTCAAACTGTGTGGGAATAATTAAAACAAACAGCGAGGAGGTAAAACAAGAAAGGGTCATAACAACAGGACAGGAGACACAAGGAGAGGCCAAACAGGAGTTGTTACACCTACACGTATGTGTACTCATGTTAGCATGAGGTCTGATGATGTGACGCACTGCTGTGTGGACGGAGGATCCTATTCATTTCATCCACAGACAGTGTCAGGGAACGTAGCTGGAACATGAAGCTCTCTTGATTGAATCGTCGGTTCAAAGGATGGAGAACTGTTAAAATGCATCTGAATCAACCTGGAGCCATATAAACTTCAGTAGCAACGTTAACTACAACTCACAAGATGCATTTGTTAAGGCATAGTCTGGATTTTTAGAAGTGAGCTTTATGAGTGTATTAACTTGAGTGTATTACTGTGGGTATTGTACTATTTAGAATCGTTTAACACACTGACAGGGAAAAACTTGTTTTGTCAAATAACAAGGGGATTTTTTTCAAGAAATCATTGCATGCATATATACATACATATTGATCCCTTGAACTTGCATTATATATATATATATATATTTATTTATTTATTTATTTTTTCCCAACTTTTGGACACTGCTACGGGCTACATGTGAAGGCCTTATCATTTATCCTTCTGTTCTTTGTGATTTGTCCCACACCGTTGGCACTAGTTGGCCCTCGTTGGCTTTTTTTCAACTGATTCAGCATGTTGAATCAACGTCTGAGACGCCAGAGCCAGCTGATAAGAGAAATTGCTTTGATTGGCAGTTCAGCTGATCACCCTAGAAGAGAAACAGAAGTGAGGAAAACAAACAAACAACTGAAGTCAAGAGGGATTGAGATCAAAATAAATTTGTTTAATTAGGTAAGATTAGTTTTTAGCCATAGAGCTGCAGGAATGAGTCCTAAAACCCAGAAATTAGTTATCATTTTAGCATTCCTGGTTTCCTCGTATCGAAGTCAATGAGTTGTTAAATTGGCCCGCACACTGCACAAAAAGCAAAGGCACTTCTTATGCAAAACATGAATTTATTATTACATAGTGTTCAGTGACAAAAAGTGAGAAACAGAAAGGTGAACGTTTTGGTGGTAAAGAGGATTGTCTTTACGAATTGCCTCTTTTTTTTTGTTGGTTTTTTTGCAGAGGTTAGTAGGTCAGTATAAATGACCTGGATGATGATGACAAGCAACTCTAGTGATTCATAAAAACATATTGGTGAAATGAACGAGTTTCGCGGCAGATAATGTGTTATTTAGAGCCTCATTGTTGGTGCCCTGATCATTCCCACTATATGGATGTACGCGGCTCTCGCGGATCTAAATATCTTCCGAATGACTCCAAATGAAACAAAACTTATCTGGGTGAGTAAACAACCGTATTTAATGCCAGAAATAAGGTCCAGGTTGTAGAAAACAGAACTTTCCCTTTAAGAGACTTTCACATGTTTTTTTACAGCATAAAATATCAGTAAATACCCCAATGTAAATGTTGAAGCTTATATGTATCTTAAAAAAGGTTGTTGCTAAAAAGTGGCTAAATGAGACTACATAATGTCATCATGCCAAGCATGGCTTTACAGCCTTGCTGTGGGGGCGATGTTAAGTCATGTGACTGTGGTGTACTTTGTTTAAACCATTACGTTAGCTCTTTACCTCTGACGAATGCATTCAAGCTTCAAAAATCATAAAGTGTGTTAGTGAAGTGTGTGTGAAGATTATCTCACTAAACAAAACAAGTAAGTGTCACAAACTTTTGTTTGCCACATAAGTTATTTTCCGCAATAATCCAAAATCTAATGGAAAAAAATCCATAACTTTTTTGATGAGGGAACCAGTGCGATGCTAACTGCTTCGTCAGCCCACAGAAAAATGTCATCCCTGGATGAAGCCATCACAGCCACCAGATTCCATTGACAAAAACAGCAATTTTAGCTCACTGGACACGGGAGCTGCTGGTCTATAGCTGCCTCGAACAGTTAGGTAGTTTGTATTGTTGTGTTATTTTGGTGAATTCAAACTAACTCTATTTAATACCAACGTTACACAAAAACACAAACAAAATAACTGATCACGGCAGTGGTAGACCAGCAGCTCCTGTCTTCAGCAATGTTAAATTACTGTTTCTTGATGGAGTCTGGTTTTAGCTATGAATTAGCATCCCATGATGTAGTTACGTCATGTCATTAATGTTAAGTTACAGAGGTCAGGTTTAGGCAAGTAAAGTTAGTGTGGACTGTGGTTAGGAAAAGAAACGTGTTAAGGAAGTACCTAGTGGTGTAGCGGTAGCTTATTAGGTGGGTATATTACTAAGTAGAAAGGTAGGTTACCAAGGCAGAAGTGGGTATGCTATCCCTTATATTTCAGTGGGTTTTTTCACTGATAGGTGGGTATACTTTTAACGGCCAGAAAAAGAGGTGGGTTTACTCTTCATGCACCTGCTTATACCCTCTGCACTATTGGAACTACCTTAAAATGACTGGAGTTCACTCAGAATGCACACTGTTGCGAACACTAGTCTCTTGGGGAAAATCCAGTGGGGAGAGTTTTGTGTTTTGTGACCTATCCAGCGCTCCAACGTGCCCTCTAAGTGGACTACTCAGGACCGCTTCCTTCGTTAGTCCAATCAGTATATTGGTCATGTGATCGTAATCTTCTGAAACACATAGGTTATGCATGAATTACTGGTTCATCATTACATGGGATATGTAAGAATGTTCATACATTTTTTTTTTCTTAGGAAAAAGTACAAACAGTGCATGAGAACAGCCTGCTTAAAACCATCCTGTCGGTCTTTGAGTTTCTCTTTATGAATGATGAATACAGGCTATCGCCTTCTGCTGGTATGGAGTTATTTCCTCTCACACAGATACTGAACTGACATGTTGTTGCCTGTTGGCTGTCGTCTTTGGGGTGCGTTCAAGTGCGACTTTTTGGCTGGGACACAGACATGCAACAGTCGGCCTTTGTTGCCAGTTCTTTGATGTCAGTTTGGTGTGTCTGGGCTTTTAGGAAACAGTTGCCAAACTCTGTGTCACCTGTGAATGTCAGTCCTACATTCACTCTGTTTAAGTTCTGTTTTTGGTCTCCACCAACTTCTGAAATATCTGTCTCTTTAACTGCTAAATGCTCCACTTTATTCACCGGTTAGTGTCTTACTGTGTCTGTCTGTAGTTTGCTGCTTCACAGGTAGAGTACAGGGACCTTTTTACAGCTTTTTTGATAAAAACTGAAGAGACTGAACCAGACGTGCCACAAAACCAAAACTCTGAGCTTAAAAGAGGCTTAAAACATCAATGGTGGTAATGGAAACTTTAACTCTGTGTCTTTGTCACCATGAACGACTTGATCCACTGATAATAGAAGAGTATTGATTAGAGCAGCTGTAAATCTCATTTCAACCAACAGATGGTCCGCACACCCGAGGGAAACACTGCGTTGCAATGTGAAATTAAGTATATAACTCGCAAGGGGTACAAAGAAAAAGTAGCATTTGTTTATGGAGACAAATACACTTGGATAGATTCACTATGTCCCTTTGAAGAGCAGAGGGTACGATCACTATGGAGTGTTTATCTTCAGTTTGAGGAGGAGAAATGGTTTCACCCAACATTTCCCAACTGTGATGGAGGTAGACAGATGGAGAGGCAGACAGACATTTAGATCTGCAGGCAGCAGAGCCAGAGACGCACACACACATACACACAACTACACACTGCTACAGACAGCCTTTCACACACTCTGACATGCAGTAAGTAAACACACACACACCGTGGTGTTTGTGGAAGTGTGTTGGAGTTGAGGGGATTTCCCTCCTTCTGCCGGTGATGTTGTCGTGTCTCATTATCCAGTTTGTAGTCCAGAGAGGACACAGTTTATCCGCCCGTATGGACCCGTGTTTTAATGAAAACGGGGGTGATGAAAGGTTAAACTGAGTTCTGCTAATCAGAATGTAGGGAGTACATAGCAGTCGACCGTTTCTTTAGCCCTTTTAACACAGAGATGGTGCTATAAAGCAGCTACGAAGTCTGTTCTTTATGCCTCCTTTGCATTTTTACACAGAACCAAACACTGGTGGTGTCATGTTGCTCCAGTGTGTGATCTTAGTCAGCATACTGGCATCACAGAATCAAAAGAAGCGCGACGGACGTGATATGAAACACAACAGCGTCTGCCTCTAGTGTGAAGTAACATATGCATTGGCAGTGCTTTATAAACAATCACAGTGACATAACATGGGAGCCTCCCTGGTGTAGTGGTTAGAGCACTTGTCTTCCATGCAGAAGGTCCAGAGCCTGAATCCTGCTGGGGTCGACATCAGCAGAGGCATGTGCAAGAGGTTCCCACCGCCGAATCAAACGGGATCAGATTCCTTAAGGAGGCCTCAGGATAAGAAGCAACTCCAGAATCTGAGCCAAGTCCTCAACAACAGTGCACCTCAAGCCCGTTGTAGATGGGAAGTTTCAGGCGTAAAAGCAGATTCATTCACACTGACATAACATGTCAGTAACAGTCATTAACCATCCCTGTTATATGGCAGCTGATCTTGTCAACTGCTCAGAGGGTAAGGAGCTCTTGGACCTCATTGTTGTCCCAATTTGTGGACATTTTCAGCTGCTGTTCTTCCTCTTTGAGTAAGCCGCTAACTGCTGTCAGCTACTTTTTAAATCTCCTGGCGGTGGGTCACAGGCATAATATGTCATAAAAATGTCACACCCGTCCCTTTCATGGTCCCATCCTGCTGGCTGTCCTATTCAGAGCAGTGAGGCGATGGGACGTGAAATTCCTGCATTGAAAAGCAACAGAAAACAGGGAGAGTAAAACAGGAGAGAGGCACAAGAGGAGTAAGTGTTGAGTAGACCTGGCATGAAAGACTCATGTATCAACTTAGCATATGATATATGGACATGACCTTGATCATTTTGCTGACCTTGATGTTGCCTGTTGTGTTTACATGCATTTGTTTACATAAGAATGTCACTAACATTTTTGGCAACATGATGCCTGAATAAACAGCAAGGTTTTCCTGACCATCATAAAGAATAAGATCATGACATGAATGGTAGGGAGCAACGCAAAGCACTGTGGCATGGTAGGACACAAAAGCTACAGAGACTGAATACTAGTTGAGTTTATATCCAGCTTGAAAACATGGTGGAATGGTGAATGTTTGCTGCATAATCAACTGCCACAACCGTTCTCATGGCCAGCATGGGAAATGGATCACTGATGGAGTGGGATTTTTTGTTAGTTTGTCAGCTTGCAGTGGACAGATGTTGCACTTGCTCTTTGACTGGTCCATTCTTGTTATTTGTCTCCGTTGAAAACGGCTGCTACAACCCACAATGCAGTGCACCATGACTTATTCTCTATAAGACTTTCTCTCTACACCCCCGCCTACTTGACCAAAGAAAAATAAAACAAAGATGACACAGTGTCGCTTATCGGTAGCGTGCAGGTACACTTTTGGAGTGGATGATGCACAGTCCTTATAGTTGTTAGCTTCCCAGCCCCTGAGCCAAAAAGTCCATCATTTGTGGTTCTACTCTCCATCTAATTCATCCTCCACTCCCTAAGTCCACCAGCACACCACCTTGCTCCCAGGCCATCCATCCCTGGTGGCTGACTGCAGCACACCTGCTGGATTATGGATGTAACTGAGGTGTTCCTGAAGCTTCTCCAAGATTGTCTATTAGTCGTAAGAGGCATCAAATTCTTTAGAATTAAAAGTTCATTGCTCTTTAAAGGTTTAGTGTGTCAAATTTAAGGGGATTTAATGGCATCAAATGGTGAGGATTGCAGATTGCAACCAGCTGAAGTTTCTCCTGGTTAGAATTCCTTCATTGTTCATTGTTCAGGAGGTTTTTACCAGAGCTAAATTACCCACAGAGGTCTCTTCCTTTCTAAAGCAAATAGACCAGATGATTTAAACCGGTAAACACTGAATAGAGCAGTTTTACATAAAAAAAAAACTGTCTTTCTGATGCTGCTCATTGCTGAGGGGCTGCTAACTACAATGGCAGTCACAAACGTGAATGTCCCTATCTAGAGCCAGTGTTTGCTCTGTCTGTTCTGGGCTATTGCAGTAACATGGTGATGCAACATGGTGATCTTCATAAAGAAAGACCTATGTAGATATAAACGGCTCATTTTAAGGTAACAAAAACTCAACAATTCTTATTTTCAGCTTATTATACACTGAAGATATATAATATTTTATTCTCCTTGTACATGCTTCCCCTGGGCACATTATTCAGAGACATGATGTCTCTTTTCATTTTTATGCTGATGATACTCAGATGTACCTGCCTGTTAGATCCCCAGACCCTGGAATGATTTGTTCAATCAGTTACTGCCATACTGATGTTGATACCTGGATGTTAAAAAAATTATCTCAGCTGAACTGAGACAAAACAGAGATTGTCATCATAGGGCCCCAGCACAAGTTTTGGGCAGCATGTCACAAAGGTTGTGGAATCAGGTTTTTATCATCTTAGAAATATTTATAATAATAATAACATACGACAGTGTTCGACATAAGCAATGGCCCGTACGTCTCCACCAATGCGAACACCGCACACTCCTGCCAGGTATATTTCTCTCCAGTGTGCATTCGCTGACCAATAAACTGGATGAACTTCAGCTACTGATGGTGAAAAATGAAGACTTTCTACATCTGCAGTTTTGTGCTTCACCGAGACCTGGCTGTGTGGATCGATACCGGACTCTGTGCTGCAGCTTTTTCGCTCTTCAGAGCGGATCGTAACACAGAACTCTCTGACAAAACTAAAGGTGGATGTATCTGTTTTTATACTAACAGTAGCTGGTGTAATGACATGACAGTGATCCAGCAGCACTGCTCTCCTGATCTGGAATCTTTTTTCATCAACTGCAAACCTTTTTACTCCCCCCGTGAATTTGCTTCATTCATTCTGGTCGGTGTTTACATCCCACCGCAGGCCAACGTGCAAGAGGCACAGCGCACGCTCGGCAGCCAGATAGCTGTGTGTGGAGCAGACTTACCCAGACTCACCCATGAACTCCCCAAATACAGTTTATAAAATGTCCGACCAGAAAGAAGAATATCCTGGATCACAGTTAGGCCTACACAACTGGTAACAATGCCTATCACCCGGTCCCCCGCGCTGCACTGGGCCACTCTGACCACAACACCTGATTCCCTCATACAGGCAGAAGTTAAAGCTCTGTAAACCTGTTGTGAGGTCATCCAAGAAGTGGAGCAGTGATGCTGTAGAGGATCTCCAGGTGTGTTTGGACACTACTAACTGGGATGTTTTCAGGACCGCCACCAATAGTCTGTATGAGTACACAGAGGCTGTGACATCATACATCAGCTTCTGTGAGGACTGCTGTATACCATCACGCACTACTGTGAGGTATAATGGAGTTAAATGAAATGAAGTTTTATAGACATTTTTCTATTTTTCTCCATCTCTGTCTCTTTTTTTTTTATTATTTTTTTTTACTTGGGCCAGTAAGAATATACAAGGGGCCAGTAAAACTCTACTAACTACTGGCCCGGGGGGCCAGTGGGGAAAAATGTTATGTTGAACACAGCATACGATCTATTTTAACTTTTGAAGACACAGAGACAATTTTACACACTTTAATCCGTTCGTGTCTGGTTTACTGCAACAGCCTCTTTTCTTGCCTGAATCAAAAATCTATCAATCGACTCCAGACTGTACAGAATTCAGCTGCCGAGCTTTTAACCAGAACCGAGAGACATGGTTACATCACTCCAGTTTTAGCCTCTTTACACTGGCTCCCAGTAGGTTTTAGAATAGATTTTTAGGTTCTACTGATTGCTTTTAAGGCTCTTCGTGGTCCCTCTCCCAGCTATAGCTGACCTTTTAGTGCCATACAACCCAGGACATACTTTGAGGTCCTTGGGCATAGGTCATTATTCAGAGGTCTATTCCAGAGGCCCGACTGAAAAATAAAGGGGACGGAGCGTTTGCTGTCAGGGACCCGAGGCTCTGGAACAGTCTGCAATCAGGTCTCTTTTAAGCCCCTACTTATAATATAATTTTATCAGAGAGCCTTTCCTGATTTTTCTCAAGTTTTAAGTTCATTTTACATTTATTTCCTCCGTTTTTATATTCCAGTGTGTTTTTATCAGGGGTTTTTTAAAGTTGTTGTTTTCATGCCTTGTCTATTGTAATTGTTGACATGTAAAACACTTTGTAACTGTTTTGAAAATGCCTATTAAATCAAGATCATTTTTATTGTTATTATGTTCAGTTTTTGCCAATACACACCCCTAAATCCTACACACTGGACTAATTAGGAGTTTCGGGGTTGATCACTGATCACTGGAAGCAGTGTCAGGTAACAAAACCACAACGATTCTTATTTTCTATTTCTGTTTTCACATGGCTAAATGTAAACATATGTAAAAGTAATCTCTGCGAGCAAAAACCTCAGGCATCAGACTACTCTGAATACTTTTCTTTTATGTTTCTAACTGTTATTCCTATTTTGATACAAGCTGTCCTCAGCTCATGGTGGATTTCTTTTTATGGTCACCTGCTCCAGGCACGCTACTGCTACTTTTAGCTACATGCTAACCTCGGGGAAACATGCCATTTTGATTCTAGATATTAATTTCTCACTTATTTTGGATCATATTCCTTGTGGAACATGTGTGGTTGTATTTAGAAGCTTTTATTACTGACTATCCAAGGTAGAAAGTACCACTATACTCTGTTACAGTCATTCCCCAGCTGTAAGTACACTGGTACATGTAGCTACATGCTAACGTCATGTAAACATGTCGTCTTGGCTGCTGATGTTAATTTCTTCCTGATATCGGATCATATTCCTGCTGGAACATGTCCAGTTCAGAGGATTTTGATTTAGATGCTTTTATCAGTGATTTTTGACAGTAGATAATACGGCTATTCTCCATTACAGTCATTCCCCAGCTGCAAGTACACTGGTATATGTAGCTACATGCTAACATCAAGTAAACATGTCCTCTTTTTTTTGTAATTTTTCACAATAGAAAATGTCACTATACTCCACTGTAGCTCCATGCTAATGTCAGGGAAACATGTCATGTCATTTGTTGATATTGTTTATTTCCTCCAGATTATATTAGTTTCCTCCTGGAACATGTCGGGTTGTGTTTAGAAGCTTTCATTGGTGGTTTTTCACTGTAGAAAGTGCCACTATACTCTAATAAAGTCATTCCCTAGCTGCAAGTATGCTGCTACATGTCGCTAATGTTTGGGAGACATGCATTCTTGGTTGGGTTGGTGATGTTAATTTCTCCCCATTTCCTGCTGGAACATGTGCAGTTGTTTTAGAAGCTTTAATTGACGATTTTATTGATATTCATGCCAGTGCCACCATACTCTGTTTCTGTCCGCTGCAATGACTGAGCAGTCATGCCAAGACACCAAAAATAATGTGTTTTTGATTGTTAAAAGTAGGTAAATATGTTTTAGTTGAAATCCAAAACACAAGCATGAACCTGAAAATGAGCATAGTAGGTCCTCTTTAAATGATGAGTGTGAGGTATGTATCACGTCGGACATAACAAAGAACTAAAGGCGTCCAACATGGCGGTCAAAATGTGTCGGATGTAATTCAGTTCTTTACTTAACCTTCCTTTGTCTAACCCTCGCTGCCTCTGCAAGCTCTCTGCCTCCCTCGTTAGTCTTTTTATAATCTGGGCTGGTGTACAGGGACTGTTGATTATCACTGTGTGGATGACAAAGTGTCTTAACCTCCACTAAACAGAGGATCAGGCTGCTAAGCTGTGTGAACAGCTCCTCCACCTAACCTCGCCAAAGCCTGGCCATTTCTCAGTAATCCGTCCATAATTACAGCTTGATCTCTGCAGCGTGGCTGATTGGTGTGGGGACACTCGCACTCACACCTGTGAGTGTGTGTTTCCTACGTACACTTGTTCACCTGAGTAGAGTGAAATTAGCAGAGAAACAAACAGGAGTAGGAGGTTTGTTTTTGGTAAGCAGTGGGAAGCTGCGTCATATACCTGAGTATGTATGTGTGTGTTTAGTTTAAAGTGGGATTTATGCTAAAAAAAAAAATACAAAGCACTACAGTATTTGTGGAATCGTGACTCATGTTTGCGTGCGCCCACTCAGGCAGGACAAACATGAGTCCAACGAAAACACAGTGAGTGTAGTTTAAGAATAAAGGCAGATGACAATAACTGAACTGATGCTTTTATCTATTTTCTGCTTTGGTTCTAAGAATTGATGATCAGGTCTGAAACCAGCTGCTGACTGAACACCAATTAACATTAATAGAGACTTTCATGGTAATCTACATCAACAACCAACGTCATCAAGCTTCAGTGATGTTATTGAATGATTTGGTTGGTCAGTATTTGGACATGCTGATGATTTATAAGGTCCATGCACATGTGCTGTTTGTCTTTACTAAAGTTAAGCCTTCTGCTGGCGTTTACAATTGTCTGTCTGTTTATCTTAAAGGGGCAGTGTGTAGGAGTGTTTTTTTCTTTTTCTCTTATAACTTAAAACCTCCCAATAAGCTTGACTCTTTACTAGGAGCTGAATTGCCCACAGAGTCCTCTTCCTCTACAAAAAACAGACCACTTAATGAAAACCAGTAAAAACTCCAAATAAAACAGTTTCACGTTAAAATGTGTTTTTTCCAACACTCTTGTTGCGGAGGGGCTGCCAACTATTGTGGTTGATGCAAAAACATGAATTGCCCTTTCTAGAGCCAGTGTTTGGTTTGTCCGTTCTGGGCTACTGTAGAAACATGGCAATGCAACATGGAGATATCCGTAGACGAGGACCCACTCCCTATGTGGATAGAAATGGCCATTCTAAGGTAATGACACTACAAGTTTTATTTTTAAGTGGTTGTACACTAAAGAAAACATACTTATTATATTATGTATCATTTCTGCCAATGTATTCTTTTAAATGCTATACACTGGACTGAAGCTTCAGGGCTGATCACTAATCACTGGAAGCAAAGTCAGCCGTTCTATTTGAAACCCTCTATTTACCGTGTAGTATTATTTATTTATTTTTTAAACTATTATTACCAACATTGTATATTAAGTATTACAATTAAGATGGCAGCGAGTGAGTTACAGCTTTTATAATGGTGTCTTCCATTCATAATATATCAGTTTTCAGAGACTTTAAACAACAAAGCTACAGTGCACACAACCTTACAGCACAGGTAAATGCACAGCAACTCAGCTCAGCTCATCAAAAGGCTAGTAACATTATTGCAGACCCCTCCCATGAGGAGATACCTGAATAAAAAGTTTTTTATCCCTCTATCAGTGAATCTACTAAAGGAGGGTGTAAAATAAGGGGCAGCGTTTCATGCATTCGAATGCATTTTGTCTGTACTTGTCTCTCCCACACAATTTACGTCAGTTTCTGCATTATGTATGTATTTTTCGGCAGCCTTTATGTCCAAGACAAATTAAGTTATCTAAATCTAGAATATTGAATTATCCATCAGTGGTGGCTCATAGTTTGTTTGTTTTTACCAGTGCCCCAGGCACATTTGTCTCATTTTAAAGATACACTATGAGGGATTGTCCTAAAAAGCAGTGTTTAGACTCATACAACAGTAATCCCGCTCAATTATCACTTATGACCCACTCTCAGTGTGTGGTGGTGTTTCATCTTCAGAGATTTTGCCCTCTGCCTGGATTTTATTGTTTTCTTTTTATTTCTGCGTTCAGGACATTTATGGGCGTATCCCCCACAGTGCTCAGGTGAGGTCAGGGCTTTATTAAAACGTAGAGACCAGGTGCCATACCATCAACAGCAGGCATCTAAGAGGCACAGCATCACAGCAAATACAGCGAGGCAAAACGCCAAATGAGAGTTTATCTGGGGTTAGCTTTTACTTTCACTTTCACTGGCAAATGTGCTTACAAACAGTAACTGACAATCCTGCAGAGTATACCTTGAAGACAAACAGAAAATAATTTATCCATAGGCTATGAATTATTTAACTTATAAAATCTCTGTGTTTTTATGAGTGTCATGTAGGCCCCTGATAGTTTATCAGGCAAAAAGCACGTTACACAGTCAGCAGTTAGCAGTGGATGTTTGGTGGAAGCTGCAGTTTGTCAGAACCACCAGATGTAGCAGCACAATTGCAAATTGCCTTGCACGTTTTGCATTAAATGGTCAGGTCTTCTGATCGGCCTCTATAGAGACCTCCAGTCAAACTATTTTGATCAGTATCAGCTTAAAATAATCAGTGGCCGCTCAGGCAGAGCACCCTTACTAAGTAATTACAGATGATCAGAGATTGTTGGTCAAACCAGTCAAGCAAACAAATGTCTCCAGAGGGTAGCATTTAAGGTCCCTACATAAGATTGTTTTTCTTTCATCAGATTAAATGGGGTGAAAGGTATGAAAGTTTAGGGTTTAAGAGTTTATTATCCTACACACCTGTTAGTAAAACAAATACTTTGTTTCAGGGCTGTAGTGTTGAAGCTTCATTAGGGTTAAAAAAAAGCAGGTCAGACAGAGATGATGACTCCCTGTCAAACATCTTCAAACCAAAATAAATCAAAGCCCTGGAGCTAAACTGAATTAGAAACAAACTCAGACGTCCAGTTCAACTCGCCCTGATTTATACCTGAAGACTGTTTAAATTGAACACACAGTTTTTCCCTCTCGTGTCGCTCTGTCTCTGTCTCTCGCTCCAACCCCCTCCTACTACACTGATCTATAAATGGAGAGGTAAACCAGCGTGTTGCCTGGTTACTAATCACTCTGCATAATTTATGTCATTCTCATTACTAATTCAGCAGCCAAGCTCAATAACAGGCAGGCTGTTTCAGCCCATATTGTTTTCATAATCTATATTCATTACTGGAGGCTGATTCAAAGCAGTGCTTGCACCGCAGGGAGAGTTCACGTTCAAGAGGTCAGACACGAAGTCTGTACTTGTATTCAGAGTAACAATGAGCGAAACAGTCGGACACAATGAAATCTCGCCATTGTCATAGTTACAGTCAGAACTTTTGAACTTTGTCGAGAAAAGTTCTGGATAGACACAGTAAAAATAAAAAAGGTAGAGTTGTAGATATTTTCCAGTTCCCAGTCTACATGCTGGAGTGTCTTTGAGCATGATATTCAAAATGTTTCAGGATGGGTCGTGCAGTGTCCTGCCTGGTAGCTCTGCCACCATCAGTGTCTGTGGGTGAATGAAAGGCTTTGTAAACCACCTACTCAGGTTTAAAAAGTGACCATATGTACTGTGTCTGGAGCACCTAAACATAAGTTTCAGTGTTCATTTGTTAAATTTTGTTGACAGCAATATCTCCAGCTGTACTGACACAACCACTAACGTGAGCATGCCAGTGAGCAGGGCTGCCATGCCATTGTTCAGAACAAAATTCTGAAGCCCCATTAGTCCCATTAGTGACTTTGGAGCAATGGCCATTTTGCGGATAAAAGGCTGTTGGAGAGATGGGCTGTCAGTCCAGTAGACATTTTCTGGACTAAAGGCTTCAGAACTTTGGGCTGTCAGAACAATGGGCAGTCTCCACAAGTAGCTAGCCAGTGTGTGGATGTAATTACTGTGCGTGAGGCCCGTTGACCTTCTAGCAAAAGTGAAAAGGGCAGCAAGGAAATCTGAACACAGTGGGTCAGCTGGAGGCACATAACACGGATGTGAAAGTGTCTCGGCTGTCCACTTGTGTTCAGATAACCAAAACACGTTATTACCAGGTGTTAACAGGCTCTAAGTCATAATCACATGATCTTCCTCAGCAGATGGAGTATGTCTTGTCATGGAATAGTAGATATTAAAATTTCCATTTTTTTCTGAGCACTTAAAGGACTTTTCATTCACGTCGGGACTGATGGTTCACTCGTGACCTTTTAAAAATAGCGAAGGACACAACAGTCTAACCACAAACAAAATGTGGTACGATGCCAAATGAAAGAAGAGCAGTAAAACACAGATTATAAATATTAATGTGGAAACAAACCTCAAATAAAGAAAGCAGGTGTGTAACAGCAGGTTAAAGAATTATGATTTATGAGTTGACTGCTTATGACATTTTACAGGGGATCATTCAGTTTTAGTTAAACATTAAAGATTCCAGAGTCTTTGAGTTTTATTCCCAACATTTTGCTGCTGTGCAGTGAAAGTCACGTACCTCCAATTTAATGTTGAATTTTTCAGATAAACTGAATGATTTCTTAAAGCCACAGTGTGTAGGAATTTCTCCCATCTAACGTTGAAATAACATATTGCATTCAAACAGATGGCGCACTCTAGCGCCTCACTGTGTATTGCAACAATGGTAGCCGCTGTGGACCAAAAAGCTATGATAACACTGATGAAACCATGTCATCCGATACTACATGGAGTATTCATTCAGGCTCCTACACAGACACACGCGACGCGAGTTGACAAACCCCCTCCTCACCATGCTGGCTGTGTTTACAACGTAGGACTGTTGGGGCGGATGTAAATTGAAACAGCTGTTAGTGGCCAGCGGCACTACTGCCGCATAACAAAGTCCCACTCTTTGAGCATAATGCAGGATCATGTATTATGCAGCATCACGGGAGACGGAATCCTCGTCGCCAAGAAAGTGCAAAAGGGAATCAAAAAGGCAGCGTGACCGGCGAATTAAAAAAACAAGGGTCAGCATTGGGGTTTCCTTTCCCAGGTAGAGAGAGCTGCTGAAGGAGAAAGGTAATACAATCACAGGCCAGCGCGAACGGCGGCTAATGGCTAATCGCGGCTAACGGCTAACACCGGCTAACGGCGGTGCAGTGATGGGAGGAGAGGGATTAGGCTGTTAGCGACTGGCCGGTAACACGGGCTAACAGCTAACAGCGGCGCTGGCCTGTGATTGCTTTACCATCCTCGCTCAGCAGCTCTCTCTACCTGGGAAAGGCTACCCCGATGTGGGCCTTCGTTCTGTTCTGTTAATTCGCCGGTCACGCTGCCTTTTCTATTCCCTTTTGTGCTTTCTTGGCGACAAGGATTCCGTCTCCCATGATGCGGCATATGCATGATCCTGCATTATGCTCAAAGAGTGGGACTTTGTTTCAAATGTGCCAGGGTAGTAGCGAAGCGCCGCCTGCTCCTCTCCTTCGGCTCCTCAGTCACGCAGTGCTGGCCTGGCTCTCAACGAAAACGCCGAAGGCGGTGCTGTATGTCCCTTGCTGGTGGATGTATTCTCAAGATGGCGAACCGTAATGGAACCCCACAGACGACTTACCCGCACAGTGTACAAACAAATCCTAAATTTTCATTTTACGAGAATAAGTCAGATTATTGGTGGAGGTAATAGTACACCAGTGATGACATATTTATGAATGCAGATATCAATTTTTGCCAATAAACAACTGAAAATGTTACACAATATCCCTTTAAGAGTTTTAGAATAATCTTCCTTTTAGGCCATTTACAACCCCATTAGATTTTCTGAAATATGCACCATCACAAAGCTGAGATCAGGGCTATTTTCCCATCTCATGAAAAGTGGATGTTTGCAGATGCATGGTTTCATGGATTTTTTTTTTCATGTTTTTTTAAAAAGCTCTACTTTTCTGTTTGCAGCAAAGTTTCTTTTTTGAAAATTTTCTATGAATGTAATTGTTCTTGTCTTTATAGATTTTAGTTTGATATTTCTCTTGTCCTAATTTTTTTATATCCTCATGTCATTTTGAGTTCAGATGTTAAACAAGCAAGGTCCAATTCCACTCTTTTTCTGCCCGGTTGACTCCCATGTTGCATTGCAGTTGTAATTCTCTCCTCAAGAGCTGCCAGTGAGAGTTTCCATCTATAAATCATAGTGTTGGGAGACTGGTGGAGGCTGCCAATAGTCAATTTAGGACTGCTAATGGTGATGGATGAGTGTGAAGCTGCGTAAGATGTAGTGAGGTGAAAAGCCCTCCGAGGGCTTCGTATTAACGTGTTCCTTTAACTGGTCCAATACAGCAGCTGTCTGAAACTGGGAGCGACCAGTCCTCCCTTTAAACTTAACACCAGTGCAGGGTCTTTTATTTTGAAATACATATGCAGATACCTACATACTTTAACACATCTGCACAGTGCTCACGGAGCCTTTAGTAGGTCTATATCAAAGTCAAAGCTGGCCCAGTTCACATCAACTATATTTTACCCAAACTGGATGTTGATTAGATCATCTCTGTATTTCTTTGTGTGACCATGTAGCTCACTTTCTTTGTATGCCACATGTCAAACAAAGTGACCCTACAAAATGTTTTAGCTACTTTTATCTATTTTATAATTCATACAGTCCTGACTGCATATTTTCCATTTTTCTGATACTGATGCTAAATAGATATATATATGGCTAATGTATAGATATATTAGACCAATGATGACACTGATTTAAATAGTGATCTGTAGAGTCACAAATGTTTATACTGATGTCAAACAATGATTTTCATAAAAACTTAGTCAAACCGGCACATTTAGGCAAGTCCAAAGTTAAACATTTAATCATGAAGGAGGAAATAGTCAAATTTCTATGCCCCTGCACCAGCAATAGCTGTGGCCGGAGGGAGTATGTCTTTAGGTTGTCTGCCCATCCTGTCATTCTTGTGAATGCAGTATCTCAAGAACGCCCTGAATAAATATCTTCAAAATTATCACAAACCTCCTCTTTCACTTGACAGCAACTACAATGAAATAATTAAAATGTTGTGGTCAAAGGTCATTTTGATCTTGCAACCCTCTCATTCTCATTAACGTGATATCTTATGAACACCTTGAGGGAATTTCCTTAACTTTGGCACAAACGTCCCCTTGGACTTATCGATGAACTGATTCCATTTCAGTGGTCAAAGGTTACTGGTGATTATGACAGAACTTTACACAAATGTCTAATAGGACAAATTGATGAAGTGATGACAATTTATATCCAAAAAGTCAGAGGTCAGCTTCACTGTGGTGTCATAATGCAACAGTTTTCTGGCCATTACTCAACATCATATCTCAGGAATAGAAGGGGAGGAGGGTGAAAAATTGTCTGTTTCAACTTTAAGCAAACATAAGATAAGACAAAATAACATCATTTACAGTTATATTCCTTGAACTTCTTAGTCCTGGTTGGTTTGGCATCACCTATAGTTACCATGGTAATGGCAGGTGTGGTTAAGTACTACAGCAAACACTCATTGAGCAGCTGCTTTGTTAGAAATGCAACGTTAGAGCAGCTGTTGTAGCCAAACAATGTCAGATTGCTTTAATATAGGAGTCTATCAGTGATGGTCACAGCTTGTATCTTTATTCATGCTGCACAAACAGACAGACGGAGGTTTGGTTTTATAAACATTGTAAGAATTAAGAGGAAACAAGATGGATGAGCAGCAGACTTTAAGGATAGAGCAGAGCAATAGAAAATGCAAAGACAGGCTGCAAAAATGTGTTAGCCAGGTGGAAAGGATAAGTGGATGGTGGGATGAAGGAGGAAGTGGGAGAACAATGATGGACTGCAGTGTGAAGCAAAGAGCTAGAATGAACGAGTGCAGGTGGAATTAAAAGAGACAAAAGGAGCGATGGTGGAAATGTGGAGGAGAAATGTATTAGGTGAGAGGGAGGATTGATCTGACTTGAGGAAAAAAGAGTAGGAGGAGGAAAGAGCAATGGAGGAAGCAGGAGAAAGAGGAAAGACTGAAAATGAGGGGATTAGAGAGGTGGGAAAGGGGAATGAGGAATGAGAGAAAGGAGGAAAAGAGCAATAAAAAATTGAATGAAAAATGTAAACAGGAAAGAGGAGAGGTGAGTGATGTAAAAGAGTGATGGAAGATGGAAAGTGTAGAAAGGAAAAAGTGATGGAGGGAGAGAGGGACAGAGAGTGTGATTGAAAGAGTAGGGGGAGCGAGTGATCGAATGTGAAAGACGAGGAGTGAAGATGTGAACTGAATCAACAATGAGAGTGAATCAGAATTAGTGTTTGACAAAGAAAATCAAAGGGAAGCAGAGAAGGCAACAAACTGACTTAATCTAAAAAAAAAAATGAAACAAATATTAAATAACATCACAAAAAATATAAGTTTCAGTAAAAATTCATCACTTTTATTTTCAGAAAACTGTTCTCATTACTTCTGGCTTAAACAACTGCATTTGATATTATTTAAGATATCTTAACTTTTAGCAGATGCTTGGTTAGTATTACTTAAACATCAAACAGAAACACACCCAGTTGGGCAGCCTGTTAAAATCTGTCGAATAATTCATTGGTTTAGCCAAATATCCACTTGTGCTTCAGTGTTGGTTTGATCCAATATTCATGGATGTTTTAGTGTTGGTCTGTTCCAGTATTCATGGATGTTTTAGTGTCTGTTTGGTCCAGTATTCATTAGTGCTTTAACATTTTTGTTTGGTCCACTATTCAGTGATGGTTTTGGTGTTGATTTGGTCAAGTACTATTGTTTTAGCATTAGCTGAGACTTATATTCATTGATGCTTTGGCTTTGATTTTGTCCAATATTCACTGGTGCTTTAGCATTGGCTTGGTCCAACATTCAGTAATGTTTTAATGTTGGTTTGGGCAAATATTTGCTGATTTTTTAGCATTGGTTTGGTGCAGTACTCACAAAGCTTTGTGTTGGGTTGATCCAGCTTTTCCATTGGTTTGGCCCAATGTTCACTGGTGGTCTTCTGCTGGTTTGACCCAGTATCCACTGATGTTTTAGTGTTGGTTTGACCCAATATTCACAAATGTTTAAGTGTTGTTTTGGTCAAATATTTAAGAGCACTTGTTCTGCTAAGGGCTAGATGTTACAATGATGCACATACTTGAGATTATGAGTGGTAGTAATCATGCCGTCTGGGTAGGCCTGTCACGATAACAAATTTTGCTGGGTGATTAGTTGTGTCAAAAATTATTGCTTATTTAAGACCATTTTTATTGTTGTTGTAATTTGCTGTTTTTAGACCATTTTTTTTAACTTATATAATGATAATAAAGGCACAATGATAAATAAACACCTTTATAAATACAAAAACATAGACTCTGTCTCTCACTCTCAGGTGTGCAGTTAAGCTGGTGGTATTTGCTATTTTTGTTGAGATGGTTTTAGAACAAACCCGGCACACCGGCTCGTCCAAATTACTGGGCTCAAAACACCAGTGAAGGAGGGTACCCACCTTATGCAACATGGCTCCAACTCAAGTATGTGCAACAACAATCGACCACTTAAAACTCCACTTTGATTAAAGTTAGTTAAGTTTTTCTCCTGTTAGTTTCCTCTTTCTTCTCCCTTCTCTTCCCTCGTCAAAATGAGGGCGAAGGGGGAGGTAGAGTGTACGGCCTGGTCCAGTGGGGGAGAGTTCAGTCCGCATAGACGTCTCTCCTTGGCTCTACCTTCCCTATGCTCCTTGTCGGTGAAGAGAAAGACAGGGAACTTGTTCCTAAACCAAATGCCACGGCGCCTGTGAGGGAGTGTTTTGGATTTAAACCAAATGACAGAGGGTACCCTCCTTCACTGGTGTTTTGATGATAGGCCCACGACACCTCCAGAGGGCTCATCAGCAACACCTGGCGTCCCAGGCGCAGCCCCTTTGCTTCTACTCCCTGCTGTTGTGATTGGTATTTCGGGGCCCATGTGACGTCTTCCCTCTTAATCCATAGCCACCAGCTTGCCTGTTCGGCTGTGCTCTGGATAAGATCCATGCTGGTGCATCATTTGGTCCACTCTACACAGCTCTGGCCTACAAGTGTCCGCCTGTAACCTCATGTCTCATGCCCCTCCTAGTTGGCTGGTGTCTGATTTTACTGTACAGGCCTTGGTTTGCTTCACACCTTCGCGAATAAACCCTCTTGTAATTGCTGGTTGGAATGATGGAGGGGGTAGGGCATTGATGGATGTCAGTCTGGACTGCAGGATAACTGTTAAACACTTTAATGCCTGATTGTGCTGCCAGGTATAACAACCTTGTGTTAGGCTTGTCTTGAAGCCAACCCGAATATGTTTCAGGTTTGCTGGAGATAGATAGAGGGGGCACGTAGGGTCTTCACCGTACCATTGGCTGAGGTCCCTTGGAGATGGCAGGAGATCGTAGGTGGCTCATGTCATGAAGCTAACTTGAGATGCTTCCATGTCCCACAACTCGTCCAAGAGAACTTTCTCTTCTCACTGTGCGTTCACACCAAACGCGATGGACGCGATGTCATCACCCGTAACGCGAGTATTGCGTCGCTTGATCACAAATGTCACCTTTTTGATCATCGCTTCATCGCTTCAATCACGATGATGCAACCCTCCTCCCGCATGTGCGTCTGACGTACTTACGTTGGTGACATGGTTGGATATCAACGCTGATTGGATGTCACGGCACAGCGTCATGCAATGTCGCTTGAAAAGTTCAAATTTTTCAACTTCAAGCGACATTCATCAATTCATCGCATCGCTCTTATCACCCAAAACGAGTTGCCCAAAGAGGCATCACGTGTCATTGCGTCATTTACATTGATTTTGAATGGAAACTTGTGGCGTTCATCGCCTCCATCGCGTTTGGTGTGAACGCACGGTCAGTTCCCTTCCATCTCATCCACTGACCTTGTTGTGCTTGAAAGATGGCTATTGCTCACTTCATTGCCTGCTCCAGGCGATGCACCTACTCGACCACAAGACCTCGGCGGTGAGATGGGTTGTCTTGTTCCAGGATGGTCTGCTCCCTCCCCTTTCAGCTATGATTTGGTCCAGTATTTTCCTTTCCTTTATATTCTCTTGTGTTTTGGCCCTCTTTTATTCCAATAGTCTCTGGTGTTTTAGTCCTGTTTTAGTCTCATATTCTCTGGCATTTTAACTCTCCAGCTCTAGTATTCACAAATTGTTTAACCCTGTTTTGGTCCAACATTCTCTTGAGTGTTATCCCAGATAAGTCCAATAATCTTAGGTGTTTTACACCTGTTTTAATCAAATATTCTGTGGCATTTAAGATTTCATTTTCTTCATAATTCTCTGTTCTTTTAGTCACATATTGTTTTTACTTTTATTCCAAAAGTCTTTGGTGTTTTAGTCCCTCATTTTCTGGCATTTTAATCCTGATTTGTTTCAACATCCATGACATCTGTGTTTTGGGTTTTATCCCAGTTTGGTCTAATAATCTCTTGTGTTTTAGCCCTTTCTTAGTCCAACATTCTTTTATGTTTTAGCTCTTATTTTCTCCAATATTCATGACTCTTTGGACTCGTACTTTGTGATCTTTGAACCCTGATTTGATCCAACGGTCTCTTGATTTTTTTTTACCCCTTTGGTCCAATAAACTGTGGTGTTTTAGCCCAGTTTTAGAACAGTGTTCTCTGGCATTTTTGCTGTGATTTCTACCAATATTCTCTTGTGTATTAGCTTTGATTGGCTCCAATATTTTGAGTTTTAGCTCTGATTTAGTCCAGTATAAACAGTATAAACTCTTAACCTTTCTTTCAACATTCTCTTAAGTTTTATCCCAGTTTTGGCCAATCATCTGTGCTGTTTCACCCCATTTTAGTGCAGTATTCTCTGGTGTTTTAGCTTTGATTTGGTCCAGTATTGTCTGGAGTTCTAGCTTTGATTAGTTCCAATATTCTCTAGTGTTTTAGCTCTGATTTAGTACAATATTCATGACTCATTTAACAGTAATTTGGTTAAACATTCTCTTGAGTTGTTATCCCAGTTTGGTCCAATATTCTCTGAAGTTTCAGCCATGATTTGGTGCAGTATTTTCTGATCTTTTAACCCTCGTTTGGTTGAACATTCTCTTGGGTTTTATCCCAATTGGGTCCAGTGTTCTCTGTTGATTTAGCTTTAGTTTGGTCCAATACTTTCTGGGGTGTCTGCTGCCGAGAATTAGAGTGTAATAAATAACAAGCTACATTTGCTATTGGACTGAAGTTGTTACTTTATGTTGAGATATTCAGGATTTATTGTTCATGATTTTTTCTTTCCCGTCTCTGCGACAGATTCTCTGAACACGAGTCTACATACAGATTGCACATTACTCACACAGACACATCACAGCAGCCGTCATGCCTCACGTGATTATTAAACAATGACGTCATCGACAGACGGCGATATGGCTAAACACACATACACACACACAACCCCCGTCGCCCCACCACCAAGCTTCTCCGATTGGCTGAGGGAGGGGGCCTGGCATTGCAGAGCTGTGTGAATAAAAAGAGGGAGGGCAGGGGGTTGTCTCATCACACACACACAACACACACACACACACACACACACACAACACACAGTGATGGTTGCTCTCGGGCCATCTATCCTCTCTTTGTGTCGTGCAATCTGTTTTGGCTGACGTCTGTGCCACACTGCAGCTCAGTTCAATGATGTTCTGCCCACACACACACACACACACAGACACACTCACTCACACTGACTCTTGAGCATCAGTCAGGCATCTTTCCAGGCTTTCTTCTTGGCTGCCTGTACGTCAGTGTCTCATGCGTCAGATGTGTGATTTTTTTTTTTTCCCCGTGTTGAAAGCTCTTCATTAGCCTCGGTGTCAGTTAATCTGCTGGCAGCTCTGTGGATAATGTCCTACAGCTCACTGACTCTCAGTGTTGATCCCGGTGGTTGAGATGATCCAGACGGGCTGACAGGCTAAAGATCCTCAGATCTGATGCAGCAATAGGCGAAGACTCCCCGCTCTGACACTCACAACCTGATGAATACATGCTTGAAGAGAGTAAAAAAAAAACAACCTGCAGCCCAAGTACAAGGCTAGGAGTCTGGGGGCCTCAAATATGAAGGTTGTAGACAAGTCCTACCACCTTAAATATCCAGTTTTAGACCATTCTTACTCTGCCAAACCTGCAGTTTTTACACACTAAGAGAGTAATGGAAGAACAGCCATGACCCCATATAAAGTGGTTTTATTGTTTGCAGATCTAGATTACTTCAGAAATGTTGATATGATACATATAAAATATGTAAATGTATGGCATTTATGGTTTGCAGAAATGTCCAATATCAGCGTTGCGGCATTTTGGCGACTGGACCATCTTCTGTTGGTGAATTTCACATAAGTTGTCAAACTTGGTGAGAAAAGACAAAAACATTCAGCCATGTTGTGTCTTTTTATTAGGATGTTGTGAGATTTCGTTGATGCTGCAAAGGTTCTCAGTTGGCTCTTCCATGTCTGATCAGGCTGGTGTGAAATCAAAAAAACTGAAACGTAACCACAACTAACATATACTTTTGTGAAATGAATAAAACAAACTAGATGCCAGAATGATCTTTGTCATCCTTGCCATACCTGTTTTTTGTACTTTTCATTCATATTATCACTTCTCTCCACATCTTATTTAATTTTTTAGTCCCCTCTCCTTCTCTTTCTTCATATTGGTTTCACTCCCTCCCTAATAAAACATAATTTTCCATCTCTTTCTCTCTCTCTCCTCCTCCTCATCTTCTCCTCTCGTCTGTCTCCATTCCTCCTAATTATATTTGCCATGAATATATTTATGACTGCATTATTAGAGACTGTGCGGTGGCGGTTGTGGTTTTAAGCTGCAGGATTGTGATTAAGTGTAATGATTACATAGGCAGCCGTGACAGAAAACACCACTTGTAATTAGACAGGGCGACTGCAGGTTTCTGCAAGTGGAATCTGAGACTTTTTTTAATGCCAGTTCAAATATAATTTACAACCTGATCCACCCAACAAATGAGAGTAAAACTAAAGCAAACTAAGAATATAAAAAGCTGCCAGTGTAACCAGGGGGATTTCCCACAAGACAAGCAAGTGTATTATGAAGCCATTTTTTTAATCACCTCATGCAACATTAAAGAAATTAACCCCCTTGACAAACTTATCTTTTAGACTTGAAATTGTTTTTGTCGAAGTTGGAAAAAGGAGCTCACATTAAGTCTCAATAACTAAGGAAGGATCGTTTACTGTCTGAGAGTCTGCTGCATTGAACGTTGCTGATTTTCTCCTCACCAGATATTTTTCAGTGCTGTCAATTATAAAAATGTTGAATACTGAAAAAAGCTCATGATTCACCAAATCTGAGTCTTTGAGGTGTGATAGGAAAGAAAACATTAACTGGCTGACTAACTCAAGTGACTTATCTAATTGCTAAACTTTTTATTCCTTCTAATATCTGGAATTGTGGAAACAACCATGTAAGACCCTTTCAGACCTTAACTATGTAATTTCATGCTGCATATTAATACTATACCGCACATACCATGAACATGTAATGCCTCTGGCCACAGCTATCGCCTTCACACAGGCATTATGTTTTCGGGTCTGTTGTCCGTCACATTCTTGTGAACACTATATCTCAAGAATGCTTTGAGATGTCTTCAAATGTGTCACAAATGATTACTAGGACTCGAGAATAATCTAATTAGATTTTGGTTGTGAAAGGTCAAGGTCACTGTGACCTTGTGTCTGTCTCATTCTTGTGAATGCAGTATCTCAAGAACACCTTGAGGGAATTTCCTTAAATTTGGCGCAACGACTCAACGATGAACTAATTAGATTTTGCTGGTCAAAGGTCACTGACGAAAGGTAACTGGTAGCCTCTTCCTTCTTATTCTTGTGAACATGATATCTCAGTCTAAAAGATATATATATATAAACTAAGCACAAAAGTAAGGAAATTTGTGTTTGGTAGATTATTTCTTTGTTGTAACGATGCTTCTTTTTGGGATGAGCAGCAGAGCTGAGTATTTGGGCCCATGAAAAATTTGCCAAATCTTCTTTGCCAGTGCCAAACAGCTTCTTTTTTTTTGCTGTTGCTATCGACTCTTATTTTGAGCTGCTGGTACCCCCAGGTGCTGATTTCACATCTAGTAAAAGTAAAACACTGCATAGATGTAAGTGGGTGTAAGACCAGTTAACACCTTGAGGATTCAGGGATGTAGTACTGATTTATTCTGAAAATCTGGGGAGTAGGACTGGTTTATAAACTGGAGAGCTAGGTTGCAGTATACTGGGACTGTAAAAAAACCAAAACAATAACTTCATAATAACATGTAAATTCAGCATATCTGTGGTTTGCAGAAATGTACAATGCTAAAATTTTTTTGGCGACTGGGTGGTAGGAGAAAAGTGGGCCCTTCATCCGTAAACATGGAGAAGAGAAAAGGCAGTGATGTTTTATTTCATTTCAGTGAACCTGTAACCATTTTTGCTTTAACTCGCGGGTCAGGAGCATTAAATTAACCTCTCCTGCATGTTGTCATTGTTCATCCAAAATATTTTGTTGCTTCTTTACAAGTTTTCAGTGGGATCATTGGTGAATATAGTCCAAAACCTGTTTCTGTTTCGTTACTTCTAGGAACAGGTAATGTTAGCTAAAATGTTAGCTAATAGATTTAGTTACTAAAATGTGCAACGCTGCTACATTAGCTTAGAGGAGTTTCTGTCAGCAGAGGAAGCTGTTAAATAAATGACTCTGCAGACGAATGCAGCTTTTTGAAGACTTTGCACTAAAAAAGCCATTAGTTTGTCTGTTTGGTAATCTGTTTCATTATGAATTTGATTTTATTTGTTCATGAAAACTGCAATGTATTCATCCTAGTTTTTGTCACCTTCCATCATGAAAAACCTCAATAAATGTTTTCGTCATAGTTTCTATTGACGACAGAGGAGACAAACATGAGATCAAAAGCCAGAAAAAGGAAAAAGGATAAAAGCAAGTGGTAGCGGAAGACGGAAGCTGGAGTGAAAACACATTAGAGACTGAGAGTATTGAGGTGAGGAGAAGAAAGGTTGGGAAGCAGGAATACAGTGAAGGAAAATTCTTGGAAAAGGAAATGACAGAAGAGGAAAAGGAAAGATGAAAGTTGAGACAATAGAGAAGATTTGCAAGTGAGACAAGAAGGGAAGACAAATTATTGGAGGAAACAAGAGAAAGAAGGAGGTGAAGGAGGAGCAGAAAGAAAAAGAGAGAAGAAAGGGCACAGAAGAGGAGGACAAGGAGGAGACGGGTCACAGATCTGATTGATTGTGCGTGATCATGAAGTGGAGATTTATTCCAGCGTGTTCCCTCATCTTCCGCAACCCCCTGACCCAATGCTCATTAGCATAGAAACCACATTCCCCATCTGCTTATTGGACCAGGAGCGACAAGACCAGGATGTAAAGCAGGAAGTGTGTGTGTGTGTGTGTGTGTGTGTGTGTGTGTGTGTGTGTGTGTGTGTGTGTGTGTGTGTGTGTGTGTGTGTGTGTGTGTGTGTGTGTGTGTGCGCACAGGCGCTTTGTGGACTCAAGCACACACCTACGAGGGGGGGCAGGCAGGTTACGCATCAACATAATAAGCAGAAGCATTTCCAATCAAAGCAGGTAATTCTTCCTCCTGCTCGCTCGCGCGCCATACGCCTCTTGCATTTTTGTGTGTGTGTGTGTGTGTGTGTGTGTGTATGCTCGTGGGTGTGTTTGTTCATTAGTGGCAAGCCATTTGAATGCCCCCACGCACAAATATTTAGAAAAATGTCCAGATTACATCCCTAGCCTCTCCTCCCACTCCTCACCCAGCTGCTGACCTCGGAATATGAGTCTGAAAGCCAAATAACAGCCTGTGGCTGTGGCGCTGCTGCACACAACTAATTATTCCTGCAGATTTGTGTAAAAGTGATAATATAGGAATGTAATCTCTTCCTCATTGGCTCTTTTTCTTTCTGCAGCGACACATAATGTTTCTCTACTGGGCTCAGTGTGACCAGCAGCATATTAACTAAACCTGTTGGTGGAAAACCCAACATGTGCCCATCCAAACGAGCATCAAGAGAGCATGGGTTTAATAAGTGGAGCTATTTTAGCCCTGGTAACCAAGTCATTGTTTTGAAAGTCATGAGTAAGTCTCATGTCTTTGCACTCAAGTCCCAATCTAAGTCTGAAGTCATAAAAAAAAAGTCCTAAACTTAAATTTTTGAGTCCTAATCAAGTCATACTGCGCTCTTCATCAAATGTACTGCCATTTTAACAACAGATTTATAATCTTTTAAAGCTGCAAAAATTATGAATTCTTTTAAATATTTGTATTTATTTGTTTAAACAGGTTTGTTGGAAGTTGTGGCATCTCTGTCTGTAATTTTCAACCTGCATCTTTTGCATACTGCAGATTGTTTTTCGAGAACCAGCACATAGTTTTTGTGTGCAATTGAAGTTATCATTGGTACCATATGTTTCCAGCTGGCGCACAGTAACGTAACATTAACTTCTCTAACTACGCTCGGACGCCGGCGTCCGCTCTCCCTCCCTCCTCTGTTAAATGGTATCTCACAGGCGCACTACGTCATCAAACCATGTGATGTTTGGTATCACCAGATTCAGAAAGCTCTTGGCTTCCTGAATCCGGCATCGTTTTTCTTTTATTTCTAATGGATTTCGCACCAAGTCCAAAATCACGATGAGTGGTAACAAGCCATGTCATGCTGTTTTTCAAGGGGAAAAGTTAAAGGATTACTCCTGATCTCATGCAGAGCTGTTAGCAGGCGCGTAGCTGTTTTATATAAGGTAAGAGTCTCACTCCTACAACTATTGTTGGCTGAGATATACCACCTAGAAAGTGGGATCAGGTTCCTCATGGTTTTCTCCTGCAGCTTTATTGGATGCTGTCAGATTGGCTCAAACAAAGTGCATCTGGGGAGATAAGCGTTACTTAACGTTTAAAAAATTAGAAATTAATTAATTTATGGCACACCTTTTAGACAACAGACTTAATCTTTAGTTTTGGGGGAAGGTATTTAGTATTTTCAAGTCAAAAAGCCCAAGTCCAAGTGAAGTCACTAGTCATTGGTGTTAAAGTCATCAAATCTGTGACTTGAGCATAGACTGTATAAAATAATGAGTGTAGTCACCATGACGTCACCCATTGGTGTGTGGACTCCGGTTTTGAAGCCTTGAGATTGGCATTTTGCCATCGTCATCTTGGTTTTTTGGAGTCAGAAGTGACCATTTTTGGGCAAGGGTTAGGGTTAGGGTTAGTTAGACTTTTTAGGAACTGCATTTTTTTACACTTCCGTGTTGGCTTCATTTTTCAGCCCTAGAGGGGTTGCCACTTGGACTTGGATGTGCCATTTTTAACCACACCTATTTTTGTAGTTTCACTATTTTTCCTGATGAAATAAATGCTGTTTGAACACAAGGATATTAAACATGTTACTCTCAGATCTGTAAAATAAAATCTTCTGTACTGCCGATTAAGAGTGAAAACATTGTCCTGTAAGTGACCCTGAAACTTGAGAGACTGCTGCAGGAATCATAATAAGCACCAGAGTATTTCAATTTGAAAGAATATCCTCTTCCTGAATTGACTTAGTTATCTTCAGAATCAAACCCCACATCCACTCTCTGGCTAAATGCTTGCTGTTGTGCATTTTTTAAACTACGAATCACGACCCAGACAGAGGTCACAGACTCTGGAGGGTCGGCACATCAGAAAGGAAACAGGTTTGTCTCAATTAGTCTTCATCCCAGAGAGAGAAACCACTTCCCTCTCATCTGGGTCCCAGACTGAAAACGCCTGAAATCCTCCGAATTACCCATAATCCTTTATTCCACCGAGTGTTTGCCCTTTCCTTTGACCTGCCTTTAAGCGGTTGAATAGTTTTGTTCTGAAATGAGAAATCTGCTGTTTGAAAAACTTCACTCTGTCTGCAGCAGAATGATTGATCGCACAAAGTAAAGACGGAGGCCTCTTAAAGATCCTGAGTGACTTAAACTTATAGACTGAGAGATTATTTTAATAGTAAGGGAATTTCTTGAGTTTTATAGGTTTTTACCTTATAGCCTGCAGACACTGACCTGGAGTCAGTCATGTTTTGATCTGTTTGATGAATTTAGAATTAATGGAACACAAGCAGACTTTACAAAATTAATTTATTTGAATATTAGCTTCAGAAGGTTCCCTGTTTTTCTTTGTTTTATTAGATAATAAATTTAACATGTGTATCATGTTCAAAACTACAAGAGATTAAAAATTTAGGATTACAACCAGCAAAACTAAATATCAATATTTACCAAACCATGACAACAATTTTTTTATCCCCTCATCTTCTCTAACCATTTATCAAAGCAAAACACAATAAAAACAAATCTCTGACTGATGACTCTGAATTTTAAAACACAAGATTACACATGGCCACTATACTCCATGTAAAAAAACAACCCAATCACCAGAATAAATTTTGGCATGGTACATTTCTGCAAACCATGGATACATTACATTTTTACATTTCTTATTATGTAGCAGATTTGCTGAAACTTTGCTTTTCAACAACCCTGTGGTTGATATGTGGTTAGTTTTAGGAACAAAAACCTCTTTGTTATGGTTAGGAAAAGTTCATGTTTTGGCTTTGAAATTTTCATGGTACCATCCTGGCAAGAAACACAGATATGTAAAAAGAAAACAAAAAAAAAAAACAACCACCAATGCCACCATTTTCGTCTGGCGACTGGGCTGCTATCTGCCACTTATTCCACAAAGGTTGAATATCAAGAGCTCAGATCAGTTTATTAAAAATACTAATAGTAATTTTTTAGATCTGTCATTAATCGTTTCTTCAATTGTGTATTAGCAAAATGACTCACACTTCAATCAATCAATCAATCATTTGTCACATGCAATTATAGAAGATACAATTAAGTGAAATGTGATCCCATCAGCTCCTTTAACTTGTTCACTATAATTTAGTCCTTTTTTGTCTTACATTGTTGACTGTTGCTCTGTAAGTGTCCATGTTTTCTGATGGTTCTGGTTATCCATGGTTCTGTATCGTATTAGGATTATCTCCCCACCCAGTAGTTATGTCATAACTATGGGAATTATCCCCATCCCCATCATCTTGCAGACACACCACTGTATGTGGCAGGCATGTGCCGGGCTATAAAAGCGCCACCTTGTGCATGCACCCACTGATTCATTGATTTCCACCTGTCGGAGTCAACGTGAGAGCAAAAAGAAAAGAGAGAGGAGTTTAGCATTCTGTCCACTCGCCTTTGTTTAGGTTGCAGAGCTGGCCTTCACAGGTCTCTCTCCAGGATAGCTAAACACTGTTTCTTCTTTTTGACAATAAGGAGTGAAACAGTTGAGAGGGGTGCCATATCCGTGTATTGCAGCTGTCTGTTTACGCACAGTGGAGGCATACTGTAGCAGCTCGCTCGAGCCTGACTTAGTCAGGGGGCAGCATGTTGCATCCCTCTATTAGGTTGTTGCTGGCTCAAATCCGACCGGGTCGGGGGGCAGTTTGCAACATTCCTCTGGGTTTAGTTGCCTGTTCAAAAGCGACAGAGTTGGCGGGTGGCAAGCGGCTGACCTCCTCAGTTAGCCACTGTGAGGTGTAGCTGGTTTTACTGTTCGTACCTGCGGAGGCTTTCCATTTCCTCATTAAAACACAGAATCTCTCTCCTGTAGAAGTGTCCCGCTGTCCGGTGTCAAAGAAAATAATCCACACTGTGGTCACACAGCAGCATGATTGCTATAGCTAAAGAGTGCACTTTCTGGTCGTGCTACAGTGACGTCACTCTCCAAAAAACAAAAAAGGAGAGAGAGAAACAATGGCAAGCCGGCAGGGCCCTTCTTGTGTGGTTTGTAATGTTAATATGCCAGTAGAGGATGGCCATGACTACTGTGTGTTATGTTCGGGAATTGAACATGCAGTGCTGCTTGTTATAATCCAGCTTCATGCATGAACTGCTTCTGCATGTCTGCTAGGCAAAGGGAAGCCCATTGCCATTCATTTGGCAAACGTCCACCAGCCCTTTCTCAGGGCCTGCAGCCAGCTAAGCACCCTAACACCCACCGGCTGCGTTCACTGTGCGGAGCGGTGCAGCTCCGCCGGAAGACATCTCAGTGCACCTCCATGATTAATATCTCCTCGTCCATGGTGTCAATGGGGTGAAATGCCATCTGAAAATCCCTGACCTGTTGACTTCAGGCCTGCCTCTGCCCATTATGTAGTTTTCAAGGTGTAGTGCAGGGAAATATGATCCGCCTTGAACACTGTGTATTTTATTTTTCATTTTGTTTCTCTGCACGACTTCCTGCCCCGCACGATCTGCTCTGTGCTGAATTGCTGTGTTGTGCTCCGGTGTCTGGCAAAAATAGAAGTCCTGCGTATCTGTTGCTGAGGGCTCCGGAGTGCCGCAGCTGAGACAGAGCCAGAACGCAGCACAGCCGCAGTCGGTGGAAACACACACATTGACTAGAATTGAATCCTAACGGCTCCGCTGCTGTGCCGGAGCGCAGAAGCAACCAACACGCATCTGGTGGAAACTGGGGGTAAGTTGGCGGGTCTGGTAGTGGGGGACAGGGGCCCATCAGGGTGGTGGCAGCTGGAGGAAGCAAAGTGCCTGTATGGGAATATTTTGCAGAAATTAGAAAAAGACTTAGCTGTTCAGTACAACAGTCAACAGTTGTCGCTAATAAAGTCAAAGATTGTTCATTTATTACAGTGTTCAGTCTTTTTTTTTTTTTTTTTTTTTTTCCGGGGAGATATCGGCCGATTAATGGGCTAACTTTTTTTTTCCTACTCCAAACTATCGTTATTATATCAGCCTTTAAAAATCCACTATTGGTCAACCTCTACTTGGGACTTGCACAGTCACTGATTCAGCATTTATGCAGAGTGCTCGGGCACCGTCTACGAGGGCTGCATACTCTTACCGCTGGGAGCTCTTTGCATCATGGTGCACAACTAACCGAATCGATGCACTGACATGCGCAGTCCCAGAGGTGCTCCAGTACCTGCAGGGGCTGCTTGAGGTGGGAAAATCACTTTCAACGCATAGAGGCATGGGGGTGCCTTTCCCAGCCAGGGTGAATATTGTTAGTGGCCTGGCAGCAGGCTGGCCAACTGAGTGGTCTTCCTGCACCCAACCCCTGCATCTGGCAGGGTTGGTCGTGCTTATGGTTGCATCTGGCACCTGGGCATCGGTGCAGTGGCACACAGCTTCTTGTATAGTCACAGGCCGTTGAATGCGCAAGATGTTGTACATTTATTTGTAGTTCATTGGAGTTTTTTCATATATACACACCTATTTGGTATTTTCTGTTGTTAATGCACCTGGTGGCGGGGACGTCTCATTTGAGTACATCCACACCACGCCCGTAACTTACCAAACTTGCCTGCTGGGGCGGCCTCTAGCTCAGCGAGTAGACTGTCCGCCTCATGTAGGCCCAGTCCTTTGAAGCGTGTCATCCCCATTTTCTTCCCCCTTTTCGTGTCACTCAAAAAAAAAAATATATATATATATATAATTTTTTTTTTTTTTTTTTTGCTCTGCCACATTTATGGACATGAAAACTACTTCTTAACCCTAGAAAAAGATGGTGGTTATGGTTAAAGGCATATTATGCAGGATTCTTAAAAAACAATGTACGGACTCAATGCGCATTGAAAAGGACGCTGCAAAAATCACAGACACAGGGCTGAAAAACACAAATATAGCGAGGCAAAACACAAAGTGAACAAAAACTGGGATTGGCTTTTACTTTCAATTTAGCTGACAATACTGATTACAAACAGTAACCCACAGTCCTGCATAATATACCTTCAAAAGAAAATGATGTTGACTTCAGGTAGGATTTTTCTCTCAATTTTGTTTGTTTACCATATTTGAAATCAAGTTATAATACCGAAAAGTTTTTTAAAATGTTTGAGTAGGAAATATGGTATCTTTAACAGGTGGAACAATGCCAGTAAGAGTCAATAAAGTGACTGACGGGAGCCCCTAAAGTTCCGGAAGGTTGCATTAGTGCCCTTGAGCAGCACATTTTACGCCTGCTGGTTGCATTAAGGGAATCACACTCTCTGACATGCTGAGTGAATACGGAGTACAGGAGAATTTCCCTCTTGGGCAATCAATAAAATATCAAACAATAACTGAGACAATACAAGCATGTGAGTGGGAGGCAAAGGTTGTATATATTTATTGACTGTATTAAGTTGAGTTGAATAATAAGGAGGAGTCCTGTTTCTACATAACTGAGTCAAATCAGCAGGAACACTGATGGTAGATTATTTGGAGCAGACCTGTTGTTGTGTTTAGCTTCACTCATTTTTATTACAAAATAGTTTGGGGTTTTTTGTTGGGTTTTTTGGTACCTTGTGGATATTCTTCCAGCTGTGCTTACATTTGGCAGTGAAACCTGCAGGGCGTCTTCATGATTTTCTGCATGACTTTTTAATCCATATTTTTACTTTTGTCTGCAGTTTTACGTGAACACAACATAAGAATGTCCATTCCAAATGGTGTTAGCTTGTGTTAAAGCTCCATTACATAATTTTGGGCCTCTAGAGCACACAATATGATATATTATCACTTTATAAAGAGGCTATTGCTAATATTTTAGCTTAACCCTATCTATATAGGCATCCAGCGGACACAGAGCAACATTACGTAGCATTTATTTTGAGTCATGTGTTTGTCCACCTGATGAATGTATTCTCTCTCGTTTAACTCTGTTTTTGTTCTCCACCAACCTCTGAGGAAAATATCTGTGTCTTTAGCTGCTAAATGCTCCACTATATTTCTATTTGTCTGCTGGAAACACTGAGACTGAACCGGACAGTGGATGGTATGTAAGCATGGGAAGTAAAAGTTAATTTGTTGTGTGTGCTTTGCAGCGGGGGCAGGGAACAAAGCGGGCTGGGCGTTTGGTCTCGGCCTGGAGAGACTGGCCATGGTCCTGTACGGCATCCCAGACATCCGGCTGTTCTGGAGTGAGGACGAACGCTTTCTCAAACAGTTCAGAGTGACGGATATCCAGCAGCCCATCTGCTTCCAGGTACAAACATGCTGCTACTACAAACATGTATAATGCATACACTGAATGAATAGTTTTCTATGTATAAGAGGCTGGATTTGTGGTCTGATGGCAAAACATCATCAAAGTAGAGCACTTAAGACAGTCATAACTCAAGATTTGCTTACGTTCCAGAGAATTTAACTGAATCTTATGGTTTTCCTCCTCCTGTATGGCTTGTGTTTCAACCTTCTTTTCTCTTATTATAAAAATAGTTTATTTAATAATACACTATGTGAGGCGTCTATGTTTTTTTTTAATTACATGTCACTTATCATTATGCTAGATATACAAAAGCTTTTGAGCAAATATAATAATAATAACCAAACTTTATTTTTATAGCACTTTTCTTAACAAACTTAGGAGTGCAGTAAAAACCAGATTAAAACAATATGAAAATTAAATTCAGATAATACAGATATAAAAACACAGTGGGATTAAAAAAAAGTTCAGTTTTAAATGGTAATAGGATTATACAATTTTTAATTATAGTGACCGCTTAAATTGTGACTTTGATTGGTATTTTGTAACCATGGTAAATTCTGTATGACAAAACCTCAACATTGCACTTGAAACTGATGTTTTTTTATTAAAGGGAAACTATTTTTTCAGCCTGGACCTGTCTGTCTATCTAATGGAAACAATAACTTGAAATTGGTCCAATATTGACAATCCCGCAGCCAGCAGCGGTGAAAAGAGCCTGTCAGTGGCAAAAACTTCTAGTGGACATACACTGATGGTGTGAACGTGCCCTGAGTGGTTACACTGCAACAGATTTCATGTTGTTCAATGCAGGGCCATTGCCAAAAACTGTTTTTCCCATTCGCAACTTCTACACAAAAACATTGGAAAATAGGGTCCAGGTTGAAAAAGATGCATTTCGCTTATTTGGCAAGGCAAGGCAAGTTTATTTGTAGAGCACAATTCGTACACAAGTAATTCAAAGTGCCATCACGATGTTGCATAAATATTTATCATAAACAGTCCAGTGATAAAATGTTTCCTCTCATTATTTTCTTCTCTTCTTCCTGTTTATTATTCAGTGTGTTTGGTCGTCCATTAGTTTCTCTGCCTGACTGAGTGTTCAGCTCAACATTTACACTCAATAACCTCTGCCTTCAAGCACTTCCATCTCCCTACATCAACCGCCCACATGCTCACTGTGTGTGTGTGTGTGTGTGTGTGTGTGTGTGTGTGTGTGTGTGTGTGTGTGTGTGTGTGTGTGTGTGTGTGTGTGTGTGTGTGTGTGTGTGTGTGTGTGTGTGTGTGTGTAACCATTCATCAGTTCATCTGCAGTAGAAATCAGTAATGAGTAATAACTAGTAGAACTAGAGAGGTGATGACTTAGTTGCTCCATTTTTACATCAGATGTCAAACTGATGCAAGAGCAGCAGCTAACTATCTCTACTTGTCACAAGTTCAGTTCAATTCACTTCAGTTTATTTATAAAGCCCAGCATCACAAATCAAAACTTGCCTCGGAGCAGCATACAACATCCCTCTGTCCTTTGACCCTCACAGCAGGTAAAAAAAAAAAAACTCCCCCAATTAAAACCCTTTGATGGGGAAAATGTAAGAAAACTCTGGATGAGCAACTGAACAGGGATCCCTCTCCCAGGACGGGCAGACATGCAATATGTATAATAACAATAGTATTATATGATAGTATAATATATCACAGTACCTGTATGTGACAACAAAGATGTAAATAACAATAGTAAGGGCATGACTAATAATAATAGCAGTAGTAGTAGTAGTATGCATTAGGCAGGACCACGGCATGAGCACAACCACAACCCATTATCTAGGCGCAACAGCGATCCATGGGAACCTGTGAGTTGAGAAAGCACAAAAGCTCTGTCGAAGAAGCCAAGTTAGTAACATGCATCAGTGTTTCCCACAGGATTTTTGGAGACTACTGGGTGATCTAGGGGGGTCCGGGGGCATGCTCCCCTGGGAGAAAATGCTGTATATATTTGATTCAAAGGCATCAATCTGGTGAATTATAATGAGTTATGATGGCAGAATATGCCTATAGATTTCAACATCTTTGTGCTTTTTATGTGTGAAAAATGTTTGATTTTTACTGATAAAAACACAGGTGGTATGTTATGTTGAAGGGTTACACTTAAAATACGGGGAAGAATTTCAGTAATCAAAAGAAAAATGGCTAACGTACTGATTTGCCTCTGGAGGGCTATTTTGTTATGTTGGAATCATGTGCAGACAAAATATTCTTTTAAAACTCTCTCACCAACACAGTAACAGATGCGCAAAACAATACAAAGTATGCAATACGAAAAGACAGCAAAACGTAAGACTCAAATTAATTACACAGACACGAATTACTGCTTTCCTCCTTGCCTCCCTCCCTTCCTCACTAATCAGAGCATTTAATTTTACGCAGCTTCGAAAAGAAGTTTTCAAAAGTCCTCTGGCAGTCGAATGCCTCTGGGACAGAATTCTCAGTAGGCGCTCGAGCCGGTGTGCTACAGAGTGACGTTCATTTACGGGAGGCATTTTATATCTGGACTATGGCGGAGCAAATTATACCATGACGGGTTGCCATAGTCTCATCAGTGTATGGGAAACACACTAATGCATTAATGGGACATTAATGTTTGCAAAGAGGGAGAGTGAGAGAGGAGAGAGGACCTCAGTGTATCATAGGAAGTAGCCCGGCAGACTAGGTCTACATCAGCCTAACTGGTCCAAGACAAGCTTGAGCCAGCCCTAACTATATTCTTTTTTAAAGAGGAGAGTCTCAAAGTCAACATTCAAATATCTTGTTTTGTCCAACGAGCAGTTGGACAAGATATGCAGTTTATCATGTTATAAAACAAAAAAGCAGCAAGTTTATTATCATATTACTTGCCAATTAATCTTGTCATTGAGTTTGTCAGTTTGGATCAGTCTGGATGCATTTCTAACAGTAGTATAACGCCTTGAGTGTCTAAAGAGGGGGTTGTGTGAAGTGATGTTTCTTGAGTCAAATGTGATGGTGAGGCTGTGGTGACCAAAGCAGAGAGTATGACGTTAAACATAGCAGTGTAGTATGAGTTTAGTTGAGGCTGTTTGTCAGTGAATACAAGTTACAACTCCTCAAGACGCGAGATAACTTACCGCGCCTTGCTTACCACCAGCCGTTTTGATAACAACGGTGTGTTTTAGTGTGTGTATCATGCTGCCCTAGTGACGTATGTCACATGACGTTACATGGAGTTATTAACAAATGTACTTGTTTTAAGCCAAAGCATGGTGGCTTTTTCTTACCTAACTATGTGCTTTTGTTGCCTAAACATTAGGAAAAAATAAAATTTTTACCTAGATTGACCGTTTATTTTGAGAATAGATTGTATGCATTTCACAAGCTTAAACTATACAATTCCTGTGAAAAAGTTTATTTTGAAAAGACACAGTGCTGAGCATAAATTAACACGCCATCAGTGAACGTCCAAACTGACGCTAGAGGCATACAGGATGTCTTTTTTGTTGTGTCGGGCCATGTTGGTATTTGATGAGTTGTTGACTTAGACCTAGCTATCTACCTACTTCCTTCCTTTCTTCCCTCCATGGGGGCAGTTGTTACTCTGATGTAGACTACCCCAAATTGCTCCAGAGTGTGTTAATGGTTACTGAGTAGCAGGTGGCACCATCTATGGTAGCCTCAGCCACCAGTGTGTGACTGTGGATGTGACATGTAGTGTAAAAAGCACTCTGACTATAAAAGCACTGTACAAGTGCAGTCCATTTACCATTTTCCTTCCTTCCTTCCTTCCTTCCTTCCCTCTTATTTCAGTGGTTAGAAGTTAAGGTAATAATGAAAATGTAAAAATGAATATCTTCAGCACCTTCTAACCTATTTACTCATTAATCAAATATGATATCCACCTTTCTAACCAACCAACATACCAATCAATCAATTTTCCATCAATCTACCAACATACCTGCCTATCTAACCTTACAGCCTAACTATCTACCTACCACCTGCCTACCTTACTAACCAACCAACCAACCAACCAACCAACCAACCAACCAACCAGCTACTGATCCAAACACCTGCCTACTGTCTTACTTAACCCACCAACTACCTATACTGATCAAACCACCTTCCTGCCTTTCTCCTTAACCAGCCAATAAAACCCACTCACCTACCTGCTGGGTAATGTGAGCACAGGGTTTTGACAAAGAGAGACAATATCTTTGGTTCTGCGATTTTGGTCCTTTTTGTCTTGAACTGTTTAGCATGAGTCTGATGATGTTTTAAGAGTTCAGTGTGCTTTTAGTGAAGCTTCATCAGCTGTGATTGAAACTTAAATTATGTTTAAAAAAGTGAGTTAGTTTAGAAACTGCATTGTATTTAACCTCCTCATTCTACTTGTGTTTCATCCTTTTGCCCTCGCCAACGTAGCCCTTCATATCCAACAGTACGTGTGTGTGTGTGTGTGTGTGTTCTAGCCTCTTAACCTTATGTATAAAACATTTTGACAGTGGGGGCTCACATCAGCAGGCACCAGTCACTTCCCCTGACCCACCACCATCATAGCACAAGCACACACACACACACACACACAGTGGGGTATGTGCGGGTTCACACAGCGGTTACTCCGTCCCCACTAAAGGTGTTTTTTGTCGGCTCTCGTCTTCATTAATGAAGAACATTTCAAGTGACTGTTGGAGGGCAGATAGGAGAAGAAGAGAGGGAAGGAAGGAAGGGGAAATGAAGGAGGTGGAGAGGAGGAAGAAGAAAGAGTAGAGACTAAAAATGGACTGTGAGAGAGAGAGAAGAATACATGAGAGGAGAAACACTGGTTGGACAGAACAGGTAAAATGGAAACAAACAAAAACTGGGGATGAGGGATGTAAAAATAAAAGATTCATAGAGTAACAACAAAAACAAAAAGGGAGGAGAAGACAAAAAAACATGATTGAAAGAAACAATAAAAGCACTAATATATAAAGTATAAAAAGGAGGTAAACAAATGAAGTTAAATGAGAGAAAAAAGAAAAATGGTGTGAGTGAGTGAAGAAAAGAAGTGAGAAGCCAGATGAAATAAAGAAAGTAGGTAGGGGAAAAGGAAGGAAAGTATGTAACACAGTAAGAAAGAAGGAAGAAAAAAGGAGAAAAGAAGATCTGGAGAAACAATGAGGAAAGGAAGGAATGAAGGAAATAAAGAAGTGAGGAAACAAATGAAAAAGAGTGAAAGAAGCAGAGAGGACAGAAGGAGGGATGGAAATAAAGAAAGTAGGTAGGAAAAAAAGGAAGGAAAGACAGGGAGGAAACAAGGAGAGAAGGAAGGAAGGGAATAAGAAAGAGAATAAGATAAGATAAGACATACTTTATTGATCCTCAGAGGGGAAATTCAAGTATCACAGTAGCACAAGACAAAAACATATTAAATAGAATAAGATAAAAGATAAAAAATTTAAAAATAAGGATCGATAGATAAAAGATAAAATAAAAATAAAATTGCTACATCAAGGTGAATAAAGTGACTAAAAATGTCGAATAAAATAAAGTGTCAATTGGCATACTAAGTATCATAAAGTGTCATGTTGATCAGATGCAAAATAAATCAGTTCAGAGCTGGATGTAGCTTAAGCCAAACTGCTGTTGTACAGTCTGATGGCAGTGGGCAGAAAGGAGCATCTGAATCATTCAGTCCTGCGCCTGGGTGTGATGATCCGCTGGCAGAATGAGCTGCCCATTAGCCACAGCTCATCGTGCAGAAGGATTGCGCAGATTTTGGCCTTCACCCTCCTCTCAGCCACTGTCTCCAGACTGTCAAGGTCCAGTCCCACCACAGAGCGGGCTTTCCTCACAAGCTTGTTGAGCATGTTGGTCTCACCAGTCTTAACTCCACCCCACCAGCACACTACAGCAAAGAAGAGTGCACTGGCAACCATAGACTGGTAGAAGGTCTTGAGGAGCCCACTACGGATTCCAAACGATTGGAGTCTCCTCAGGAAGAACATCCTGCTCTGTCCTGTGATATGAGTCCAGTTTATTGTTGATGTGGACCCCAAGGTACTTGTATGAGTCCACCATCTCCACCTCCTTGCCCTGGATGGTGACTGGGGCAGGTTGCCTTCGGTTCCTCCTGTAGTCCACCACCACCTCCTTAGTCTTGCTGATGTTGAGTTTAAGGTGGTTTCGGTTGCTCCACGCAACAAAGCTCTCAATCAGTCCTCTGTACTCATCCGACTATGGAAGAGTCGTCAGAAAATGTTTGGAGGTGGCAGGAACCAGAATTGAACTGGAAATCAGAGGTATCAAGGGTGAAGAAGAATGGTGCCAGAATAGTTCGTTGGAGCACCACCTCAGATACACAGCCATCCACCCTGATGTACTGCAGCCGGCCTGTGAGGTAATCCAAAATCCAGGCAGTGATGTCTGGGTGAAGTTGCATATCCAGCAGCTTGTCTTTCAAGAGGCTGGGTTGAATGCTGGTGAGGGCACTTGGGAAGTCAAAGAATATGACTCTCACAGTGCCTCCGGCACTCTCCAAGTGAGACAGAGCCTTATGAGTGAGGAAAATGATGGCATCCTCCACACCAATGTGCTGCTGGTAAGCACACTGCAGGGGCTCCAGGAAAACAGAGAGCAGTGGCTTCAGGTGCTGGAGAACGAGCCTCTCAAGTGTCTTCATGACGTGACGTTAGCGCCACCGGCCTGTAGTCATTGAGATGCTGGAAGGTTGGAAAGAAGGGAGATTAAAAAAAGTAAACAAAGGAGGAATTGAGAAGAGAAAGTATTATGGAAAGAAAGTAGGAAACAAGGGAAGAAAAAGGAGAGGAGAGAGAACTGAATCAAAAAATGAAGGTGGTTAACATGGAGAGAAGGAAGGAAGAAAACTAATTAGGTAGGAACCAAAGAAAGAATGGAGAGAGGAGACAAGGAGGGTAGTCATGAGCGAAAGAAGATAGGGAAAAAAGGGTTGAAAAAGAATTATGGGAGCAAACAAGAGGTGAAAAAGGAAGGATGGGAAAGGGGAAGGAAAGAAAGTAGAAACAAAATAAGAAAGAGGAGAGGAGACAGGGAGAGAAGGAAGAAAGGAATCAAAGCATGTAGGAAACAACAAGACTGAAGAGAGGAAACGAGGGGAGATGGAATGAAGGGAGGGAGGACAGAGGGAAAGATGGAAATAAAAAAAGGAAAAAAGCTACAAGAAAAGAAAGAAGAAGGGAACAAGGGAAGAGGAAAGGGAAGAAAAAAGGATGCTGAAAGGAAGAGAAGAATAAGTTGAATGCAGAGAATTATTTATATTATTTAAAATATAAAAACAGAGAAGGAAAAAGGAAAACGGGGAAGTAGAAGCAGAGAAAGGTCATATCTGATAAATAAATGTGATTATAATAATCTGAGACAAAGGTGTGATGTATGTCAGCTGAGAACAGACCCTGTCGTCCTGCTGCTGTCCACTTCACAGTCCTCTTAGTTTTATTGATGAACTCAGTTCCTCCAGAGGGACCAGGGGAGCACGGCTCATCTCCTGCCCAGGGTCAGTGCACCTCTCATGGGCCGGGGCTCTCCACCTCTCCGTCTAAACCCTCCACAGATTCACAGGTAATGAACTGAGACTGCTGGGAAACAGGCACCGAGTGTCTGTGTGTGTGTGTGTGTGTGTGTGTGTGTGTGTGTGTGTGTGTGTGTGTGTGTGTGTGTGTGTGTGTGTGTGTGTGTGCGCTTGCGCACGTTTGTAAACACACACACACACACACACACACACCAGGGAGCTGTCCAGTACCATTAAACTGTGATGGTGTTGAATGAGCTCCCCAAGAAACATTCAGTCTATCTACACTGTATAGCCAAAAGTATGTAGACACCCCTGTCCACCCACCTATCTACCATTCTTTTCTCAGTTATCATAGTATGTCAGATAAGTTAAAAACTAATAAAAGTGTAAAATAGTGTCTTCTACCTACCCTGTATCTACCTGTACAAACCAGTCTCACTCCTAACTGGTAAAATACTGACATTTGATCAGCGGCCCTCAGCCTCAGATCCCAACACACACAAGCACCCTTTAGTGGCAGTAGACACACTGGGTGGTGGTGGTGGTGGTAGTGACTCTCAGAGCAACTACCCTTGTGAAATCAGAAGTCAGTTGAGTTATTTTTATTGTGTTCTAGTATATGTATCATGCTTCGCTAGTGACATATGTCACATGACGTTATTAACAAACGTACTTATTTTAAGCCAAAGCATGATGTGTTTTCTTTAACCAAACCATGTGCTATAGTTGCCTAAAAACAAGGAAGTAAACCTAAAAACAAAATGTTTTGTTCTGTGTTGATAGTTTATTTTGAGAAGAGACTGTATGCATTTAACAATCAGTGAGCATCCAAAACTGATGCTAAAGGCATACAGGAGTGAGAAGTGAGAATGCGTTGACTTACCTATTTACCACCTTCTTTCCTTCCTTCCCTTCATATTTCAGTAGTTAGAGGGTAAGTTAAAATGATAATAAAAGTGTAAAAATGAATATCTTCAGTACCTACATACCTATTTACTCATTAATCAAATATATATCAACCTGATTAACCAACCAACCACTTTTCCATCGATCTCCAGACACACCTGTCTATCTAACCTTACAGCCTAACCTACCACCTGCATACCTTGCTAACCAACCAACAAACCAACCACCTACTGATCCAACCACCTGCCTACTGTCTTACTTAACCCACCACCAATACCAATCAAACCACCTACCTACCTTTCTACTTAACCAACCAATAAAGCCAACCCACCCACCTACCTGCATGCCTACTAACCAACCACAACCACTTACCTACTGTCCCACTAAACCAACCAACCAACCACCCACCTATACCAATTGAACCACCTACCTACCTTTCCATTAAACCAACCAATAAAACCAACACACCTACCTACCCTACCCAAACCAGTAGCTACCAATATATACTGACTTAACATCCGTCCTTCCTCTCCCACAGTCCATGTCTTTTGTTTGATGGCTGAATAAATAAAAACACTGTGTTGACTGAAACATCTCTACAGACAGCATTAAAATGGAGAGACATTTCTTGAAAGTAATGGTCGAGAACATGAAAAGCATGAGAACTGTGGATATAAACCCTCTGTGTGTGTGTGTGTGTGTGTGTGTGTGTGTGTGTGTGTGTGTGTGTTTATTAAAAGTTATTTCCAGGATAATAAACAAGTCAGAGATGATAGAAATCTCTCTGTCTGTCGCTGCATAAAACATCAGATTTATTCTGTCATCCTGATTAACTTTTAATGTGTTATTGTCTTTGTGTTTTACTCCCTGCTGCACTTTCCCCCTTTCCCCTCCTCATCTTGATCTTTCTTCTTATTTTTCCTTTCTGCTTTTTTTTCATATTTCCTCTCTCTATCTGTAGAGTTGTTCCATTTTCCTTCCCTTTCTATTTCGCATATCTGCACTCTCTGTCTTACTTTTTAATCTCCCTTCTATGCATCTCTGCTGCTGATGTGTTGATCGGTCAATTGGTTTCATTATGTTTTATTCTACTGTTAAAAAAAAAAAGTACAAATAGGACTCATAGGTATTTCCAAAACAGCTGAGCCGAAGTAACCTCCAGACCCCTAAATCAGTCTGTAACATGTTTAATAAATAAATAAATTATAACGTTTTCCTTGGTCTAAAATATTCAGATTTATCATTTATCGTCTTTGGGTTTTTTATATTCTACATTTATGCGTCAGTCAGTAGAATAAAAATGTTTATGTGATTGTTTTTGAGTGTTTTAAACAGCTAATAAAACTTCAAATTCAAACTTCTGAGGATGAAATATCTGTGGAAATATGTGACTGCACATTAAATAAAATAAAGTTACTTGTAAGGTACTCAAACATTTGAGTTTTGAGCGACAAATACAGAAGACATGACCTTTGTATCCTCAATGGTAGCTAAAACCCAGCACAGAATACAGACAATACACAACTGAGAACACGACTAAACAAAGCAACAGAGCAGCATTCAGTCCAATTTGGGCATTTAAAAAAAAAAAAAAAGCAAGTGCAGTAAAAATTACAGCATTAACTCAGAAAATGGAAAACAGAAATACTCAGGTAAAGTACAAATACCCCAGAGTTGTACTTGCACAGTACTAGAGTAAATGTACTTAGTCCACAACTGACACCTAGATCTTCTTTTCAAGCTAACCAATGTTAATTATTGTCCTTGTGTGTTTGTGATCTCAGCCCCTCAGTAAGTATCCTCCCCTCTACAATGACATCTCCTTCTGGCTGCCGGACAGCAGAGAGAGCGAGGACGGGGAAGAGGCCTTCACGGAGAATGACTTCTACGATCTGGTGCGCTCCATCGGAGGAGACCTAGTGGAGAAAGTGTCACTGGTGGACCAGTTCACACACCCAAAGTAGGAAAACATGCAGACACACACGCACACCCACACACTTGTGTTTCGAGCAGTGCATTAACTCAGCTTTACCATAATCACTCCATGCTCCAAGTCATAACTGTTAAATTGAATGGTTTATGTCACAAAGAAAGAAGTATGTCCCCATAATGCAACCGCGTGAACAGATTTATGTCTAAATGGTAACCTCTGAGGCTGAAAAATGAAGCCAACACTGAAGTGCTAAAAACTGCAGTTCTTCTAATTTCCACTTGAGGTTGGCTCCAAGAGCGAGTCAATCCCTGTAGACACCCATGTTAAAATGCCCAACTTTACAGCAGAAATACACAAGTTTACAGCCTGATACGAAAAACAGTTTTGGTCTCTAAAGCTGATTTCAACATCCATGACAACTGTACAGGGGCTGAATTTTTATGTAACTCACCTTTTGTCATTTCATTAAGGCTTAAAGTTATGCATAATTAATGGTGTGGCTGCTCTGAGTGACAGGTTGGTGTTTTCAAGTCCATGGCGACACTGTTTTCAGTTCATGAAAATTAATTGGAGGAGTTTGGTCACCTAAAAAAATCACGTTAAGTGTTTGATTGGACTAAAGGACCCTCTAAGGAGTTTGATGTTTTTCCAGTACATTTTGTTTTAATGCTTTTAAGCCTGTTTTTCGCTAGCAAAAATTAGTATCAGGATGATCACAGATAACATTAGACTGTAAATAGACCATGCTAACCAAGCTAACACATAGATATATAAGTAGAACCTAGATACTGGACCTCAAGATGGCACCTATGTATTCAAATGGAGTTGCTCGCCGGGTGCATACACCAAAAAATTAGTCCCCGCTTGGCTCATGGGCCTCATATTGTGATGACACCACAGATTTTTAAACGCTTTTCTCAGCTTGTTTACAGTTTGAGGGATCCTATCAGTAGTTTTACAGACATCTCTTTTATAATGGTGGTCGATGGGGAAAATACTACGGAGGATTATTTCACTAGATACCGCAAGTGGCCACTGGGAAAAATTGGAAGCAATGCTGAGCAGTGTGCCTGGGGGCCTGACTTAGCAGCTAGTGTAAGGGTTATTTCCTCTCTTGTCAAAATATATTCATTTTGGCTAAAAAACAAACAAACCACGATGTTGACGTCCAAATGCCAAACTCGAGGCTCCAAATCAGGAGTCCACAAACCAGTGGGTGACATCTCGGTGGCTACATTCATTATTTTAAAAAGTCTATGTTCACGTTTCCACAATGTCATTAACACATTAATATACTCATAGACATAGTCATTAATGTTTATACAGTATTACATACAAAGGGACAAGAGAACATTAGACAGGAGGACAGAAAGGTAAAAGGAAATGGGAAAGGATTGTAATGCTTTGTTATGGCAGACAGCGTTTGTGTCGTAGGATGATCATAAAAGCAGCTTAAAATCATAAAGGCAGGAGGGAGTAATAACAGAGAGAGTAAAGCAAGGAAGAAAGTAAAGACTGAAAACAAAACAATAATGGAAAAATGACAATAAGGAAACAAAAAACAGAGGAGAGAAAGAGGAAAAGTGAAATCTAAAAAGTAGAGAGAACAGAGGGGTAAAGGTCACTCTGGTCTGTTCTGCTGCTGATGGCAGACGACTGATGGCGATGTCATCAGTATTAATTAACAAACACACACACACAACACACACACACTCTTTGTTCACCGAAAAGTGCCTGTTTACTCTAAATGGCAATGAGACACAATAAGACTCTCTCTCTCTCTGACACACACACACACACACACACACACACACACACACACACACACACACACACACACACACAGAGAGAGCTGTCCTTGGAGTACACCTCTGAGCCCAGTGTTGACATCTCATTTTTTAAGAAGTACGTGTGCGTGTGTGTGCGTGCGTGCGTGTGTTTGTGTCTGTGTGCGCTCGTGTGTGTGTGTTTGTGGAAGGTGGGGGGGTATAAAGGGCAGCAGTGGGAGGTTGGTACCTTATGGCTGAGAAGTCCTTTTTCACATTACCGTGACACACACACACACTTATCCGACCTTGCATTAGTGTGTATGCGCGTGTGTGTGTGTGTGTGTGTGTGTGTGTGTGTGTAGTGAGGGCCCTGCAGTGCGTAAAAATGTCCGACACTATTCATCTTTCAGCATTTTAATGTCTTTTAAATAGCAACCTTTTTCCCCCACCGAGCTCACACACACACACACACACACACACACAGGTCGAACAATACATTAATATACAGTGACTTTTGGTATTAGAGCTAATGGGGAGAGAGAGGGAGACAAAAGAAAGAGGGGTGAGACATGAGGAGATAAAGACCTAAAGGCTTAGCCACATTATCACTTAAAAAGGTGAAATTTCAGACCTCAAATTGTGGATTTACTTGCACCTTTATTGATCTTTGACAAACTAAGTCACGCCTTTGACCAGTTGTATTTACAGTTACAATTTGGAGAACGTAATGTTAGCTGTTGGACCAAACTATTTTCTTTGACTCTGCTTTGCAGGAGTGTAAACTGCTCTGCAAACTGGTCTGAGTCTGGTTTTCCTTGTTTGATTTTGAGAAATCTTATTTCTCTAGCATACAATAATATTTAAGACCAGACTTTTCGGAGTCGGATGTCAGGACTCCCCTAAGGGACAAAAAAAAGATGATTCAATGGCGGGTTCATCTGTGTTCTTTTCTGGGTTTTTCAATTAGAAACATCCACTTTTAGCAAGAAGCGGTGATGCAGGTTAGAGCACTAATAATAATAATCAGTGTTGTGCATCTTTATACAAGAGCGAACTCCAAGTTCTCTTCACATGGATTAACCCTTTGATCTGTGCAGTAGAAACAGGGAAGCCTACATTGGTATTTTTGCATATTGTGATGCCATTTCTTGGAGTAGATTTGAATGCCTTATATCCCTAAAATCTGTACTTGTCTGTACTTGTAACATAAGTACTACTTACTATTTGAGATATGCTCATTTTTATGAACAGGGCGAAAAGGTGTTCATTTGTTCCTCTGGCACCACCACGTGTTTTTGCATGTTACCACACGTAACATAGCGCATGACGTCAGTACAAGCGTATAACATGACACAGAAGACAGAAGCCTTGGCTTTCCACTGCAAAAACAATGATTCATAATTTCATCATTATTATTATTATAAATTATAATATTATTAACTTTATTTCAGACTCACAAGAGGCTCCATAGCAAACAGAAAGCAGATTATTATGCTGTTCTCTGACTCATCCAAGCAACACATAAAATTGTTCATCAGATGTCTGAGAAGTGCCTCAGATGTGGGAACACCAGAGGACACAAACAGTTGACTGGTATTATTTGCCATCTGGGAACCTTAAGCAGCAACTTGATCACATCACTATAAGCCACTGTGAGCTTCTGCATAATGCTTTTCTTGTAGTTTCACAAAAGGTACTTGATTTCCTTGCATGTCTATCCTCTCTTCTTCCAAACTGGAAATCCATCGGTAAAGAGAAAAAAAAAAAAAAAATTCTTCCTCTACAATGTAAATTGCAGAATCTGTCTTGAGAGATTACTCTACTTCTGACTATCAATATATTTACTGTTTTTGACATTTTATTTAATGTCATAATCTTTGCCGTACTGTGAGCACACATTCAGTAGATACTTTACAGCACTTTTTTTATTTCATATTGATATACAGTACAGGCCAAGAGTTTGGACACACCTTCTCATTCAATGCGTTTTCTTTATTTTCATGACTATTTACATTGTAGATTCTCACTGAAGGCATCAAAACTATGAATGAACACATGTGGAGTTATGTACTTAACAAAAAAAGGTGAAATAACTGAAAACATGTTTTATATTCTAGTTTCTTCAAAATAGCCACCCTTTGCTCTGATTACTGCTTTGCACACTCTTGGCATTCTCTCGATGAGCTTCAAGAGGTAGTCCCCTGAAATGGTTTTCCAACAGTCTTGAAGGAGTTCCCAGAGGTGTTTAGCACTTGTTGGCCCCTTTGCCTTCACTCTACGGTCCAGCTCACCCCAAACCATCTCGACTGGGTTCAGGTCCAGTGACTGTGGAGGCCAGGTCATCTGCCGCAGCACTCCATCACTCTCCTTCTTGGTCAAATAGCCCTTACACAGCCTGGAGGTGTGTTTGGGGTCATTGTCCTGTTGGAAAAATAAATGATCGTCCAACTAAACGCAAACCGGATGGGATGGCATGTCGCTGCAGGATGCTGTGGTAGCCATGCTGGTTCAGTGTGCCTTCAATTTTGAATAAATCCCAAACAGTGTCAGCAGCAAAACACCCCCACACCATCACACCTCCTCCTCCATGCTTCACAGTGGGAACCAGGCATGTGGAATCCATCCGTTCACCTTTTCTGCGTCTCACAAAGACACGGCGGTTGGAACCAAAGATCTCAAATTTGGACTCATCAGACCAAAGCACAGATTTCCACTGGTCTAATGTCCATTCCTTGTGTTTCTTGGCCCAAACAAATCTCTTCTGCTTGTTGCCTCTCCTTAGCAGTGGTTTCCTAGCAGCTATTTGACCATGAAGGCCTGATTCGCGCAGTCTCCTCTTAACAGTTGTTCTAGAGATGGGTCTGCTGCTAGAACTCTGTGTGGCATTCATCTGGTCTCAGCTATTTCTATATAGTGTATATCCATACCTTTAGGAAACTGTCTCCGGGTCCGCCCCAGGTCGCTTCCAGGACGAAACGATTTACGGCACTCGGACGGCACACATCATCTTACCTAGCTGCTTACATTTATAGTGACGCTTATAAATAGTCGCTATTCCTCCTCCTCGGCCTGACGTCCGCAGAGAGTTAAAATAGCAGCAATCATTGGGTAAAAGACTCACCAACAGTCAGCCACGTCTCAGTCACACAGAGAAAATCCAATCCTCGGGAAGTCAGGAAATCCTTCAGGATAAATGTTTTGTTCGCTAGCGATCTAGCATTTACCAGCCCAATCCTGGCAGGAGCCGGGGGTCCACGGCGTTAGCTGTCCGGGGAGCCACACGCAGAGGCCGCAGGTTGCGCATATTCACCCCACGCCAGTGTGGACGAGGAGAGAAGGGGCCGCGGGGCTGGAATACCTCATCCGGGCCGACAACAGATACCAGCCAGGCGTCGACAGGGTCCAGCGAGTGCCGAGAAGTAAAGAGGCGAAGCACTGCTCCATACTCAGTCCAAGAAGCCGTGGAAGTGCTCACCAAACAGGCCTTCAGCCTTACCAGCTGACCACTGCATTTACCCCGGCGGCGGTGGCGCTTACACCGGAGAGGTGGAGCTGGGGCGCGGCAGAGGTGAGCTGGGATCCCCGATAGGAAGGGGGGCAAAATTTTCCCGATAGGAACGGGGGCAAAATTTTCACATCTTCTTGTTTCATTCATCCCCAAAACAAACACATGCGCGAGCCAGGTAAGCGTCTTCACGACAATACGCGCCAGAGCTCATGGAAAATGTAGGCTTCATTCCGGCAAAACACTACCGCTTTTGTCCACAGGGTCGCCAAAATCAACTTTCTTCCTTGTAGGGGCTTTAACTGGATAAGAATAAAAAAAAATCTTCTACACAAAACAATGTTGATTTTTTGGATGTTTCATACATTTTGTGCCTTTTTCTTCTCACTGCTTGACTGCTGCTACAACCTACATCTACTAACCAACCAATAGAAATGCAACATGAAATGATGCACTGGCGCTAAACCCAAACAAACCGATGGATGGCAGCCCGCCATGGAGGCAAAATGCACTAAAATAAATACATGGGAGTAAAACCTTGTGGAGTTGTGGCAGCAGAGGCCTTGCCTGTATGATGTGTCCTCCGGCTCTTACCATGATCGTGTAAAGAGGGACGAAGCATGGAAGGAAATAGTTGCAGAGTTGCAGCTGCTGCGTGAGCAACCCAGCAGCTAGCAAACGCATACACAGACACACTGCAGTATATAGTGCCCACAAAACTTTGGGTTATTTAATAATGTGGCCCTCTATGATGTGCTTCACAGTTGGAGAAGTAATAACCTGTGCAGCATCCTCAGTAGAGGAAACTATTGCATAGCATGACGTAGCCTGTGATTCAGTAGGTGCTGCCATCGTACAGTCTGTTTACATCAAACTTGATGTCGTACCCAAGTTTATCAGATCCATGACACACAGTGTAGCTGCACTTAACTTACAAGATTGCTAAAATCTCTCAGTCTATAGGAGGCTTAATGGGAGGAAAACTCGTTGGACTTTTCCCTGTCCACACTAACCCATTGTATGATGTGGTTTCACGCTTTTTGTCTCAACATCACACCAAAAATCAGCTCCATAAAGATATGGCTTCCCCAGTTTGGTGTGGAAGAACTTGACCTCAACCCAGTCAACACCTCTGGGATGAACTAGACCTCATCAGTGTTTGACCTCACAGATGCTCTGCTCTCTGAAGGAGTTAAATGGCTGCAGCAGGTTGTGGAGGTCATTAGAGCAGCACATTAATGAACATGGTGTCACAATCACATGTTGGTGTATGTCCAAGTGTCTGCATACTTTTGTCCTCAATCAAAGTTCTGAGGTCTTAAATTAGTGCTGCACAAAATACCTGCAATGCACCTTTTTTCTCCCAAAACCTCCCCCTCTCTGTCTCCCCCTTTGTCACTTCCTTTGCTGATGCTCCTCAAACTCTCCTTAAACACACACACACCTCTCACACTTACATTGTTTTCATCACAGCTTAATGATAATGATGGAGAGTGAGAGTGTGAGAGAGAGAGAGAGACAGAGAGACAGAGAGAGAGTTAATTACAGTTATCAGTTCTTAAATTAGTGGCGCATAAAATACCTGCATTGCACCTTTTTCCTCCCAAATCTCCCTCAATCCCTCCCCCTCTCTGTTACTTTGTCTCTCTGTTTTACACACACGTTTCCTCTCTAGCTTCACACACACACACACACACACACACCCATAGCTACACACACAGATTCTGTCTCTTTATGTACACACTTAATCATTCTTCTTCCTGTCACTCACACACACTGTAAATCTCCCTACTTCAGAACAAGATGTAAGAGCTCTTGCATTTCTGTTATTCTGTATTTTTGTTCCTGTCAACAAATCTCAAACCAGCAGTGAGAGTACTATTAGGAAAAGTTTTCAGTAGCATTTAATCAAATATGAATCTTACTGAATCTGTTCAGCTTGTTTGTTTGGTGGGAAATTATAACATCTCTCAGTAAAGATGAATATGTTTTCATTTCCCTCAGTATCACACATATACCACAGAGATTCTACTGTGCTAGAGGGGTGTTAGAGCTCGGACATGTGCTGCTTTTTGTGACCTCAGATCCATTGTTTCCAATGTAGACATGCAGAAGGTGCACCCAAAAGCGGCTGCGCCCTGAAATGAACAAAGATTGAGTTTTGAAGCACAGCAATGTGCATTGCTTGTCTTGCAATGAGAAACAACCAATAACAGTAGTCAGATATCTTCCCTTTCTTCTATAAATATATGGTAAATATGGAAGAGGAGTTAATCCTTTTAGCGCAGGGCTATTCAGAGCTTTACATGTGTCCCACTGACTATACTATGACTTTATTTTAAGACACACATCAAAAAACAATGCCTCAAGATCGGCTTCAAACTCTGAATTTCTGGTAAGTAGGCTACGATAGGGCCAGTTATAGTCGCTTACCAATGCCAAGCGCAACCTGTCTCCACGCCCTTACAAGTTTGCACAAGGGTAACAGCCAGCACCTGGTCTTGTGTTCTCCAGACAGTAGACACACCGTATGTCCTGGCCGTAAGACTTTCATCACATATTTAGTCACTGCTCGGTGACATTCATTAACCCTCTCCTGACTCATTTTTTGTTTAAGTACAGAAGTTAAAAAATAATTGGACATTCTATTCATTCTTTACTTTATCATTCAATAAATACTCACTCAATAAACGTCTGATTGTTATGCCTGATTAACTGAATGTTAAGGCCCAGATACAATCCGACATCAGAGAACTAGCGACAATGAAAGCTGACTGTTGCGTTGCCTGTGTCTCGGCAAAAAAGTTGAACTTCAACACACCACAAAGACTACCGCCAAGAGCCAACCAGCATGTTCATTCTGCACATGCATGAGAGGAAATGACTCTCCACACCAGCAGACAGAGGAAATCTGTAATTATCAGACTAAAAGGAAAGCTGGAAGACCATCTAGACGCTAGTTAGCCAGTTAGCACATTAACAGCATATTTGCTGTGTGCCAGTGAACAATGACACAAACCATCAGGAAACATTTCTGCCAGAGAGCTCAATGACTTAAGAAAAATAATCTTACCTTATGGAACTAGTTTGTTTTGGTCTCACTCCCTCTTGACTTTAGCTGTTAGTTTATTTTCCACTTCTCATGCGCGAAGCTGAACTGCCAATCAGAGTGATTTCATTCACCAATGGGCTCTGCTGTCACTGACGCTGATTCAACATGATGAATCAATCCAAAAAAAAATAAAGCTAACGAGGGGCAAAAGTGCGGGACGCATTACAAAAACTGGGACAACACTTACCTATGGTCCAGCGTTGACTTGGTGTGTCAGATCCTTCAGCTTAAGGTGAAATAATTGTTGCACTGTTAGGGGTCACAGAACACAGTGTAACACCACAACTCAATCACCAGAAAAAAAATTAGCATTAGATGTTTCAGCAAACCACAGATCTGTTACATTTACACATTATTTTTGTAACAGATACATTGAAACTTAACATTACAACCATGCTTGGTTCAATGTGTGCTGAGGTTTAAGTACAAAAACCACTTAGTTATTGTTAGGAAAAAATCATGTTTAGGCTTAAAATACATATTTTGTGGGACAGTTATAAAAAGTAGTCTGTCGCTTTTCATGGCACTATCCCTACTAGAAAATCAGCAACAAGTCACTAAATTACAACTGGTTTTGTTGTTTGTTCTGAAACTGGTCCGCAGCTTGGCATTTATGTGTCAGCAGCTTTACTGATTTTACATTTAAGATAAAATCAGGGCTAAAATCAACCCAATCATTTTACAGTTAAACATAAACACAGCCACTTGATGTGTCTTTGTGGAATCTTGTCATTGTTACTTATGTCATTATTGTATAGTGAATATGTTTTATCTTATAACTGTGTTTTTATCCTACAGTGTTCATTTTCTTAACAGAGATGTTATTCTTTGTTTCCTGTCCAGGGACTGCAGATGTAAATTAGTTCACAGCTAACTCTGATACAGCCAAGAAACTGTGTTAAATAAATAAATGAACTCATTTTCATACAACTTCAAGTCAAGGCAAGTCAAGTTTATTTATATAGCACATTTCATACGACAAGCGTAAACTCAATGTGCTTAAAACTGCAAAACAGATAAAATCATACATGCCAAGAACATACCATTTCATAGGCAATACATATATAAAACATATAAGAAGAAAATAAACAAGAACATTTTATACATATAAAATAGGACGAACGCCGAGGCTTTTAATACAAACACTAGACCTGATTAAAAGCTTGTGAAAAAAGATATGTTTTTAGTTTGCTTTTAACGAAGATAGTGTTGCATCTGAGATCATGTGGTAAAGGATTCCAGAGAGTAGGTCTCTAATGACTGAAGGCTCTTTGAGCTGATTTAGAATGAATTCTGGGTATAATGAGGAAACCTTTACTTTATGATCTCAGGGGTCTCTCTGGTATATATTCAGTGAGCATGTCAGAGATGTAGGAGGGTGCTAGGCTATTCATGACTATAAAAACAATAAGTAAAATTTTAAAACCAATTCTTTGTTTTATAAGAAGCCAGTGAAGAGAAGCCAGAATAGGAGAGATGTGTTCATAAATTTTGGTTATGGTTAGTACTCTGGCTGCAGTGTTCTGAATAAGTTGAAGTTTAGTGAGTGAGTGCTTTGCTAGTGAAGCAAAAAGTGCATTACAATAATCAAGCTGACTGGAAACAAATGCATGAGCCAACTTTTCAGAATCTGAGTGTGTAAGGAAGGATCTAACTTTAGAAATATTTCTAAGATGATAAAAAGCAGTTTTGAAGACAACAAAGAAGGGGAGACAACAAAGTGCTAATTTGGTGTCTAAGAGCCTTTGGACCTTGTAGCATTTGACAACTTGTCACATTGAACATGATAGAAGGTAGATACATATATAAGCACCCTTGTTGTGAATTTTGTCCAAGAAATATTTGATGTTGCAGTTGTTTGGTTGACTTAATGAAGTGTTTCCACACTTTGGGACATCTGAGGTGGTTAGCCATAATCAGTCAGTCAGTCTAGTCATAGCGATTTTGTATGTTACCAGATTGTGTCTTTGCAGATGCCCATAGTGTCAAAATGAGGCTAAAGAGATGACCTAGGAAGAGAATGAAGGGATGTGTTGAACTGCAGAGCTAAATGAATCAGAGTATGTCCATCCACCAACTGTTCATATTGCTGAATTATGCTACACAGAAAAAGTAAAAAACAAGCAAACATCCATTTGGATCAGATGTTGGTCAGATAGAGAACTCAGATTTGCTTTATTATTTCCCAACGTTTAGCAATTAAATGAGCTTTTATTAATTTTTAGAAGACAAACAGAACATTTATTCCCTGTTGACTTCTTCACCTTTTACACAACACCAGCTCTCTTTCTCTCTCTCTCTCTCTTTAATCTGTGTGTTGTGATTGACCGTTGCTCTCCATCTGCTGTCATTAGTCAGCATATTAAATGTTGCTAACAGCATTGACTAGATCCAAAAGGCTGACGAGAAAGCTGCAATTGTTTGAAACAGAAACCAGCAGTCAGACGGCACTAACACGGGCGCTCACTTCAATATCTGTATCATCTTAAACCAATCATCTCTTAAAAACTGGTGTTATTGATCGACCAGCTGATGGACAGTAAAGTTTATTTTGAATCTGAGCTGAGAGGTTTGACGCCCCCCCAGAGGAGCTTTAACTTTACTGGCTATATTTTTTACAAGAGCAGCAGACATTTATTAGAATGGAGTATAAACCCACCCAAACACACACTCTTTTATTTTTTTTACAGTTTATGATATGATATTTTGGATAAGATATTATTCCATATTATGTTTCATGTTCCATATTCCATATTAAACAAATTTTAAAATGAATCTCAAAGTAAAATGAAATTTTTTATTCTTTGTATTTGTGCATGCAAACATCTTTATGGCCCCTTTCATTTTATTTTTCTAAATTATTTTATGCATGTTTTGTGTTGAATACAGATATTTAAAGAAAATCTTTATACCTGCCTCTTACAACAGGTACCATTCACAAAAAGACATGCTTCAAAAAGACATTTATCAAACCCTCCTTTATCAACAGGGTTTGATAAATGTTCATTTCATCATGCGTTAATACAACTGTTGCTGTCAGCTGATGGGCAGTTGCAATGGTTACTCCTTGTTTAACCCTTTGTAACCTGAGAAAATTGGCTTGATTTATTGTACAAACATGGGAAGAAGATAATGAGCAACAAAAGAAAAAACTCACCCCAAAAAAAATAGTAAAAAACAAGGTAAAAACAAGAAAATTAGGGTAAAAAAGACTGTTAAAAAAAAATACAAAGAAATGACCCATAAAGATAAAATAAATAAATAATTATAAAAGAATGTAAAAAAAAATACAATAATTCTGAAAAAATATATAATAAAAATACCTAAAATAATAATAATTAAAAAATACAATAATTCTGCAACATCATTTTTACATGTAATAATAATAATATCAATTATAAATATAGTTTTTCCCTAGCTTTTTAAAAACAATTAGTTTCAAAATCTATTTTTAAGTGCTTATTGCCTTTTATTCCCCATGTTTCTAAAAGAAATCGCACCACTGCGCTCGGGGTTGGAAGGTTAAATACTTGCGAAAAGCATCTAAAGGCAGCACAAGAAAAGGAAAGTCACTCCAGGTTTCAGAGGGTTAAAGTCATTTCTGGTGTACATCAGTGGATTGCAGCAAATAGTCCCTGAGGAAAACAAAAAAACGTTCTGAATGTTTATGTACATGGTAAATTGTTCAGTAAACCCTTCATCTTTAATGCCACTGATAGCGGTTTACAGCAAGAAAATTTCCATTATTACATTGAAAAAGTGTTGTTTTATTATTGATCTTTTCTTTTAAATGGAATTAAAAGCATTCTTACGATTACAACGTTTTTTGATCCAAATACTTGTGACAAAAAGGTGTTGTTTTATAATCAGGGTTATCATACATTTAATATGATATAACTTTATCCAAAGGGAAATTGCTTTGCAGCAGTTGCAATACAAAATGGGATGGGTGCAAACATCTATAAAAACAACACAGACCATTACAAGTTGAAAGCGTTGACGTTATTCATCTACAACCAAATTCTACCAGTCCAGGCCCTTCTTTGGCAACACTGTTGTCTCCTATTTGTCAATTGTGAAAACATTTTGGGGACATGTTTCAATTGCTTAGTTAAAAATATTGTGATAGTTTGGTGATGTTCGGACAAACTTTTGTTGATGTATGGCCAAATTTTGCACCAGGTCGACTTTCAACACTTTTGGAACTGCTAGCGTCCTCTATAGAGCCATTTAAAAGTGATTTTACACACAAGGTTCAACATTGTTATAAAACATATCCTGTGAATTTTGTAATGATTAGACTAACAATATCTCATTTGTAATTGGATTTGTGTTATGCCACATCGTTTTGTTTTTTTTCTCTTTTTTTTTTTTTTTTTTTGCATTTATAGTGCCCCCTAGAGATGGATTTGAATGAAACTCTCAGGGTATGTTTCAAGCACTTATGTGGACATTTTCTACATGTTTTGTGATGATTGGCCCCACAATTGTGGAGCTAGCTATATCATGTGCACTCCTGATGTATTGATTTCAAAATAAATAAACACACTTGGCTCAACATTATAAACATATCCTGCAGGTTTTGTGATGATTGGACAAACAATTTCCATTTCATAGTCCAATTTGTGTTATCCAGTGCCTATTTTTTGCATTTGTAGTGTCCCCTAGTGGTAGATTTAAATGAAACTTTAAGGATATGTTTCAGGTACTCATGCAGGGGCAGACCTAGAAAAATATTTATGGGGTGGCAAGAGGGGGGCAGGAATTTTTGAGGGGCGGCATCATATGGCAGACGTATATACTGAATTTTATCACAGTTATCACAGTTTGATGAGAAATAGTATGTTCACACTACATAAGGGCACGGACTGCCATTTACAAACTCATACAAACAAACTTAATCTCATGCAATCAATGTCTTGCGTTTGAGGTTTCATGTGAAACAGTTCATATTAGGAATAAGTGTTGAAGGAGGTTCAACAAACCCTGAGTCCAACCCTGAACTCTGAGTTGATTTACCCTGAGATGGGAAACTCTGAGTTAGCGGTTCCAGAACAGCTGATTTGAGTTAGTTCAGTCAACTCTGAGTATGTTCACTCTGAGTTAAGCCGACAATAAAAAGCCATCATCAATGGAGCGCCGACTCCATGATTCACCATGGCAACAGGTAAATAAAAGACAGCGCCTCCATTTTAATCCAGTGGATGTAGAGATATTAATGCATGTGTAGCAGATGGTGCACGTCTATCTTTAAAAGAAGAGCCTGAGTCAGAGCAAGGAAAGTGTAAATAAGTTAACCATAAAGTTAATAAAAAAAAAAGTTTTATTCAGTGTTGTCCGTTTATTCATCATTTATCATTTATCATTATTTCCTTAATGAAGATAAAGTGGTGGAATCTGACTGTGTATCAGGCTGTCGATACATTACATTATATTGATAATATATAATAATATATTTGTTCAGATTTAATCTGATGGGGAAAAACACAGGAGGCAGCAACTGAAAAATAGGAAGATTTAAAACATATAGGCTAGGCTATAGATCAAAGACATAAAGACATGACTGTAAACTCAGTCTGACTCAGTAATAATATGTTTGGTGATTTGCACTTGAAAAGACGTTGAGGTTAAAATACAGTAGATTTTAAAATGTTGGACATCTATTTGTATGTCTGTTGACTCAACAGCATTCAGTGACTTTATTTCAGCTACAAATGTAGTAAATTTAAAGACACTGGAATGCTGCACCATTGCTCACTCAGAAATATTAACATATAATCCCCAATATTAGGCTATAGGAATTATGTTCCTTCAGTGCAACTAATGACATCAGTGATGGAGATCATAAGTCATTGATACTACGTGTCTAAAGCTTCATACCGATTTTTAAGATGTAAATAATTAGACCTACACATTATGTGCAATAAACATGTGGGAGCTGCTCTAACAGACTGACAGTCTGATCCTTGTGCAGTGTTATAAAAAAATAATAAATATTAAAAGGACACAGGTTTGATTCTGAGCTGAGGGTGAATTCTCGCTGTGTAATATTTGAATGTAAAGACAAAAACTGATGTCCAAAGAAATGATTGATGTGCATAAATTCAGTAACTTAAGACAGTCCTGAGAAACAAACTAATATCCAGCAGGATTTAGACTGTGACAGACGGTAAATCTCCGCTAATGAATGCGCTTCGATAAAAGCTTTGACACGGACTGAATGAATGAGGAAATGAAACAGCGTGTAAGAGGGAGGAGACAGAGAAAAACCTAACCTGTTCACAGACTCAGTTACCATGGTGACTGACTCAGAGTTTGATTTACCTCTCTTTCTGGAACTGAAAACACAGAGTTTCCCTCATCTCAGGGTTCACACACTCAGAGGTCTTTCTGCAATAGGCTACCCCTCTGGCTCCACTCAGTTTTCCAAACAAAGCAGTGTCTTGCCGCTCTGGCGTTATCTCGTGCTGCATTCATTGCAGTCGGACATTGGAGTTTTGCGCTCAAAAATGTCAAATTGGCCATAACTTTACTTTGAATTTGTTGCTGCCAACTGGGGTGGCAGCAGGGGTGGCATGGCTTTCTTTGAGGGTGGCATTTGCCACCCTATGCCACCCCGGTAGATCCGCCCATGTACTTATGTCAACATATCCTGTTTGTGATGATTGGTGCATCAGTTATGGAGTTAGGTCTATGTATGCGCTAAGACCTGCCCCAAGTTCATTCGTCAATATCTTCAAAACACGATGAGATATCAACAAGCTTTTGATAACTTTTGATAAAGTTTGTCCAATAACGATCCACATACAAATTGGCACAAGTTGGACCAACGGTGTAGGAGGTGATGTGAAAAATCTGCTTTTCAAAAAACTAAAAATGGTGGAACATCTAGTCAGAAGGACCTTAAAAGGATAGTGCACCCAAAAAATGAAAATTCAGCTTCAGGACACTTGGATCACTACGGACGAGCAGTATGGAGATATTCTGTTGTTCAGTTATGTGTTTTTTGGACGTTTTAATCTGGGGCACCCAGTCTCCATTAGTTGGAGTTGTGTTGCTAGTCCCATCTCCGAAAGGGATGTGAGGACTCTAAAACTTGACCTGAGCCTCCCTTGGCATATGGGTGAGTAGATAATGGCTGAATTTTCATTTTGGGTGCACTATCCCTTTAATGGTTCTTTTGTCAAATTTGTAGAGTATGTATAGATGGATTACACCAAATTTCTTGTAAAGTGGGCTTATGGTATAGGAGTTCTGACATTTCAAAGGTCAAACTTTTGACCTTTACTTACTGGTAATTACTGGTAAGTATTTTATGTGTCACTGATGTCCCATCTTACAGGAATTTGTAAAATCATTTGTGAAGAATTTTTTTTAAGAATTCCTTGAGGATTTTTTTTTTAATTTGATGTAACTGTCCACTTGAACTAAAGAATGAAATGATTAGTTTTTTGGTGGTCAAAGGTCACTGTGACCTTGCATCGGTCTAATTTTTGTGAACGCCATATCTCAAGATCACTTTGAGGGAATTTTTTCAAATGTGGCACGAGAACATCCACTTGAAGTCAACAATGAACTGATTCCAATTTGCTGGTCAAAGATCCAAGGTCAGTGTGACCTTGCATCTTTTGAATGCCATGTCTCAAAAACACAGTGAGGGATTTTTTTCAAAGTTAGAACAGCTGCCCAACACTCATCCCATTTTGTATTGCAACTGCTGCACTGCTGCAACAGCAATTTCCCCCAGGAACAAGGGTCCGGTCAAGTATTTTTAAGTGCTGTTTATCTCTAAGTCTTGACTTTATAAGTGGAAAGTCCAGTGTGGATGATGTGTGTCTCATCTCCAAACAAACCATAATGTGCATTATGGCTGTAAATTGATCTGAAACCCACTAAAGCTGCCGGAAACTGCTGCCTCTCAAATATATTTTCTCCTCCAAAGTACTTCTAAAGTTAATCGAATGAGGGAGTGATGGATAGAGAGAGAAAACAAAGTGCCCCTCACTCTTTCTCTCTCTCTCTCCCCAGCCTCCTGATGGTCTCTTGCCCTCTCTCCTGCTCCATAAACATCTCATGTAGCAGCAAATCAAAGCTGATGGCTCGCTATGATTCCCCACAAATCTGCATTTATTGGTCGGTAACGCTGTCAGCCGCAACCAGGCCGGGACTAATTTGATAAGCCGATAGAGCTGTCAGTCAAGTTGACGCGCCCTCCTCCTCACGACTCCCCTGAGAGACGGGGGGGGGGGGGGGTAACTTTTCCACTATAAACTCTCTCAGTCACACGGTTTTTTAAAATGATTCATCTCATCGAACTGCTAAAAAGAAGTCAGGAGGGGCTCAGTGTTTTGGGTTATGCATCTATCCCTGCCCTGTTTTGTGTTTCTTACTGTCATTGTGCAGCTTCAGAGTTTCCAAATTAAACTGTGTTGAACTGAAAACAAGTTTTAGATTTGTCTGCAATGGATGGGCCACACACAGTATTGCTTTCCCCTCATACCCCAACCCTGAGTACTACGTCAGCAATTGTACTACATGGATTGTTCATAAAGTTCTTTGCCGCTACGAACACATGCATCACATTTAGGGCTGGGGTAGCCCAACGCTACAAAATTACCTCAAAGTAACAAAAAAATTATCTCAAAGAGACAAAATTAATACAGAGAACACAAAGCAACCACAAGAAGACACAAAATGACAAAAAAAAACCCACAAGATTGCCTTAAAGAGAGGATAAAAGACACAAAGGAACCACAGACACTGAGCAAAACACAAGAGGCAAAATGCCCTTAAGCAGACACAAAAATACTACAAAGAGACGCAAGACGACTAAAATGGACACAAAATGACTACAAATAGACAAAAATGAACCACAGACACAAAACAACCCACTAAAAAAGACACGAAATAACCATAAAGAAACGCAAAGCAACCACATGAGACACAAAACAGCCAGAAAATGTCAAAAAATTACCTCAAAGTAACAAAAAAATTATCTCAAAGAGACAAAATTAATACAGAGAACACAAAGCAACCACAAGAAGACACAAAATGACAAAAAAAACCCCACAAGATTGCCTTAAAGAGAGGATAAAAGACACAAAGGAATCACAGACACTGAGCAAAACACAAGAGGCAAAATGCCCTTAAACAGACACAAAAATACTACAAAGAGACGCAAGACGACTAAAATGGACACAAAATGACTACAAATAGACAAAAATGAACCACAGACACAAAACAACCCACTAAAAAAGACACGAAATAACCATAAAGAAACGCAAAGCAACCACATGAGACACAAAACAGCCAGAAAATGTCAAAAAATTACCTCAAAGAGACACAAAACTACTATAGAGGGAGGCTCAAAACAACCAAAGAGACACAAAATGACCACAGGGAGACAGACAAAAGGGTTGGGACAGACAACATTTTTGTAAAGAGAGACCAAATGACTACAAAGAGATGCAAAACAACAACAACAAAAAAAGACTAAATTACCTCAAGAGAAATACTACCTTGAAGATGCAAAGTAACTACAGGAAGACATAAACTGATTAAAACACAAAATTACCAGAAATAGACCGCAATCAATCACAAAGTGACAAAAACAAACAAAGAAGACTAAAAATTACCTCAATGAGACACAGTACTAATATACAGAAACACAAAACAACCAGAAAAGACACAAAATTACCATAAAGAGATAACAAATGGCTTCAAAGGCAAAAAATTACTTTAGAGACACAGAGCGACTACAAAGAGACAAAAAGAAGACGCGGAATTACGACAAAGAGGTAAAAAATGACTAAAAAACACAAAATTACTACAAAGAGAGACAAATCATTCACAAAGGATACACAAAACAACAAGATTACCTCCAAGAGACACAAAATGCCCCCAAAGAGATACAAAACTACTACAAAGACACACAAATAAACTTCAGAGACACAAAATGTCCAAAAAAGACCACAAAGACATGAAAAATAACTGAAAAGGACACAAAACAACTACAAAAGACACAAAGTAACCATAGACACAAAACCAAAAAGAAGACATTAAACTACCAAAATGAGAGACAAAATGACCAAAAAAATTACCTCAAAAAGAGACACAAAACAACAACAACAACAGCAAAACTGACAAAACCACCACAAAATCTGTGTGTCTTGCTCCTATGGAGAAAGGGTTGGGGTCCTCCTGCATGTCGATGCCCAGGGGCCTGTTGTCTCATCATCCGCCCATGGCTACTTGACTTTTTAACTGTGGAAAGTAGATTAGTGAGATAAAAACTTGACACTTGAAATGTAGGAGTTTATAAGGATGGCGTCAGTTTGGACCGAAACTTTGTCTAAAATGGAAATTTACAACTGAAACAAAGCCTCACTTTCAGTGCAAATTGACCTTTACTCCTCTCTCCTCCTCTTTCTGTTTAGTCCTCTCTTCCTCCCCCTGTCATCCTGTCATCCTGTCATCACTTCATCCTCCCCCCTCCTCTCTGCAGGCTCAGCAGGAGACAGGGAGGCAGCCGCCCACCACAACTCAATGAATGATTTAACAGAGAGAGAGAGAGAGACTAAACCTCTCTCCCAAAAAGATACAGGATGAAAGAGAATGACGACTCAGAGGGAGGGAAGGAGGAAACAGATGACAAAGGGGAAGAGGGGGAGTTGGTAAAGAGAGTAATGTTATAACTGCTGAGAGAAAAAGGGAAAGAGAGAGAGAGAGAGAGTTGTCATTTTCCGGTGTGCAGGTTGCAGCGAGTTATTCAGCTGAATAATGTATGATTGTTTTCTGTTCCCACAACCAATCAGCCTGACAGAGAGAGACAGAGATGTAACCGCTATTTCAATCCTTTTCTTTTTTCATTCAACCTCAGGAAGAGGCATTAAGTGGTCAGTGTGGACACTCCCAGGTGGATTCAGCTACTGTGGGTCACTCATACTTGAACAGCTGGATATTCCCAACATGTTTTCAGACACTTTTTCATCTGAATCTGTGATTTGTTCAAATAGAAGGTAATAAGTAGGTAAAACAACGGAGCCAGTTTCAGCTTTATAGACACAATTAAGAAGATGGAAAACAGCTGCATGGGTTGTGGTGGGTTGACTTAAAGGTCCAGTGTGTAGGATTTAGGGGGATATATAGACCCCTTGAGTGTTGGTAAATAGTGATCACGTGACTCGATATGCGTGCGCAACAGGGCAGCAGTAAACATGGCAGAGCTGGAGAGATATGTGAAGTCGCTCAATCCCAAGGATCAGGAATATTTTTATCAAATTAATGTTGGCCAATGGCCAAAGACTTCCAGATCCATATTCGAGGGATCCAAAGGAATGGGTGGACGATCCAACCAAATGGCCCACAATCCAGTAGCCAGATATTTATGCATATCTGATTGAAAAACCTAGCGTTTACACCAAAGAAAAGCTGCGTGCTTACATGTCTCTGGCATGTATGCATGTAACTATATTGTCTGTGGTCATGTCCAAGACTTCATGTACAGTGATCTGTATTAAGTATTTTGTGTCCTGAAAGCAGAAGTACTTCCTAGCCAGCAACAGGGACACAAAACCACCATGTACCAGGCATGCGTTGTTATAAACAAACCCAGGAACTTCGTCTTGACCGCGAATTGCACATGCATGGCAGGGTAAGTAACGTTAGCTAGCTACCTAAGGATATCCAACTCTGAGCTTACTTGACTTTGAATATTAGGTGGCTAACAATATCAGTCAACAATCAATCTTCTAACAGTCTTCTCTGGTTAGCATTGAAGGGTCTTTTGCCCTTTGGAATCTGGTAAAATTTAAGTTCTTTGTTTTTACTAGATCTGTTTTGGCATCCCACAACACAACAGGAAGACATGACAAAAAGTTAACGTTAATAAATTATATTAAAAAAAAGATAACAAATCTGCTGATCTCATACAAGGGACTCGAGATTGGGGGCACAAAACTCCATTCAGCGTTTTGCTGCCCTGTTGCACGCACATCCTATGTGTGAGAGGTGATGACGTAGGTCTCGAAAGCATCTTGTCAGAAATAGAATAAAATATAATAAGTATGTTTTCTTTAGTGTATAATCACCTGAAAATAAGAATCATTGTGTTTTCGTTACTTTGGAATGAGCTGTTTATCTACATAGGGAGCAGGTCTCTGGGTTCATCCCAATATCCCTCCTTGACTCCTCCGTCCTCTGTCCTTGATCACTTGACCCGGAAATCGATTGAGACTGCCGATCTCTTAGGACGTCTCATTTCGTTAAATGCACTCAGAGGAGTCGAGGAGAGAGGAGGCTTTCAGAGGGGAGGGAAGTGAGGATACACAAGTGCGGCCTTCACGGAAGACTTATACCAACACACCCCCCCCCCCCCCCCCCCCCCCCCCCAGATTGGTTATCAGTTATTGATTGGTCAGCGCAGCGCTGCAGCTCTGTTTCATACAGAGTGAAGAGAGTTAAGAGATTAAACTCAAATGTATCACTGCCACATTTTATATTTTCTTTGTTTTGCAATTAACCATCGAGTTAAAAATCTGAACAAGACAAGGAAACAATGACTTTCTTCATTTATTGGAAAGAGATTTTCTCTTCATGATCTGTTATTTCCGTCATCAACTTTAATTATGGACACAATCAAAGAGTCTGTCTGTCAGAGAGCCTGTCTGTCAGCATCAAACACTTTTACGTCAGTGATTGTCATGTCCATTCAGTCCCACTGAGGCTGATCATTCCTGAGCACCGGGTTGATGAGTTGAAGAATTTTAATTTTCCCTGAAATGTTTGCCCTAATAATTTATTTCCAGACACCATGATCATATTCTGGGTTATTAAATAATGAACTCACAATCAGAATATCAATAAATACAGATGCAATTAATGAAAAAATCATATAAACACATTATGTGACTCTGAGCAGGACACAGGACAGATTATAAATACAGAACACAGGTTGTTGTTCATGTACAAGTGATTGTTAAACAGAGAGAAAACACTGCTGCTCTGCTACTGATAACTGTATCTGTATCTTTATCATTATATATGTATATATAACATTATGTGATAAAAGTTTCAGTATCTTTATACATGTATATAACATTATGTGTTTGCAGCAACAAACTCCATTAAAAGTTATAGCTGTTAATAAAGCCTCCTGACAGCTGATCCAGCCGTAATCAGCTGCTGCTGTCATTAGAAAACGCTTCACGTGACGCTTCAGAGAAAAGGATGTCTCCTTTCTCTAAAGTCGTATTTCCTCGTTTCTTCTCTCCTCGAGTCTCATCCTTGCATCTCTCCCCCGTGTCCTATGAGGGCGGAGCTAAGACGTGAGGAAGAGACGCAAGTGAGGGAAATGTGGATGCAAGATTCGGTATTGGGATGAACCCCACGTCTATGAAGATTGCCATGTTGGACCACCATGTTTCTACAGTAGCCCAGAATGGACAAACCAAACGCTGGCTCAAGATAGGTGCATTCAGATTTAGATTTCAGTTTCAGTTCTGCAACCTCACCCCTAGGTGCCACTAAATCTGACACACTGGACCTTTAAGCCTAATTTTTGCTTGGGTGTGTGACACTCATGTATATGGAGAATTTTGTTATGCCCCACAAAATGCGATTGGTAGTGTTACTATAGTTGCCATGGAGACAGTAGTTTTAAATCCACACTGACTCTGACCTGCACTCAGTGTCTCTGTCCACAGAAGCAGCCGTGTGTCAGCAGTAGCTCCTGAGGAGCTGAGAGACAGAACTGCCTTCATCAGACTGACTGATAGTAGACATTTACTGAACTAAAATATTTTTCATGTCAGCACCACAGGAGGAAGTCAATGACACAAGATTGTGCCAAGTCATTTTTTTTTCTCCGCCCACCGAGTGAGGGAAATCTGAAGCTCACAGACAGACGGGGATACATTCTTTAAAAATCTATTGATGGGAAATGCCTTATATGAATTTTACACAGTGTTATAACAGCAAGCAATTGTCACTCTCTGTCCACACTGAATCTGTTAAATATGCACTCCTGTGACATCATGTAAACGAACCACAATGGTCACCTATCAACTGTGCGCTCTACTGTAACAACTTAAAAGATGGGCGATTACTTTCTGTATTTTTACTGCTGTACTTTTAAAGCTGGGTGAGGTGTAAACTAACATTAGTTAATAGCACCAGTCATTCAGCGTTCACCGCTGTTAACAGCGACCTTACCCAACAGCATTGCTGTGGAAACATTGTGCCCAACCTCCATTCTCCCCCCGGGTTGCCCCAGTGAGTAAGTGGCTCAATTTCACCCATAAACCCCCTTTAGCATCTCTGTTAGTACCATTAGCAGTGTCAGTACATCAAGGAGCGCTAGTTAACAATGCTAGAGGTTTTGCAGCTCAAAATATAACTACTTACTCCCTGAGGCAACCTGGGTGGATGAAGGAGGGTGGTCACCATGTCTCAAAGCAACGTCATCCTATCACCAGTATGCCGTTACCAGCGCTAATCACAAATGAGCGGCACCACTAGCCGACTTGCTTGACAGCCCTAGTTTCAAGTGCTATAAATAAAATCTGGAAAAAATGAAAAAACTTTCCCAGCATAAAACAGTAGATTTTTAAAATCATCCAACTAGATAAAGTAAGCAGAGATGGACATTTTTCTTATAGATCATCATAATTTTTTTTCCTTTAGTTTCTTTCTTTTGTAATGTTTCAGCTGTACATAATTTAACCAATAAAACTAAACATGCTCTGTCTTAAAGCTCAGCTGCTTTGCTTTTGATCTTTATTAACAGCAGCTTTACATTTTCCTCTGTCAGTACTGATAATGAACTGTGTGTAAAAAACATACACACACACACACACACACACAGTGTATTTTGTCATGTTTGAATCGCCCTGTTTTCTAAATGGAATCTAGATCACTTGATCTCACTTTTCTCTAAATGTCAACATCATCCCATTCACCTTTTCAAAATGTCACCTCCTCCTTCTCCCCATTCTCCTCCTCATTTTCATTTCCCTCCTCCTCCTCTCTTGGTTAGCCTTCCGTGTTAGCATATTAGCTTACTGCAGCACTGCCTCCCTGGAGTGTCCTAATATTGTGTGTGTGATGGTATTCATCTGAGCATGTGTGCACCTGATGTGTTTATGTATGTATTTTTTCAGGGTGTTTGTGTGTGTGCTGTTAGTTTATGGCTCCCTCTCTCTCTCTCTGCGTGTGTGTGTGTAGCAGTAATGTTTTATGGGCATTAGAGAGCCGGTGTATCAACAACAGACCAGATTTATATCAGCGAGCACACCGGCTGCCACAGCCCCAAGGGCCTCTGGGTAATCTGGGTGTAATTGAGCATAGAGGTTATGGTGGCAGAGGCAAACACACACACACACACACACACACACACACATATAAACATGCCTTCACTTTCACTAAGATGATAAACACATCAGGAAGCTGAAAAGAGTCATCCACACACACAAGCTGTAAATGCACACTGTGCATGTAACACAACAAAACAAGCACATAAAAACACACAAACAACACCTGTAGACGTACAGTATACATAATAATATTAAGCATATATCAGCAAATCAGCAATGTAACAAACGTGAACATGAATACGAAAACACATACGAGATCATCCTGAAGTTTTCCTTCTGTAACTTAAACTTTGTTTACAAACCAGTGGAAGTCAGTTCAGTGGGATACAAACACTACAGCCCAGCCAGCAGAAAAAAAATCATTGTACATTTTTAAAAGCATTACATTTTTACGTTTCTAAAGTGGCATAGTACATGAGCCAACATTGTCATCAGGAGGTGGAGGGAATGGTGGATGGAATGTTACCTAAATGCCTGCCTGTCAGGCTGCAGAGAGAGAACAACAGAGAGAGAACAACATACAACAAAACCAGATCTGATTTTGCAACCCACGCTGTTTTCCAGCCAGGATAGTGGCACGAAAAGCAGGGTTTTTTTGTCATGTGTATGTGGCATCACTGTGTTTCCTTCTGTGATACTGCAATAAAAAGTGGTTGTTTACAGAGAAATAGCTGCCATTTTCTTTTACAATAGTGCCATGAAAAGATTTTTTTGTTTTTTATTTTATTTTTTACCAAAAGGTGATCTTTTCCTAACCATAACCAAGTGTTTTTTGTTCCTAAACCTAACCACACATTAATCACAGCCTTGTTGAAACATGAAGAAAAGTGGAATTTCAATGTACCTTCAAATGAAATGTGTTTATTGCTTGCAGAAACATACAATGCCAGCATTTATTCTGGTGATTGGGTATAACCACCTAGTTGGTTGTGCACATGTTAACACACATGATTAAAATGTACAAATCTACAGTCTTACCACAACATCCTGTTTTGTTTCTAAATACCTCAAAACATTGAGTGATATTACAGTGTCACATTAAAATGTTTTTCATGATCCATCTGAACTCAGCTAGACCTAAAACATTGTTGGGTACATTACTTGGGAAAACTTTTAAACTTTAACAGGGACAGAGATTCAAAAAGTAACCAGTCCATGTGTCAGGCCAACATGTCCCACCCTCACATGTTGATTAAGATTTAAATAATAGATATTTCATATGAAAGTCCTGAGAAGCATGTTTCAGACAGCAAAGAAGCCCAAAATCAAGCTCTTACACTACCTACCACTGAACCCAGTATTCCTACTATTACACTGCATTACTGTACCAATGGCAGAAGGATGGGTTAGAGCATGCCTATGTAAAAAGGGATGCTAATATCTGCAACAAAACTCCAAACAGCAGAGATTCAGTCACAAGCTACAGAAGTACTGAAAGCTGAAAACAGTACAAAATAATACTACAATTCATATTGAATAAAGAGTATATACTGTTCTCTGACAGAAAATCCTAACCAGTACATTTGGTGCATTTCCCAGCAATAAGTTTCTGATTCTGGGTGTCTGAATAGTAGATGTGAGGGAGCTCTGAGTGGTTGCCACACACTGAATGTGACAGTAGCACTCATCCATGAGTACCTGAAGCGCTATGGGTAGTATTTGTGACAGTGGTGGAAAGTGTTACTACTACCTCAGGCAGTTGTATAAATACAAATGTTATAGCAGTGTCACTGAGTTTGAATCATATTAGATTTTAAGATACATTAAAGAATAACAAAAGAATATGGCTCCAAAGAGGGGGTTTGAAAACTGTTTGCAGTGATTTCTAATTTGATTTTCTAATTTCTAAATTTATTGCAGGTTTTGTGGTTATATGCAAAAACGAAATTAGCTGAATAAAGTCAGTGCTGTAAGGCCTATATATATTTTTTATAATATATATATATTATATAATAATATTTAATATTTATGTAGCACCTTTTAAAAACAGCGTTATAAAGTGCTTTGACAAACAAAGCAAAACCAGAATGATCAACAACAACTCAAAAAATAGAAGGAAAAAAAAACAGCAGCAATAACAGCAACAACAGAAAATATAGCAAAGACAGAGTAGCAACAGCAGGGAAAACAACAACAATGAATACCAGTAAAACCATAAAAACAAGACTTAAAATAAATAATTAAAGGAGCGATGACATCACATAAAAGTAAGTCTATAAAAATGCGTTATAAGAAGTGACTTAAAATAAGATACTGATTCTGCTAGCTTTATCTCCTCAGGCAGGTCGTTCCAAAGCCGAGGAGCCCTGATGGCAAAAGCTTGGTCCCCTTTAGTTTTAAGCCTCGACTTTGGAACGACCAGAAGGGCCCCACCTGAGGATCTAAGGCTTTTTATGTATTTTCATGTATTTTTGTGAACATGTTGGGGACTTCTTTGCAGAAAATCCACACAGAAGATAAAGAATAAGTATGTTGAAGTTGTGTGTGATTTTATTCAGTTTTATTTATTTCCTCACTGTTCCTACCACCTACCAGAGTATTATTTTATATTTATTTCTTTTATATACATATAGTCAAATTTTCATATGTGTATTAACTTCTGCATTATTTCATTTTGTGTCCTGGATCCTTACCTTTTACGCATGTGTTTTTCATTTCATATATTTTGTAGCAGCAGTGTGTGAGGGAGCCTGACAACTAGGGCCGCACCCATACTAATACTCGTCGTCATACTCGTCGTCCTCCGCGTCGTCTTCCACTTATCCGGGTCCGGGTCGCAGCCTCAGCAGAGACGCCCAGACAGTCCTCTCCCCAGCCACTTCCGTCAGCTCTTCCGAGGGAACCCCGAGGCGTTCCCAGGCCAGCTGGGCGATGTAGTCCCTTCAGCATGTCCTGGGGCGGCACCGAGGTTTCCTCCCGGTTGGACATGCCCGGAATACCTCCCAAGGGAGGCGTCTAGAAGGCATCCTTACCAGATGCCCGAACCACTTCAACTGGGTCCTCTCGATGTGGAGGAACAGCGGCTCTACTCCGAGTCCCTCCCGGATGTTCGAGCTCCTCACCCTATCTCTAAGGCTGAGCCCAGCCACCCTATGGAGGAAACTCAGTTCGGCCGCTTGTACACGTGATCTCATTCTTTCGGTCACTACCCAGAGCTCGTGACCATAGGTGAGGGTCGGAACATAGATCGACCGGTAAATTGAGAGCTTCGCTTTCTGGCTAAGCTCCCTTTTCACCACAACGGACCCGTTAAGCGCCTGCATCACTGCTGATGCCGCCCCAATCCGCCTGTCAGTCTCTTGCTCCATCCTACCCTCACTCATGAACAAGATCCCGAGATACTTAAAGGGCCAGTGTGTAATATTTGGCATGGTTTATTGTCAAATCTGAATCTGAATCTGAATATTCTACCCATTAATATGTTTATATAAGTGTATAATCGCTATAAAATAAAATTCGTTTGGTTTTCATGGCCTTATAATTATGCTTTTATACGAAAACCAAACGAATTAATTATATATAGGATAGGATATATATATATATATATATATATATATATACAGTACAGGCCAAAAGTTTGGACACACCTTCTCATTCAATGCGTTTTCTTTATTTTCATGACTATTTACATTGTAGATTCTCACTGAAGGCATCAAAACTATGAATGAACACATGTGGAGTTATGTACTTAACAAAAAAGGTGAAATAACTGAAAACATGTTTTATATTCTAGTTTCTTCAAAATAGCCACCCTTTGCTCTGATTACTGCTTTGCACACTCTTGGCATTCTCTCGATGATTCTCTGTGCCTAGAAATTCTGTCCATGAAGGTTATGAACAGAACCGGTGACAAAGGGCAGCCCAGGCGGAGTCCAACTCTCACTAGGAACAGGTCCGACTTACTGCCGGCCACACAAACCAGACTCACGCTCCTTCGGTACAGGGACTGGATGGCCCCTAGCAAGGGGCCACCAACCCCATACTCCCGGAGCACCCCCCACAGGATGCCCCTGGGGACACGGTCATAAGCCCTCTCCAAATCCACAAAACATGTGGACTGGTTGGGCAAACTCCCATGCCCCTTCCAGCACCCTGGCGAGGGTAAAGAGCTGGTCCACGGTTACGCGCCCGGGACGAAAACCACATCGACCAGACCAGACCCTCTTCTCTAGCACCGTGGAGTAGACCTTACCGGGTAGGCTGAGGAGTGTGATCCCCCTGTAGTTGGACCACCACCCCGGTCTGCCACTCCAGAGGCACTGCCCCCGATGTGCACGCAATGTTGCAGAGGCATGTCAACCAGGACAGCCCTACAACATCCAGAGCCTTGAGATAACCAGGGCAAATCTCATCCACCCCCGGGGCTCCGCCACCGCGGCTGCACCCAATATCATTTTTTGGGCTCCGGAGCCCCAGGCTTCAGTGGTGGTCTATTTTTCTTTTACTATTACAAATGTGTAAAATCTTATTTCCTCATAGAGGTGCGTGCAGTTTATTGCTTTGCTCAGCACCTCCATGTTCCACTCTCTTGCTCTATTTATCATAAGATGACTGCTGCAGGAGTGTAAGCTCCATGTCAGAGACATTTGAATAAAATCCACCCGCACACACACAGTGATAGGGCTAACTGTTAGCATCATACAGCTAATGTTGCCAAAAAGTTATTAATAGGTTTAACGACAGTCGAGCTGTTTCAGTGTTGGTGTGAGTTAAATGGATGATTGTCAAGTGTTGAGTTAGCCACTGCTGCTTTTTTGGCTCATGCCAACCAGGCAGACGTTGAACAGACTGTAGGCCAGGAGCAGAGTGGCTCTGGAGACTCAGCGCTGTGTCAGATGGCAGAAACAGTTCATTGTCAGGCTGTTCTTGTCCCCCATAACAAATATATTCTAAGGCCACATCCACACTAATACAGTTTCATTTTAGAACAAAGTTTTAAAGTTTGCACATGCAGATGTAAACCAGAAGCAGATTGTCTACTCTGTATTTGGTTGCTTAGTTACAGAAAATGTTACAGTAACAGCTATGGTGTAAAGTAAGACCACAGATTTCTTAGCTTGAACCGCAAATAAGATGGAAATGTTACTGAAAATAACACATAATTATAAGGCGGTCAAGGAGGAAGAAAATAGATTAGGTAATTGCAAAACAAGACATAGACATATCAGAGCAGTACTGAGAGCATTATACATGGCCTGAAGAAGTCATGTGATAGAAAAGGAATACCCACACAAGAAGGATGAAATCACAAAAGGTATGTGGCCCTAGCTATTATGTTTTGGCTTAACATTCCCTGACTGATAAGACCCAATCAGGACGCAAATGTGGGTGTCTGTGTCATGTTTTTCAAACTAAAAAACCAAATACCTGCCCAACCAACAAATATCCAAATAGTAACATATTCAGGTTCGGCCCTACTGATAACAAGAATTCTATTGCCAACAACTGCTTTTACTGTAATAGTTGTGTATGTGGCAAATAAAGACTTAAAACGTTTTGTTTTGCACAGCAGGCACAGTAAAAAATCATAATCACAGTAAATATAATGACGCTTTTCTTTTTCGTCATCTGCACATTCACAAGACCATCAGGAGCTCATTTTAGATGCACAACTTTAGGCTATTTTAAAACCTTTCGGCAACGTGCCATGCAGAAAACTCCCAAAGTGAGTACTGGCATCAGGCAGGCCACCCCGGTGGAAAGGATCTGGCTCTACCACGTCCTGCTACCTGCAGGTGACATCTGCATTTCCATAACCTAGAGAAACACTGAAAATGTTCCACTCCATTGTGTCTCTCTCAGATCTCATCTCATATTCTTTGTTTTTGTGCCGATTCATCATTGGACATGAAAAAGCTGCATTTTCTCGCAGTAATCCAGCAGGAAACCGGATCTCTCAGAGCTCGTGTCCTCGCCTCTTTTCTGTGTTTTATTTTTACGGCCTGACGTGGAGTTTCTAGCCCAGGCTGCTGCAGCTGACATACATATGGCCAACTGAGAACACACACTGGTGAGGCGGTCGTGCCGGCATCCTGCTGCCAATTTCAGCACACACAAACACGAACACACACACACACACACACACACATACACACATACACACACACACACCTTCTGTCCTGCCCTAGTGAATCATGCAGTCAGCAGCTTTGCTTGGGTCACTTGAGGTGAGAGGGGGAGCAATTCGCTGCTGTCACAGAAAATCCACGTCATTGCAATTTTTGCTGTTTCACTGACAGGAAGAAAAGTTTCATTGTCATTTTGGTGCTGAGTGAGTTTCAGGAACTTTCTATTCTTGTAAATGTCATCATATGGTTTCAATAATGGACATGGACACTCCTTTTAACATGCTTTAGTGTATTTTTAGTCTGTTGTTCTTGTTTGGGCCTCTTTGTGCCAGTGAATGCTGTAGCATAAAATGATATTTTAGACATTAACATTCTTTTCAATATGACAAAGCCACTGTGCACAAAACCAGCTCCATAAAGTAATGGATTTCCCTGTGAGGCCTCAGGCTTTAGACCTCTCTGAAGACTTTGATTCCGTGCCCCAGACACGTTACTGCAATTGCTTACATTACATAAACTGCTACATGTAGCAGCATGCTAAATTCAGGTAAACATGTAATGCTGGTTACTGATGTTGTTAATATCAAATCAGATTCCTGCTGGAACATGTCAGGTTGTGAAATTTTTGATTTACAGGCTTTTCACAGGAGAAAGTGCCAATGAACACTGTTACAGTCATTCTCCAACTGCAAGTACACTGCTACATGTAGCCACATGCAAACAACAGGGAAACATGTAATCTTAGTTGCTGATGTTGTTAATTTCTTTTAGATGTCAGATCAGCCTCCTCCTGAAAACATGTCAGGTTGTATTTAGAAGCTTGTATTGAATATTTTTATGCCAGTAACACACTAAGCAGTGGCATAGTGTGGTTCGCCACAATAACAATAATAGAAATTCCTGTAATAAAGGTCAATATGTCTCTGGAGTCACTGGAGGACTCTGTTTACTGACTGGCTGCAGGTATTCTCTGTCCAGCAATTTGCCACTGAAATTTAAACTACCCCCAACTTTTAGTTTGTCCGCACTTCGCTGCTGCTTGGTCTGCTTTCAGTATTAACAGTAGAATGTACACTGCTACATGTAGCTACGTACTCTTGTCAGAGACATGTAATCTAGGTTGCTGATATCATTAAGTTCTCCCCGATTTTGTATCGTAGTCCTGCTGAAACATGTCTGGTTGTGTTCAGAAGCTTTTAATGATAGAAAGTGCAGCTACAGACTGTTATTCCCAGGCTGCAAGCACACTGATACATGTAGCTACATGCTGATGTTAATTTCTCACAGATATCAGATGAATCTGAAAAATTAGCATATTAGGTCCTCTTTGAAGGATAAAGTTGGCATTATTTCATCTTTTTGTTGTGATCAACAAACCCCATGAAAAAATTGATTTGGTTTGATCTTGCAAACAGGTACTGTGTGATATTGTGTCCTCAGCTCTTCCATGGATTGATAGATAAATAGAGTACTTGCTTAATTCCAGTAGGAATTTGTACTTCGTAGAAAGTGTTATCTTTAGTTAAATAATCATAATAGAATTAAGGTATGTGGAGAACTCCAGTTTGGCTGTGTCACTTAAGAGTACCGTAAACATGTTTTCAGCCTTATCTAACCATCCCTGGCTTTGGGAGATTTTACAACATCTTGCAGCACACACAGGAATCCAACTGCTAAAAGACACCAGCCAAAGATTTTTTTTCCTGGGAAGACATAACACTCTGAGACCTCTTGAGAAATCCCTCTCCGTTCCAAGTGTGTTCACATACAAACAAGCTCCCCGTGTGTTTAAACTGAGTGGTCTTTTCCAGAGAAATCAGCTTGCATGTAAAAGCATAAAGTGAGGCGAGTTAATCAGAAAGTGTCCTACAATATGTTCATGCTTCAAACAGTCCGCCTTATTCTCATCTCTCTTTTAATTTAATTTCATGACCTTTTAGAGGGGCAATTTTGAATCACAGGGAATATTATCAGGATGCTGAAGCCTCTGACATTTGACCTTTTGACCAGGAGCTTGTTCTGTTGTTGTAGGCCTCTCTGGATGAGCTGGTAAGCTAATTAAAGTTCAGAAATATGAAAACTGTAACATGCAGAGCCGCTGTGGGTGCAGACTGTGAGCATCGACACAGATCAGACTCAGAGCAGGCCAGATGTACAGGCTGATAAACAGCAGTTGTTTTCCAGGCTGAGGCGGTGGCTTTGCCAGGTTTTTATATGGAGGATGTTTTCTTATATGCTGTCTGAGCTTTCACTTGCAACATTTTTGTATTTGCAGTGATTTTTTTGTGTTGTCACATTGTTGATTGTGCTTTTCAGTTTGCTTGTGTGCTTTTCTTTAGCAGCATTTTTCCTAAAAATGAAATTATGTGTTGTCCATTTGCTTTTACTTAAGTCAGTGTGTTTTGAGCTCTCCGGGCCACTGTCCTGAAGGTTTTGTGGTGCTCCAGACAGTCTGACCAGCTGAGTTTTTTGACAGCTAATTGATTCAGCTGTTACACTAATTCTAACACCTGTTTCTTGCGTACTAATACACAAGAAAGCAAATGAGTGAATAGCAAATCTCTTTCAGTTCTCTTAGTGTCAAGCAGTATAAATGATGTTTGTTTTGCTTGAAAGATTAAATTATTTACCCAGTTTCTTTTAGACATGGACATTTATTGGTCAGAATCATTACTTAAACGAACCTGAACACGCTACACAGCCATTGTTTTGTCAGTGTTCCTATTTTGTTGCACAAAGTTGAGCGAATGGAGGAAAGTTGAGAGGCAACACAAATACTATACAAGCTTATTTTTGTAACTCTATGAACATGAAGCTTAGACTGAAGGGTAGTGTTGACTGGCAAGAGTTGATCTAAGTCTGACAAGCTGACTCTGAGTTGTCCCCAAATGGTCATGGTTTTATGCCTCTGTGCCCGCAAATGCTGTGGCTGGAGACATTGTGTTTTTGGGTTGTTCTTCGTCCCATTCTCATGAACGTGTTGTCACAGACATGGATGTAAACAATAACTGCAACTTAACTGATGCGTGGAGGCATACAACCAGAGTTTTTTCTTTTAAATAAAAACACAACCTTTCCTTCACTGCCTCCTTCAAGACAAACTTTACATTTTTAGCTACACTTTCAGCCTGGCTTTGGGATGGCCATGTCAGTCTCCAGAATGAAATATTTAAATGACTGTGAGATGTGGTGCAGACAAACAAGGTCCCCAGAGGATGAATTTCTCTGACTTAAATGATCCCTTGTTTTTTCCTCTAGTGCTACCAGCAGGTAGCATACAGCTTGTCCTTAAGCATAAAATTGTGCAAATAAAGAGACCTGTTGCCTGAAGAAAATTTTGGCATTATATGCAAACCATGAATTTGTTACATTTATAGGTTTTATATGTCATATCAGTGTTTCTAAAGTGACATAGTATATGAGCTGACTTTGTCATTTGAGGGAGGAGTGGATGTGGGATGGTGTGTGTGACACCTCCCAAGCTGCAGACAACTTCGAGACCAAAAAACAAGAAAACAAGAAAACCATTTGTGATTTAGAGATTCAATGCTCTGTTTCCAGCAACTTTTTAGGCTCCAAACATGGGTGTTTTTTAGCAGCCTGTAGCTGTTTTTTCAGCGGGGGTAGTGCTTACTTAGTATTTTTTACCGAGACATCATTGTGTTTCGAGTGTGGATTGTGCCTTCAAACCCAGGTATTTTAAGCCAAAACATGATCAAGGTTTTTCTGCCTAAACCTAACCACGTTAACCACAGCATTGTTGAAAGTTTGATCCCCAATAGGAGCGGGGTTTCCCGTCTTGTTGTTTCATTCATCCCCAAAACAAACACATGCCTGAGCCAAGTAAGCGTCTTTACGACAGTACGCGGTAGAGCTCATGGGAAATGTATTCATTCCGGCAAAACACTACCGCTTTTGTCCACAGGGTCGCCAAAATCAACTCAAAATGAAAGTTCCTTGTAGGGGCTTTAATAATGATTCTTCACCTTTTGATTTGCTGCCTTCTTTTTAAAGCAACACATTATATTTTCTACAAATAAAAATGCAGGACTTTGGGGATTTCTTAAAGGAAATGCTTGGCTTACCACAAGGATGTTACAAAACTGCAGCTTCCAGTTTTGCGGTTTTAAATAAATTGACTGAATATCTCGCACACACTCACACCAACCTCCATCTCTCTCCGACACAAATACAGAGGTCGACTGTCACTGTGAAAGCAGAGATATCGATGGATTTCTCTTGCTAATGAGTGTATAGCACTTGGACAAGAGTGTGTATGTGTGTGTGTGTGTGTGTGTGTGTGTGTGTGTGAAGGAATTTAGAGGGAGTATGGAGAAGAAAATAAAGAGTTAGGAGAGGAGAGGAAATTAAAGAAAGAAGGTCTTTTTTATCGACAGTGTCTGCTACACTGTCCTTTTCGACTCTGACCTCAATCACAAGCATGTGCCTGTGTGTGTGTGTGTGTGTGTGTGTGTGTGTGTGTGTGTGTGTGTGTGTGTGTGTGTGTGTGTGTGTGTGTGTGTGTGTGTGTGTGTGTGTGTGTGTGTGTGTGTGTGTGTGTGTGTGCGCGCGTTAGTGTTAGTGATGAGGTTCGATCCAGGCAGATTGACTTTTTATTGTCTGGGGATGAGAAAGAGAGAGAGGAAGTCAAGTCCTTAAGGCAGTGTGGCTACCTCCGCAACGCGGTCCCAAGCGTCATTCTTTTTATTTTGGTCTCCGTAACTGAACAGCAACACATTATAAAGGACTGAGTGGGCACGAACGCAAGTAATAAACTTCTCAATATCCATTGTCGGAACAAGTGTGCTGTAGGAACCGAAGTTACATGGCTTGTTCTCTGGGACCCGCTTCATCGAAGCACGTCAGCATTCCGATTGGTTGTCTCCAAACCACGTCAGAGCTCATAACCATAAAGTTAAAAGAGTTTTAACTCCCCTTCGGACCCGCTCCGGTCGCTTTGGTCACCCAAGACGTGCGGCTGACAACCAGGTCGCCCAAGTCGCTGGCCTCTGATTGAAAACGAATGACTTCCATCATTTTGGAAGCTCTGGTCGCTGTTGGTTTGAACGTACAGATAGAGTAACACCAGCAGTCTTGTTCCCTACAGCATTACAAAGGCACTCTCTAGTTCCCTAGAGTATAACGCCAGCACTCTAGTTCCCTCTGGTGCAATCCTGGGACACTCTTCTTCCCTACTGTGCAACACCGGCACTGTCTTGTTCCCTACAGCATTACACCAGCACCTCCATGTGTAACCCTGATGAAGTCCCAAGAGGTCGAAACCGGTCTGGGTTTTTTTTTTAAGTGTCTTTGTACAAGCCATAATAAAGTAAAGGCTTTTTAATGAAGTAATGAAGCTACCTTTTTTCTTTCCCTGCTTCATGCAAGAGTGCCTGAAGTTTGTTTTTTGTCTTTGGTAACACCAGCACTCTGTTGTTCCCTACAGCATTACACCAGCACTCTCTAGTTCCCTATGGTGTAACACTGGCACCCTCTTATTCCTTACCATGTAACACTGCCACTCCCTTATTCCCTAGGATGTGACACCAGCACTTTGTCGTTCCCTACAGTGCAACACCAGCACTCTCATTTCCTGCGGTGTAACACCAGCACTCTCTTGTTCCCTACACCATTACACCAGCCCTCTCTATCCCTACAGCGTAACACCAGTGCTTTTTAGTTCCCTACAGCATAACACCAGCACTCTTTAGTTCCCTACAGTGTAACAAAAGTACTCTCTAGTTCCCCACTGTGTAACCCTAAGACTCAATGCCAATCTTGTAACACTGGCACACTCCCGTTCCCTGCATTGTTATTTCGGCAACATCTTATTTCCTATGATGTAACACAGGCACTCTCTTGTTCAATACGGTGACACACAGACACGCCTCTCCCACCAGAGGACATGATTAGGAGCATTTCTGATATTTCCCTAAAGACCTGTACCTTTTGATATTAAAAAACTATTAATGATATATTTAAGAAACCTGTTGACGTTTTTTGAGGACCACAAAAAGGGACGCCTAAATGTGATTTCAGCTGGACTTTAAAGCTGGTGCTTTGCTTTGGTCCCAAATCCACTGTTTTCCTGCATGAGCCCCTTAAATTTGGTTTAGTTTGGAGTTTGCTGCCATCTTGAAACACTCACTCACACACAGACAAGCACACAATGTAAAACTGTAGGCCAAGGTCATCCACAAGGTCAATGTGTATAATATATTCTACTGAATCTGAAGACCCCAGAGACTCTGTGTCAGTTTGTATCCTGACTCTGTCTCCGCTGGCATTTTTTTTATTCCCTCAGCAAAAATGACCTAAACACAAATACACACTGTTTTCTCTGTTGACCTCTTTGTACAGATCATATCAGTCAAAGTTCAAATTTCCAGTGAGGGAAAGAGGAGAGACAGAAAAATGAGGATGAAAGAGGAGGAGAAGTGAAGGAGGTGAAATAAACAATTGTTTATCTGTAGTAAGACATTACTGACTGGTTTTAATGCACCAGTTAATCAAACTTAATCAACACACTGGTGACTGTTGCAGTCAATTTTATAAATTTTAATCGTTCTGTACTTTATTGTCATTATATGTACCAGGACTCCATGAAAAGCAATAAAAATGATAGGATTCTTAGTAAACATGAAGTTCGTTGAATTGAATTAAGTTGTGTACAATTCAGTTCAAGCTTATGTTTATGTCAGATGGAAAAGACTGATGTGTTTTTGACCTGCAAGAGTTCATTTCATCAGACAACTCGTGTTTGTTTGTCTGTTTGTTTAAATCTGCTGTAGCAACAACAGTACTCTTTCTTCCATGTGTGTTTACAATACTTCAGTGGAAAAACTAAATACATAACATCTGACATCCTTACACAACATAAGACTCAAGAATCTACTGATGACAGGCACTGACAATTTAATAATTAAAACCCTGTTGAGTAAAATGTAAATAAATACTGATAACTCTGCTTTATTTTATCACCTCTTAGAGACCTGAAGCAATCAGTAGAGCAACACACATCCTCTTATTCAAATAAATCAGTATGATTCACTCTCCCTCCATTAAAAATCACCTCTTTAGGAGCAATACCGGGATTAAATTTGATTTCTCCCTCTCTTGTGGAAATCAATACAATCTTAACATTTTATTAAAGCATGTAAGAAAAATTCTGGTAATGAATCTTATGCCACCGTTGCAAGATTAATTCACTGTTTTCTGTAATACACTGATTCTACAAGTTGGCAATAATCACCTACCCTCAGACGACTGCACTGTAAAACAATGATGTGTGTCCAGAAAGAAAAGACAGGTTTCTGTAAAGTATCTCATTCTCCACGTTGCTTGCACCAGCTTGATTGGTTAAAGAGCAGTGCACATCAAGTTAGCTAGCTTTATTGTTAGAGGAAATATTTATGTAGGTATAACTGCAGCAGTAGCAGCAATACCTGACCCCCCGCCTCTTGCTACCTGAGTCGCCCACCATACCTACACGTCAATCCATGTTCTGCCCCCCTTCGCCCCTTGGCTTCAGCTTAGCAGAAGTCCTGGTAAAAATTGCTAAGTTAGTGATTGGGTAGCTATGAAGTATTATGTTATAAAGAGTTGGAGGTGGTAAAGGTAAGGGAAATGGGGAGGGTACATCCTGTTACTTATGCTATTGCTAAGTTAACGATTACCTAGCTATGACGTGTTACGTTAAGAGAGAGATGGTTAAGGTAAGGGTAAGGATAATGGGAAGGCTACATCTCATTAATTATTCTAATGCTAATTTAGGGATTAGCTAGCTATGAAGTATTGTGTTAAAAAGAGGGTAGTAAAGGTTAGGGTATGGGTAGTGGAAAGGCTACATCTCAGTGCTTATGCTAATGCTAACTTAGCGATTAGCCAGCTAAGAAGTGTAACATTAAATCTGTGTAATGGATTGTAAAGAAATTCGTCAGGTTTTTATTTTGTAGACATTTGATCTGTATTTATAGTGTGATGGGATGACAGCACAATGATATGTTTGGTATCATCGGAAAGCTCCGGTCCTGCGCTTTCATGTGATATGCATGGTATTTCTGTGTGACCCTGCATTCGCGAGTAATCCATCCAAGAGTAATGTGTGTGCAGAGCTTTATGAAAGCTCTGTTATACATAATTTTAGTGTAACTTAATCATTGTTTTTCGCTGTGAAAACACACGACTACCGACAAGTGCTTGGTCTTGTTGGAAAGCTACGGTTCCGCTGTTTCATGTGATATGCGTGGCTTCTCGCTATGACGGTTGTGGAGAAAATCCATAGAGAAGAACAGGTGTGAATTTGGACGCACTGCGTCATTCGGGCCCATAGGGTTAGAAGAGAGGTTGTTAAAGTTAGGGTATGGGTAATGGAAAGGCTACATCTCAGTGGTTATGCTAATGCTTACTTAGTGATTAGCTAGCTAAGAAGTGTTACATTAAAAAAAAGGTGGTTAAGGTTGGGGTAAGGGTAATGGCAAGGCTACATGTTGTTACCTATACTAATGCTAACTCAGGGATTAGCTAGCCATGACGTATTTCGTTAAAAGAGAGGTGGTTTAGGTTAGGGTAAGAGCAATGGGAAGGCTACACCTCTGTACTTATGCTGATATTAAGTTAGTGATTAGCTTCTTTGGCTATGAAGTGTTATGTTAAAAGAGAGACAGTTACGGTTAGGATAAGGGTACTTTTCGTTTCTCATGTAAATCATTTTTAAAGTAATTTTTTAATCCTTCATTTTCAAGCCTTTATTTTCCTTATTCTTCTCCCTATTGCTTTTGCTTTTCCCTATATATATTCCACATTTATTTTCCAATCTTTTTTATGGCACTCCTGTGACTTTATAAACACATCATGATTATGACTCTGTATTTACAAGACAGAAATGTGAATGATAAAAGACATAAAGGCCAACATCACACACACAGTCGGTACATCAGCTGTTTGTGCCAAATAAACACAGACTGTGAAAAACACTCAAATTAATTCATAATTCACTTCCTCTTTACTCTGAAAGCACCTTTGGGCTCTTAATGAAGGATGCATGATACATACAATGTGTTGGAGTGAGGAGAACATACAGTGAGCAGCTGCACCCACTGAGCTCTATAGCAACGTGTGAAAATAACACTGAAGAGGCATATTTTATATTCAACACACAAACAGGCACAAACCACAACAGGTACTCCTACATTCACACACTTCCACTGAACAATATGTTCTGCTTCTTTAAAGGCACTGTATATAACTTTCACAAAATCCTTGCTATTAGCAGAGATATTGGATAAAGCGAGATATCCCGCTCAGCTCACTTCCTGATTCAGTGACGTCAGCGCCACGCCCCCGTAGGAGACTTGCGGCAGCTCTGAATGTATTGTCGTCAATGAGGAAAATGAATGTGATCACAATTCATGGTCAATTCTTTTGCCCTATAGTCACCAAAGTAAATATTGGGTTCATTTTCCACAAGCCACACATCTTACCAACATTCTGACATTAAAGCTGCATTTTTCATCCGCACAGATCAGGTTGAGGGAGAACAGGCTGGAGGGAGAGCTAACCACGCCCACTTAGGAGACAGGAAGAGTAACCGTTTTCTTAACATCGGATAAGCCTACGGTGGGGCATCTCCTTTATCCAATATCTCTGCTATTAGTTACCCCCTCTCTGAGGCTGTTAAGTGAACTCCAGTCAGCATCATGTTGCTCTGGTGCGCACACTCCGTAGCTGCAAGTGAGCATCTGAGCATCAGCCAAAAAGGTGACAAATAAGAAACTGACCATTACAATGTTGATGGAATGCTGTAAAATAAATTACAGTCATATTTAGAATAGCATTACTATCTGCAATGTTCCTGTATTTGATTTGGACCAGTTGCATCAGCTAATAATGTAATTTGCAAACAATAAGGCACTTAGTATCATGTAGCTAACATGATACTAAGTGCCTTATTGTTTGCAAATTACATTATTAGCTGATGCTGTGAGGCAACTAATGGCAGATTCATGTAGAGTAGCAGCTAGCTAGCTAACATTAGCAGTCATTTATTGTTGTCTCAGTCAACACTGTTTGACATAAGTATGGGTCACATTAACAGCTAAAGTAATCTGGCAAGCTAGCGAACTGACATATCTATTCATATAGTTTTGCTAGTGTGGTGAGATGAGAGAGAGCAAAGGGAAATGACATGTGTGTAGTGTGTAGTGTAGTGTAGTGTAGTGTAGTGTTGCAACAATGCCACTTGGGGGAATTTCACCCCTAAGAAATCCTAAGCTAAATTTTAAGGTCACACAGGTTAAAAAAAACATTACAGGGCAAGAAGCTGTTTTCAATCTAAATAGAAAGAAACTTTATTTAACAAAATTAATGAAATCATCAAAAGAAGAAAACCAAATGTCAAACACCATTATTATTAATTTAAAATAGCACCAGGCAGGGAGGGGGTAGGAGGACAGGGCTAGGGCTTACCAGGTGGCAGGGTCCTAAATTAAACACCCGTGACACTGCAATCACACACACAGCCAAAGAAAATCGTGAAGGGAACCACCACCGGGAACTGAACTGCCACCAGGGGCCCACAGCACCTGTCCAGAGGCAAAGAAACACAAGCGTTATATGCACTGGTGTGGACAAACACAAGAAATTAAGCGAAATAAACACAAACAAACATACAAAGAACTATAAGTGAACACTAAACCGTAATAAACAAAACACACATTAAACAAAGGGCACACCACTACAATTTAGTGAATTAAACATCTTAATTCAAGCTAACATGCTAGGGAGAATAAACTCATACATACCACGCCCAAGAAAGCCGGAGGGTAACATGCTCAGCACCGCTGCTCAATCACCCAGCTGCACCAAAAACGCACAGAAAAAGAATCAGCTGGGAACTGAGTGACAGAGCCGCTTGATGGCAGACAATCATGGACTTACCGAAAGGAACAGGCAAGGGCACCCAAGGAAGGCTTCTGGCCGAGCGATGCGTCCCCAGACGGCCCCAGCAGCCGGCTGTGCTACAAAGACCAAAGATCGCATCACCACAATGCCCGCTTACACACACACGAACAATGGGAGACTGGCAGAGCGCATTACCTGAACAGAGGATGGTGTGCCGCGACAGCCAGTTTTCCAGTGGAAAAGATAGAGACAGGTATAACCACACCTCTATATGAGTGCACGGTGCCACCCCACAATCGGCCTGCACATCAGCTAGCACAGTGCCCCATAGTGGCCCGGAGGGGGACAACCTGTCACACTAGCGATAACGTTAGTTAGCGAGCAGGCTAAGGTAGACAGCTAGCTGTAACTATGCTAGCTGTCTATGCGAGCGGGTCTCGCTTCCAGCCAATTAGCTCAGTGAGTTAGGAGCTTGTTCTTGGTGTCAGGGGTTGTGGGTTCGAGACCCAGCAAGGGTGATGATGATGATGATGACAGATCAAAATGTCAGATGTCCTCAACATGAAACACAAGACAATTGTCCTGATGGTGGCATCACAGCAAGCCTCTAAATTAAATAAAAACAAATAGCTTGGACCGGACCATGGGCGAAAGCTAACCAAATCTTGCACAAAGGTCCAGTCTCATGCCAGATTACCTCAGCTGTAAACCCAAGCCAATAGTCCTGATGCTGGCGCTACAGCAAGCATCTAAAGTTCAAAACATTGAAAATTCATAACAAATCAACCTGCTAGAACTTCACACTTTCATCAAACTGTAGCCCCAATACTAAAGAAACTTTTGTACATTTAAACCTATTAAAAATTATGAAGTCCATCACTCTGTTTTTTTTTAAACTGTAAAATTTATAAAAACCTATCTCCTCCCACAATTTTTGCCTACAGTGCATGAAAATGTTTGACTGTGAACACTACTGTAAACATATACCTGCAAATTGATAAATAAATCTTCAATGTTCATGAAAAAATTGAACATTTTAGAGTCATGGCAGATGATGTTTGACAAATATCAGTACCTTTAATTGTGTTGTGAAATTGATTAGGAATTTGGCCTTATGACAAATTGACAGGATGTTGGTCCCTCACAGACACACACGCACACTGTAGCTGTCAGAGATTGTCAATATTATTTTGGATGACTCACACACCTGAGGGAATTCTACAATTCTACAAAAAGTGTGTTTTTCTTTATGCGTGTTTGTCCTTTTCTTTCATTGTGTGTGTGTGTGTGTGTGTGTGTGTGTGTGTGTGTGTGTGTGTGTGTGTGTGTGTGTGTGTGTGTGTGTGTGTGTGTGTGTGTGTGTTTGTGACAGAGTGAGAGAGAGTGGGTGAGTGAGGCAGCTGGTAATTGAAAAGCAGAGAGACATTTTTCTGTGCTAATAGACGAGCTGAGAAACGGCCTTGCCGAAAAAAACACAACGATGTTTGTGCAGAGAAGTGAGAATCAGAAATGATGCAGAGAGACACAGCAGAGAGGATGAACAAATAAACCCTCTTTCATTTCCTCCTCTCTTTGTTTCCTCCTGAATTAGAAGCCAAACAGCCTGAGAGCCTTAACCTTGAGTCTGATGGAGAGGGACAACAATATGCTGAGTTTCTGCTCAGCTCTGGACTCCAATAGACCTGCTGTCCCCCAAACAGGCAATCAGATTCTCCAGAGAGGAGGAACAAACATAGTGTGATCTCACGTAGAAAGTTTGTTGTTGTTCATGCTTTTTGGTGTTTGTGTTTAGGTATTTTAGTTTGTGTGCATTTTGTTATGTGATATATAAAGGGTTGCATTAAGAGTGTCTTAATCCTGTTTTTTTCCAGGTTCAGTGACCACCAGAGTTGGGTATAACGCGTTACAAAGTAACGTTAGCTAGTTAGAGTGCTTTGCAGTATCAGGTAACCTAACGCGTTAGTTTGCTGGTTGAGTAATCCAATACTTAAGTACATTTTCAAACAAGACATCAGTTACTTTCAGATCGCTGGTCCTTCAGCTCCGAAACAGCAACGGCTGTCGTTTGGTTCTAATAACGGAGATAACGTTAAACCTATCAGTCTGAAAGAAGCCACGGAGCTTGTGGCTCGCTACGTGGTCGGAGAAATGCTGACGTTGTCTATGGTGGAGTCTAAATATTTCAGATTCAGGACTTGCATTATGCCTGGTACACGCTACACGCTGGTATTCGCCAATTTTACTCTTTTACGTGGTAACATCCCTAGATGAAATATTAAAAACGCTGGGGTGTTGTTGTCATACAGTTGTCTACGGCAGCAGATCGTTCTGTGTTTCTACTGGTCAAAGTGACGGCTGTGATGTGAGAATTGGATCTCAGTGAAGGGCAAGCGGTCCATAACTTTTTCATAACTAATTTTGGAGACAAAAAAATGTAGGCTTAGCGCCCTGTGGTCCATTGCCCAATAGGAAATGTAGAATACTCAAAAGTACTTTAAAAGTGCTTGAGTTACTTTTCTCAGGGAGTAACGCAGTAAAGTAACTGGTTACTTTTTGAAAAAGTAACACAGTAACGTACTTTGATTACTTTTAAAGTAACCCTTACCCAACACTGATGACCACACAGAGATTTTAACCTGTTTGAGCTCAGTATTCACTTCCCATTACTGCAGCCCATTTACCAAAATCATACCTGCAGTTTTGGACATAGTCTAATGCTTGAAATGATAACTGGGCATATTAAGATGACATAAAAAGATGTGGTACAATTGGGTACTTCTCATAAGGTTTTGGATTTAGGAAGTTGTTCTCCTGACTTTGTTGGTTCATGAGCTTTGGTGTTGGACTAGGCAGTAGCGAAGAGATGGAGAAAAAATGTTGCTAACATAGTCCCTCCTCCCTTTGCTTGCTTCTTTACTGATAGTTGCAGCCTGAAATGTCTGATGTCATGGCAGCTTTTCAAAACATCTGTGAAACATGTTGCAATGTTTTTAGATGTTATTTGCACTGTAAATACAGGAGCAAATGAAAAGTGCAAAATAGTTGGGATGCTGTTTCAGATTCTGAGCCTGTAATTGTATGCATTCAGTGTTTCTTGCAGAATTGGATTAAATTTTTTATGTTAGACGGGCATCAGCTGTTGATGCCATTCTAAGCAGCAGTCTCTGTGAGCTGCTCTCCTCCTGCTCTCAGTGCCTGGTTAGCAGGAGCTAACACAGCGGCAGCTGCAAACATCTGACATCAAATTGTTAAACGGTCCCAATAATCTCTCAGTGATGCA